>CM061748.1:290414528-291059301 GCA_030979885.1 Lolium multiflorum
CAGATCCGGATGAAGAAGTCCGACCAAAAGGCGACCTCGTTCATCACCCCATTTGGCACTTACTGCTATGTTACTATGCCCTTTGGCTTAAAAATGCAGGTGCCACCTACCAACGTACGATGCAGCGGTGCTTGAAGGACCAAATTGGCCGGAACGTACACGCCTACGTCGACGACATCGCGGTCATGACCCGGAAAGGATCCGACTTGATCAGCGATCTCACAGAAACCTTTGAGAATCTCCGACGGTACAAGATGATGTTAAATCCGCTGAAGTGCGTCTTTGGCGTTCCAGCCGGAAAACTCCTTGGCTTCATTGTCTCTAATAGGGGCATTGAAGTTAACCCGGAGAAAATCAAGGCAATCTTGTGCATCAAAAGGCCAACTTGTCTCAAAGATGTGCAACGACTAACTGGTTGTGTTGCAGCAATCAGTAGGTTCGTTAGCCGTCTTGGCGAGAAGGCGCTACCCCCTGCATGCTATTGAAGAAGACATACTTTGTCTGGGACGAGGCAGCAGATGCAGCGCTTCAAGGGTTGAAGGAAATACTCACCTCCCCACCTATCCTAGCAGCGCCAGGAGAGTCAGAGCCTATGCTCCTTTACCTGGCAGCTACCAACAGAGTCATCAGCCTCGTCATCGTGGTGGAGCGACAGGAAGAAGGACACGAGTATGGAGTCCAAAGACCAGTCTATTACATCAGCGAAGTGCTGACGGAATCCAAACAAAGGTACCCTCACTTTCAGAAGCTAGCCTATGGAGTATTCCTGGGCAGCAGGAAGCTGAGACACTACTTCCAAAGAGCATCCAAAGAATAAACAGGAGCAAAGCTCCGCCGGCAACGATTCTCAACAACGCTGACGCAACAGGACGCACAGCAAAATGGGGCATTGAATTATCCGCCTTCGATATCAACTACAAAGCCAGGATCGTTGTTAAATCCCAAATCCCGGCGGATTTTGTTGCGTATTGGACAGAAGTTCTGATACAAATCTGAGCCGAATCAGAGACATGGGTCATGCACGTCGATCGCATCCAGCAAAGATCAAGGCCTGGGGAGTCGTAGTCACCTGTCCCTGCACGTGAGAAGAACCTGGGCAAGACGCTCGTGTGACCACTTCGAAGCTACAAACAACATGGCGGAATACGAGGCTCTACTACGGTCTGCGCATCGCTAAGGAGATAGGGATCAAGCACATTATATGCTGCGGAGATTCCGACTTGGCACAGCAAGTAGCCGGAACCTGGAACGCCAGAAACTCCGTCATGGTGGCTTACAGAGATGAAGTTGACGAGATCGCCAAGTGCTTCCTCGGATACGAAGTCAAGTACGTCAGGAGAGACGACAACGCAGCGGCAGACATGCTATCCAAGCTCGGATCCGGCAGGAAACCAATTCCGCCTGGTATTTTCCTGGAGCATCTACGGATACCCTCGGTGAAGGGCGCTAACCCGGAAAACCCAGATGTGGCAGTTTCGGCTAGAGAAGTGATGGCTATCATTCCGGCTTGGACGCAGCCTTTCCTGGACTACCTCATCGATCAAAAGTTGCCAGAGGACGAGGTCCTCGCACGACAGATCATCAGACGAGCAAGATCCTACACAATAGTTGATGGACAGCTCTACAAACGAAGTGCAACTGGAGTATTTCTCAAATGCGTCTCCAATCAAGATGGCATTGAAATCCTCAGAGAGATCCACGCAGGGGATTGCGGGCATCATGCGATCACTCGTCGCAAAAGCTTTTCGGTTAGGTTTCTATTGGCTTACAGCTAAAGAAGACGCTGATAAAATAGTCAAGACCTGCCGAGGTTGTCAGTATTACGCTACTCAACCAAACGCTCCAGCCCAAGAGCTGAAGACCATCCCTATCACCTGGCCGTTCGCGGTCTGGGGGCTTGATATGGTTGGTAAGCTAAAGAAATCATCTCCTGGCGGTTTTGAGTACCTCCTGGTCGCTATTGATAAGTTCAGTAAATGGATCGAGGCAAAGCCAGTGAGAAAAGCCGATGGTGCTACGACACTAAAATTTGTCTGCAGCCTCGTGACGAGATTCGGCATCCCGCACAGCATAATCACAGATAATGGCACGAACTTCGCCCAAGGAGAATTGAAGGATTATTGCCATGACGTTGGGATCCGACTAGACCTGGCATCCTGAAAGATCGAGATGTCGCCTAGAGGGGGGGGGGTGAATAGGCAATTACAAACTCTTACGGATTTGTCTTGTAAGAATGCGGAATTAAACTATCGTTTAGTTTACAAGCACAAACCCCAAATATGCTAAGCTCAACTAAGTGTAACAATAGCAACTAGAGCTAAGCAAGATAGGCACAAGATATATGTAGCACAAGTGATAGCAAGATATATGTACTTCAAGCACGATGGCTATCACAAGGAAAGAGAGCTCGGGTATAGAAATAACCGAGGCACGCGGAGACGAGGATGTATTCCCGTGTTCCCTTCCTTTGCAACAAGGTACGTCACGTTTGGAGGAGTGGAGGTCCCACGAAGGATTCCCCGCGCCACGAAGGCTCACCCTATTCTCCGAACCACACCCACGAAGGATAATGGCCCTTTCCTTATGGTTAGCTTTTCCTCCGCTCCGGAGATGGCAAGCTCCACAACCACTTCACAAGCTCCACGAAGGAGAAGCCCGGGCCCCTTCACAATCTTCCACGAAGAGATCACCGGGACACCAACCAAGCCAACTAGGAGGTCACCCTCCAAGAGTAACAAGCTCACGGTCTCTCACTCGAACAAATCGTGGTGGAGAGCTCAACACTATGCAATGATGCAAAGCAAGAACACCGGAGGTGTTCAAGTCCTTCACACTCAAATCCCACCAAAGAAACGAATGCTAGGATGAGATTGGAGATGAAGAACAAGGGGGAAAGTCAACCAAAGACTCCAAGATCTAGATCCCAAGAGATTCCCTCACTTAGAGAAGAAATGGTTTGGTGGAAGTGTAGATCTAGATCTCCTCTCTCAAATCCTCAAATATGAGCAAGAATGGTTGGAGGAATCAAGGGGGAGAGCAAGTTCTTCAAATAGCAACAATGGAGGTGAGAGAATAGAAGAACTACTTGGGCTCAAGGTGGAAGAAAGGTATTTATAGCCCAAGTGGAAAAATAACTGTTGGGGGAAAAAGACAGAAAAACGGGCAGCAATTTCGGGCAGAAAAACGGCCCAGCCGGTCACCAGGCCGGCCGACCGGAGCAGCAGCCGGACAGGCCGGTCAGCAGCCCGGTCGGACCGGCCCAGCAACCGGGCTGAGCAGCAGCCGCGCTGGGCGGTGGAAAAAGGCCACAGACGCGCGCAGGCCGAAGCCCAGCAGTGCGCGGGCGGCAGGGAGCAAGGGGCCGCGGAGGAGGCGGTAGGCCGTGAGCCGGACCCCAAGGCCGGTCACAGCCGATGGGGAGCGGCAGGCCGAGGCGGCCCGGCGGATCCGGAGCGGGGTGTGGCCGGCCAGGCCGCGCGTGTTGGTGGGCCGCCCGGTCGACCGGGTGGGCCGCAGAGGGCCGGCACGGCAACCGGGGCCTTCACCCTTTTCTTTCTTTTTTTTTTTTTTTTTTACCTTTTCTTTAATAACTATTGCTCCCGAACTCCGATTAACATGAAACCAATTTTGTTGGAAAGATAACAACAAATGCTATCCAATAGAAAGTGCAAACACAAGAAACTGTAGGAGGGGATTTTATCATGAATATAAAAGGATAGAACCTTATATCATGAATAACCGGTAAAATCACCCAACCTCGAAAACGCAATAGAAGATGCATGCGAACTCCGTTTTCGATGAACTTGGGCTTGTTGTAAAGCTAGCAACAAGCTCAAGAACCTCACATAGAGAAACACCAAGAAGCAATAAGGATATGCAAAGTATGCAAAGGATTGAGCTCCCTAAGACGATGTGATCAAGTTACCCAACCGAAAGCCCCTCTTGATAGTGCGGCTATCTATCCTATAATCCGGTCTCCCATCAACCACCTTGAGACCGGTAAAAGGAAAACCTAGCAAAGCCATACCTTTGCCTTGCGCATCCCGCTTGATCTTGATGATAGCTCTTCAAGCTCCATACAAGCCGGAATGCCACACTTGATCAATGTTGCTTCGTGAAGACTCACAAATGCTCCCCCATACACTATGATGGGAAAGCTCCATTGATGCACATCTTCACATGTCCATTATCACTAAATGGACGGCAAGCTTCAAGCATGTGATCCACTTGAGATGCTCATCTTGAACTTGCCCAACTCAATCCTTGTATCTTCTCATACTCACATAAGATAGAGCATGGCTAATATTGAGTTCCACATAAGAACTCCATCTTCATTTCTTCTTCTTGATCATATCACATATGTATCTTCATACCGATGATCTTGATGCCAATACACAAGATATACCTTTATCTTCATGGCATCCATACTTGAATCCAACACATGGAGTACAAGTAGTACCTATGGAATATTCCTTCATATAAACTCAATGAAAACATTAGTCCATAGGGGTTGTGTGATGACCCAGCGTACCACTGCATGGTGTAGTACACAAGTCGTTGACATAACACAAGTGAAACACCGTTCCACTCATATTACATCTCTCAGAGTGGTACAACAGAAACATATGCGAGTCCAAGGTATGTCTATAGAAGTACACACGAGTTGTTTACATAAGATCAACACAACCTCCTACTTTACAATGAGGTAAAACTTCAAATAAAGTTCCAGAAGAACGACTCGTAGTCTATCCTATTGCTAACTCAAGTTTAAGAGCTAATTGGCTTGCTATAGAATTCTAGCTACTTAGGTGCTAGGATTAGGGAAAGGTTCCCTTCTATTACTAGTCTAGGTTTCCATTATAGTTGATGCAGAAGTTGACTTCATTGACTTCTTTGATTGGATTCTTCATCTTGTTGCAGTTGACTCCTTTGTCTTCGAGTTCCACGGTAGTTTCTCCTTCGGTGCCTTGATCTAAGAAGGGGTTCAAACGAGATAGAATGAGTACGAGCGTACTCAGCAAATTCATATTAGGAAATAGGTGTATCATGCACTAGCTACAGCCATAGACCAGAAAGTCATAGGCCAATGCAAGTTTTCATAAACATTTCTTCAAAGGGTTTATTTTATTCTCAAAACTATGCCCGCCAGTCTTCACAAAGTTGACTAGAACTTCGTGGAGTTCCTTTCCTGCCGCGTTCGCAGTTCCCTTCCCGGAACAGGGAGTGATAGTCACAATTCAGTATCCTCTGCAGAGGTGCGTTACTTTTCCCACAAGAGATCTCACCCTTTTTGCCATCCGCAGGGACTTGCCCCCGTTCACACTTCCTTTGGTGTGAGGCCAGGTATAAAGATCCAAGCCCACACCGCCTTCTCCGCGACTGCAAACCCACCCTTTTGTCCACCCGTACACCTCCAGTAGACTTCCCCCGATAATACGGCTTTACTCATGGTGTACTTTGGACAATCCTTCATAGATCGTAGAGCCATCATCACTAATGGATGGGGATTTAAAGGCCATCCCAACCTACGGCAGTGCCTCCAACACCCCGCCGGCTCTACCAATCCGTTGGCATGCAGAAGGGAAAAGATACGACTGGCTTCCCCAGAGCCATTATAGATCTCATGGTCAACGCGGTTTGTACGGCGCTAGAATCACTGGACGGCATTGGTAATTTAATCCTAGGGTGATATAACCCATTGCAATGGAACCTCCACCATATCAACACATACCATGGTTCCATTGCCCACCACATAGTCATATTCATAATTGTAAAATAATACTTTGCTTTTCAATGCATGAGTGATAAGTATAGTACTTTGCATATAATTTGATAAAAATAATCAAATGACATGAGCAAGCGATGAACTTGCCTTTCTTGACTGCAAGATTATGCAGGCAAAAGCTTCGATACGTGATAACTCCAAATGCTGAAATACCATCATCGTCCGGTAAGGACAATGTTTAAAGAACTGGCAAAGATGCTATAATGCATAATATGAGATGCAATCGTCCCGAGCGTAACCTAACCTCGATGATTTAGGTTTGATAAGTTGTAAATATTTCTTTAGGGTGTGTTGCACTTTTAGGATGGTTCTCAAACAAGGTTCTTATTAAGGTTGGTGATAGTAAGATCATAAGCAAGTAATATGATGCAACATAACAAGCATACACACAAAGGATAGTAGTGGAATAAAATGTAAAGAACAGTTGTCAATTTTAAGTTCTACAGACATGGTTGATGATTACTTATATTATACTTCAAAAGAATAACTTTTGAAGAACATGTTGATTAAGATTTAATAAGTATTTCAAATAAGAACTTTGGGTTTCTATGGTTTGGTTGACAGTTGTACTTCAAAAGAATAACTTTTGAAGAACAGGTTAATAAGAATAAGGACTACTTTAAATAGGAGCTATGGCTTCTAGGGTTTACTAATGGTTTCATTTAGTTTTCTAATACAAACTAGTTGGGTTCTTTAAGTGGAATGGGTTCATATGTAGCAAGTATTGGTAGGGTTATTACCATGGTTTCCCATATACATTATATCAAAGGATGGTTATTAAGATGGTTCCATAGGTTTGCTATTAGGTTTACTATGGCTTCATATTTACTTTACTAAATAATCTCTAATGGTTTCTAAGCTAAGTGGCTTATCATTTCCTAAGTAGGGTTTAGTGGAATAGGAGCATGGGTTGTGAATTACTACACAAGATTGGTACTAGGGTTCATCATTATAGTTCTACTAGGGTTTGATGGTTGAGGTTGATCCTCAATGGTATGGTATATAGGAGTGGATCATTAAAATCCAATTAGGGAATAAATGGTGGCTCTGTGAATTGGTTTTATGTTAGTGGATCATTACTTGTATTTGTTGGTCACATAATAAGGTTCTCTATGTAAGGTGAAATTCACATGATCACATGTGATAAGCAACTAGGGTTTTAGGGTTTAACATTTTGACATGATCACATAAAATAATGGGATCAAGGTCTTACTCAAATTGAAACTAGGGTTTCTAAATTATGGTCCAATTCTTAAAGTAATACTTTGTACTAGAACTAATGAGATTAAGTACTTGAAATAGAGTTATTAATAATTTTAACATGCTATTAATTTTTAGAGGGTTTAAGAATTAAAATAATTACTAGTTAGGGTTTGTGAATTACCACTAATATTTAAATTAATGCAAATATGATAAAGAAAATTAATCTTAACATTTTAATTAGTTACTGAATAGTTAAAATTTAAATTTGAAACTTCACTAATTATTGAATTCAATTTGCATTTTAAACAATTAGAAAGACATAATTAATAAAGATAAAAATAAGTGAATTTTTATTTTGACACACATTTTTGTTTTATATTTTATTTGGGTAGAGTTTATTTTTTGAACATTTTGATATATTATTCATATTTTTCTGAGTTGAAATGAATTTTATCTATTTCTGCAAAGTTACAGATATTTACTGGTTTTTAAAATAAATCTAAAATACTAGATGTACCGGTTCAGACCCTAGCTACTCTCACAGACAGGTGGGTCCTTTGACTAGTCAATCGCACGCGGAAGACCAGTCAAAGATGCCGAGGTGGGGAACACGCTCCTCCTCGTCCGGCTTGACGCCGGCGAACAGCAGGACGACGCGCGAGCCTCCTCGACACGCGGTTGTACCGCTGACCGAGACGATGGTGAACCATCCGGTGTTGAGGTCGACAAAGGTCGCCGGAAACACGTCGGAGAACAGGTCCCGCGGCGATGCACTCCGACGAGAATCCAATCGGGAGCTACAAATGATGCCGAGAAGAAATAGAGGGGCCCAGAGATGCGCAAGCTCACCTTGAAGCTCAAGGTGCAATCAGCTCCGGCGATTGTCGACGGAGACGGCGATGAATTCGCCATTCCCGGCGATGTACTGCGAAAGGGAATGATCACCTGCTGCCTCCCCTTGATGCTGGGCTCCTCCCAGATGATCTATACGCCAAGCGCACCTCCTCGACCACACGCTGGACTCTGGGGTGGCTTCTATCGACGGCTTGAGCCGGCGACAGTGAGTGGATGAGCTGAGAGATAGAGAGGTTCTGAGAAGAAATGGATGGGCGGCGAGGTTAGGGTTTCAGTGCGGAGCTCTGGGGTATTTATAGGCCACGACGAGGTCTAGTTCGTCACCTCGACGGCGGCAGTGGCCTGGATGTCTCGATGACAATTGAGGTGGATTGGGCGTGAATCTTGGCGCCAAGAGATAGACTCGGACGTGAGATAGATTGGGCGAGATTCTGGAGTGACTGACAACGTCCGGGGTTGATCTTATCGTCGGCGAGGACGTGGCGAAGCTTCTCCGCGCGCTGTCGCCACCGGAGAAGAAGACGACGCCCCTTTTTCTGTGTTCGTGGGCTGACTTCGCCGTGGGCTGGGCTGGTTGGGCTGCTGGGTGCTGAGGTCCACCAGATAAGCCTGGTAAGTTCCTTCTCCTTTTCTATTTGTTCTTTTTATTTTCTGTTTTAAATTTGTTATTTGAATTCAAATCTGATTTCTATTTTGTTTTGCAGGTTCTAAACTATTTGAATATCAACATAAATTGATAATAATGCTTACTGTATTATTTTGTTGTTTAAATAAACATTGAATTTTTGATTGGAGTGATATGTTGTGGGGTTTAATTAAAATGGACATGGTTTAGATATTTATCTAAATTTCTTTTTAATTTAGGAACAAATTCTATTTAAATGAATTGAAATTCCTAACATGTGCATGGTGAACATATTCTATTGTGCTAGTGCTCATT
Source organism: Lolium multiflorum (assembly GCA_030979885.1). NCBI lineage: Eukaryota > Viridiplantae > Streptophyta > Magnoliopsida > Poales > Poaceae > Lolium > Lolium multiflorum. Next base: position 290,423,312 of record CM061748.1, read on the forward strand.
CATAGTGATTACTCACATATAATTTAATTATATCTAGGGTTTAACAAATGGAATAGGGTATGGAATTGGTTCATGATTTATGTGGAGAATTATTCCTAAGGTTTTAAGAAGATGGTTAAGAAAGTTCTATAATCACTAATCTGGTTTTAGTAAACTTTAGCTTGAACTAATTAAGATGGATCCTATGTTTATAATTAGCAATGCATTTTCTAATGATGGTTTAATTTATAGAACACTACTTCATTTGGTCTACTAGGATGGAAAGGTAGGGTTTAATATTTTATGTGAAGTGATTCCTATGTGAAAGGTTTAGGGTTTTGGTGATGCTTCACTAATTGAAGTATTAAATAGGCATGAGGCATGGCAGGGTTATAATTATAATCCAAAGTAATCCATGGGTTGGAATTCACATGTAGTTTAGGGTTTAAGTTGTGACCACCAATATGATACACAACTAGAATTAGGATATGGCATAAGCTTTGGTTATGTTTACTAATGGGACATGGCTCTCACCTCCAAGATTAAAGGTTGGTTTGAACAAGTAGAATTTAATACTACTCTAATATTCTCTAGGATAGACATGGCTATGGTTAGCATCTATAATCTCTCTCACTTCTAATTGTCTTGTAATAGCCTAAGGTCCTACTCAAGATATGATGATATGATCCTCTAAAGATATGGTTTGCCTAGGGATTCTACCTTGCAATATTCTGTAGCTTGTTCTTCAGGAAATCTGATAAACCTGCATCTTGTGGTATGCCTCCACCTCCTAGCTTCTTCATCTTGATCCTAGCTAATTCACATGGAGTGGCTCTATGTGTTTGTTCCCATGTATCATGGTACTTGATGAGCAAATGGATGAAGGGTGTGGCTCTATTTATAGGCTTGGGCAAGCTCTAGTATCATGACACATAGGTGGTGACTCTTGTTTTGGTTTGATGAGTAAGGTGCTTGGTTGTCATTCCCTCATCCATAGCAATCCTTTGATCATGAGGTGGCATAGCTTGGAAAGCAAGTCATGTAGATATTTTCATCCTATGTGGCAAGATCATTATCCTCTCATGTGATTTATTTTTGGATAGCCAAGTGGCATTTGTTACTAAATATCTTGTGGATGGTTTTATTATTGTGGATGAGTCACTATATCATATTGGATTGGATTTATATTATAATATTGATCAAAAGATCAAGGTTGAAGGTTATTCCTCAAATTTGGATAGTTGGTTTTGATTTCACCAAGGCATGATCATATGAGTTTCAAAATACTCATAGTTAGTTTTATTCAAATAGTGTGGACTATAATTTGTAATGTAAATGGATTTAGTTTTATGATATTCCATGTATTTAATAAGTTATGATTTAAATAAGAATGTGTGGCTTTTATGCACTTTAGACCCTGTGGTTTACCTTATTTGGTAATAAGTTTAGAAGTGAATTAATTTACACTCAAAGGTAGTTGCTAAATTTTAAGTGTTAATAAGTTAGGGTTTGATTCTTAAAGAATGTGTTGTTGTAAAGCTAATTACATTTGGTCTAATCCATAGATCAAATCATCTCTACCCAAAATAAGGTTTTAGCAAAGATCACAATGAAGTTTATAGCGCTTGACTTGATGAGCTACTTCAATTCCAGCAAGTCAAGTGAAACTTCAGTTACTGTGGTAAGTTTTATTTGAAGCGCGAAAATTCCCCGGATTTTCTATGCATGGATGCAATGCACACTTTGGTGTTCTCTCATTTGTAACCTCTAAACCTGGGATATTACAGCCTCTCCCCCTTAAACTGAACTTCGTCCCGAAGTTCGAACGCTCTCATGTTTCGGAATATTGAAATGTCCTGAACAGATCACCATCCTTCAACTCCATGGTGATCTCATTAGATATAATTGAATATATCCCTTGTCCAGATCCTTCCGGAAGTCTTCTGATGTTTGGCACTGATACTTTCTTCAATTCTATGATTTCTTCCAACACTCTAAGCTTCTAGGCTTACTCTCCAAAGATTCTTGGATTAGGACATCTTATTGTGTTAATGGACTTTACTAATGGTTGTGGTGACATCTTCCTATTTGAGTACTCAAAGCTTGGTTCTACCAGCTGCGGTGTAATATGGCACTACGATTTACCAGCTGCGATACTCAAACCTTAATTTTAAAAGATTTATTTAAGGTAGGGTATTGTTTTCCCTTACTACCATAACGAAAGTAATGGTACTTGGTAAGGTATTACAATAGGCATGGTCCTGGTTGTTTAGTCCTACGAATGGATTAGACTCATTTAGTCCATCCAATCATGGCTTCTAATTTTAAGCTAGTTATCTTCCTTTTGGGTTCTTTAGGTTCCATGAAAGGAATCTTTCTAATAATCATTAGTTTTGGTATAGTCAAACCCTTCGATCTTTTGTTTTCTTAGGCTTTGATTGTCCTCCGATATCTTCTTCCTCCAACTTCATTAGCTTAGACTTACTTGAGCTCTTTTACTTCTGAGTAATTAGTAATTACCCACTCAAGTGAGGGTCTAACCCTTACTTCTTCGAGATATGAACCTCGGCTTCTGGTCTGACATCCTCCTGAGAGTACTATTATATGGATACTTCCACCAATCTTATGAAAATAGGATCGGACTTCCTCTCAGTTCAGACCTTCTTCTTCATTCTTCATACTCCAAATATTATATCTTAATACTTCTCATTCAGCCTTCCTCTCCCCCTTGGAGTTTACTAATGATCTTTAAACTTTCTTTCTTCTAATCATTAAACTCCAAGGTTAGAAGTTTAGTCTTGGTCTAACTTGTAGTTTGTACTTTTCTAGAGTCTCACGAAGAATTCTTTGTGGTGTATCCACTCAGTTGTGGGTATCCATTATGAATCCTCCAATTAAAATTTTTACCAGCTACGAGATACCAGCTGTAAAATACTAGCTGTGGAATCCCCCTTTCTTTTAGGTAAAGAAATGTTCAGGCTGTGGCTATCTGGTACCAGCTGCAGACTACCTAGTACCAGATGTAGCTTATTGGATACCAGTTGTGGCTATGTTGTGGTTGTCAATATCTACCTACCAGCTGTGGCTACTTACATAGCTTTAGTTAAGATATACCTCACTTTACATCCTTTCTCTTCATGGTTATCCTATATCAGCTGCGACTTCACTTGTCTATTTTCCTTCTTCTAAGGTTTGTTTTGCAAGAAACCACTTGTTGACACTATGAAAATAGTATTGTAAGTGACTTCACTTGCATTCCCTTCTTCTATAATGAATACGGCTCTACTTCTATTGCTCCATATTCACTATTTTTCTCACTTTCATGGTACTTCATGTTGAAATACTCCTTGATTAAGGATAAAAGTGAGTTTTGATTGGTCTTTCCTTTAGAGAATTGTGGTTGCTTCCCACAATTTTACTTCCTTCTTCTAGTGAACCTTCATCTTGTCTTCAAAATCTTCAGAATTCGTCACTTCCTCACACGAATACCTTTACCCTCTAGACCTATAACATCAAGTAAGATCTTGATATTGCAACATGCATTTGCATATCAAAGTCAAACTTCATGTATGGATCTAGTCAAACAATGAAAATCCAATAAAATCCAAGAAGATTCAGCTTTGTGCTTATAATACACATCCTTATATGCCTGAATATAATAGTTGGGTAAGACATCCCTAAACATCAGGCTCAGATGTGTAGTATATAACACCACATAAGATAGGTTTAGGTCGTGATACTTAGCACGAATACGTGAGTTTCTACTATTTGTCTCAACATTTATCTTAATTGCACATTTGCAATGAGACAAACTTGAAACAAAATGGCCTGGGATAGTTGAAGTTAACCTAGTTTTCTTTGGAAGTACTAACAAAATAGTATACCATATATATGTGCTATTGAGGACTACTTCCTATAGTACAATTAGTTCTAACATGTCTACTCTAAACACATGATTGTTTAGAATATACCACCTATAACTCCAGTATTTCTCTATGTGTTATGCTCTAAATAAGCCTTCTTTAAATTAAAGACTATGGTTCTAACATACTTGGTACAGTTATTAGGATTTTAAGGCCTAAGCTTTCGAACTATTCCTTAAATCCTACTCCTCATCATACTTCTGTTAACTTACTTATGATATTCTACTCCCTCACATCATGATTCTCAAGTGAATCATATATGATTACCAACTCTACCATGAAAAGTAGACTTATATAACTTTTATCACTCTTCCTTACCTCCTATGATTGACTCATCATAGGCATATACTACCTCATATTACTTATCTTCATTATTTAACATCAGTCATTTGGCATTTTAAATGACTCTTACTTAACCATAACTTGCGTTGGTATACTTCTTCCAATAGGATATCTTCCTTATGGTTGTATCCTCTCTTTGGACTACCATGTGTTGTATACCAACTGTGGTCTACTACCACCCTTTATCTTAAGCTTCAATGGTGTTCTAATTATTTGGAATGAAGCAAGATAACTAATTAACTTTACTAAAGAAAGATAGATAAGAAAGATTGACTCAAGTGTGTCAGGATTATTCTCAAGTGAATACCCATCTCAAGTCAAAAGAATAGTTGGTTTAACTAATACAACTTCCTATAGACACTACCAAACCTATAGGTCTCCTTTAAAGGGTTTTAATCCTAGGGTCAAAGCATTTGCTCTGATACCAGCTGTGATGACCCAGTACCACTGCATGGTGTAGTACACAAGTCGTTGACATAACACAAGTGAAACACCGTTCCACTCATATTACATCTCTCAGAGTGGTACAACAGAAACATATGCGAGTCCAAGGTATGTCTATAGAAGTACACACGAGTTGTTTACATAAGATCAACACAACCTCCTACTTTACAGTGAGGTAAAACTTCAAATAAAGCTCCAGAAGAACGACTCGTAGTCTATCCTATTGCTAACTCAAGTTTAAGAGCTAATTGGCTTGCTATAGAATTCTAGCTACTTAGGTGCTAGGATTAGGGAAAGGTTCCCTTCTATTACTAGTCTAGGTTTCCATTATAGCTGATGCAGAAGTTGACTCCATTGACTTCTTTGATTGGATTCTTCATCTTGTTGCAGTTGACTCCTTTGTCTTCGAGTTCCACGGTAGTTTCTCCTTCGGTGCCTTGATCTAAGAAGGGGGTTCAAACGAGATAGAATGAGTACGAGCGTACTCAGCAAATTCATATTAGGAAATAGGTGTATCATGCACTAGCTACAGCCATAGACCAGAAAGTCATAGGCCAATGCAAGTTTTCATAAACATTTCTTCAAAGGGTTTATTTTATTCTGAAAACTATGCCCGTCAGTCTTCACAGGTTGACTAGAACTTCGTGGAGTTCCTTTCCTCCGCTTCCAGCTCCCTTCCAACAGTGGAGTGATAGTCACTCTACAGAGGTGCGTTACTTTTCCCACAAGAGATCTCACCCTTTTTGCCATCCGCAGGACTTGCCCCCGTTCACACTTCCTTTGGTGTGAGGCCAGGTATAAAGATCCAAGCCCACACCGCCTTCTCCGCGACTGCAAACCCACCCTTTTGTCCACCCGTACACCTCCAGTAGACTTCCCCCGATAATACGGCTTTACTCATGGTGTACTTTGGACAATCCTTCATAGATCGTAGAGCCATCATCACTAATGGATGGGGATTTAAAGGCCATCCCAACCTACGGCAGTGCCTCCAACACCCCGCCGGCTCTACCAATCCGTTGGCGTGCAGAAGGGAAAAGATACGACTGGCTTCCCCAGAGCCATTATAGATCTCATGGTCAACGCGGTTTGTACGGCGCTAGAATCACTGGACGGCATTGGTAATTTAATCCTAGGGTGATATAACCCATTGCAATGGAACCTCCACCATATCAACACATACCATGGTTCCATTGCCCACCACATAGTCATATTCATAATTGTAAAATAATACTTTGCTTTTCAATGCATGAGTGATAAGTATAGTACTTTGCATATAATTTGATAAAAATAATCAAATGACATGAGCAAGCGATGAACTTGCCTTCGATACGTGATAACTCCAAATGCTGAAATACCATCATCGTCCGGTAAGGACAATGTTTAAAGAACTGGCAAAGATGCTATAATGCATAATATGAGATGCAATCGTCCCACGCGTAACCTAACCTCGATGATTTAGGTTTGATAAGTTGTAAATATTTCTTTAGGGTGTGTTGCACTTTTAGGATGGTTCTCAAACAAGGTTCTTATTAAGGTTGGTGATAGTAAGATCATAAGCAAGTAATATGATGCAACATAACAAGCATACACACAAAGGATAGTAGTGGAATAAAATGTAAAGAATAGTTGTCAATTTTAAGTTTTACAGGACATGGTTGATGATTACTTATATTATACTTCAAAAGAATAACTTTTGAAGAACATGTTGATTAAGATTTAATAAGTATTTCAAATAAGAACTTTGGGTTTCTATGGTTTGGTTGACAGTTGTACTTCAAAATAATAACTTTTGAAGAACAGGTTAATAAGAATAAGGACTACTTTAAATAGGAGCTATGGCTTCTAGGGTTTACTAATGGTTTCATTTAGTTTTCTAATACAAACTAGTTGGGTTCTTTAAGTGGAATGGGTTCATATGTAGCAAGTATTGGTAGGGTTATTACCATGGTTTCCCATATACATTATATCAAAGGATGGTTATTAAGATGGTTCCATAGGTTTGCTATTAGGTTTACTATGGCTTCATATTTACTTTACTAAATAATCTCTAATGGTTTCTAAGCTAAGTGGCTTATCATTTCCTAAGTAGGGTTTAGTGGAATAGGAGCATGGGTTGTGAATTACTACACAAGATTGGTACTAGGGTTCATCATTATAGTTCTACTAGCGTTTAATGGTTGAGGTTGATCCTCATTGTATGGTATATAGGAGTTGTGATCAATGTACTAATCCAATTAACAAGTTAGGGTTTATATCTAGGTGGCACTAATTGGTTTTATGTTAGGGGATCATTACTTGTATTTGTTGGTCACATAATAAGGTTCTCTATGTAAGGTGAAATTCACATGATCACATGTGATAAGCAACTAGGGTTTTAGGGTTTAACATTTTGACATGATCACATAAAATAATGGGATCAAGGTCTTACTCAAATTGAAACTAGGGTTTCTAAATTATGATCCAATTCTTAAAGTAATACTTGGTACTAGAACTAATGTGATTAAGTACTTGAAATAGAGTTATTAATAATTTTAACATGCTATTAATTTTTAGAGGGTTTAAGAATTAAAATAATTACTAGTTAGGGTTTAATTACCACTAATATTTAAATTAATGCAAATATGATAAAGAAAATTAATCTTAACATTTTAATTAGTTACTGAATAGTTAAAATTTAAATTTGAAACTTCACTAATTATTGAATTCAATTTGCATTTTAAACAATTAGAAAGACATAATTAATAAAGATAAAAATAAGTGAATTTTTATTTTGACACACATTTTTGTTTTATATTTTATTTGGGTAGAGTTTATTTTTTTGAACATTTTGATATATTATTCATATTTTTCTGAGTTGAAATGAATTTTATCTATTTCTGCAAAGTTACAGATATTTACTGGTTTTTAAAATAAATCTAAAATACTAGATGTACCGGTTCAGACCCTAGCTACTCTCACAGACAGGTGGGTCCTTTGACTAGTCAACTGCCACGCGGACAGAAGACCGTCCAAAGATGCTGAGGTGGCGGGGAACGTCCTCCTCGCCGTTTGACGCCGGCGACCAGCGAGGACTACGCCGCCGCTACAGCCTCCGCGGACACGCGGTTTGTACCGTCGGACCAGAGACGATGGTGAACCATCTGGTGGTGTCGGAGTCGACTAAAGGTCGCCGGAAACACGTCGGAGAACAGGTCCCGCGGCGATGCACTCCGGCGAGAATCCAATCGGGAGCTACAAATGATGCCGAGAAGAAATAGAGGGGCCCAGAGATGCGCAAGCTCACCTTGAAGCTCAAGGTGCGATCAGCTCCGGCGATTGTCGACGGAGACGGGATGATTTCCCGGCGATGCCTGCGAAAGGGAATGCCGAAATTCCCGCTTGAGCTCCCCTTGATGCCTGCTCCTCCATGATCTAGTGCCAGGCGCTCTCGACCACGCCGGACTCCGGGGTGGCTTCTATCGACGGCGCAGACGCCGGCGACAGAGTGGATGACGAGAGATAGAGAGGTTCTGGGAAGAAATGGATGAGCGGCAAGACATTAGGGTTTCAGTGCGGAGCTCTGGACGTATTTATAGGCCACGACGAGGTCTAGTTTGTCACCTCGCCGGCGGCAGTGGCCTGGATGTCTCGATGACAATTGAGGTGGATTGGGCGTGAATCTTGGCGCCAAGAGATAGACTCGGACGTGAGATAGATTGGGCGAGATTCTGGAGTGACTGACAACGTCCGGGGTTGATCTTATCGTCGAGGACGTGGCCTCTGTCGCTGTCGCCACCGGAGAAGAAGACGACGCCCCTTTTCTTTCGATACGATACCGTTTCGTTTGTGGGCTGGGCCGAGTCTGGGCTGCTGCTGGACTACGGTGGTCCACCAGATAAGCCTGGTAAGTTCCTTCTCCTTTTCTATTTGTTCTTTTTATTTTCTGTTTTAAATTTGTTATTTGAATTCAAATCTGATTTCTATTTTGTTTTGCAGGTTCTAAACTATTTGAATATCAACATAAATTGATAATAATGCTTACTGTATTATTTTGTTGTTTAAATAAACATTGAATTTTTGATTGGAGTGATATGTTGTGGGGTTTAATTAAAATGGACATGGTTTAGATATTTATCTAAATTTCTTTTTAATTTAGGAACAAATTCTATTTAAATGAATTGAAATTCCTAACATGTGCATGGTGAACATATTCTATTGTGCTAGTGCTCATTCATAGTGATTACTCACATATAATTTAATTATATCTAGGGTTTAACAAATGGAATAGGGTATGGAATTGGTTCATGATTTTATGTGGAGAATTATTCCTAAGGTTTTAAGAAGATGGTTAAGAAAGTTCTATAATCACTAATCTGGTTTTAGTAAACTTTAGCTTGAACTAATTAAGATGGATCCTATGTTTATAATTAGCAATGCATTTGCTAATGATGGTTTAATTTATAGAACACTACTTCATTTGGTCTACTAGGATGGAAAGGTAGGGTTTAATATTTTATGTGAAGTGATTCCTATGTGAAAGGTTTAGGGTTTTGGTGATGCTTCACTAATTGAAGTATTAAATAGGCATGAGGCATGGCAGGGTTATAATTATAATCCAAAGTAATCCATGGGTTGGAATTCACATGTAGTTTAGGGTTTAAGTTGTGATCACCAATATGATACACAACTAGAATTAGGATATGGCATAAGCTTTGGTTATGTTTTACTAATGGGACATGGCTCTCACCTCCAAGATTAAAGGTTGGTTTGAACAAGTAGAATTTAATACTACTCTAATATTCTCTAGGATAGACATGGCTATGGTTAGCATCTATAATCTCTCTCACTTCTAAATGTCTTGTAATAGCCTAAGGTCCTACTCAAGATATGATGATATGATCCTCTAAAGATATGGTTTGCCTAGGGATTCTACCTTGCAATATTCTGTAGCTTGTTCTTCAGGAAATCTGATAAACCTGCATCTTGTGGTATGCCTCCACCTCCTAGCTTCTTCATCTTGATCCTAGCTAATTCACATGGAGTGGCTCTATGTGTTTGTTCCCATGTATCATGGTACTTGATGAGCAAATGGATGAAGGGTGTGGCTCTATTTATAGGCTTGGGCAAGCTCTAGTATCATGACACATAGGTGGTGACTCTTGTTTTGGTTTGATGAGTAAGGTGCTTGGTTGTCATGCCCTCATCCATAGCAATCCTTTGAGCATGAGGTGGCATAGCTTGGAAAGCAAGTCATGTAGATATTTTCATCCTATGTGGCAAGATCATTATCCTCTCATGTGATTTATTTTTGGATAGCCAAGTGGCATTTGTTACTAAATATCTTGTGGATGGTTTTATTATTGTGGATGAGTCACTATATCATATTGGATGGGATTCATATTATAATATTGATCAAAAGATCAAGGTTGAAGGTTATTCCTCAAATTTGGATAGTTGGTTTGATTTCACCAAGGCATGATCATATGAGTTTCAAAATACTCATAGTTAGTTTTATTCAAATAGTTTGAACTATAATTTGTAATGTAAATGGATTTAGTTTTATGATATTCCATGTATTTAATAAGTTATGATTTAAATAAGAATGTGTGGCTTTTATGCACTTTAGACCCTGTGGTTTACCTTATTTGGTAATAAGTTTAGAAGTGAATTAATTTACACACAAAGGTAGTTGCTAACTTTTAAGTGTTAATAAGTTAGGGTTTGATTCTTAAAGAATGTGTTGTTGTAAATCTAATTCCATTTGATCTAATCCATAGATCAAATCATCTCTACCCAAAATAAGGTTTTAGCAAAGATCACAATGAAGTTTATAGCGCTTGACTTGATGAGCTACTTCAATTCCAGCAAGTCAAGTGAAACTTCAGTTACTGTGGTAAGTTTTATTTGAAGCGCGAAAATTCCCCGGATTTTCTATGCATGGATGCAATGCACACTTTGGTGTTCTCTCATTTGTAACCTCTAAACCTGGGATATTACAGGTTGTCATTAATTACCAAAACCACACATAGGGGCAATGTACCCTTACAATCTCCCCCATTTTGGTAATTGATGACAACCACAATAAGAGGGTTTATATAATGAATATTAGAAACAAGTACGCAACTTATCCGAGAATAAGTTGTATACAAGAGGTTGTATTTGATATGGTCAAGTAACACAAAGCTACTAGCCCATATCAAAACCGGCTCTACTCACACAACTACAACAAATGCAAGAGATGTGAGTAGAACCAATATATATAGAGAAAACTCCCCCACAATGTATGCACGTGTGATGAACATGAATTCATTGCATATATTGTCAAGATTAACCTTTGGGATAGTTTCCACTATATATATACAACCATGCAAGACATATAAATATGGAATGCATGAGAGGCAAAACACTTAAGCACAAACCAAGCTTAAGTATAAAACCATTCCCTTAAACCCTCTAAACTTCTCCCCCATTGGCATCGATTGTCAAAATGGGTGAAAAATTTAGAAGGCCAATATAATGTGAGTTCCTCCCCAAAGTGTGCACTTCTCATAATTTGAGTGGAATCAAGTGCACATATCCAATGATGAATACTTGAAGGAAATCAAACTATATTGAGGATCAAAGATTGCATAAAGATAACATGGTGAGGTGAGCTTCAACAAATAAAGCAAGCAATCAAAGATCCAATTGGACAAACAAAGATATCATGATAAGAGAAATATAGTGCTAAAAAAAAAAAAGCTCCCCAAGATTCGTGCACAATTTATAATGTTTGCATTTGAATACAATATGCACAAACATGGAATCCTTACTCCCTATATATCATTTAGAACACAACAAAGATAAAGAGAATATGCTTATCAAGAACAACTTTAGTCCAACAATTACGAGATATGAGTGCAAGAAGGAAAACAAATAAATCAAGCACTCATAAATCTCCTTTACCAACACCACTAAGAAACAAAGGATAAAAGATGGTCGGCAAAGAACAAAGATATCAAGGTGATGGATTAACGCTCTTATGTATATAAGTTTCTAAAGTGGACAAATGATCCATAAAGAAACATGCACACACAAGAGGTTAACAAAATAGATAAGATATGATATCCAAGATGAAGTCATAAAATATACCAAAGGATGTTTGCTTAAAAGCATATATAGCCTATGGCTCCACTTTTCACTTATGGTATATGAATGAACTTCAACCAAATAAAATCTCAAAAACATCACAACTAACAATAAGGGAAGTAAAGCTAGTTGGAATGTTTTGAGAAAGGCAACAAGTATCACAAATACGGATTTATTTCACAAATTCATCAATATTGCACACAAGAGCTCTTTGAGGAATTGATATGCAATAAATTGCTAGAGGGCATATTTGTGATAGGTGAATCATAAAATATGATATATATATATATATAACCTATCATATGCATCTTCTCAAATTACTCAAATGTTTAATAAGAAGTTTTATTTTAAAAGGGTTTTTCAAGAACCGCAATATTTTCGAAATAAATAATTTCATGCCAAGATACAACCTACAAGAGGTTGGATGCTATATGAGAATGCATGAATAAGATACTTGTTACCGAGATAGCAATGGCATGATGTAGTAGATACGAGTTCATCGAACATCCTAGCTTGACTCCAATTATCATATGGTGACAACACCTTCCTTATAAATGAGACAAGCCTCCATTGCATCTCCAATGTACCTAAAACAACATTCAAGTACATCTTGGTCCCCAAACTTATTGGGTCCAAAATGGTTAGACTAACCACAATACATAGGATACACTCCATATCAATATGTGCATATTTAGATGAAATTTGAATTTCATGCACATCTTAGCCGTTTAGGATTTGATGGAGTATACCCTATATAATGGATCGAAGAAAGAAAGCATGCTATAAATATAAATAAATTACATATAAGCACGCACAAAGACTTTTAAAGATCCAAGAGAGATATACTTTGGACAAAACACCAAATGAATTGAATAAGGCATAAAAGGTGTGACCAAACAAATTTGTTGTCCAAATTATATCAAAGACGCAAATCACAAAAGATTTGTTCAACAAAGTTCAACAAATGAACTAAGAAGAAACCATTGAGCATAAAGGATGAAATAAAGCAAACATGCTCAAAGATTTATCTCATTCAACAAATAAAGCATAGAAGAAGGAATGAGATAGCAAAACTCCCAAAAAGAGCAAGGTTCAAACAAATAAACCAAACCCTCTACACTTTTCACAATGGCACAATGTACCGTAAGGAAAAGGTTTGTCTTCCAAAACAAACACTTGATATGAATCAAGAGGATTTATCAAAGGATTTTTCAAAAGGACAAGGAAGACATATGGGAGCTATAAAGATTTCTTGGAAATAAAATAAGGAAGTAAGAAACAATCCAAGGTGAAGATGATCCAAAAATTCAACCACATACAAGGTTATCAATTGTCAAAGACAATGAGTATATTGGAAATAATTTCCGGTGGTGAATTGACAAAGATAGTAAGGATCAACTTCACAATAAAAGGCATAGGATAAGTATATAGAATTAAGCACTATGCATGGATGAAGATTCTTGATAGCTTCAACTTAGTCAAACAATCACGCACGGCAATGATTAGAATAACTTGAAGCAAACGGTGTCCCAAATAAGATATAGAGATATGTATTTGAGGAAAAACCGCACCAAGAATTTCTTATTCAAACAAGAACCCACAAGATGAGTAATAAAAGATTTTTATTAGGAATGGAGCTTGTTTGAGCAAACATGCCACCTAGGAACAAGATAATTAAGAGCATCAACTCTAAGTGGCATAACCTCATATGTTCACATTTTCTAGGCTTGTGATATGTACAAAACATATTACTCCCCCATAATGTGATAAAACATTTCTTCTAAACAAGAGGCAACTAAAATTCAACTAGAGATGATTAATGGATATTTAGAATTTGAATTTCTCATGAGTATGACACACCACATAGTGACTAGATAATCTTGCAATATCAATACTAAGTGGTGGTACCCATGTACACACATTTTAAAGAAAGAGAGATGCACAAAGCATATCACTCCCCCAAAATGGGATGTTCCATTAATCACTTCAAAGAGAGCCAAATAAGATATCATCAAGATGCATTAGGCTCAAAACAATACACAAGTATATGATGAGTCAAACAAACATACTTGAATACACAAGATAGGTAAGTAAGACACAACACATACATACACATATTTGGTACAAAACCAAACATGCAAAGGGGCAAGTAACTTACAATAAATATGATGAGTTGAAGTATAAGTTACCGCAAAGAGGAACATTGGATATAAGATATAGATGATAATCCATACGACTTGGCTTGGTAAAAATATAATATATGAAGATCCCTTAATTCTTCATGAAGTAGCCAAGTCTCCAATGACCTCCACTTGTACCTATTGATCAAGTTTGAGATTGTTGGTCCCCAACCAAGTTGGGTCCTAAGAGGTTAGTCACAATAGGCTTGGCAACCCAAATGGTTCTTTTCTTGAAACCACTTTGAGTTCCAACAAACTTGGCAAACACATTGCCATCCTTATCCTTCCCTAGAGAATAATCATCATCAACAATTATAGGGTTAGATAAGGTACCACCTAAGCAAGAAGAAGCAAAGTGCCCCTTCTCACGGCATAAGTAGCAAGTGTTCCCCTTTCTCTTCTTTATTGATTTCTTCTCTTGGGGAACAATATCTTGATTCTTCTTGGGAAGTGGCCTATCTTCAACTTGAGGTCGAGCATGAGCTTGACCTTTACCTTGTGGCCGTTTCCCTTGTTGTTTCTCACTCAAGTGCTTCTTCTTCTTCAATGGGCATGATCTAACATGATGCCCTTCAACCTTGCACTTGAAGCAAACCAACTTGGCCGGATCATCGACTTTATCTTGGCCCTTCTTCTTGTTGCTCTTGCTCTTGGACTTGTTCTTGTTATTGGAGTTGAATCCAAGTCCACTCTTGTCATTGGGGGATTGTTGCACACTTAGCATCTTGTCAAGTGCGGATTTCCCTTCATGACGCTTTTCCAAGTCTTTCTTCAAAGAAAGGACTTGGGCCTCGAGCTCTTTGATTTCCTCTACATGGTTAGTAGAAATACAAGTACTAGAGGAAGTAGAAGCTTCATTGTTAGAGCAACAAGGCAAAGTGAGTAATCCAACACAAGGTGTATCACTAGTTTGACTAGATGGATTACAAGGACTAGCACATGGCAATATAACATTTGTAGTAGAGATTGTGCTAACATCCATATGAGGCTCACAAGATGTTACCTTAGTGATACTTGCCTCATGAGCTAACTTTAGCCCATCATAGGAAATTAGAAGATCATCATGAGAGCTTGAGAGCTTTTTATGACTTTCTTCCAATTCCCTATAATTGCTAGTTAGCAACTCAAGTTGAGCCCTTAGCTCAACATTCTCCTCTAAGGTAGATGCTTCACAAGAATTAGAGTTAGTAGCACAAGCATCAACAATAGTTTTCTCATTTTCATGCATATAGGATTCAATTTTTTGTGTAAGCATAAAATTAGTATGCTTCTCATCTTTTAGCTCATGCTTGAGGAGAGTGAATCTCATTTCCTCATTTTCAACATGGGACTCCAACTCCACTATGGTTTCCCTATATTTGTAGAAGGTATCCAAGAGCAGAGGTTTGTAGAACAGCAGCAAGTTTCCTTAAGTGGATCACCCAAGGTTTATCGATCTCAGGGAGGAAGAGGTCAAAGATATCCCTCTCATGCAACCCCGCAACCACAAAGCAAGAAGTCTCTTGTGTCCCCAACACACCTAATAGGTGTACTAGTTCGGCGAAGAGATAGTGAAATACAGGTGGTATGAATATATATGAGTAGTAGCAACGACACCAGAAAAGTGCTTTGCCCAGACAGTAAACAAGAGTAACGCAGCAGTAGTAACGCAAAAAAACAGTAAACAAGCAGCGATAGCAGTATTTAGGAACAAGGCCTAGGGATTAGACTTTCACTAGTGGACACTCTCAACATTGATCACATAAGAATAGATAAATGCACTCTACACTCTCTTGTTGGATGATGAACACATTGCGTAGGATTACACGAACCCTCAATGCCGGAGTTAACAAGCTCCACAATTCAATGTTCATATTTAAATAACCTTAGAGTGCAAGAAAGATCAACACGACTAAACCAAGTACTAACACAGCATGCACACTGTCACCTTCACACTATGTAGGAGGAATAGATCACATCAATACTATCATAATGATAATTAACTCCACAATCTACAAGAGATCATGATCATAGCATACGCCAAGTACTAACACGGATGCACACACTATCACCATTACACCGTGCAGGAGGAATAAACTACTTTAATAACATCACTAGAGTAGCACATAGATAAATTGTGATACAAAATACATTGCAATCATAAAGAGATATAAATAAGCACTTCACTACGCCATTCATAACAGTGAGTAAGTATTCTGTGAAATATAGCCTAAGAGACCCACACGGTGCACACACTGTCACCTTTACACACGTGGGACAAGGAGTCTCCGGAGATCACATAAGTAAAACTCACTTGACTAGCATAGTGACATCTAGATTACAAGCATCATCATATGAATCTCAATCATGTAAGGCAGCTCATGAGATTATTGTATTGAAGTACATAGGAGAGAGATGAACCACATAGCTACCGGTACAGCCCCGAGCCTCGATGGAGAACTACTCCCTCCTCATGGGAGCAGCAGCGGTGATGAAGATGGTGGTGGAGATGGCAGCGTGTCGATGGAGAAGCCTTCCGGGGCACTTCCCCGCTCCCAGGGTGCCGGAACAGAGACTCCTGTCCCCCAGATCTTGGCTTCGCGATGGCGGCGGCTCTGGAAGGTTTTCCGTATCGTGGTTTTTTCGCCTCAGGGTTTTCTCGACGGAGGCTTTAAATAGGCGGAAGGGCAGCGTCAGAGGGTCGAAGAGGCGGCGGCACCATAGGCTGGCGCGGCCAGGGCCCGTGCCGCGCCACCCTATCATCTGGGCCCACAGGCCCCTCGCGGCTCTCGGGTGTTCTGATGCTTCCGGTGAAAATAGGAACCTGGGTCTTGATTTCGTCCGATTCCGAGAATATTTCGTTACTAGGATTTCTGAAACCAAAAACAGCAGAAAAGAACGCTCTTCGGCATCTTGTTAATAGGTTAGTTCCAGAAAATGCACGAATATGACATAAAGTGTGCATAAAACATGTAGGTATCATCAATAATATGACATGAAACATAAGAAATTATCGATACGTCGGAGACGTATCAAGCATCCCCAAGCTTAGTTCTGCTCGTCCCGAGCAGGTAAAACGATAACAAAGATAATTTCTGAAGTGACATGCCATCATAACCTTGATCATACTATTTGTAAACATATGTAGTGGATGCAGCGATCAAAACAATGGTAATGTCATGAGTAAACAAGTGAATCATAAAGCAAAGACTTTTCATGAATAGTACTTCAAGACAAGCATTAATAAGTCTTGCATAAGAGTTAACTCATAAAGCAATAAATCAAAGTAAAGGTATTGAAGCAACACAAAAGAAGATTAAGTTTCAGCGGTTGCTTTCAACTTGTAACATGTATCTCATGGATAATTGTCAACATAGAGTAATATAACAAGTGCAATATGCAAGTATGTAGGAATCAATGCACAGTTCACACAAGTGTTTGCTTCTTGAGGTGGAGAGAGATAGGTGAACTGACTCAACATAAAAGTAAAGAGAATGGTCCTTCAAAGAGGAAAGCATCGATTGCTATATTTGTGCTAGAGCTTTTATTTTGAAAACATGAAACAATTTTGTCAACGGTAGTAATAAAGCATATGAGTTATGAAAATTATATCTTACAAGTTGCAAGCCTCATGCATAGTATACTAATAGTGCCCGCACCTTGTCCTAATTAGCTTGGACTACCGGATCTTTGCAATGCACATGTTTTAACCAAGTGTCACAATGGGGTACCTCCATGCCGCCTGTACAAAGGTCTAAGGAGAAAGCTCGCATTTTGGATTTCTCGCTTTTGATTATTCTCAACTTAGACATCCATACCGGGACAACATGGACAACAGATAATGGACTCCTCTTTAATGCATAAGCATGTGACAACAATTATTATTCTCATATGAGATTGAGGATATATGTCCAAAACTGAAACTTCCACCATGAATCATGGCTTTAGTTAGCGGCCCAAAGTTCTTCTCTAACAATATGCATGCTCCAACCATAAAGGTGGTAGATCTCTCTTACTTTAGACAAGACGGACATGCATAGCAACTTACATGATATTCAACAAAGAATAGTTGATGGCGTCCCCAGAAAACATGGTTATCGCACAACAAGCAACTTAATAAGAGATAAAGTGCATAAGTACATATTCAATACCACAATAGTTTTTAAGCTATTTGTCCCATGAGCTATATATTGCAAAGGTGAATGATGGAATTTTAAAGGTAGCACTCAAGCAATTTACTTTGGAATGGATAAATACCATGTAGTAGGTAGGTATGGTGGACACAAATGGCATAGTGGTTGGCTCAAGGATTTTGGATGCATGAGAAGTATTCCCTCTCGATACAAGGTTTAGGCTAGCAAGGTTATTTGAAACAAACACAAGGATGAACGGTGCAGCAAAACTCACATAAAAGACATATTGTAAACATTATAAGACTCTACACCGTCTTCCTTGTTGTTCAAAACTCAATACTAGATGTTATCTAGACTCTAGAGAAACCAAATATGCAAACCAAATTAGCAAGCTCTAAGTGTTTCTT
Source organism: Lolium multiflorum (assembly GCA_030979885.1). Taxonomy (NCBI): domain Eukaryota; kingdom Viridiplantae; phylum Streptophyta; class Magnoliopsida; order Poales; family Poaceae; genus Lolium; species Lolium multiflorum. The sequence continues at coordinate 290,441,809 of CM061748.1, forward strand.
CATTAATGGGTGCAAAGTATATGATGCAAGAGCTTAAACATGAGCACAACAATTGCCAAGTATCAAATTATCCAAGACATTTTAGAATTACTACATGTAGTATTTTCCAATTCCAACCATATAACAATTTAACGAAGAAGAAACTTCGCCATGAATACTATAAGTAGAGCCTAAGGACATACTTGTCCATATGCTACAGCGGAGCGTGTCTCTCTCCCATAAAGTGAATGCTAGGATCCATTTTATTCAAACAAAACAAAAACAAAAACAAACCGACGCTCCAAGCAAAGTGCATAAGATGTGACGGAATAAAAATATAGTTTCAGGGGAGGAACCGATAATGTTGTCGATGAAGAAGGGGATGCCTTGGGCATCCCCAAGCTTAGACGCTTGAGTCTTCTTAGAATATGCAGGGGTGAACCACCGGGGCATCCCAAGCTTAGAGCTTTCACTCTTCTTGATCATAGTATATCATCCTCCTCTCTTGAAAACTTCCTCCACACCAAACTCGAAACAACTCATTAGAGGGTTAGTGCACAATAAAAATTAACATGTTCAGAGGTGACACAATCATTCTTAACACTTCTGGACATTGCATAAAGCTACTGGACATTAATGGATCAAAGAAATTCATCCAACATAGCAAAAGAGGCAATGCGAAATAAAAGGCAGAATCTGTCAAAACAGAACAGTCCGTAAAGATGGATTTTATTAGGCACCAGACTTGCTCAAATGAAAATGCTCAAATTGAATGAAAGTTGCGTACATATCTGAGGATCATGCACGTAAATTGGCTTAATTTTCTGAGCTACCTACAGGGAGGTAGACCCAGATTCGTGACAGCAAAGAAATCTGGAACTGCGCAGTAATCCAAATCTAGTACTTACTTTACTATCAAAGACTTTACTTGGCACAACAAAACTCAAAACTAAGATAAGGAGAGGTTGCTACAGTAGTAAACAACTTCCAAGACACAAATATAAAACAAAGTACTGTAGCAAAATAACACATGGGTTATCTCCCAAGAAGTTCTTTCTTTATAGCCATTAAGATGGGCTCAGCAGTTTTAATGATGCACTCGCAAGAAATAGTATTTGAAGCAAAAGAGAGCATCAAGAGGCAAATTCAAAACACATTTAAGCCTAACATGCTTCCTATGCATAGGAATCTTGTAAATAAACAAGTTCATGAAGAGCAAAGTAACAAGCATAGGAAGATAAAACAAGTGTAGCTTCAAAAATTTCAGCACATAGAGAGGCATTTTAGTAACATGAAAATTTCTACAACCATATTTTCCTCTCTCATAATAACTTTCAGTAGCAACATGAGCAAACTCAACAATATAACTATCACATAAAGCATTCTTATCATGAGTCTCATGCATAAAATTATTACTCTCCACATAAGCATAATCAATTTTATTAGTTGTAGTGGGAGCAAATTCAACAAAGTAGCTATCATTATTATTCTCATCATCAAATATAGGAGGCATAGTATCATCAAAGAAAATTTTCTCCTCAATGCTTGGGGGACTAAAAAGATCATGAAAACCAGCTTCCCCAAGCTTAGAACTTTCTATATCATTATCAACAATGGTGTTCAAAGCGTTCATACTAATATTACTACCAGCATGCAAATAAGATTTCATAGGTTTTTTAATTTTCGCATCAAACAATCCATGTTTTAAATCAGGAAATAGAATAAGAAGCTCACTCTTGTACATTATGCCAAACTAGTGTAAACAAGAAACAACAAGATGCAATTGCAGGATCTAAAGGAAATAGCTTCGAGCACACACACGATGGCAACAGAAAAGTACTTTACCTGGGACCGGAGTATGAGTGCCTTTTACCTTTCCTCCCGGCAACGGCGCCTAAAAGTGCTTGATGTCTACGGGAGCTTCTATTCTTGTAGACAATGTTGGGCCTCCAAGAGCAGAGGTTTGTAGAACAGCAGTTAGTTTCTTAAGTGGATCACCCAAGGTTTATCGATCTCAGGGAGGAAGAGGTCAAAGATATCCCTCTCATGCAACCCTGCAACCACAAAGCAAGAAGTCTCTTGTGTCCCCAACACACCTAATGGGTGCACTAGTTCGGCGAAGAGATAGTGAAATACAGGTGGTATGAATATATATGAGTAGTAGCAACGGCACCAGAAAAGTGCTTTGCCCAGGACAGTAAACAAGCAGTAGTAACCAGCGTAGTAACGCAGCAAAGAGTAACGCAAAGAAACAAGAAACAAGCAGCGATAGCGTATTTAGGAACAAGGCATAGGGATTAGACTTTCACTAGTGGACACTCTCAACATTGATCACATAACAGAATAGATAAATGCATACTCTACACTCTCTTGTTGGATGATGAACACATTGCGTAGGATTACACGAACCCTCAATGCCGAGTTAACAAGCTCCACAATTCAATGTTCATATTTAAATAACCTTAGAGTGCAAGAAAGATCAACACGACTAAACCAAGTACTAACACAGCATGCACACTGTCACCTTCACACTATGTAGGAGGAATAGATCACATCAATACTATCATAATGATAATTAACTCCACAATCTACAAGAGATCGTGATCATAGCATACGCCAAGTACTAACACGGATGCACACACTGTCACCATTACACCGTGCAGGAGGAATAAACTACTTTAATAACATCACTAGAGTAGCACATAGATAAATTGTGATACAAAATACATTGCAATCATAAAGAGATATAAATAAGCACTTCACTACGCCATTCATAACAGTGAGTAAGTATTCTGTGAAATATAGCCTAAGAGACCCACACGGTGCACACACTGTCACCTTTACACACGTGGGACAAGGAGTCTCCGGAGATCACATAAGTAAAACTCACTTGACTAGCATAGTGACATCTAGATTACAAGCATCATCATATGAATCTCAATCATGTAAGGCAGCTCATGAGATTATTGTATTGAAGTACATAGGAGAGAGATGAACCACATAGCTACCGGTACAGCCCCGAGCCTCGATGGAGAACTACTCCCTCCTCATGGGAGCAGCAGCGGTGATGAAGATGGTGGTGGAGATGGCAGCGGTGTCGATGGAGAAGCCTTCCGGGGCACTTCCCCGTCCGGCAGGTGCCGGAATAGAGACTCCTGTCCCCCAGATCTTGGCTTCGCGATGGCGGCGGCTCGAAGGTTTTCCGTATCGTGGTTTTTCGCCTCGTGGTTTTCTCGACGGAGGCTTTAAAGGCGGAAGGGCAGCGTCGAGGGTCGAAGAGGCGGCGACCATAGGCGGGCGCGCCAGGGCCTGGCCGCGCCACCCTATCATCTAGGGCCCACAGGGCCCCCCTCCGGCGCTTCGGGTTCCGGATGCTTCCGGTGAAAATAGGAACCCGGGTCTTGATTTCGTCCGATTCCGAGAATATTTCGTTACTAGGATTTCTGAAACCAAAAACAGCAGAAAACAGCAACTGGCTCTTCGGCATCTTGTTAATAGGTTAGTTCCACAAAATGCACGAATATGACATAAAGTGTGCATAAAACATGTAGGTATCATCAATAATATGGCATGGAACATAAGAAATTATCGATACGTCGGAGACGTATCAGACTCCAACTCCACTATGGTTTCCCTATATTTATTCAAGGTATCCATAGAGTGTTCGAGATTAGCACGAGCTTCTTTATTACCATGAAGAGAAGCATATACCATTGCCATATTATGCACCAAGGTATTATATTCTTCATCATTATCATCATCATCATCTCATCATTAGAGGATGTGTTAGGAGTCAAAGTAGGAGATACCTTTGATCCTTTTGCCATAAGGCACATGTGCAAACCGGAGAATGAAGATGAAGATATTCTTGAATCCTCATTTGAAATCGTGTCTTGATCCATAGAGTGTTCGGTTTCCTCTACATTGTTAGTCAACAACCAACTAGAGGAAATAGAAGCATTTTGATTATGGGAACAAGACAAGGTAAGCATATCATCATGAGATCTATGTAAGCAATTTACACATGATATGCAAAGACTATCAACACAAGCATGTAGATTATTTTCAATGCTAGATGTGTTTAAGTCCAAAGAGGAAGCATTGCAATGGGATAGAGATGAAGAATCATCACTATTGAGCACAATATCAACATTGCAATTTTCCTCACCACTCACCATATCATTACCTCGTGTCTTGCTACACGTTGGTGAAGTGGAAGAAGATGATAACTCATCACGACCGGAGGTGGAAGCAACTTGGAGCTCTTCATGATGTGAAGGGGAAGAGAGCTCCTCGGAGTCACCACCGACCAATTGAGAAGTGGATCCACCAAACATTTCCTTAAGCTTGATCCACATCTCATGAGATGATTTTCGCTTTATATATATCAAGAACCTACGAAAATCGGGTCTCAAGGAGAATAAAAGCTCATTAGATACTAGAGCTTCAAGATGTAAGTTTTTCTCATCCTCTAAAGATAGATTTTGAGGATCCATCGGAGGAGAAAAACCTACATCTAGAAATTGCTCAATGTTTGGACACAAGGTCCGAAGATTGCAAAGCAAGCAATTTCGCCACAAAAGATAATTTGTGCCAACAAAGATAATTGTGTCATTGTGCACTATACTAGCCGACATCTTTACTCTCAAGGCGGTGAAGCCTAAAACAAGGAGAGACCTTGCTCTGATACCAATTGAAAGATCGAGATGTCGCCTAGAGGGGGTGAATAGGCAATTACAAACTCTTACGGATTTGTCTTGTAAGAATGCGGAATTAAACTATCGTTTAGTTTACAAGCACAAACCCTAAATATGCTAAGCTCAACTAAGTGTAACAATAGCAACTAGAGCTAAGCAAGATAGGCACAAGATATATGTAGCACAAGTGATAGCAAGATATATGTACTTCAAGCACGATGGCTATCACAAGGAAAGAGAGCTCGGGTATAGAAATAACCGAGGCACGCGGAGACGAGGATGTATTCCCGTGTTCCCTTGCTTTGCAACAAGGTACGTCACGTTTGGAGGAGTGGAGGTCCCACGAAGGATTCCCCACGCCACGAAGGCTCACCCTATTCTCCGAACCACACCCACGAAGGATAATGACCCTTTCCTTATGGTTAGCTTTTCCTCCGCTCCGGAGATGGCAAGCTCCACAACCACTTCACAAGCTCCACGAAGGAGAAGCCCGGGCCCCTTCACAATCTTCCACGAAGAGATCACCGGGACACCAACCAAGCCAACTAGGAGGTCACCCTCCAAGAGTAACAAGCTCACGGTCTCTCACTCGAACAAATCGTGGTGGAGAGCTCAACACTATGCAATGATGCAAAGCAAGAACACCGGAGGTGTTCAAGTCCTTCACACTCAAATCCCACCAAAGCAACGAATGCTAGGATGAGATTGGAGAGGAAGAACAAGGGGGAAAGTCAACCAAAGACTCCAAGATCTAGATCCCAAGAGATTCCCTCACTTAGAGAAGAAATGGTTTGGTGGAAGTGTAGATCTAGATCTCCTCTCTCAAATCCTCAAATATGAGCAAGAATGGTTGGAGGAATCAAGGGGGAGAGCAAGTTCTTCAAATAGCAACAATGGAGGTGAGAGAATAGGAAGAACTACTTGGGCTCAAGGTGGAAGAAAGGTATTTATAGCCCAAGTGGAAAAATAACTGTTGGGGGAAAAAGACAGAAAAACGGGCAGCAATTTGGGCAGGAAAAACGGCCCAGCCGGTCACCAGGCCGGCCGACCGGAGCAGCAGCCGGACAGGCCGGTCAGCAGCCCGGTCGGACCGGCCCAGAACCGGGCTGAGCAGCAGCCGCGCTGGGCGGTGGATAAAGCCACAGACGCGCGCAGGCCAAGCAGGAAGCCCAGCAGTGCGCGGGCGGCAGGGAGCTATGCGACGCGGGGGCGCCAGGCGCGGCAGGCCGAGCCGACGGGGCCCAAGGCCGGCTCACAGCCGGCGGGGAGCGGCAGGCCGAGGCGGCCCGATCCGGTCAGGCCGGGAGGTGGCCGGGCTGGGCCGCGGGCGGTGGCCGCCTGGCCGACCGGTGGGCAGGTGAGGGCCGGGCGGCGGCGCAACCGGCCTTCCCCTTTTTCTTTCTTTTCTTTTTCTTTTTCTCTTTTACCTTTTCTTTAATAACTATTGCTCCCGAACTCCGATTAACATGAAACCAATTTTGTTGGAAAGATAACAACAAATGCTATCCAATAGAAAGTGCAAACACAAGAAACTGTAGGAGGGGATTTTATCATGAATATAAAAGGATAGAACCTTATATCATGAATAACCGGTAAAATCACCCAACCTCGAAAACGCAATAGAAGATGCATGCGAACTCCGTTTTCGATGAACTTGGGCTTGTTGTAAAGCTAGCAACAAGCTCAAGAACCTCACATAGAGAAACACCAAGAAGCAATAAGGATATGCAAAGTATGCAAAGGATTGAGCTCCCTAAGACGATGTGATCAAGTTACCCAACCGAAAGCCCCTCTTAATAGTGCGGCTATGTATCCTATAATCCGGTCTCCCATCAACCACCTTGAGACCGGTAAAAGGAAAACCTAGCAAAGCCATACCTTTGCCTTGCGCATCCCGCTTGATCTTGATGATAGCTCTTCAAGCTCCATACAAGCCGGAATGCCACACTTGATCAATGTTGCTTCGTGAAGACTCACAAATGCTCCCCCATACACTATGATGGGAAAGCTCCATTGATGCACATCTTCACATGTCCATTATCACCAAATGGACGGCAAGCTTCAAGCATGTGATCCACTTGAGATGCTCATCTTGAACTTGCCCAACTCAATCCTTGTATCTTCTCATACTCACATAAGATAGAGCATGGCTAATATTGAGTTCCACATAAGAACTCCATCTTCATTTCTTCTTCTTGATCATATCACATATGTATCTTCAAAACGATGATCTTGATGCCAATACACAAGGTATACCTTTAGCTGCGGCCCATCCCTCGGAGCGACGGCCCGCAAAGCCTCCTGGTCACACGTCCGATGCTATCGCAAGGGCGTGCCACCTGACCTATACCTGGTCAGGAAGGTGTTGGATGATGCCTCGCTTAGTTTCCTGCATGGCATACACGTAAACGTTAAATACGAGCCTCGATCGGCTCTCCGGTTATCCTGTGAATCGGCTCAAGAGCCGATCCACCCATGATTCATACAAGGTGTCCGAATATATGGTGGTCCTGCTTGATCAAGATAAAGCTAATGAGATCTACGACGATTTAGGGTTTTCACCGCATAATCGGATCATCCTACTCACGATTGGGCCTCGCTCGCGCACGGTGACCGTAAGCCGATCCTAGACAGGGCCTAAAAACCAACACGGGGTTGATCCCCGGAACATCCTGTCTAGGGCTAGCAAACTCCACCCTGCACGCCGCTGGATCCTCCAACCCTTTGTAAGGCCTAACTATTGCGGATGTTAAACTAATCCTTGATGAACAAGGAGCAACCGTAACGGATCGGATCTACTAAACTATGATCAAGCGGGGTGCCGCCCCTACACCTGAGATAGGTGTAAGGGCGGCTAGATGTATAAGGGTTGCACTACGATAGCATATGATACGAAGAACAATGCAAACCCTAACACATCTAAGATAACTACGTTGCTCGCCATCAAAAAGGCTTCAGACGAGCAACGCATGAACAACGAGATAGGCTTGTGCTGCCTAGACCGCAAGATGCGATCTAGGCAGCATGGTGCTTACCGGAGAAACCCTCGAGACGAAGGAGTTGGCGATGCGCCGAGATTTGTTTGTGTTGAACGTTGGTTGTTGTTTATTCCATAAACCCTAGATACATATTTATAGTCCAAGGGACTTTCTAATTCAGGCGTGCACCTAACCGTGCACGAGTAAAACTCTAACTCCTAACCGACACGTAATCTAATAAGTTACATGATACAAGGGCAAACTAGCCCAAACGTCGCATACGAGGCCGATTCACGTACTTCTTCTGTATGTTTATTCTTCAAGTCCATCTTGATCGCGGCCCACCTCTGACCCGGTCAAATTCTGGTGATAACACATGCCCCCCTGGTTTTGGAAATGACATTTCCAAAATCATTACACTTTTCTTTCGCCGGGTCATGTCGTGGCAAAGCAGAAACCGCCGCAGAATCCTCATCATGATGCCTTGCCCCTTCCACTTCTCCACGTGGCCGCAAAATTTTCCTGTTGGGCAACATCTCCTCGGAAACTGCTGTGGCATTGAATCTCCCTCATATCCTTTTTATTTAACCGTTCTAAACAGCTTGCTCCTCCTTCGTCCTCCTCGCATTAGCACCAAAAAACCCTCTGTGCCACCATGTCTTCTTCCTCCTCCTCCTCCTCCGAGCTTTCCTACGGGTCCTCCTCCTCCCGCGAGACGCCGCCGGAATCCGTGCCCCAGAAGAATGGGACGAGGAAAGCCACGCTCTCCATCTGGTCCGAGGACGATAAGTCCTTGACCAGCGGGGATGAAGATCTTCGTTCCTCGCCGACGGGAACTGGAGTCGAAAGCGAGGACGACCGGTTCCCCGGGACGGCTGCCTCACCTCTGAAGAAGAAGAGGAGGACGAAGACGACGACTCCCTCGAGGGCTACCCGCCGGCGAAACGCCTCCGCATGTGGTGGGACGACGACAGCAGCGACGATGAAGACGGGGATGAAGCTCCCGTAGAGGGCTACGGGAGTAGCGACGAGGAGCCCATCGGCAGCAGTGCCGATGAGAGTTCCGAGGATGCCGACGAGGGCAGCGATGGCCCATAGATTAGGATCTACTAGTGTAGGCCTAGCAGTAGTAGATTGGTCAATAGACCCTTCTTTTGTTCATACTTCTTTGAGCAATTGGCTCGTTCTTTGTAAGAACTCCCGTTTATGAATGAAGAAGTTTCCCCAATTTGACTTTGCCGATCTCTTTTAAACCGATTCTCAATGAGCCGATGGCAACGCATCGGTCTCTCATAATCCGCCCTCCCTTTCTTCGACCACAGGGTGACTGCAATCTTGGTCAAAACTCAAAAAGCCGATGTCAGCGCATCAAGCCTTCATGAGCTATCCTTCATCCTTTCGAAAAAGCAGAGCATCCACCAAACCAGCTGCCCCCCGAGTCTCAGTCAAGGCGAAACAGAGACAGGGGCATGCCATTCAGACAAATGGACCTGGCTAGATCATGTGAGAGAACTATCATGCAGCCAGCCGATTCCCAACAAAATCGGCTCTCCAGCAGAGAACCTTCGGGTGAGCTGCCCCCGAGCTTCTTCACCGCTTCTTTGTCTTTGCAGCGATCGGCTCCTTTCCTTCGGTGGATCTGAGGCAACCCACCCTTGGCCTGATCTGCACATCCATGCTGCTCTCGGCATTGTTTTTGCAGAGAGGATCTGAGCCATTAAACCACTCCATTGAGGAGTTCTTCCATTAAAACCTCTCTTCGTGGCCCAGTTCCTGCTCCATCGATCCTCTGATCATAACAGTTATATCCTTAAGTCGATGGCCATGCATCGGCTGTGCTTAAATTTTTTTTGAATTTTTACGGCCGATTTATGTATCGGCCCCCATACCTCAATCCCATCATCAAAGAATATCTTGGGCTGCTGGGTACTTGCAAGACATTCCTACTGCATATCCTCGTGTTTCATCCACCTGGGTGCCCCCCGAGCCGATTCTTTCAAGGGACTTGATGGTATCGGCTCTGTCGGATGAAATGTTGAACCCAGCGAATACATGGCGAGGATAATTTTGGCCGATTGCTGGAATCGGCCTCCACGTTGCTCGATCGATGAAGGTTTTGTAATGTTCCTCCATAAATTTTTGGGGCCGATCACAAGGATCAGCCTCGCCATGTTTGCTCATTGATTTGTTCTTGCTACTCGGCCAGGCCGGTGGATAAAACCAGCCCAATCTCTGACTTTATCATGTTGGTGCGCTTGCTGCCGTCCACCTCGAGTGCATCGTGTAATCGTGGAGCACTAAGCTTCGTCGGAAGGACGAGCACCATGTTTGTGCCAGCCGATGTTTCATCATCGGCTTTCCTTTGCTTGGGGCGCCACTCCATTCTCCGTGGACGACCCTCTTCATCCAGGGTTCGCTGAACTTTCGCAGCCAGATCAGGTCGTGCCTTCCTCAGTGTATGCAAGTATAGCCTTTCGGCTTCCTCCAAGCCGCGCAATCGCTGAACCCTGCGCTTCTGGGAACGGCTGAGCCCATCAGGGCACCACCTTGGCCGGTGGTACATGTCTTCTTCTTCCCCTCGTCTTCTGAATCCTCGAGATCTTCTAACCGAGGGGACTCAGCACGTTTGCTTTGTGGCGGGAGAGGCCCTAGGCGCTTGAACACGGACACGTTGGCTGTCTCCTTCTTCTTCTGGTTGCATTCTGGGCAATTGCCGATTGTGGGTAATCGGCTCAATCCTGGATCCCAGCAGTGTCTGAAGAAGGGGTCCCAAGCCTATCCACGTGCCTCGCCCGACTTTTCCTTGGCACGGCGCTCGTGCTCCTCTTCATCGCGATCGTGCCGACGATGTCTTCTGGCTTCTCTGGCCAGACGATCTCTTTCATCATCATCGCCGTATCGCCGGTGTTGGTCATACCGACTTACATACTTGTTGAGGAGGTGATCAGAGAGAGGTCGCTGATATCTTATGTTCTTCACTTCTCCCTCTGTGACGTAGCGCTTGCCGTCTTGGCGGAGCCGATCGCGTGGAGCGGCTTCCTGTATTTTTGCTATGAGAGCAGCTGCCCTCATCTCCGTCCTTACCAGAGTGGTTCCCAAGCCCTACCATGTTGATATTGCACGAGAGATCTGGCTGGCACCCTCCATGGTAAGTATACTCCACCATGTTCACGGCGGGGAAGGGGTGTGTGTCGACTTTCATGGCGTACTGGTTGAAAATCAGCCGTCCATTTTCTATCGCCATTTGGATCTGCTGCCCTGCAGTCGTTGGTGGTGTGGGTGAACGTGTTATGCCACTTGCAGTATGGCTTTCCGTTCAGCTCTTGCACTGTGGGGATCTTGTGGCCTTCGGGTACCTTTATATGCTTCTTCGTGAGTAAGAGATCGAAAATCTGCTCAGTTTTGGTCACGTCGAAGTCGAACCCTTTTGGAGGGCCTTGTGGCTTCACCCATTTGCAGGACACGGGGCCTGCCGCTCGAGTCCATTCAGCCACTGCTACCTCTCGATCTCCCGCAGCACCTTCATCCTCGTCTGCCTCAACCAGGGTCACCGCACGCTTGAATTTGTCCTGGTAAACATCTGGGTGGCGCTGTTCATATGCTGACAGCTTCTGCACCATGTGCGCCAATGAAGGGTAGTCTGCTTGGGAGGCCACGTCCTTGATCGATGATGAGAGACCCACCACCGCCAACTCGATTGCTTCTTTTTCACTTACTTGAACCGAAAAGAATCGGTTCCTAATGGTCCTGAAGCGCTGGATGTACTCGACACTGTCTCCCCGCGCTTCGTCGTACTTGTGCTAGATCGGCAATGCCAGCCTCGGAAGCTCGAGTGATACCATGGAACTGCTCTTCCAACTGCTTCCAAGTCCGGATGGAGTTCGGTGGCAGCGATGTGTACCACCCGAAAGCCGATCCCGTGAGGGACGTGCGAAGAACCTCACACGCAACTCGTCTGATGCTGAGATCGTGCCCAGCTGTGCCAAATATCGGCTCACATGCTCGATGGAGCTGGAACCATCTGATCCACTAAACTTTGTGAAGTCCGGGAGCCGATATTTGGGTGGTAGCGGGATCAGTTCGTAGTCGTTGGGGTACGGCTTGGTATAGCCGAACGTCTTCCTTTTCGGCATCATGCCGAACTGATCTTTCAGAATTGCACAAATCTGATCCGCGGTGATGGCTGAAGGTGTCGAACCCTGAAGATTCGCCGGGGTGGCATACTTAACCAGCCATGCTTGCTTTTCCAGTTCTGAGCCAACTGCAGGAGCTGGGCTCTGGAGGTTTGTCGGAGTGGCGTACTTAGCTAGCCACGTTTGCTTCTCAAGATCTGCTCCCGACGTTCCTCCTGCTGTTCCAGAGGCCCCTGCTGTTGCAACCTGGTTCGAGAGTGCCCAGGTATTGCAGTCTGGTACGTATGCGCACGCGTATCCGTGCGGGATCTCCTTGGGTGCCTCAAGTAGGAATTGGTAGTCACTAGGATCACCACCAATCTTGTAGACGACGTATGCCGATGAGTTCGGCACTTCCGGTGCTGCCCATGCGAACGGCAGCGGAGGATGGGACTGGAGTGGCATCTCTCCTTTGAAAGTCCCCAGAGCTGGTCCCGACGGAGAATACCGGTGGCTCATGATTTCCTGGACCACGCGCAGAGCGACACGCTCCAAAGTGTTCACCAGGCTCTCAGAGTGGCGGTGCAGCGAATGAGCCACCATGTAGTTGATCTCCTGACGCAGCGACCTGGTGCGTTCTTCTGACGGGGCGGACAGGTCCACTCCATCGAGTGCGCCTTCAGGTGTGAACCCCTTCCACCTGACGCCATGGGAGCGGGTTCGGTGGAAAGAGCCGATGAGTTCGGCTTCGAGGGTTGCCTTGATCTCGTCATGTTTCTTCTTGAGCTCATCAGGCAGATCCTCGTACTTGACCGGAGTGCTTTCCGCCATCTCGGATGTAGATGGCGATGTGGTGGATGTCGAAGGTCGTCCCACCGGCGTGAATGTGTTGCGTCGTAAACCCACCGGCGGGCAAAGGACGGCAACACGTAGAGCCGGGAACAACTAGGGCTGCCGGCCCAGTCCCTCGTAGCGACGGCCCGCAAAGCCTCCTGGTCACACGTCCGATGCTATCGCAAGGGCGTGCCACCTGACCTATACCTGGTCGAAGGTGTTGGATGATGCCTCGCTTAGTTTCTGCATGGCATACACGTAAACGTTAAATACGAGCCTCGATCGGCTCTCAGGTTATCCTGTGAATCGGCTCAAAGAGTCGATCCACCCATGATTCGTACAAGGTGTCCGAATATATGGTGGTCCTGCTTGATCAAGATAAAGCTAATGAGATCTACGACGATTTAGGGTTTTCACCGCATAATCGGATCATCCTACTCACGATTGGGCCTCGCGCCGCGCACGGTGACCGAAGCCGATCCTAGACAGGGCCTAAAAACCAACACGGGTTGATCCCCGAACATCCTGTCTAGGGCTAGCAAACTCCACCCTGCACGCCGCCGGATCCTCCAACCCTTTGTAAGGCCTAACTATTGCGGATGTTAAACTAATCCTTGATGAACAAGGAGCAACCGTAACGGATCGGATCTACTAAACTATGATCAAGCGGGGTGCCGCCCCTACACCTGAGATAGGTGTAAGGGCGGCTAGATGTATAAGGGTTGCACTACGATAGCATATGATACGAAGAACAATGCAAACCCTAACACATCTAAGATAACTACGTTGCTCGCCATCAAAAAGGCTTCAGCACGAGCAACGCATGAACAACGAGATAGGCTTGTGCTGCCTAGATCGCAAGATGCGATCTAGGCAGCATGGTGCTTACCGGAGAAACCCTCGAGACGAAGGGGTTGGCGATGCGCCGAGATTTGTTTGTGTTGAACGTTGGTTGTTGTTTATTCCATAAACCCTAGATACATATTTATAGTCCAAGGGACTTTCTAATTCAGGCGTGCACCTAACCGTGCACGAGTAAAACTCTAACTCCTAACCGACACGTAATCTAATAAGTTACATGATACAAGGGCAAACTAGCCCAAACGTCGCATACGAGGCCGATTCACGTACTTCTTCTGTATGTTTATTCTTCAAGTCCATCTTGATCGCGGCCCACCTCTGACCCGGTCAAATTCTGGTGATAACAGTATCTTCATACCGATGATCTTGATGCCAATACACAAGATATACCTTTATCTTCATGGCATCCATACTTGAATCCAACACATGGAGTACAAGTAGTACCTATGGAATATTCCTTCATATAAACTCAATGAAAATTAAACATTAGTCCATAGGGGTTGTCATTAATTACCAAAACCACACATAGGGGCAATGTACCCTTACACATCCGTGGCTCATCCATAGTCCAATGGTCAGGTCGAAAGAGCCAATGGACTCCTCTTATCCGGAATAAAACCACGCCTTGAAGAACCGCTGCGTCGGCAATGAGCTTGGGCTGAGGAGTTAGACTCCGTCCTGTCGAGTTTACGAACTACCCCCAACAGGTCAACAGGATTCACTCCGTTCTTCCCGGTATACGGATCCGAAGCCGTGCTCCTCCGACATCATCCATGATTCACCGCGAGTCTCCGCCTATAATGAAGAAACTGTGACGAGGCTGCACAGCTATCTGTGGATTCGAAGAAGCTCGGAACTTAGCAGACCAACGTTCCACCATTTACCAGCAGAAGCTCCGATGCTACCATAGTCGTCGAGTTCGCAATCGCTCGTTCATGGCCGGAGACTTGGTCCTCCGCCTTCGCCAGGTGAAAGATTATAAGTTGCAATCTCCATGGGAAGGACCCTTCGTCGTTAGCAAAGTGCTTCACAACGGATCGTACTACCTCGTCGATTTCCGAGAGCTAAAGGACAGACCTGCCAATTGGTACCGAAACGCAAACGGGAGGATCCGGATGACATTTACGATGAAACAGAACGTCCTTGGAACATTGCACAGCTACGTCCTTTCCACACTTAGCGTAGAATTACATACTTTGTAACAATATTATACATGATCAATGAAATAAAACTTTTGGTTCACTCTATGAGTCATTTACCTCCTTTACTTGTTCATTTTTAGATCGTGTATGTTTTCCGACTAAAACCGCAGAGCTGGATATTTCCGCCTAGGCGTGTATGAAAGTTGTGATTTTCAAAAATCGTCCCTTAGGACGTAAGCTTAAGTTTTCTGGTGGAAATATTTTCTGTTGCGAATTCGTGGATTTCTAGTCGCGATTTCCGGCACCTTGGCTGGGGGCTTGTTTCCGCGGTTATTGACGGATTGCCATTGGGATTCGTCGCCACTGGCGAGCGTTTCCGGCTAAAGGTCTTCCGGCTCGCGGAAGGTCAAGCGAATAAGCCGGAAAAATATAGAAATCAGCACTTGCTTTCCAAACAAAACGAAACATGCAAATAATATTAAAAGATTGCAGGATAAGTTGTTTCCGCACTTGCATAGTTGTTTCGTCCCTAGCTACTTAAGAATTTAAAGTTATATTACAAACCCTCTTGGGGCCAAAATGATGCATTGGTTTTTCCGCAGGACTAAGTTTTTTACTTCTCCTTATCCGGAGAAGTTTCCACATTGGCATCAACCTCTTATGCGTCAGTCGGAGATTCCTTCTCTGCGTCCTTGGCAGGAGAGGAGACATCTTCGTCTTCTTCCTCTTCAGCTGCAGTAGGAGAAGTGGCGCCGCCTTTGTCCTTTGAGCTCGTCCAGGTATACTGACTTCCGGATTGGGCGGGCCTGGTTTCCGCTTCGCGTTCCTTCAGAAGCTCAGCTTCGAGAGGCTCGTCAGCAGGAAGAACCGCCTTCTCATAAAATTCATCATGGCGAATTCTCCGGGCAATGCGCATATCATAACCACTGACTGCGTCGAGAAGTGCATTGACATCCGCATCCGGAGGAACGCCAGCAGTGACCCGGTCCAGATTCATCTTGGGGTTATGCGCTAAGCACATTGCCAAGGACATGGCAGCTGCACCCCGTGCCGAAGAAGATTGCAGGTCCACAACCAGCTCCGGAAGCAAATCCATCCTCTTGATGAGCTTGTGCACATGGCAGGTTCGGCTCTTCTTGATGTTGAGGTTGCGACAGATTTTCCTGGAGGCGGAGATGAGATCCTTGCAGTCTTCCCCGGCCAGCTGCAGCAGATCATCGCGCGGGAACTGGCTCCGACGTTCCTCATCATATCCAAGTGGATCTGGAAGACGCAAGTTTTGATAAGTACACCAAGTTAAATGCAACATATGCACTATCATACGAGTTTCGAGGACATACCCTTGACGTCGGAATTGAGCAGGTCCCAGCAGCTCTCTGCTGTCTCCATATACTTCCGGAGTCCACCAAACTCTTTCTGCTGCTTCTGGATGGTGTCGGTGTCAGTTTTTCTTTTAAGCTCGAACTCACCCGCCTTTCGAGTAAGCTCCGAGTTCTTCTCAGCAAGCTTCTGCTCCGCCTCTGCGAGTTTTGCCTCAAGATTCTTCTGCGAGGCACGCAGAGTTTCCAGCTCGGACGAAGCTGCAGCGAGGGATGAGGATGCACCTACTCAGCGTTAGTAAAACATCAGGTTTGAGATGCGGAAAATAACCCACAGGAAAGCGAGTGTCGGAAACCAACCTTGGGCTTCTGACAGCTTCTTCTTCAGATCCGCATTCTCCGTTTGGACACGTTGGATCTTCTCCGCCTGGCTGATGGTAACACGGCGCTGAAGCGCAATATTCTTGTGCAGCTCGTAATGAAGAGCCTTCTGTTCCTGAAAGTCCAATCAGTGCCGGAGTAAGTTCCACATATATATTTTATGGTTAAGTCTTTCTAAAGCATTGACGCTGGAAATTTTTTTCCGCCATCATGCTTGGGGGCTACCACGACATTTAAATCTTCCTTCAGTTTGAGTTTTCTCTAAAGTATTCAGACGCTAACTACTATAGATTCCGCCTAAATACTTGTGGGCTACTGGGGAGTTACCTTTTGCTTGCAAACAAGCTTGTCGAGGAAATGGCCAACGTCTTTCTTGAAATCCTGGATCTCCAACGTCTCGACGTCTGGTTTACCCCAGGCATTGTTCAGCATAGCATTGAGCAAATCTTGCTCCAGCTCCCACTTTTCCGCTTCTGATAGTTTGTTAAAAAACTTCGTGGCGTAGGCTTTGGGGGTGGAGGTAAGGTCAGCCGGATCTCCAAAATTCTTGGGGAAAACGACCATGTCACCAGCGGTGGCTTCAGCTTTGCCGGAGGAATTGACTTCTGCTTCCTCCCGGCTTTGCCCTTCAGTTTCGTCGCGGACGGGGCCCTTGCCGCCGGAACCATCTCCGCCCGCTCTGCCGCTACTAACCGGAATTATTTCCGGTGGAGTGGACGCAGCAGGAGAAGGAGATTGATCCGCGGGAGGAGGAGAAGGCTGTGGGGAAGCTTGTGGAGCGCTTGGCGGAGCTGGCGTCGAGGGACCAATGGCAGGAGACTTCTTATGCATATACTTGGTAATATGCTCCTGAACGTTGGTCCGCGCGGTGGTGGGGTTCGGATTCCTGCAAGCGAGTAAAGGAAAAGTATACGTAACACGGCTTACCAAAATAAACGACGCGCATTACTCGGAAACTTACGCTGCGCCCGGAATGTTGGGACGCGAGGGCCTTCCTGCTGTCGAAAGCATCTTGAGGCGCTCGCGCTCCGCCTTCTTGGAGTCGAGCGGAGGCGGCTTGGTCACCTTGGGTTTCTTGGCGGAAGCCTCGCCGCTAGCACCGGTGTTCCAGTACCGGACGGACTCGTGGGAATCATGAGGCGGATACATGCGGCCGGAGCGGAGCATGAATGTCATACTCCCGCAGTTCAACATCGCCTTATCCTTCGTCTCCTTCTTCACTCGGAAAAAGAACTGCCATAATTTGACATCAGGTCGGATCCCAAGATGCCCCTCGCAAAGAGTTGCGAAGTTTGAGAGCAGGAGGTAGGAGTTGGCGCAGATGTTGTGGGGTTGGAGCCCATACGTATCGAGGACTGAGAGGAAGAACTCCGAGCACGGGAGTGACAAGCCACGTTCGACCCACGCCTTTGTCATGACGCGTTCGTCAGTGTCGGGCTTGGGGACCTCGGAGTCTGATGACCCACAAGTATAGGGGGTGTATCGTAGTATCTTCGATAAGTAAGAATGTCGATCCCAACGAGGAGCAGAAGGTGTTGACAGCAGTTTTGATGAAGGATTCACTGTAAATGCTCACAGACAAGTATTCAGGGGGTTTTGATGTAACAGATGAATAAAGTACGAGTAAGTAAAATGCGAGAGAAATAATTGCAGCGAGTGGCCTAATCCTTTTTAGCACAAAGGACAAGCCGGTTTGTTTACTTATAATGACCAAACGTTCTCGAGGACACACGGGATTTTAGTCTAGTGCTTTCGCTACATACTGATTAATCTTCATTGTTTTGATAAGTGTTGTGTGGGTGAACCTGTGCTAATGCACCGCCCTTCCTAGGACTAATACATACTTGTGATTATACCCCTTGCAAGCATCCGCAACTACAAGAAAGTAATTAAGATAAATCTAACCACAGCCTTAAACTCTGAGATCCTGCGATCCCTCCTGCATCGATATACCAACGGGGTTTAGGTTTCTGTCACTCCGGCAACCCCGCAATTGGCAAACGAGTACAAGATGCATTCCCCTAGGCCCATAAATGGTGAAGTGTCGTGTAGTCGACGTTCACACGACACCACTAGAAGAATAACACCACAACTTAAATATCATAACATTGAATATTACTCAACCATAGTTCACTACTAGCATTTAGACTTCACCCATGTCCTCAAGAACTAAACGAACTACTCACGAGACATCATATGGAACATGATCAGAGGTGATATGATGATGAATAACAATCTGAACATAGACCTTGGTTCAATGGTTTCACTCAATAGCATAAACAACAAGTAGAAATCAGATACCGGGAGAGTTTCCCCTATCAAACAATCAAGATCAAACCCAAATTGCTACAGCGGTGACGAGGTCCAGGTGGAGATGGCGGTGATGATGGTGGAGATGATGATGATGGTGATGGAGATGATGTCCAGCTCGATGGCGGTGACGATGGCGTCGATTTCCCCCTCCGGGAGGGAATTTCCCGGCGGATTCCTGCCCGCCGGAGAGCTCTTTTCTCTCTGGTGTTCTCCGCCCCGCAGAGGCGGCTGTAACCCTTCGTGAGGATTCCTCTCTGGCTTAGGTCTTCGGGACGAAGGGTTTCGCGAAGAAAAGGAGGCGAAAGAGGCCGAGGGGACACCACATGGTGGCGCGGCCAGGCCATGGGCCGCGCCACCCTATGGTGTGGGCCCACCCCGGGTCCAGGCTCCCCCTTCCGGCTTCCTCCGTCATCCGGAAAATAGGATTTTCTCGTAAAACTTCCTTCCACACTTGATCTTCCGAAATATTGCATCCCGACGGTGCTTTTTCCAGAGAATCCGGTGCTCGATCTCCAAATAATCATGAAACATGCAAAATAGATGAAATAACATAAGTATTGTGTCCCAATATGAAATATATCAATGAATAACAGCAAAT
Source organism: Lolium multiflorum (assembly GCA_030979885.1). NCBI lineage: Eukaryota > Viridiplantae > Streptophyta > Magnoliopsida > Poales > Poaceae > Lolium > Lolium multiflorum. The sequence continues at coordinate 290,461,023 of CM061748.1, forward strand.
TATGATATAAAATAGTGATGCAAATTGGACGTATCAACTCCCCCAAGCTTAGACTTCGCTTGTCCCCAAGCGAAACTGAACTCTGTAAACAGGTCCACATGTTTATGGAGTGAAGAGTCGATAAATAAAATACGGGCAAGAAGCATCATATTCATTCACACAAGACATTATAGTAAACAACTTCCTCATACAACTCAACTTGAAACAAGTATAAGGTAATCACAAATAAAGGTGCATAAGAAATCATAATTGGTGATGGCAAACTTTGTTCTTGGTCAGAGAACATTTAACAGATTATATTCATCTATTGAGCAGCGCTCTCATATTAAAACTTATAGTAAACTTGCATACTCAATCATATTAATCATTGATGACTTTCAAAGCTATATTCATTCAGGTAAAACTTGTACTAAACAAGAAAGAGTAAAGACATGATGAAACGAATCCCAATATAATAGTTTGATCACAACAACTCAAATGCTTGCTTGAGATGGAGGGAAATAGGTTTACTGACTCAACATAAAGTAAAAGACAGGCCCTTCGCAGAGGGAAGCAGGGATTAAATCATGTGCTAGAGCTTTTTTTGAATCATATAAAGAGAATAAAAGTAAAGTTTTAAGAGGTGTTTGTTGTTGTTGTCAACGACTGGTAGCGGGTACTCTAACCCCCTTGCCAAAAAAACCTCCAAAGAGCGGCTCCCATGAAGGACGTTATCTCTACCAGCAAGGTAGATCATCCCTCTTCTCTTTTGTTTACACATGTACTTTAGTTTATTTAAGGATGACAATCCCCCCAACCTTTGCTTACACAAGCCATGGCTAACCGAATCCTCTGGTGCCTTCCAACAATCTCATACCATGGAGGAGTGTCTATTGCAAAATTAAGTTGCTTACTGATGAATCAGGGAAAACATGTGAAGAGAATTATTAATGAAAGTTAATTAATTGGGGCTGGGAACCCGTTGCCAGCTCTTTTTGCAAAATTATTGGATAAGCGGATGAAGCCACTAGTCCATTAGTGAAGGCTAACAAGACTGAAAGATAAAACACCACATACTTCCTCATGAGCTATAAAACATTGACACAAATAAAGAGTAATAAGTTTTGAATTGTTTAAAGGTAGCACATGAAGTATTTACTTGGAATGGCATACCATGCAGTAGGTAGATATGGTGGACACAAATGGCATAGGTTTGGGTTCAAGTTTGGATGCACGAGAAGTATTCCCTCTCAGTACAGGTCTTTGGCTAGCAAGGTTAATTAGCAAGCATAAGAGTTGAGGGAAACAAACAAATATACATGTGATAGAAACAATCATGCATCTTACTTGTAAGCACAAACAGTTTTAACTTTAGAATACTAAGCTAAGAACTGATAAGAAAGATAATAATATCTTCTACATTTGTTTCCTCTATTCTTCTAAAACTCAAAGTGTTGTTGCTATTGACCATTGCTAAGTTTGCCAAAACCAAATAGATTTACTCAATGCTCCCAAAGTGTTACCAATACTAAAATCAAGATCAATTATATAGTAGAAATTGCAAACTAAAATAAGGTGTGCAATATGTAAATGATAAGACTTCTCATTAATATTCCATAACGATAACTCACACCAAGGGATACATAGACAAACTAAAGGAGAGATACTTCCACACTGCAACCCATCTCATACGATAACTTCCCTACTCATGATATGACACTACTTGATAGTAAAAAGTAAAAGGTAATGATGATGTGATACCGCGGCACCCCAAGCTTGGAACAAACCAAGGGGGTGCCAATACCGATGATGAATTACTCCTTTGGCGATGGTGGTGATGAATTCCTGACAAGCTTCTCAATAAGCTCCTGAAGCTCATCAATCCTGTATATGAGGTTGCGAATCATCTCCGAATTGTGCTCGACGCGGTTAAGAAGTCTGTCCGACGACGAGTCCCAACTCTTGGAGTTATTTCCCCAACCTTCAGCTTCGGGCTCCGTCTTTCCTGCATTGTTAGAACGATCTATATCCCAATTGCTAGGCAGTGCTGCCTTGGGAGTCCTTTCAATTTGATTATTGTAGATTAGATTGTGGAAAGGATGGTGAATGCCTGAAGAGGATGTCCTTGGAGCTAGGTAATGGCGGGAAGTCCTCCTCCGGTCCTAATCCGTGCGCTCTTCTTGGCGTTGAGCGAGTTTGTCACCACTTCGATGCTTGCAATGGTGGTGCGTGGGTGCTCTTGCGGAACTTCTTCGACTTCTTCTTCATCCTCTTTTGCTTCTTCCTTGACGCTCTTGTCCTCTTCTCTCCACTCACGATCTTGATTATCTTCATCCGGAAGCTCCTTGCCCTTGTTCTTAGAGACCATTGTGCTTCTAAACTGAAAACAGATCCTGGCAGAAACAGCTCGAAACAAAACACGTCGAGAAAACGATATACGGACCTCCAGGGTCCGGGATTTTATAATAAAAATTTTCAACAAACGGAAAGTACCAGATCGTACTGAGTCGGAAGGGGCAAGGCGGCCAGACCATAGGTCGGCGCGGCCGGTCAGCCGCGCCGGCCTATGGCGGCCCTCGTGCGTCCTTTGCACTCCGTTTCGAACTCGTAATTTTTCATATTTTCCAAAAACAACAAAAATAATGTCCGGAAAGTAAATCGCGAACTTTTCATTACCGATCGTTACCTATTCAAAGTCGAGTTCTGGCGGACTGTCAATTTGTCCCTTGATGAAAGCCTCCGGTGTTTCCACTCGAATAATATCAACATCAACATTATAAGAATCACCGAGATATAATGCTTGAGTCTTTGTCCATTCACCACTTGCGTAGCATTGCCTTGGAGAGAGCTAATTTTAATTGCTCCTGAACGATACACCTCCTCAACAACATATGGTCCTTCCCATTTCGAGAGTAATTTCCCTGCAAAGAATCTGAGACGAGACCGGTACAATAGGACTTTATCCCCAATATTAAACTCTCTTTTGATGATCCTTCTATCATGCCATTTTTTAACTTTTTCTTTAAAGAGTTTAGCATTTTCATAAGCTTCACTTCTCCATTCATCTAGAGAACTTAATTGTAGCAACCTCTTATCACCGGCAAGTTTAGGATCTTTATTTAATTCTCTAACAGCCCGATAAGCTTTGTGTTCTAGTTCTAAAGGTAAATGACAAGCTTTTCCGTAAACCATTTTATAAGGTGACATTCCCATGGGGTTTTTATAAGCAGTTCTATAAGCCCATAGTGCGTCTTTCAATTTACTAGCCCAATTCTTTCTAGATTTATTAACGGTTTTCTGCAAGATAGATTTAATTTCTCTATTTGATAGTTCTACTTGACCACTAATTTGAGGGTGATAAGCGGAAGCAATTCTATGATTAATACCATACTTAGCAAGAGTTTTTCTAAAACCTCCATGAATAAAATGAGAACCTCCATCAGTCATAATATATCTAGGTACTCCAAATCTAGGAAAAATAACATCTAAAAGCATTTTTAAAGAGGTCTCACCATCAGCACTTTTTGTAGGTATGGCTTCCACCCATTTAGTAACATAATCAACAACAACAAGTATATGAGTGTTACCTTTTGAAGAGGGAAAAGGTCCCATGAAGTCAAATCCCCAACAATCAAACGGTTCAATAACAAGAGTATAATTCATAGGCATTTCATTACGTCTGGAGATATTACCAACCCTTTGACATTCATCACAAGATAAAATAAACTTCCTTGCATCTTTGAAGAGAGTTGGCCAATAAAAACCTGATTGTAGAACCTTTTGCGGTTTCTATCTCCGGCGTGATGTCCTCCATAAGCACTGCCATGACATTTACTCAATATCTCTTGTTGTTCATATTCGGGAACACACCTTCGCATAATACCATCCACTCCTTCTTTATATAAGTGTGGGTCATCCCAAATAATGCCTCAAGTCATAAAAGAATTTCCTCCTCTGCTGAGCTGAAAAGGTTGGAGGCAAGTACTTGGAAACAATAAAGTTAGCATAATCAGCATACCAAGGACTGTCTCGCGAGCTCACCTTTATTACAGCCAATTGTTCATTTGGAAAACTATCATTAACAGGAACAGGATCATAAGCAATATTTTCCAATCTAGACAAATTATCAGCAACAGGATTATCGCACCTTTCCTATCTACAATATGTAAATCAAATTCTTGCAAAAGAAGTACCCATCTAATAAGCCTCGCTTAGCATCTTTCTTTGTCATAAGGTATCTAATTGCAGCATGATCAGTATGAATTGTAACTTTTGAATCAACAATATAAGATCTAAATTTATCACAAGCAAAGACTACATAATTCTTTTTCAGTAGTAGCATAATTTCTTTGAGCAGCGTCAAGAGTCTTGCTAGCATAATGAATAACATTTAATTTTTTATCTACTCGCTGTCCAAGAACAGCGCCTACAAAAAATCACTAGCATCACACATAATTTCAAAAGGTAAATTCCAATCAGGGGGTTCAACTATAGGAGCAGTTGTTAAGGCTTTCTTTAGAGTTTCAAAAGCTTCCTTACAATCATCATCAAAAACAAAAGGTACATCTTTTTGAAGAAGATTAGTAAGAGGCTTTGAAATCTTGGAGAAATCTTTAATAAATCTCCTATAAAATCCAGCATGTCCAAGAACACTACGAATACCTTTAACATCCCTTGGATAGGGCATCTTCTCAATAGCTTCAACTTTAGCTCTATCAACTTCAATACCTCTCTCAGAAATTTTATGTTACAATTCCTTCATTAACCATAAAGTGGCATTTCTCCCAATTAAGAACAAGGTTAGTTTCTTCACATCTCTGCAAAACTTTATCAAGGTTTCGCAAGCAACTATCAAAAGAATTCCCATAGACAGAAAAATCATCCATGAATACTTCCACAATACTCTCACAAAAGCCATGAAAAATAGCAGACATGCATCTTTGAAAAGTAGCAGCAGCATTACATAAACCAAAAGGCATACGCCTATAAGCATAAGTTCCATAGGGACAAGTAAAAGTGGTTTTCTCTTGATCTTTAGCTTTAACAGCAATTTGTGAAAACCCAGAATAACCATCAAGAAAGCAAAAATGAGTATTTTTAGATAACCTTTCTAGCATTTGATCAATAAATGGTAAAGGGTAATGATCTTTCTTAGTAACTTTATTAACTTTTCGATAATCAATGCACATTCTATACCCTACAACTACTCTTTGAGGTATGAGCTCATCATTATCATTAGGCACAACAATCATTCCTCCTTTCTTAGGAACACAATGCACAGGACTAACCCATCTACTATCAGCAATAGGATATATAATACCAGCTTCAAGAAGTCGTAATACCTCATTTCTTACCACATCCTTCATCTTGGGAATTAGACGACGCTGAGGTTCAACAACAGGCTTCGCATCATCTTCCATATTAATGGCATGTTGGCAAATAGAGGGAGAAATCCCCTTCAAGTCATCAAGAGTATAGCCAATAGCACCTCGGTGTTTCTTCAATATTTGCAATAATCTTTCTTCTTCAAACTCTGTAAGCTTAGAACTAATAATAACAGGATATATTTTCTTATCATCAATATGAGCATATTTAAGATTATCAGGTAAAGGATTTAAATCAAAAACAGGATCTTCCTTTGGTGGCGGTGTTGTACCCAAGTCTTCCACCGGTAAATCATGCTTGAGAATAGGTTGGCGAAGAAAAATCTCCTCAAGCTCATCTCTTTCTTTCCTAAAAACTTCACTCTCGCTATCCTCCAAATGTTGCTACAAAGGATTATTAGGAACAAGAACAATAGATGCACACTGCTCCATTTTAAAATCATTACTAGGCAAATCAGCTTTATAAGGAGTTTTAGTAAATTTAGAGAAGTTAAACTCATAAGATTCACCAGCAAATTTAGTCAAAATTTTCTCTTTCTTGCAATCTATAATAGCTCCACAAGTATTTAGAAAAGGTCTACCAAAAATGATAGGACAATAATCACTAGCAGCAGAACCAAGTACCAAAAAGTCAGCAGGATATTTAATCTTACCACATAGAACTTCCACATTTCGAACAATACCAATTGGAGAAATAGTTTCTCTATTAGCCAGCTGAATAACCACATCAATATCTTCAAGTTCACAAGAATCAATTTCGTGCATAATCTCCGTGTAAATCTCATAAGGTATAGCACTAACACTTGCACCAATATCACATAAACCATAATAACAATGATCACCAATTTTAACAGATAGCATAGGAACACTAGCTTGTTTGGGTTTATTAGGATGTGAAACAATATTAGAAGCATCTTCACAGAAAATAATATGACCATCCTCTACATTTTCAGTCACAAGATCTTTAACTATGGCAACAGCAGGTTCAACTTTTATTTGTTCTTCAGGTTCTCTAGGTTTCTTTTCACTTTTATGAACCGCACTATTTATAACAGAGTACTCTTTCATTTTAGCAGGAAAAGGAGTTTTTTCAATATAAGCTTCAGGAATAACACGATCAGCAGTTTCAATTACAACACACTTATTAATAGATGAATCAATTTTATCTTTGTACGGTTCATGATACTTATCAAAATTCTTCTTAGGCAATTCATAATGAGAGGCAAAAGCTTTATAAAGGTTTGCAACAACTTGAGAATCAAGACCATATGTAGCACTCATATTAAGAAATGTATCAGTATCCATAAAAGCTTCAATGCATTTATAATCATAAATTATACCCGATTCTCTATCTTTGTCGTTCTCCCATCCTTCAGTATTTTCTTGGATCCGATCAAGAAGGTCCCTTTTAAACTCTTCTTTATTGCGTGTAAATGATCCAGAACAAGAAGTATCCAGCAAGGTCTTGTCTTGAAAAGAAAGTCTTGCATAGAAATTATCAATAATAACATTACCAGAAGCTCATGAATGGGGCATTTGAGCATTAAAGACTTCAATCTCCCCAAGCTTGGGCAATACTCTCTCCATCATGAGGCCAGAAATTATATATGCGGTTCCGATCTTTGTGAATTTCACTTGGAGGATAAAATTTGGAATAAAATAAAGGCACAATGTCCTCCCAATCAAGAGAATCACCATTCTTCAGCAATTTATACCAATGCGCCGCTTTACCAGACAGCGATATAGAGAATAGCTTCTTCCTAACTTCATTCATAGCAATACATGCACATTTGAATAACCCGCATAATTCATGCAAAAACAGTAAATGATCACCAGGGTGGACAGTTCCATCCCCTTCATAGCGGTTATCCATAACATGTTCAATAATTTTCGTAGGTATTTTATATGGTATTACTTCCTCACCTGGCGCCTCATCCACTACCGTTGCAGTAGTAGTAGATTTCCCAAATAGAAATTGAAGAGGAGATCTCTCCATAATGACTTATAGCAGCAAGCAGAAATAAAATCAGCACAAACAGTAAAGGTTTCCTTACCAATTCCGCTTACCAATAGCGCTTCCCCGGTCGGCGTCTTGATGACCCACAAGTATAGGGGTGTATCGTAGTATCTTCGATAAGTAAGAATGTCGATCCCAACGAGGAGCAGAAGGTGTTGACATGCAGTTTTGATGAAGGATTCACTGTAAATGCTCACAGACAAGTATTCAGGGGGTTTTGATGTAACAGATGAATAAAGTACGAGTAAGTAAAATGCGAGAGAAATAATTGCAGCGAGTGGCCCAATCCTTTTTAGCACAAAGGACAAGCCGGTTTGTTTACTTATAATGACCAAACGTTCTCGAGGACACACGGGATTTTAGTCTAGTGCTTTCGCTACATGATTAATCTTCATTGTTTTGATAAGTGTTGTGTGGGTGAACCTATGCTAATGTACCGCCCTTCCTAGGACTAATACATACTTGTGATTATACCCCTTGCAAGCATCCGCAACTACAAGAAAGTAATTAAGATAAATCTAACCACAGCCTTAAACTCGAGATCCTGCGATCCCTCTGCATCGATATACCAACGGGGTTTAGGTTTCTGTCACTCCGGCAACCCCGCAATTGGCAAACGAGTACAAGATGCATTCCCCTAGGCCCATAAATGGTGAAGTGTCGTGTAGTCGACGTTCACACGACACCACTAGAAGAATAACACCACAACTTAAATATCATAACATTGAATATTACTCAACCATAGTTCACTACTAGCATTTAGACTTCACCCATGTCCTCAAGAACTAAACGAACTACTCACGAGACATCATATGGAACATGATCAGAGGTGATATGATGATGAATAACAATCTGAACATAGACCTTGGTTCAATGGTTTCACTCAATAGCATAAACAACAAGTAGAAATCAGTATCGGGAGAGTTTCCCTATCAAACAATCAAGATCAAACCCAAATTGCTACAGCGGTGACGATGTCCAGCGGTGGAGATGGCGGTGATGATGGTGGAGATGATGATGATGGTGATGGAGATGATGTCCAGCTCGATGGCGGTGACGATGGCGATTTCCCCCTCCGGGAGGGAATTTCCCCGGATTCCTGCCCGCCGGAGAGCTCTTTCTCTGGTGTTCTCCGCCCAGAGGCGGCTGTAACCCTTCGTGAGGATTCCTCTGGCTTAGGTCTTCGGGACGAAGGGTTTCGCAAAGAAAAGGAGGCGAAAGAGGCCGAGGGGGCTCCACACCACATGGTGGCGCGGCCGGCCATGGGCCGCGCCACCCTATGGTGTGGGCCCACCTGGGTCCAGCTGGCTCCCCCTTCTGGCTTCCTCCGTCATCCGGAAAAATAGGATTTTCGTAAAACTTCCTTCCACAGTTGATCTTCCGAAATATTGCATCCTGACGGTGCTTTTTCCAGCAGAATCCTAGCTCCGGTGCTCGATCTCCAAATAATCATGAAACATGCAAAATAGATGAAATAACATAAGTATTGTGTCCCAATATGAAATATATCAATGAATAACAGCAAATTATGATATAAAATAGTGATGTAAATTGGACGTATCAGTCGCGCATGAAACTCCAGCGCTCGGAGATCATGCCCTCGTTTTGGAGCTCTCTAAGCTCTGCGTCTGTGGTCTCGCAGGGCCACCATTGACCCCTCACCCCTTCACGACTCCGGGCCTTGGAAGCCTTCTTGTTTTCCGCTTCCTGGACCTTGGCCGCCATTCTAGCTTGGCCTTGGAGCTCTTCTTTGAGTTCTTGAGCTGTTGGGATCCGGCCTAGTAAAGTACTGGAAGAGGCGGAGAATGGTTGAGCAAGCCTAATGTCGGAAACATATGGTGGTAGATATGCAATGGGATCCGGAAAGATTGGTTCCACGGCACTGGGATCCGGGCTACTCGGAGAACTACCAGTGCAGTGTGGAGAATCATGCGGCATGCTTCTAACTGCACCCATGCGAACTAAGTTGAGTAATCGGAAACCAATACTAAGACTACTTCTTCTTCTACGAGGCCGGTGCACGTACCGTTAATGGCGCGGCGGTCCGGTGAAGCTCCGGTGGAAGTAGAGATCGCTGTACGAGCAGTTTCGAGCCTCCGATGACCACGAATCGGCGGTGGGGTTGATTTCCCGATCAACCGTGGCGATTTCGGTTCGAAGAGGAGCTTGGAACGGCGGTGCGCGAAGCTCTTGTGAGAAAGGTTCGCCGGAGTCGAGATCTGTCGGGCGGCGCGGCGCGAGGAGGAAGATGAAGTGGTGAGGGTACGGTGAAAGAATGAAAAATTACCGAGCCGCGGGGTATTTATAGACCACGCGCGGAGATTCGGGATTCGGATCCAACGGTGGAAACGGAACGGTCACACCGTCAGATGATTGACACGTGTCTTAGGTCAAATGCGGTAAAACGACGTGGAGGTAACTTGACCGTGTGCTCCCGAAATTTCCGGCTAAAGATTCGCATCTCCGAAAATTTAGCGCGGGAAATAAGGAGGTTGTGCGCGGGAAAAGCGGAATCTCCGTTGGAATACCAATTCCGAAGACGAGAAGATTTCCGGAAGATGAACCCGGAAACAAGTAAAAGTTTTGAAGCTCTTCGAGATTCTCTTCGGATCCAAGCTAATGAGGTCGGAGGAATGATGAATCTCGGACAACTTCGGGGGCTACTGTTGTGGGTATACTTTATGGGTATATCAACGGCATGGCCTAGATCCGGCAAGCCCGGGTGGCCCATAGTTGGTGGTGAGGCATGTGGCCCATCGGGGCGCCCAGTTGCTGTAGATCCTGAAGGATGAAGTCCAGCCCAGAACAGAAGCCGGATCTCAACCGACCTACGAAGGAGGCCGAATCCGTGATGGCCCATGAAGTATCCGGATCCAGCACGTTCTTAGAGGAAGGCGGATCCTTGACGTACACGGCAAGACATTGTACCGTAGTTAGGCAACTTGTATTCCGGCTAGGACTCTCCATGTAAACCCTAGATCCATGCGCCTTTATAAGCCGGATCCCGGGAGCCCTAGAGGGACAACCACAACTCATTGTAACAACGCGAAAGCGCCCAGATAAGTCCAGACAAGCAGCAGTAGGCCCTGTCATGGTGCAGGTGTTCCGAAGCTGGGTAAATCGCGTACCACCGTCCCGTGTGCACTCCGTCCTATGGCCCCTACTTCTTCTCCCCCTCGCGAGGATCCCTCCTCCGAGGTACCATCGATTAGGCAACGACAGATATTTTGCTGGATACTTATTGTCACCCCGGATAATCCGGGGAGCTGGATTATCCGGCCCTTACTTAGGCTGGATTATCCGCCCCCAGATTCCTGCAACGACTCGATTTTGAGAGGGATATAAATATCCCCCTTCTTCCTCAACCTCATGCTGCTCATTCTTGCTCAAGTTCATCCACCATTAGAGCCACACCAAGAAACACAAGATTCACTAGATCTCCTCCTCCAACCATCCAAAGCTCTTGATCTTTGGAGAATCGACGGAGAAGACCCCAATCTACATCTTCACCGAAGCGATTTTCATTTCCCCCTCATTTGATAGAGGGACCCTTTGCTAGTGTTCCATTTGGAAACCCTAGTTGCTTGTGATTGATTTGTTCTTGTTATTGTTGTTGTGTTGTTACAACTATTGGGAGCCTCCGATTAAGTTGTGCATGTGTGTCCCAAAAACCTTGTAAAAGCCCGGTTTCCGCCTCGAGGAAATCCCTTTGCGGAAGTGGGCTAGGACTTTGTGCCGTTGCTCACAGGAGATCTGAGTGAGGCCTTCGTGGCGTTGCTCTGGCCTTTATGGCGACTACACTCCTCCAAACGTAGATGTACTTCCCCTTAAAAGGAAGGAACTACGGGAATCATCTCTCTGTCTCCGCGTGCTCCACTCTCGGTTACCTCTATCCTTAATGTCTCTATTATATCTTGTCTAGCTATATCTTGCTTAGTTGTAGATCTTGTCATATAGGTAAATTCACATAGTTGCATATCTAGAGAATTTACCTTTGTGTCAAGACTAAATTAAAAAGAACTAAAAATTGGTTAGCACCTAATCACCCCCTCTAGGTGCGGTACACGATCCTTTCAATCTTTCTCTCATCATGGTATTTCCCTATATATTCTGTGTATTCTGGTCTACTTTGTCATTTCGAGATTTTCTTTTTGGCTCTTGTTAATATTACCCCTGGCGAATTTTTACCTTTACCCCTGGTGAGAAAGTAAGCGCCGACGACACCTCGCGTTACCCCCGGCGAATAGGCTAGGCGCCGACGGTAACAAATACCGCTGGCGAATTAGAGAAGGCGCCGACGATAAGTTGCAGTTACCACCAGCGAAATAGAAGGCGTCGGGGATAAGCGCCCTTACTACCAGCGAGGTGGTCACCTGCAAATGCGAAGGCACCGACGGTAGGCCAATCTGGTGCACCGGTGATAAGGTTATTCCTAGTAGTGGAATTAGATGTGCCGAGGAAACCTTTGTCGAGTGGCCTTCGCTGAGTTTAGTACTCAACAAATATTTCACACAGGGTTTTTAGCCTTTTGCCAAGTCTTTTTTTGCACTCAACAAAGATTTGGTCTCTAGTAGTGATACATACAAACTATGTGCCTCTTTGATTAAGTCATAGGACATGAAACTCAAAGGATTAAAAAAGGTACATGAAGAGGAAAGGATGGCAGGTGCAAATCTTTCCTGGTTCCTTATGCATAGGAAGTTAGAAACCGAAGCATGAGGTCCGAGTGGATTTTTCATTTCCTCTAAACCTAAGTTGTTCGGTTATACATCCACTCCCCTAACCAATTGGGCTAGACTCATTTCTTTCTCTGTTTCAGTTTACTAGTCCTACGTATATCCCTAGGTTGTCAATTTGACCAACTTAACATAAGATATATATTACAAAAAATACGCCTTTAGAAATTTTAGTTTTATACTTTCTAATGATATAATTTTTATATTATATAATTTATATTATATAGATCAAACTGACGACCTAGGTACACACGCACGCCTAGTAAACTGAGATAGAGAGAGTAGGAAACTCCAAAAACCAAGTTCTATCCATATTAATTGAAATATATTTTCCGTTCAGCATTTTTATCTACCGTAGTTCACAAGATCATGAAATATTGGATATTTACATCGATATAAAGATCTAATTTTCATAGATGGACTCCTTTGATTTTAAGGAAACATGACCTAAACATATAGGGTTAGGAAAATTTCTAGAGATGCTACTGCTCACTACTTTGATTCATAGGGATGCAAAGAAAAACTAGAGTAATTTTTCCTTTGGATCTCACTTTCAAGGCAAAACCCCAAGAACACAGATTTGGATTTTTATTATTATAAAAAAAATACTGTAGGGGCTTCCCCACCGTATTCCTTTAAAAGAAAACTGAAACGGAGGGAGTAGCAGTTTTCTCGTCCTTAGGTCTTCATATATACAATTTCAGGAAAACAAAATACTAATACTAATGTACAATAAAATATCATTTATTGTCGTTTTGGCACCTAAAAAATTCTATAATACTCCTAGCACAAATGTGATTGCACCCTAATACAAACATTTATGGAGTAGAAGTCTTTGTACTGCTAGCACATTAATACAAATCTCACCGTATATGGAGTGTATACTCATTTACTCAGTAGAGAGATAGAGATTGCGAAAAAAAAAACACTGCCCTCTGACTCTACCTCTTTCTCTCCCCTAGCAATTGCACTACGCCTTCTCCATAAATGCGATTGCACCCTCTCAACACTCTCCGGCAATAACTCCTCTACACATTCTCTTCCCCCTTTCTTCTTCTTCTTCTTCTTCCTCCTCCTCCCCTCCCATGGCCGCCCAGCTCTTCTTCTTCCTGAAGAACTCCTCATCATCTGGCTATCCCTTCTGAGCTCTCACACGCAGCACAACTCCTTCTAGATACAAAAGCGCAGGCCGAGAAGGATACATCGGATTTCTCTCTATACATATTTAGACATATAGGGTGCTTATCTAGATCTCTCACTGCCTGACAAGGCTCTCTGTGTTTCCTTCTCCTAGATCTGCTGCTACGTACTTGTGCAGCTGTGCTGTTGCTTGGCAAGCAAGATATATATACCTCTCTCCATATATAGCACCTGTTGTTTTGATTGGAGGGAGAGATGCAGGTGCGTATGTGAAGAAATGGAAGGTGTTTGGAGGAGGCGATAGTTAGGGTTTTCAGACGTAGGCGGAGATTACCATGATGATCCCGGCGAGGCACATGCCATCGTCGATGATCGGCCGGAGCAGCGGCGGCGCAGCCTACGGATCCTCATCAGCACTGTCACTCGGTCAGGTAATATAATACAATACTCCAGCTTTTATTTCCTCCATGTGCAGAGCTTAATTTATTTGAGGAAATGGAAATCAGAAGGCTAGCTTGTTCCTGTTTTAATTCCAATCAGTTTTTCCTTTGGAAGGATCGATCACACTGCTTGCAGGAGTTATTAATTGCTGGCGTTGCCTTCAATTGGTGTGGTTTAAAACTCTTGTTTTGACTTGCACGTGTACTAATCCTTCATGATTTTTTGCTCGTTTTCTTGCTTTTATGTGCGAAAGTACTGATCCTGGATCATTTGCTTCTTTAAATTTTTCTAGTTCTGATTTGCATTTTTTTTCTTCTTGTGAATACTGATCCTTCTCAAAATAATTATTTGTACTACAGATTTTTTCTTGGGAAGAGAGAAGTGAGAGAGAGATTATCTGCGGTACTTAGTGGCTGCTGTTCACACATAGATTAGGTCATCAGAGTTGAGAGTACACGAGCACCCCTTTCTTTAAGACCCACTCCTATATAAATGGAGCAGATAAAGAAGAAGACTAGCTAGGATGGGAGAGGGGGAAAGAGAGGAGACTTCACCATACCTAGTTCTTGATCTTGCACACATCCAGAGAAGTAGAGAATAGTGCTTACGCAGGTTTGCTGTTGCTTCCTTCCTCGCTCTTCCAAATCCATCTTGTGGGTCTTGTGGCACTTTATGAGCAAACCTGCCTTTTTGTTCCTCTTCTATTCTTCCTTCAATCTCGCTTTCACATCTATGGAGAAAATGAGAAATCAATCATGGAAGAAAAAGTTGCTTCACTTGTCCCATGATCCACACCCCCTTGATTCCTGATTTGTATCTCTTCTCCATTTCTTCCCCAAAAATATTTGTTGAATGAACACATTTTTCTTCTCCCCAAAACAGCAAATCTAAATGACTTTAATTTGCAGAATTCTTTTGCCTTCAATTTTGTGCCTGAAACTTTTCCCTTTGTGTGGCTTTTAATTAATGTTCATATGTAGACATTGTAGAGCGCTTATGTAATAGCAAGGCATATGGCTCGCCGCTTACTCCTACTTAATTTCTTCCAAATTTATCAGCAGGAGAAGCAGTACGCTGACCGATCTTAATTTCGCTTCCTCTTCAAATTGATGTGCAGCCAAACTTGCTGGACAATAACAGTCAGCACCTGCAGCACGCGCTCCAGCAGCACCACCTCCTCGATCAGCAGATCCCGACGACGACGGCGGAGAGCAGCGACCACGCACACAACGGCATGATCCGCGGGCGGGACTCCATGGACCCGCTGGGCGACGAGTTCGAGAGCAGGTCCGGCAGCGAGAACGTGGACGGCGACGCCGTGGACGCCGACCAGGACCCAAGCCAGCGGCCACGCAAGAAGCGGTACCACCGCCACACCCAGCACCAGATCCAAGAGATGGAAGCGTACGTGATTGATCTCTCTTGCACATTTTAGTTTCCACTATACTCTCCTGCTTAATGAATCATATCACGCATGCTCTTACATGGTTTACTGCTACTTTCTGCTCAATTCTTTGTTCTTGTAATGTATGCCTTCGGGCCGATGTTAGCTTTCCTTAAATTTTCACCTGTTCCTGCAATAATGGGACTGAAGCATAGCCTATATATGAACTCTTTCTTCCTTAGTCACCCTCATTACTACAATAAACTCTTTTTAAAAATCTTTGCTGTTCTTGAAATGCCATGAAATCCATAATTTCCTATACTTTATTTGTGTTGTTGTTGATTGTCAAAAACAAAAACAAACAGGCATGAAATGTTGTTGGGTATGTACTAAGCACTACTCCAGAATTTTGTTCCGATCGAGGAGATGAGAACAAAAAGAGTATGGCTGGATGAGTTTTCAGTAGGTGGCGTTCACACGAGCACACGTAGAAGTCAAATTGAGTTGTCGCTGCGGACAAATAGCGTACGTTTTAAGTTGACTGAGGCCAAACCGTTTCTGTTCTCTTGCGCTCTTCCCGAGAAACAAACGGAAGGGCGTGCAAGAACCAAAATCCAGCTAGAGCTAGGAAGACGTTGCTCTGTATTCACACGCTGGGCTTTCTTTTTTATATTTTTATGGTAGTACTAATAAATTGGATTATTTTTTCTGTTATTACAAAAAGAAGAGTAGCGATGATGTGTACGTGTGTATATGTATGTGCAGTTTCTTCAAGGAGTGTCCTCACCCTGACGACAAGCAGCGCAAGGAGCTGAGCCGGGAGCTGGGGCTGGAGCCTCTCCAAGTCAAGTTCTGGTTTCAGAACAAGAGGACCCAAATGAAGGTATACTGCTTATTAATTTATACTGACAAAAAGCCTCAGATAAATAAGTAGTCTCAACAATTGTGTAGTTCATCTGCCGATCGTTCCATTGGAAATGAGAGAGGTGTGCATTGTGGCCGAGATGATGAGAAAAAATTCGTGCCGGAAAGCCAGCCAGCGAGAGCCATCGTTGCAACTACCTTCATTTAAGCCTCTGACCTAGGTCGCTGCAGCACGCATTCATGGCCGATTACTATATCTGGACAAAGTTCGCCCACACAGTACACACAGCCCCCATGTCCGCGTCTGCGTGCACACTGCCCAATGTGGCAGAGGCCGGCCCGGCCATAGTCAAACCCCACCCCCCAATCTCTGCTGGCATGCCACGCTGACGTGTACTGTACACTGCTGCTCATCACCTGGCCACTGCATATCTGCATGCATGGCATGCATGCACAGTCAATGGCAATGGCAACCCACCAATCTGTTTGAATCTGTTTCACTTCGACTTTAGTCTGAAGATCGATCTCACTCTAACGATATGCATATCACTAACGAGCAATGATCATTCTTACCTAGCTAGCAATGGAAACTAACACGATCATGGCGGTGGTGGATTGCAGAACCAGCACGAGAGGCACGAGAACTCGCAGCTGCGGGCGGACAACGACAAGCTGCGCGCCGAGAACATGCGCTACAAGGAGGCCCTCAGCAGCGCCTCCTGCCCCAACTGCGGCGGCCCGGCGGCCCTCGGCGAGATGTCCTTCGACGAGCACCACCTCCGCGTCGAGAACGCGCGCCTCCGCGACGAGATCGACCGCCTCTCCGCCATCGCCGCCAAGTACATCGGCAAGCCCATGGTGCCCTTCCCCGTCCTCTCCAATCCAACGCTCGGCGCCGTGGGAGCCTACGGCGCTCACCCCGCGGACATCTTCGCCGCTGCCGAGCTTCCGCCGATGAGGGCCGCCGCCGGTGTGGACGCGGAGAAGCAGGGCGTCGTGGTGGAGCTGGCCGTGGCGGCCATGGAGGAGGTGATCCGGATGGCCCGGATGGACGGGCCCCTGTGGACGGCCGATGGAAGGCTGGACGAGGAGGAGTACGCCCGGATGTTCGGCCCGCGCGGCGTGCTCGGGCCCAAGCAGTACGGCCTCGTCTCCGAGGCCTCCCGCGAAGCAGCCGTCGTCATCATGACACCCGCCAGCCTCGTCGAGATCCTCATGGACGTCGTAAGTAGACAATCATCAATTCATCATCCATCCATCATCGTGCACTGCATTTTTCTCTATGTGATCGATCGGTCTGAATGTCTGACGACTGCATGTCATCTGAAATTCTGAACAGAACCAGTACGCGGCGGTGTTCTCGAGCATTGTCTCCAGGGCGGCGACACTGGAGGTGCTATCCACGGGCGTGGCCGGATGCTACGACGGCGCTCTGCAGGTGATGTCGGTGGAGTTCCAGGTGCCGTCGCCGCTGGTGCCGACCAGGGAGAGCTACTTCGTGAGGTACTGCAAGCGCAACTCCGACGGGACCTGGGCCGTGGCCGACGTCTCCCTGGACGCGCTGCAGGGGATCAAGTGCCGGCGCAGGCCCTCCGGCTGCCTCATCCAGGAGGCGCCCAACGGCTACTCCAAGGTGACGTGGGTGGAGCACGTGGAGGTGGACGACAGGGCCGTGCACAACATCTACAAGCTCCTTGTCAACTCTGGCCTCGCCTTCGGAGCGCGCAGGTGGGTCGGTGCCCTGGGACGGCAGTGCGAGCGCCTTGCCAGCGCCATGGCCAGCAACATCCCCACCAGCGACATCGGAGGTACACGCTTTACTACTTGCATCTCATTGACTTTGTACCATAACCAGTACAATTGCTTACTAGAATTAGTGATCCATGTGTGCATGCAGTGATCACGAGCACAGAGGGGAGGAAGAGCATGCTGAAGCTGGCCGCGAGGATGGTGGCGAGCTTCTGCGGCGGTGTGACGGCATCCGTGGCGCACCAGTGGACGACGCTGTCGGGGAGCGGCGCCGAGGATGTCAGGGTCATGACCAGGAAGAGCGTGGACGACCCAGGGAGGCCGCCTGGCATCGTCCTCAACGCTGCCACCTCCTTCTGGCTCCCCGTCCCGCCCAAGCGTGTCTTCGACTTCCTCCGCGACGAGTCTTCTCGCAGCGAGGTACACCAAAACTGCATTGCCCACAACATCGTGGAATTCAAATTCTGAAGATGATGAACTAACCATGTCTTGGACTACTTTTTGCAATGCAGTGGGACATCCTCTCCAATGGCGGCATGGTCCAAGAAATGGCTCACATTGCCAATGGGCGTGATCATGGCAACTGCGTCTCCCTCCTTCGCGTCAATGTAAGTACAAGCAGAAGCCATCGATCTGCATCTTTCAAGCATTCCTCTTGCGCCATGTGCTAATGCATTGATCGTCTGTAAATATGCAGAGCACCAACTCGAACCAAAGCAACATGCTGATCCTGCAAGAAAGCTGCACGGACTCGTCAGGCTCCTACGTCATCTACGCCCCGGTGGACGTTGTGGCCATGAACGTCGTGCTCAACGGCGGCGACCCAGACTACGTCGCGCTCCTGCCGTCCGGTTTCGCCATCCTGCCCGACGGACCGGCTGCCGGGATCATGCACGCCAACGGCGGTGTCGGCTCGGGCGGGTCGCTCCTAACGGTGGCGTTCCAGATACTGGTCGACTCCGTCCCCGACGCGAAGCTGTCTCTTGGCTCGGTGGCAACCGTGAACAGCCTCATCGCCTGCACCGTGGAGCGCATCAAGGCGGCAGTCTCTGGCGCTGGAAGCTCTCCACAGTAGCTTCTCTAAATTGAACAATCTTTCTATGTCCGTGTCAGAGGTAAGTCGACAGACAAACAACTTGCAAATTTGAAAGTGTTCATGGACAATTTCGCTGGTTTTCTCTGAATTCTCATTGGGTGTCTTCTGGATGCAGGAGCAGTAAAATTTTGGAGCTTTCATCAGTGGGAAGTCAAGAACGCACCTCAGACTCTCCTTGCCATGTGGTGCTCATAGATTTGGGCGATTGTTTTCCGCAAATTCGATCGGGAAACTCCAAAGAAATAATTTGTTTCTCCACAGAAAAAGGTGTCACCACTATGCAAGGGCCGTTGGTTCGGGTATTGACTTCCTCTTTGTGTCAGCCTCTCGGATGCTGCTGCCTCTGGACTTTTAGGGTTCTTGGTGTAGTACAAAAAAAAACGTAATTTTTCTGTCTGTAATTCCTTCTATCAGTCATCGTTGGTGTTGTTTTTCAGACTTCCAGTACTCTAGGTGCTGCAGAATAGAGATTTGTGCCTGTCTCCGTTTTGGGTTTATAATTTTGTAGCGCATCTGGTGATCCATCACCTTTTCAATCCCAAATTTGTGTTGTGATGAGCTTGCTTTTGAGCTGTCTCCATTCTCGGTTCTAATGAAGACAAATGTTACTTACTGGAGGACTAAACCAGACAAATGTTACTTACTGGAGGACTAAACCATTTCCTCGCAATCTTCTGCGCTACAATGGGACTGACTGAGCAGTTATTTTGGTATAGAAATTGTGGAAACATTGAAACCGTGCATTCCTTAACCTCAATCACAAGATGTACAGCATCAGATATCTTAGTTTACAACACTGCTTCCCTTCCACTTCCAGGATGTGATACACCTTGACAAATCATTTCCATGTACAAGCTCGAGTGTTTTGGATACCATCTACAGTACATACTCTGGGAATTGCAACGGTGGATACAATCCAGATACCAGAAATTACAACATTACAGGAACTCATCAATCATCTGGGCAAGCGCTTCCAGATTGAAAAATTAACTGGATAAAAGAAACGTCATCTGCACTTGGCTATGATCACCAACATGATCTGTCTGCACATGGCATCTGCGAGATAATCATTGCACGATTCCATACTACTCATGAAGGTGTTTTCATTCTGCAGGGAGGAGGTCCGCATATGAAAAATCATGAGACGGTGGACCTGCAAACACATGTCGAGTCCAGGGGTTAGGTAGCTCATGGTTCACCATAAAGGAAAAAAAAAAACAGAGAAAGAACACATCATGAAGATCAAGCTACAAAGATCAGTATGTTCACAATGGAGTTATTTCTACTTGATCCTTGAATAACACGTTTTACCCGTAGAAAGATGGGGCAAGTTGTATCGTATTTCTGCTATAAACAAGTAATGCTTATTCTACTCTTGACAGTTTAAGTGCTCATAATTTGTTTACCTTTTTGTTCGGCTAAAAGGTAAAATGGAATGTGAGCTACCATCTTCGTTCCTCCTTCGCTCCAGTTGACAATACCAGGACCATTTTCTTGGGCAGTGGATGGACCCAGTACAGATAAACAAATGGCTGGTTCATTCATGAGCCCTAAATAGTCACAGGCACGTTGCCAGACTCTCCTGTCTAAGGTCCTGGACCGAGCAACCTGCATGAAAGTAAACAACATACTTCAATCTTGGATGAGGCTAACATATCCAAATCTTGATAAGTTCGTTATGCCAGAAGGATAAAGTCAATACCTTAGCCAATGATACGCGTGCTCTTGGAAGCAACTCATTATGGCATGTTGCTAGCTTCGCAATGGCAGTCACCACAAAGCAGAGGAGCCTAGCTTGGGATGACTTTCGAGAAGTTGCACCCATAGAATCAAACCCTGGCTCCTGGCTTAATCCCAAACGACTTGGAAGCAAAAGATGAAAGAAGTCAGTTATGAGTAATACCATAGAGGCCTAGAGAAAAAGACGCCGTAAAACGAAGACCAACCTAGTTGCCAAGTTTTCATATAAGAGCAACTCCAGATTTTCAAATATTTCACGCGCTACATCTTTGTGGTTTATCCCTCCTGCTCCATGCTCACCAATGGCCCAACACAAATGCAATGCTAACTCTGTCTGCATAGACCATAATCCATCAGAAAATAAATTATCTATTTACTTTATGATAGCCAGCACAAGAACAACACGAGCAGTCAATGATACAGTAACTCAGTGAGGATATAATAGCGTCAAAGAAATATTAGATACATTAACTGACAGATGTACTTGCCTTTGCAGGATTACCATGGGCCTCCCCAAGTCTATCAGTAATAGGCTTCTGCAGAATGTTTCGAAATTGCTATGTAAGACTTTTTGAAAATACCCTAATAATGGCATGTTGTACACTAGGAAAGAAACTGTTACTACACAGTAAGAGTCGCTCAATTGGTACCTTTAGTAGTGCAATGATGTCAGGAGAGCGCTGGAATGCAGACAATAAGAAATCCGAAAGCCTTTTCCTCACCTAAAAGGGTGTTATAACAAAGAGCTTGTTCAGCTTAAATTCAAATATGTCTCTCGAACTAGTGCAAGTGATATGAGCAAAAATAACCAACTGAATCCGGACATAACATACCATATCAACATATATCTAGTTGCTATGTATTAGTATCACATAGAGGGGAAAAGTAAATTATAAAAACAGTTTACCTACCTTGAAAGAGAAATCCTTGTCAGGGAACATTGCAGCATATCTTGACATGACTACTGGAATGAGAGCACACAAGAGTGCTGAACCAACAAAATAGATTGTCAAATCAGCATTATGTTAGTCATTAGAATGTGCAACAGACAAATATACGGGACATACAGTTGTTGACGTCCCGCAATGCTGTCGCAAAATACACAGAAAGAAAGTGAGGTGCCATTTTCAGTGACTGTTTTAATCTGTCTGATTGTGGGCTGTTAAGTGCCGCTTGTAAGGTGGAAGATATCGTAGGGGATGTCCAATGCTTTGCCTAAGGGAAACAACAACAAACTATAAGATTATAACTAAGAATATAGGGAAGGATGGAGAGAATAGACAGCAACATAATGCAAATGAGGAACTACTTACAGCAATGCCATCATTCTCATCTTTTAGAAGATCAAGGAACATTGGGTCAGCAAGGTCTAGAGGACCACTATCATCAGAACCTGAATTGCCACTTTGGTCTTCTATTGCAGAGCCAGTATATGCCTCATCCATTAGTGCAAGGAGCATCTGTACAGAAAATGATAATAGGATTAACAGATTGGAGCTGGATATTGCACTCATAGTGTTTTTGGTTAAGTAATCTCGAAAGCAAACCTCAGGAGCAGCACTCTTCTGTATAGTAGCTAAACTACTACCGATGAGAGTTCCGGAACTTCTTTCCACCTTTTCCAATGCTACCACTAACACTGATGGTGTTCAAGAAGTTAATAAGGAATAAAGCAGTAGAAATCGGCTCACGTAAGGAAAAATGTAGAATAGTGCAGCATAAGCCAGTCTAAAATATAATGCCTGATAAGTAATGCTCGTCACGACACCCACACTAATGCCATGCATTTATCATTTGAATTGAAAAGGATAATTAGCAGCTAAATAAACTCCATGAAAGTTGTGTAAGTGTGAAATTGGCAGGCATACTTGGCAGATCCATAAGGGACAGGAAGAGGGGAAGAAAAGATCCTGCCGACATCATCAATGGAAGCACTTCTGAAAACTTATTATCCAGTCTGGGACAACAGAAAGTCAAATTAGTTATGTAAATGGCCAATAAGATTATCGAAAATATTCATTTTAACAGTACCAGCTAGCAGGACATCTTTAAATAACAACAGCAAAATATCAACAATATGCGGGAAGATGCCTGAAAATAAAAGGGCATACCTCTCGCCATTTGATGCAATTAACTTCAGCAGCAATGGGAAGAACTGCATAGAAACAGCATTAGGAATATGTTGCGAACTTAAACAGAGAAAAGGGAGTCATATTAAAAAATATCAAAGAAGGGAAATTGATTGAGATCTCTCAGAACAGTGTGCTTTAGAACTGCATGACCAGCACCAGCAGGAGCATTGAGCAGCATTTGTGATTTGCAAGGAAGCATCCAACCAAAAACAACAATATAAGGTATGACAAACTGCATGTCATGTGTATCGCACCTGCGGAACCAAGGTGGGAAAACAGCTCAGGATCTTCATCTTGTTCATTATCAGGAATTCAAGCGTCCGCTCTGCGACAATAGGATCTGCGAACTCCCTATCACAAAGAAATAAGCGGCTTTGAGAGCTTGTAGAAGCAACCCAACCATAGCATGCCCACAGAACAAGAAACAATTGCACAGAAATAAATATTACCTACTCAAGCAAGAGCGGAAGAAAGTTTTCAGGCTGCCATCAGCATCGTGCAACACCGCCTCCCCAAAATCCAGGAAGAACTGCAGAATTGTCTGGATAGGAAGCAGTATGATACAGATTATTAGACAGTTTTTGCTAGTGCATATTTTCACATATAAGGAAATAATACAATTATCCAATGTGAATGAGTCTTTTCACAACCAAACCGGCAGATAAAATGTTGTTTTGGGGGTAAGTACAAAGTAGGTGGTGGCAGGCTTAACACTAGATCAAGCATTCTATCTTAAGTTCTTTCTAACCACTCAAAGTTAGCACATATTGCAGCATAGATATGAAAATTCACATGTAGAAGTACAATTCTAGCACAAGAGGTACTCCAATTTCCAAAAGCACTGAACCCACTGGGTCGAAATGTACTGAGGACCTACTAGGAGGAGCACGCCGGTGGAGGCTGTGGACAGCGTGGGCGCGGCAGCGCAGCGCTGGAAGAGCTTGCTCATCACCGGAAAGGCCCGCGCCACCATCTCGTCGTTTGCTCCCTTGGCCTCCTTGCACATCTCGAACACCATCCTCACCTTCAACGCCAAGGCACACAGGTTAAGGTTCCGGTTCCAACATCAGGTGGCCGGTTCAGGGGAATTAGGAGGGGATTGGAGGGAGATGCGCTTACGGACTGGAGGAGGTTGGGGTCGGAGGCGGGATCGGCGGCCGCAGCAGAGTCCCGGGATGCGGCGGAAAGCGACCGGAGGTGGAAGTCGTAGTTGCCGTCGCCGGCGGCGAGCTTCGGCGAGGCCATCGCCGTCGCCTTCGTGTTTCCTTCTGGCGAGTTAGAGACCGATAAGGTTTGGGCTTTGACCCATACGATTAAACCCAAATAAAGGCCCAAATAGCATAGGCCCGCGTTTTGCAAGACCCCTAAAAGCATCTCTAACAGAGCCGGACGAACTAAAAAACGCAAGTTCAGAAAAAATATTTTTCGAGCTGATTTGGAGGTGGCGCACAATAGCACCTGTATTCGGAATCGAAAAAATAAAATTCAAATATGGCGGTAGAATTGATTCGCCGCATACAAGTTCATAAAACTGAAATTCGACATTGCGATCGCAAAATACATTTACATATAGATTGGCCTCCGTTGCGTGACCTAACTTAACTAATTTTCGGCACTACCGGGGCCTCTACGCGCGGCGGAGGACGCTGCCGTCAGCGACCTACTCGGAGTCGAGGTCGACGACCTCCTGCTTCACGCGGCGGACGGCGGCCTCCTTCTGTGCCACCTCGTAATCGCGCACCTGACGGACGGCGTCCGCCTCCTCGTGCCGGAAGCATGCACGCGCCTTGGCCTCCGAAATGACAGCGACATGTTGGATCGCCGTCGCCTCTTCCTTGTCTTTGAGGACGTAGTCTGCCGAGTTGAGGACGGCGCGCGCCGGTGCCGCCTCCTCCTCCTCCTCCTCCTCCTCCTCCTCCTCCTCCTCCACGTCGCTGCTGTCGGCGACGGGCGGCACAAGGGCACGACCCAACGCGCCAGAGGAAGAGCCCTCGCCACTATTGGCGTAGTGGGCGAGCTTCCCCAGTGGCGTCAGCCCCCAGTTTGTCCACCGGCGCGCGCTCCGCTTCCGCGCGCCCTCCGAGCGGTTCCATTTCCGCCGCTCGGCCTTTGAGTGGAAGATGGGGGGTCGCGGCGGCGAGTTGCTGCTGCCAAGCCACCCGCCTCCCTTCACGTTGCTGCCGGCGCCAGCCATGCGGTCGCGGTGGAGCTCGCGGAAGAGTGAATGCAGCGACAACAACGGGATTTCTCGCTGGCAGTGGAAGCACGCAGACGGCGGAGGAAGCGGAAGCGGCGGATGGGAGTAGGGTTTTGGAACCCTACTCCTCTCCGCGACATGTATAAATAAGAGCCGCGCGCTCACTTTCTTGGGCCCCGAGAAAGTTTTACGGGCTAGGCCTCCGATTCAGGCGTTGTTGTACGCCGCTTTTGGCCCAAACCCGTAAATCCGCCGAAAAAAATCAGTTTCGGCGGCATTTACGAGCTCTGTTAGAGTTGCTCTAACACCCCCTAGTTTACGGGTTCGGTTCGAAAAGCGCAAATCAGTCACCGTAAATGAGCCAACACCGAAAAAAAATTCAGGTTGAGACCGAAAACCCAACTCGGCCTGTATTTGCAGGGGTCCAACGAGCGAACCGAATACGACCCGAACGCAAGCCCTAGTTTGCGCGTGACGGAAATTTCACCTCCTCCCAACCGCCATCGCCGTGGTCTGTGTGCCCTCATCGTTCTCTGCGCCACCGTCGCCCGATCTCGGCAGCGTGAGTCTCGAATCGACCCCGTCGGGGGCCGGAGCTAGCTCGCAGCCCCCGCTACCCTCTCCCATGGCCGCCGGAGCTCCCGCCACCCCCACCACCCCGGCCACCACCGCCGACGTCGTGAACCTGGTCGATTCCACGAGCTTCCTCAAGAGGCGGCGTGCAGGAACGCACGTGATCCCGCAAGAGGTGTTGCGGCCACCGGTGTTGTCCCGACGGTCCCTGGTCGAGCCAAAGGGGCCACCGCAGCCAAGTCAACGACTGCGCCGAAGACATCCCACGCCAAACCGAAGTCTTTGGGACAAAAGAGGACGAAGTTGAAGACCACGACGAGCCGTGGAGGCCTGGCCCCGCTCCCATCCCCGTCGCCACCGGCAGGTGCCAACGCGAACGACGTCCACCACGTGCTCGACGACGGGTCAACAAGGTAAAATGAAAATTTGAAGTCCAATTTGGTTTAATTTGTGCGCAGAAATTAAGCCCGATTATTGATAGGAACGACAACACCTCATATATGGAGATGTTAGAGGAGGTTGACATTGCCGTCCAAGGTCGTTCGGACGCGATCAAACCGGCATGTAGCCGTTGGGCATGGATAAGTACAAGCCGGCAATGGATAAGTACAAGCGAATCCTCCTAGCGGCGTAACTGTCGACGAATTTACGAGTGAATTTACTAAATTTGTGTTTTTCATAAAATATGTCGGAGATTTGTCTAGATTTGGATGCATTAGATACTAAATAACATCTAGTTACATCTAAATTTTAACATATTCCAAACAAGTTTCGTGAGACGGTAAACTTTAACATATTCCAAACAAGTTTCGTGAGTCGTTCTCGCATTAGTCATCTAATGGTAACAGATGCAACATACACAATTCTGGCAGTAGTCCTTAACTTTTATATTCAGAGGAGGCCATGCTCTCTTCGAGATGTACTGGTCATAACTTGTTATTACATTTTAAAAAATCACGTGTATTCTTTTCTTGCGCTGTATCCATAAATAAGATGATTTTTCTCAATGTAAAAAAAGCAGGGCGCATAATAAACATGACAACACACCGACGACATGATTTGAGGATCAGCACTGCCACCTCGATATCATAATACCACTAGAAAGGCCAAATTTTACATTGAACCATTGCAGGCACAGTATTTCTAACGTAACACTGACATCCAAGCAGGTTATGAACATACTGCAAAGCAGTGCATTATAATGATAAGAACGGATGGAAAATTTTGGCCTATTTCAGCACCATTCATACATAGGAAACCTACTATAGAAGCTAGAAGGAAAATAATGTGTGGTAACAACCCATTATCGCTTCACTATCACATTGTTAGAAGTAAGTGGCTACAAAGGGAAATACAAGGTACGGTTCAACTCAAGCTTCTCCATGGCAGATTCTTCCCTTGAGAAAGATGTCTCAAATTCCAGTAAATGGTAGACCAGATCTTTCACAGGGTATAGGTTCCTGATTCAACTTGTCCACGTGTTTGTAAAATACCTGAAAGCTTAGCATAGATAGATTGCAAACAAGTGTTCATGTGCAAACAATTATTAAGACCCTCATAAACTTCAGGTTGAGACACTTCCTGCAAACTTATCAAAGTAGCAAGCTAACAATTGAGCATAAGTTTAAACAAAACCTCATATTCATTGCCACGAGAGAATGGAGTTACGAGAGTGAACAGCATCAACAATATAGTTATCAAAGTTTTAGAACGCCAGGTCACTAGGTTGTCTGACTTCAACATCAAGAGCAAATGAAAACAAGAGTAGCCAACACTTTTATTCCCTTGTCAACCTTCCAAGGGCAGGTGTCTAGTGAAATTATCTTGTCATGATCCGGTACTACACTCATTACATAATGGCAGCCTTCACTGGCCAATGGCCAAAGTATTTCCTATACCTACTTTATATTTGTGGAAAGCTTATCTGGAGCTTGGTAGGGTAATTCAAAGCTTATCTGATATCTAGATTGTAAAGCTAAATAAGAGTTCAATTCCAGTACAAAAAAGTTTTTCAAATGCCAGTCATTGGAATAATAATGTCCAGGGTATGTGGGAGAGAATGGACTCAAGCATCATAATAATTTATTGAGAGGCCTATGCAACGAAAGGTGATCAGGATGCAATAGATGTTCTCATTATCTTTATTGCACAGGTAGAAGTTTGATTAGCCATTCTGCACATGAACATTGAAGCGGTGCTGAAAATTTCCTCCGGTTTGAGGATGAACATTCCAATCTTCTATATGGTGCCCCCTTTTCTTTCTTTTTCTTTTTTTTCCTTTTTCTTTTTCTTTTTATTCTTTTTCTTTTTTGTGTGAGAGGCATCAATGCTGACAAATTCACAAGGTTGATGAAGATGACCACAAAGGGGTTTTGTGTCTTCTCGAACTTTGGTGAGTGTGCACAATCAACTACTAGGGATAGCAGGAGATGCCCTATATAGGTAGGTATGGTGTGAACACATGGAAGAAACGGTTTACTTCTTGGATTTTGATATGTACCCTGGTAGAGTATGCAATCTCCCGATCAAGGTAAGCATTGCCAAGTGTCGGAGAGGCTAGAAAAAATTGGTTATGCAAAAGAAATGACTGGCTTTTAAAAACTTCAGACTAGAGGAACATCAAACTTAACAATGCGCACTAAATATTCAGATTGCAATAATCAAGGCTCATGAAATCTTCACTTATTTGGCTTTGGTGGGACAGAAAAATATTCCGGATCAATAAGAGCTTTATCTTACGACTAGATGTATGAACTCATCACTCTCGTATATTATTTCATTGGCAATGAATACAGAGAATGTAAGTGTGCTCAAAAGCTAGACTACCAACTTATCAAGAAAGCAAAAAGTTCTCTAACCAAGGTCTAATGAGGCAACAAGAGTTTGACACTTGCACATTGAATACAATCTAGCATAGCTAAAGCGATCATGCATTTCAGTGGGTTTAACTAACCTTCGAACAAAGGTACCTTCACAGATATGTCCCTATTGTAGAGCTGTTTCCCATAGTTGTACCACAAGCCATATACCAAAAACCCCAGGATCATAGTTGTGTCTGAAAGTTTGGAACTTAAAATAATTATACAACAAATCTTTTATCTTTTATACTTCTAAACGGGTCAAAGGAAGAACATTGTGCATACCAACTAATGACAGCCCGAGATCTGAATTGGCTCCACGCAAGCACTAATATCATGAGTATTGAGTATTCGTTCAAGTTCCTATAATTCATTAAATTCTGTTAAGCCACAATTATGAAGAATGCAAGAACACCTTGTATTGATTCAATATAGAACTGAACTGTAGAAAAATACAAACCTAAATTTCAGTAGCAAATCACCGAGTCCCATTTCTTCCAACATTACGCCTTGGACCTTGGTGATCTGACCCGCACAGGGCGAACAAGCCAAGTTTACCACCAAGTCTCTATGGGTGACGACCAAAATGCAAATGAACTTATCTAGAAACAACCAGAACGAGCATAAGAATACCTGCAGAAGATAGAAAAAAATGTTAGGTTTGTCATAAATCACATCCATGGAGGAAGACAGAGAAGTTACGAAATAGTATTAGCTGAGAATCATGTTAGTTTCGTGCTATGTTTTAATACAGTATATTATAATGTGTTTGCTGGAACATCTAGGTATTGGTAATTTGGTATGGTACAACATGATACAGTTATATTTACACATACTTACCAGAATGGATTTATCTATAGGAAGAAGATACCACATATGACCCTCATGTGCCTACTGTACATGGATGGAGTGATATCTACAAGGCTAAAACAATGTTAAACTCCAAGATGGAGCCCTGCATAGTGAATAAATAAACCTTGGTCAGACATCAGATCGATTATCCAGTATTGAAACTGATCTAGAAAAAAAAAGAATAAACATAAGAATACTTGCAGAAGATAGACAAAGTGTTAAGTGTATCATAAATCAAGTCCACTGAGGAGGAAGACAGAGAAACTACGAAATAGTATTAGCTGAGTATCATGTCATTTTTCTTGATATTTCTTAATACATTATATGTTAATGTGTTTTCCTGAACATCTAAGCATTAATTAGAAAATCATGTAGGGGATTGGTAATTTGGTATGGTACAACATGAGTACAGTTCCACCTACATATGCTTACCAGAATTATTGATTTATCTTGTAGGATGGATATACCACATATGGCACTCATGTGCCCGCTGTACATGGATGGAGCGAAATATACAAGGTTGCAACAATGTTTAACTCAAAGATGGAGCCCTGCATAGTAAATAAATAAATCTTGCTCAGACATCAGATTAGCCAGTAACCAAACGAGAAAGTTTTGACTTGATGCATGGAATTAGGGAACTGTGATGTTACACATGCGTACCATATCAAGACTATAATGTTAGAGCAGTGCCTGAATGCCGAGAATTATACACAGATGGGAGAATTTATGACTCCATGGCCCAGCCTGCATGGTATTATGAACACTCACAGTTTAGACGTTTGGAATAACAACATAAAATGGGGAAAGGTTGATGGTATTTGTGGTTTCTGGTGTGGGATAGGAAAAAACAGAGGTTAATCGTGGGAATCGTGGATTGATTCAAACAAGATGTTATTTGTTCAAACTGAACTCTAGTACAGAACAGTCGATAACAACACAAGAAATCTTCTCACAAAATTGAAGGACACACGAAGGTAAATTTTCCCCAGGTAATCAAAACAACATCAACCAGATGAACAAACTATGGTGATTTTTTTTCTTCTTCAAAGTGTGAGGGTAGTGAGGCAGTACTGATTTGTTAATTAAATGAGTATACTAACCAGTTTTATGTGCAGGCTGGAGATACAAACTGAGACTGTCACCCTTGCAGCTGGCACCCAGAAAACTGTGATTACATAGAGAGCATTCTAGCAGGCTACATGAATATACAAATCCAAGGAGAAACCTGCACGGCAGATCAAAACAAGTGAGTTATTTAGATGAAACAAACAACAGTGAGTGTGATGCACCAAGCAAAACAAAAACAAAGATTTTGAGGCTTACAAAGTTAGGAATCGAAAAGGCAGGGGAAGTAACTGGGGATGAGTAGAGAGATTGAGGGAAAGTGTTCGCTTGTTGCGTACCTTGGATTGGTCAGGTTTTGACAACCGGAATGGTTCCTATTAGCTTGCGGCACTCCCTTTTTAGCTCCTCGCTGTTGTCGTAATGGACATCTAATTCTAGCATTGAACTTGGAAGGCCATCCTTGGGCAGTGACTTGATGGCTTGACAGTCATAGATCTTCAGTTTTTCCAGAGAACTCGGGAGGCTGTTGGGCAGCGACTTGATGGCTTGACACCTAGAGATCTTCAATATTTCCAGAGAACTCGGGAGGCTATTGGGCAGCGACTTGAGGGAATCACAGCGGTAGATCTCTAATTCCCGCAGAGAGCTCGGAAGGCTGGGCAGCGACTGGATGGCCGAGCACCAGATGCCTAATTTCTTGAGGTTGATAAGCTTGTGTAGCCCTGCAGGGAGGCGCTGCAGCTTGTCTCCCCAGGAAAATCTGATCTCTTGGAGAGAGGTGAGGAGCTGAAGGGCCTCCTCTTGCTCCTTTGTCAAGCGCTCCACCTCGTCGTCGAATGTGAGATCCAATCTGGTGAGGGTGGAAGAGAGGAGGCTGCAGATCGGCGCGGCAAGGACTCCTGTGTTGCTTCGCGTGGTCAGATGCAAGAGCTTGGAGGAAAGGGAAAACACCTCTATGTCATTCGGCCGTGAGGGGTCGGGACCAGCGAAGAAACAGGAGGTAGCACGGAGGACCAGTTTTGTGAGGCGGCCGTGGGCGAGGAGAGGCCACAAGCCGTCGGCTCTTGACTCCCCAAGTGATCTCATGTTTAATTCGGTGAGAGAGGTGAGGTTTGAGATGGCGTGCAGCGTCTCCATGTGCTTAACGCCCCATAGGGTGAGCTGTTGCAGGCAGGTCGGAAAAGGGGGAAAAGAGGAGGACGAAATGGAGGAGAAGAACTCAGCACAATTTCTGATATCCACCGTGTGGAGGGAGTGCAGACGTTGGAGCCCACCTCCACGTGTGTGGTCGTCGTTCGGTGGATTGGAGAAACAGTCCCAAATTATCAAGTGCTGTATCTTGGAAGGCAAGAGCAGCAGTCCTTGTGATGCTGCCGCTGCTGTTATTATTTCCTTGTTATCGCCTCTTGTCTGCTGCTGCTCTTCCGTAGCAGTTTTTGCATTCTCCGCCACACCTAACCCAGTTATATTCTTACAATCATGTATTATCAAATTCGAGAGCTTCGGAAAGAATGAGAGCAACAGCGTCAATTCTTTCCCACTAGTATCACACTCCCTGATTTCAAAGTATTCACATGGAAACCGGTATATGCCATGACCCACGCCTTGACCCCACGGCAAGCTGCTACTCGGACAACCTACTATCTCGATTTTTTTCAGAGAAGTTAGCACTCGCATGTGATTCAACGGCAGGAGAGGACATCTAACCATAGAAAAATATTCTACATCAATTAGATTAGAGAAATTCAACTCATTCCACAACACATCACCGTGATCACCTTTTCCCACAACGTTCACCCGTACTTCCTGTCCATCTGTTCTTTTGTAAAAGAGCTTCTCAAAACATGATCCCGCTCTTTCTATCTTAGCAAAGCATGGAGCATGAATCCTCCAAGGGATAGAAGGCAACGACGCTAGTTTTGGGCAGTCTTCAATAACAAGCTCCCGTAGTCTAGGAAACCAAGCCATTATCTCCTCTTGTTGTGCTTGACAGCAAGTAGGATGTGGAAATGGTAACTCTATAAGTTCTGGACAATCTCTGACGATGAGCACTTCCAAGTGGGAAAAAAAGGGACAAGCACCATTTCCAACCCATTTTGTTAAACTAGATATGCTGCTTAATTGCAGCCTTTTCAAATTATGAAAGCTTGCAGGTGAGATACTACAACACTGATACTCTTCATCACGCTCATTAACCATCCACATCTCTCCTAGAGGCGGAAGATTCTTCCAGGATACACCATCCAGACAAAGAGTTTCCAAACATTTAACTGAGAGATTATCACGTAGCCAGGATGGGCAATTAGTTCCCCCATGCCCTTTAATGCGTAGCTTTTGAAGACTGCTATGGGGTACAAGACTTTCAAGAATATTTTCTTCTTGTAAAGGATTCTTGTTAGGACGCTCAGGATCCCATTCTAACATGAGTTCTCGTAAGTGTTTTTTATGTATCAGTTTTAATTCATTTGCTTCTTCTTTTGTTTTCACCTTTTCAAGATTATAAATGCCAATTGATTCCCTAAGCTCGGTCAATTGCCCAAGTTGACTCGGTTCAAAACCCTCACTCTCTTTTCTCACCCTAAATTCCCTTAATTCCTGAAAGAATTTTAGTTTTCCCACCCCAAAAATATTAGGATGAATGTTAAACTTGTCTTCTTGCACAAGAAAGTGACGCATTTTTACAAGGTTGCCCATATGTCTAGTTGAAATAGCACAACGATCCGCTTTGCTTAGATCAAGGACTTCTAAATGATACAATCTGAATAACACACTTGGTAAGGACAAGAGCCAGTGAGACAATGGCTCAATCCTTAAGTAGCGAAGATGGACAAGTTTTGCAAAGTTGTGGAATATATCATCCATATCATATGACACCCCGGACAAGAAAATGACGCGAATGGCATTAGCCTCCCTAAACAATGCACCAAAAGTTTTGGCAAAGCTTCCATGGTAATCTCCAAACAACATTAACGTGTTCAGGTTCTCAACCTTCAATCTCTTCCCTAGTGCACTCAAATTCTCATTATAATCTTCAAAAGACAGTTTATTCTCAATGTCTGTGTTATCCACGGTGATAGACAAGTAACGAACCATGGGGTGTATTTGTATGTTCTTCACGTTAGAGCTATTTATGCTAATACACTCATACGATGAAACCTTGACTGCTAAGTTGTGTAGTAGGTCGGCTTCCATCCTCTTTTTTATATTTTTTAAAAAATCCATAATTAACCAATTCATTTAAAAAGAAAAGTCCAACATCTTCAATTCTTTTTTTCTTTGGATCGGATGAATGTAAAATATCTAGTCCAATCCACAAGTGAACCAACTCTTCCCTACCAAATTCGTAGTCTTCAGGAAACAAAGCACAATTCGAAAAACATTTTTGTAGATGGAAAGGAAGATAATCATAGCTGATCTTTAAAGCAGGCATAATATCATTGTCGTTGGTTTGTGATTCCCATTCTTTATTTTCCAAAATGCTTATCCAGTGGTTCAATGTAAGATTGTTTCTTAGTAATCTACCAACAGTTTTTGCTGCAAGAGGAGAGCCCTTCAGCTTCTCCACTATTTCGCTTCCAACTTCAGCTAATTCTGGATGGTCAACCCATGGTTTCTGGACACCAAATACACATTCTTCAAAGAAAGACATAATATCTTTAGGAGATAGACGCTCCAATTCTAGTGAGCATTTAGTTGTTTTAACCTTGTTTGCTACCTCGGGTATTCGAGTCGTGACTATAACCATGTTACCTTTCGCCCCCTCTTTTTTAAACAGAGCTAATAGTTTTGTCCACTCATTGTCATGATGTGTCCACACATCATCTAACACAAGTAAAACCCTCTTTCCTTTGATTCTTTGCTCGATAAGCTCTTCGTCACTCGAATTTGTGTTTTCATTATCAACTTTAGGGATCTTTGTCGCAATATCTTTTGCTAGCCTATTCGCATTAAAATCTAGAGAGACGCATACCCAAATGGGAACCTGGAAATGGCTCTTCATCTCTTCATATATGTGTTGCATGAATGTTGTCTTGCCAATACCGCCCGGGCCAACAACAGGAAGCACGGTAAGTGCACAATATTCACTGCAGTTAACAATTTCATTTTCAACAAAAAATTTTTGGCTATCCCTCCCGTATAACTTAGGCTCTACGATTTGTGGGGTGGTTTGGGCTCTGTTCATAGTAGCTTCCTTACTTGTGGTACGGCTGGAGCCAAGTAGCTCAAGATTAAGAATGGTCGAGACCATAGCAGATATGGGTTTCAACTGTTTTACGATGTCCATAATTTTTGTAGACATTTCTACTCTATCAAACTTTAACCTTGGTGCTTGTGCGTCACGATGATTCCTCTGTGGTGCCTTGGAGGACTGCCAGGCACCACAGACAAATCGTTGTTCACGTACGCTAGTGTCAGAATCATCATCGTGAACGGACGGAAAAGAATAGCACGGAAAGTGTTTACCGACAGTACGGGCGGCGTCGCGAGCACTGGAGGCAACCTTCGGCACGCATCCTTTGTCAACCTCTTGACCAACCTGGCTTGCGGGTGACGATGCTAAGGAGCAGATATCACACTTTCCACACGAGCATATGCGAGAAAAGCATCCTTGCTTGACACCATCTTGTTGCTCTTCAGGATCATCACGTGTGGCAGCACGCGAGCATGCTAGTAGCTTGACCTTATTCACGCAAGATCTGACCGTATGGCGAGCGTTGAGGACGAGGTCTGGGACACAGCCTGCAGCATGCGCGTCAGCAGCATGGTAGGTACCGTCGAGCTCATCCTGGATGCGGAAGTAATCGAGCTCGTCCAGCAAATCATCTGCCCCATACGCGAGCTGCCGCAACTTGTCTAGCAGCTCACCCAAGGCAGGGTTGTGGATCTCCCTGCCTTGGACGTTGTTGAGCATGGCCTGTGCGTACAGCAGCTGCATCTTCAAGTCCTCCATGTTGGATCCGAGCATGGAACTAGCACCCCATGCCTCCAGCAAGCCACCAGACAGCGGGCTCAGCGCCTTGCCCACCACCCAGGTCGCCGCGCGGATCCCGGCCGTTTCCATCGTCGGGTTTTTATCAATGTACCTACATGGGATCAATCAAGAATTCAAGATTAAGCTCAAGACAATGCGCAAGAGCCAGACCGTAAAAGTTATGCTAGATAGAATAACTTAGTATGAAGGTGGGGGAAAACAGCGACGCTCCCTCGAATAGGCCCCCACGTCGCTCCCTCCCCTTGACGAGACGGGCGGCGGAGAAAATCCCGGCCAGCCACCACCACAACACCACCCACCTCCTCCTCTGCTGTCGCCGGTGAGCTCCGCCGGGCAAAGCCCGCGCGAAGCCGGCGGCGGCAGCACCCCTTTCTCCTCCGGCCGGGAGGGGCTGCTCACGGGATTGGGGAACCCGTGGCGGCGGGATGCGTCGCGAGCTTCCATGGCGGCTGGAGCAGGAGGTGGCGCTGGGGAAGTTGATGGTGGAGGGCGCGGTGAAGGAGTCCTGCAGCTGGTGGCAGCGTTGCGGGCCCAATCTGGGCTCGGCTTGGGCCGGGCGGGCCATGGCGGATGCAGTTGCTGGGCCGCTGGCCTTGCTGCTTGGCGGCCGGACCTGAGGAAGACAGAGGCTAGCCGTCCGTCTGGCAGAGGGGGGCAGTGGTCTCGACCAAGTCCATGGGCGAGCTCGAAGGGGCGGGCGCGAGGAGTGCCTCTGCCATGCGGAGGTGCAGGTACGGGCGTGTGGAGGCCTATGCGGGGAGGAGATGCTGGGGTGGTGGCCGCTGGTTGGGGAAGCCTTTCTCCTTCGGCTGGCGTGCTCCATAGGCGGGTGAGGATGCCGGGACGGCGGCCCCGGAGCAGCGGCTGCGGCTTTGGGCGCGGGCAGACAGGGTATGTGCCGCGGCGTGAGGTGCAGCGGTGGATGGTCTTGTGGTGGAGATCGGTGGTCGACGACATGGTCTTGCTGCCTCCCCGCGGCTCCCCAAGCTTCGCGTTCGGTCGAACTCTGGGTGAAAGCCTTGCACCGACTCCGGTCTATGCCAACGACGGTAGCGTCTTCGGTTGTCGTATCCCTTCTTGTTGGCGTCGTTGTGGAGTTCCGATCCCGACCGACGCGAGTGGCTTCAAGTTCTCCGGGTGAAAACCTAAGCCCCATCGGGAGCGGGCGATGGTGACGGACGCGTCATTACCTTCTTGGAGGCGTCGCCTTGGAGCTCTTGGCCTTGGCGGTGCGACGGGTTCTCGGCGATGGGGCGCATTGCTATGCGGTCGAGGGCAGCGGACACTGGGGCAGCGGCCCTGGATGGTGGTGGCACTTCGAGGCGACAACCTCGATCTCCTTTGCGGCAGCGGCCCTATGGGGCGGGGTTGTGGCGCTGATTGGTTTTCGGTGGCGTTTCTGGGGCTGCGTGGGCGGCAAGGTCGTCGACCCGGCGGGTTCGTCTTCGGGCTATGCGAAGGTCGTCCTGGTTGCTACGTCGGGGCAACGACCTCGAAAGCATGGTGCTTGGGTGGCGACTTGGAGATATGTGTGGATAGCGAGTTTGTCGACCCGGCTGGTTCGTCTTTGGGCAATGCGAAGGTCGTGGATGGTACGTCGGGGCGGCGGCCCCAGAGCTAGAGGTGTGTTTGTTGCGTTGGTGCCTGCGTTTTGTGGATGACGGGACTCCTCGCTTTTGCAGTTTTTCGTCTCGGTTTTGTTTATAAACCGGACAATGTATAGTTTTTGGATCTGGTTTTCCTTATAAACTGGGTTATTCTGTACATAACACTTTTTCTATCTAATCGGACAGCAGATTCGACTATTTTTTTTCTCAAAAAGAATAACTCAGTCTGAAATCAGAACATATATGCTGAGGGAAGAGAAGATATATATGTGCATACCAGCTGAAGTGGCACGAGTGACGGATGTGCCCCTGCCAGGAGCCTCGGATGGCAACACTGCAGAGCAGTCAGTCGCCAGAACTGGCACTGAACTGTTGCTGCCAGAGGAGAACACTAGAGGAAAGTTCTTGCGAAAGTGTGGAGGTGTGACGGTGGAATGCTGGAGCGGGTTGGGTGCAGAGAGACGGTAGGCTGCGGAATAGAGGTGTGTGGAGGGGCGGGAAATATATAGAGAAAGCCAACAGCTTTTCCAAGTCAAGTCACCTCCTCAACGGGTGGGATGAAACTAAAATAATAATCGCTACCAACTAAGAACTCCGTGGCGCGAAAATTAAAATCCAGATCTGGCGCTGCGCCTCCTAGTTTTTGTCCGCCACTAGAATGTATTCTAGTCACCAGGATTGGACAGGAGACTTCCTGGCTACAAGTGAATAGTTGAGAGCAAAGCATGTCCAGCAGATGATATAAACCAAAAAAGGGGCCTTTTTACGGTGCAATTTACTTGTCCTATGGGCTAGTAGTGACAATGTGCCTGCTTATTTCACTTCATTTGCTTAATCATATTTGGTACACGATTAGAGCTAATCCACGTGATGTACAGCCTGTACTCCTTTCTGATCCCAAAAAAGTGTCGGAGGGTCACAACCTCGTGTTTCTATGGGGACGTATCCTGTGCAAATGGACAGATTCTGCAAATCTGAAAATTTCTAAGTTGGACGGTTGGATTGTGTACGAACGGCTAGATCAAACAGGACATCTCACCACCGTCACTGTGAAGGTGTTTTCACAGAAACCAACCGGGCCAATTCACATTTCACAAAAAGACCACCGGACTCACCCCGTCAGCCCTCAATCCCCTCATCCATGTTCGAACTGCATTGTCGCAGACTCGCAGTTCAGACTACTGACTAGTAGCATTGAACACAAGCGATTCTAAATCCGTACATCACGCGAAGTCAAATTTCTGGATTAAACAGCAAGCAATTAGCCACATCCAGCAGCAAGGGATTCAACTCGTCAGGCTCAACGAGTTTCCCTGAATCTGCCGCACTTCGATCTAGGATTCGTTTGTCTGATTATTTCGCTCAGGGAAAAGAGATTGAGGTGTGGGATCAGAAATTAAAGTGACTGAAGAGTAAAATATCTGAATCTGGTACAGATGTGTTATGAAGGAACAAAAGAGATCTAGAATAATTTGGCCAAAATAAAAGAAACGACTGTATGGATCGGATTTTTACGGTGCAAGACAGATGCATTTGCCACTCTATGAGGAATAAAAATGTCAGCGACCAAGCAGGCATAGAAGCCGACAGCAGCCAAGGAAGCACGCCAAGGACAAGTGAAGGACGGCCCAGGCGAGAAGGGCGGCCCACGGCCCGCTACACTGGAGAGGAGTGGGTCCGCTAAGGACTCGGTCCTGCGGTCGTCTCGCCTATAAGAGCTTTGCGTGCGTAAGAGGAAAACTCATGCGTTGTAATAGATATGTTAACCGGCGATGCCGGAGGATCTGCTCGGGGGTGGATGGGTGGTAATTAACGAGCTCATGAATTGATCCTGTGATTTCCTGCGTCCTGTCGTGGATCTGGAGAGATTAGAGTAGGCGTAGCTCACAATTGGTATTCAGAGCCAGGTTCAAAAATTTTCCCCACTTCCAGATCTGGAGTTTCCCACCCATAACCACGCCACCCGTTTCTCCGTTCGCCGTCGACTGGAGGTGATGGATGAGATCTCGCCGGAGTCGAGGGCTCTCTATGAGCTCTTGAAGGCCGACACCGCCGAGGAGTACGAGCGGCGCTTCATCCACTACAAGAAGGAGGTTCTCGACGCGTTCCAGCCCTTCGTCGTCGACACCCGTGCCCAGCTCAAGACCGTCGACGCTGGTATGGCCACGCTTTCCTCAGATCTGGCGGGCGTCAAGGCCCATCTCGGTGAGGAGCTTGATGCGGTCCGCACTACCCTCAGCTCCGAGATCGCTCAGCTCGCGGCTGCGATCGGCGGCATCTCCCGCGCCGATTCCACCGCACGGGCGCGTGATCCCTCCGCTCCATGTCAATTCGAGCCTGGAGGAGGCACCGCCGGCCCGGAGGGGCACCGCAAGATGATCGATAACCGGGGGACGGTATGTGCTACCCACATACCTCCTCCGGAAGGAGGTATGAGATCTGACCACTTCTCTCCAGGATCTTCTTCGTTGCGTTACAACCCACCCCTGAATACTGACTTGCAACATACTCCGCGTGTTGAATTGCCGCAATTTGACGGGTCCAACCCAAAATTATGGCAACGGCGCTGTGAGGACTATTTTCAGCGGTGGCAGACACCGACGACACTCTGGGTCTCGTCCGCATCTGATCAGTTCGTCGGGGCAGCAGCTACATGGCTCGAGTCTTATTTGCATCAACATCGCCAGTCAGTTTGGAAGGACTTTGTAGCTGCAGTGCTGGCACGGTTTTGCCGTAATCAACATGCTATTCTCGTCAGGAGGCTGATTCACATTGGGCAAATTACCACAGTGGAGGACTATGTATCTCGGTTCTCAGCTCTTATGGATCAGATCAGCGCTTATGAACTGAATCCGGATCCAGTGCACTACACCACCAAGTTCATAGATGGCCTACAACCAGGTGTTCGCATTCTGGTTGCCATTCAGCAACCGCGTGACCTCGACACGGCTTATTCTCTGGCCTTATTGTATGAGGAGTTGGGCGATGAATGTGGTCCTGCGGTGTCTAGTGCTCCACAATACACTCCACCCAGAAGAGCCGCTTATTCACCAACCAGCTCGCAAGCACCACCTCCGCCACCAGCTCGTTGGGTTTCACCAAGGGTCGAAGCAAAGAAAAATGCGGAGCACCAGCAATCAGCCACTGAGAACAGATGGCAGAGTCTCCGAGCCTATCGTAGAGCGAAGAATTTGTGTTTCACTTGTGGAGAGAAGTACAGCCGAGAACACCAATGTAAGAATTCAGTGCAGCTCCATGTCGTTCAGGAAATGATTGACTACATGCAGTCCAGTAACCAAGAAGAATTAGAGGAAGCTAGTACAGAGGAATCTGACCAGGATCCACACCTCATGATGTTGTCAGTAGCAGCTCTCAACAAGTCAGTGTCAGTTCCTAAGACAATGATGCTCAAGGTCGAAATCCAAGGAGAAATTTTCTTATTCCTGGTCGACTCCGGCAGTTCCTCTTGCTTTATCGACAGACAGAGGACAGACAGTTTGACTGGAAGAATGCCACTTCCTCGCATAATGAAGGTCAAGGTAGCTGGTGGAGCGGTATTGCCGTGTTCTGAGTATTTTCCAGCACTTACTTGGACAGCTCAAGGAACTGATTTCCAGGATGATTTTAAGATCTTGGAATTGGGCAGCTATGATGGTATCATTGGCTTGGACTGGTTGGGAAAATACAGCCCTATGTTCACTCATTGGAATCAAGGTTGGATTGCTGTTCCTAAGAATGGACAGTTGGTTGTCTTACAGGGTGAAGGAGACCATCTGTGTACACATGCTCTACTCGAGTTAAATTTGATCCACGAAGCACCAAGAGCTGAGCCGGCTATTATCCCACCAGAGGTACAGGCATTGTTGGACAAATTCAGTTCAGTGTTTGCAACACCTGAAGGTTTACCGCCAAGGCGACAGTATGATCACCACATTCCTTTGATACCAGGCGCTAGGCCAATCTCTATGCGGCCATACCGGGTAGCACCAGACTTGAAAACAGAAATAGAGAAGCAAGTTAAGGAGCTACTTGACCAGGGTGTGATTCAGCTCAGCAACAGTCCTTTTGGATCTCCTGTTATCCTGGTTAAGAAAGGGGATAAAACATGGCGCTTGGTCGTTGATTACCGGCACCTCAATGCCTTGACAGTCAAAGGGAAGTACCCATTGCCAGTGATTGACGAGTTACTTGACGAGCTCGCTGGGTCACGCTGGTTTTCCAAGCTTGATTTAAAAGCTGGTTACCACCAAATTCGTCTCGCTCCTGGTGAAGAACACAAGACAGCGTTTTAGACTCACAATGGTCACTATGAGTTTCGAGTGATGGCGTTTGGCTTGACTGGCGCACCGGCAACCTTTCAGCATGCCATGAATGCAACCTTGGCG
Organism: Lolium multiflorum; assembly: GCA_030979885.1. NCBI lineage: Eukaryota > Viridiplantae > Streptophyta > Magnoliopsida > Poales > Poaceae > Lolium > Lolium multiflorum. Next base: position 290,502,218 of record CM061748.1, read on the forward strand.
CCAGTGCTGCGAAAATTCGCCCTCGTTTTCTTTGATGATATCTTAATTTACAGCAAGAGCTACTCTGAACATCTGCATCACTTGGAGACTGTCCTGCAGATCCTACAGCGAGACAAATGGCAGGTGAAATTGTCCAAGTGTACTTTTGCACAGGAACAAGTGCATTACCTGGGGCACGTCATCTCGGCAGCTGGAGTGGCGACTGACCCTGCCAAAATTCAGTCAGTTGAATCGTGGCCAGTTCCCCAAAACTTGAAGGAATTGCGGGGATTCCTTGGGCTCACAGGGTATTACAGGAAATTTATCAAACATTATGCCATTATCAGTCAGCCACTGACACATTTGCTGCGGAAGGGTGTTAATTTCCTTTGGACAGGTGATACAGAGGTAGCTTTTCAAACACTAAAGCAGGCACTGATCACTGCACCAGTTTTAGCTCTTCCTGACTTCACTGAACAATTTATCATTGAAACGGATGCCTGTGATGTTGGAATTGGGGCAGTGCTATCACAATCCGGCCACCCCCTAGCTTATGTCAGTCGTGCTCTTGGACCACGGAACAAGGGTTTGTCTGTGTACGAAAAGGAGTACTTGGCCATCCTTCTGGCAGTACAGCAGTGGCGCCCATATCTCCAGGCTGGTGAATTCATCATCAGAACTGACCATAAAAGTTTGTCTCATCTGGCGGATCAACGGCTACATACAGAATGGCAACAAAAAGTTCTCACAAAGTTGATGGGCCTCCAATACAAAATTCTATACAAGAAGGGAATCCTCAATGGTGCAGCAGATGCTTTGTCAAGGAAACCACCAGATAGTTCACAGCTTATGACGGTTACTACTGTCCAGCCCACTTGGCTGACAGCCGTCCAGGACAGCTATAAGGAAGACACTCATGCTCAGAATCTATTGCAGAAGTTGGCAGTGGCACCGTTAGCAGATGAGCACTATACCCTCGACCATGGCATTCTCCGTTATCAAGGCAGAATTTGGGTTGGCCACGATGAGCAGCTGCAGACTCGCATTATCTCGGCATTTCATGACAGTCCGCAAGGAGGACATTCTGGTTTTCCAGTGACCTATCGCCGTTTGATCGCTTTGTTCAAATGGCCCACGATGAAACACATGACTCGTGAATACGTGCGTTCTTGCCGTATTTGTCAACAAGCTAAGCCAGAGCGTATACCGCCGGCCGGACTCCTCCAACCATTGCCAATACCGTCAGCTCCCTGGGAAACTGCTACGATGGATTTCATTGATGGGTTGCCTGTGTCCAGACAGTATAATTGTCTCTTGGTGGTCGTCGATAAGCTTACAAAGTATGCTCATTTTATCCCAGTACGACACCCCTACAATGCTAGCAAAATAGCGGAAGTGTTTGTCGACAACGTGTATCGGCTTCATGGCATGCCGCAGAACCTCGTTTCAGATCGTGACCCAGTCTTCACCAGCCACTTCTGGCAGTCTGTGTTCAAGGCAACTGGGACAAACTTAAAAATGAGCACAGCTAATCACCCAGAAACAGACGGACAAACGGAAAGAGTTAATCAATCTGTGGAATGCTACCTCCGATGTTTCATCAGTGCACACCCACAGCATTGGGCTAAATGGATTTCTCTCTGCGAATTCTGGTACAACACGAATTGGCATGCTTCTTTAGGTAAATCTCCCTTCGAGTTGCTGTACGGTCGCCAACCCCGCTATTTTGGAATCACTGCCACCGATTCTATTGCATCTGGAGACACAGAAGAATGGTTACAAGAGCGTGTTGTCATTTTGGACTCGGTGCGCCAGCACTTGTTGCGAATGCAGCAACGTATGAAGTCTCAGGCTGATAAGCATCGTACAGAACGGGAGTTTGCTGTGGGTGAGGAAGTGTTTCTTAAACTGCAACCATACATCCAATCTTCGGTGGCTCGACGAGCAAACCAGAAGCTCGCTTTCAAATTCTTTGGTCCCTACCAGATTCTGGAGCGTATTGGTCAGGTAGCTTACAGGCTGAAGCTACCTGAAACGAGCCGTATTCACCCACTGTTCCATGTATCTCAGCTGAAACCCTGCATTGGCACGCCGCGCCAGGTACAACCTCAGCTTCCGTCTCCTGATGATCTATTCCGATTTCCTGTTCGTATCATTCAGCAGCGTGCGAGGCAAGTGGGACATCGGACAGTAGCCCAAGTCCTTGTGCAATGGAGTGGATCACCGGCAACACAGGCGACCTGGGAGGATCGTGTCTCGCTCCAGCAGCAATTCCCTGCAGCACCTGCTTGGGGGCAAGCAGGTCCTCAACAGCGGGGGATTGTCAGCGACCAAGCAGGCATAGAAGCCGACAGCAGCCAAGGAAGCACGCCAAGGACAAGTGAAGGACGGCCCAGGCGAGAAGGGCGGCCCACGGCCCGCTACACTGGAGAGGAGTGGGTCCGCTAAGGACTCGGTCCTGCGGTCGTCTCGCCTATAAGAGCTTTGCGTGCGTAAGAGGAAAACTCATGCGTTGTAATAGATATGTTAACCGGCGGTGCCGGAGGATCTGCTCGGGGGTGGATGGGTGGTAATTAACGAGCTCATGAATTGATCCTGTGATTTCCTGCGTCCTGTCGTGGATCTGGAGAGATTAGAGTAGGCGTAGCTCACAAAAAATGGTAGTGACGGGATGGCCAGATCCATAGACGCATCTGCTGGAGCTGAAGAAAAAGGCTCTGCTTGGGAGAGAGAAGGCAACGCCAACCGCATGATACAGTGGAACATGGATGGATCTCCTTACTCGGCGTCGTAGGAGAACGAGCGCGTCGACTTACACATCGCAGGATACAAGGGATTGTATTCTCTATCTCCGGACGTGGGTGAGCTTGACGGGTGGAGTAGAAGGTTGCCACCGACGGCGGCCGGAGCTACCTGGTGGTAGAAAGATGGAGGAGGCCGTGCAAGAAGAGGTAGTCAGATTGGAACATACAGAGAGAATGAATCGTGTATTAACTATCATTCAGAGGGCTATTTTTGCAAATGAGCACCGTGGGATCAAAGGTGTAAATCTGTCCGTCAGTACACAATCCAATGGCTCATATGCAAATTTTCAGATTTTCAAAACATAGTCTGTTTTCACCTGATATGTTCCCGTGTTTCTATTGTCCTCTACTGAAGCACAAGGGTGTTCAGCCGTCTCAGGCACACTGAAGCACAAGGGGCAGAGCGGATTGATTCTTCCCGATGGTACTGATCTGTTGACTCATGTTCATAATCAGCTTACATTGGTTAACTTGATGATGAAAGTTGAACCTTGCGAAAGACGCTTTCCAGTTTCGCTTTAAGGTACTCTTTGATTTAGTTTAACATGCATGTTGTTTAAGAAAAAAGCTTTAATAATTAGTTTGATTAATGAAATATAAATTATATGTCGTAAAAGTTATGTCATTGGATTTATATTCAAAAGAAATTTTTAATGGTATAATTTTTATAACATATAATTTTTATTTTGTTGACCAAGTCAATGGTCATTGTTTTTTCTTAAATGATGATGCGAGAAAGTACAATTTTTTAGAAAACCTATCCGTTGGTCAACAAAATATCTATTTTTTTTTTCGGAAAAGCACCCTCACCAGTTTGTGCATTGTGTTTTTCTACACAAAAAACCCGATCTAACAGGTGGGTCCCACCTGACAGGGTCACCCACTCACTTTCTTCCCCTTTCTCTACCCCAGCCCCAACCGACTCTAGCACCCTATGTCGGCGGCCCAGTCGCCTCGTGTTCCCCTGCTCCAGCCCTCGTTTCCTCTGTTGTTCCCTCTCATTTCGCCACCAGCTCCAAACGCGTTTGACCCACCCGCACCAGATCGACGCCAAAGGCCAACTCCCGCCTACATGAGGGACAACGAAGTTTAGACCAAGGCAACACGGCCGGCTGGTGCGCATCGCTGTCGAGCTAGCTGGACCGGGTGCCACAGCGTGGCCGAGGGCGTTGGGTTGTGTTCCACGTCGGCGATGTGGCTCCAGCTACCTGGATGCGATATGTAGGCGACGCGGGGGCATGTAGCACCGTCTGTGAAGAACCGTGAAGGAGATGGCGCCTTTGTTCTGTAGTCTCCACCTTGCGACCGATTGCGTCGCAGCTACTCACCGGAATCCCCGTTCCCTAAAGTAGAAAAAAACTAAGAATTTGGACCGGTCAACACCCACCACGTCAGCGAATACAGAGACATACCGTAGCCTAGTAACCTAAATGAACATTGTGTCGTATCTAGTGACCATATGGGTCGTATTCCAAAAGTCGGTGACCGTATCATTTTCACTCCTCAACTTGCAGTACCATGGTCGCATTTTACTCTTCAGGTGAATAAAGCCGTAGGGAGATGTGACATCGAGTGCACATACTCCCTCCGTTCTTATTTAGTTTGTGTGTTAGGTTTAGTCAAAGCCAATCTTTACAAAGTTTGACAATACAAGAACAGATAATATAAAAGTATACTTTATCTCAATCTTAATCGAAAAGTGTATTTGGCATATGAGCACCAGTGCTCCTGATTTTTAAAAGTCATATTTTTGGATTTCAAAAAATATAAAATTAAATACCCACATACATATAAATATTCTGAAGGTACGGTAGAAATATTGGAGAAAACTCTGTTATATTTTAAGCTATACAAAAAAGATAAATTTCTGACAAATATATACCTCTATACGTAGCCACAAATTTGTTTTTTTTCCTGTAGCCCAATATACAATGCAATTTCTATCGAAACTTTGCATGAATATCCAGAACATGTGTATGCATTCATGGAATAAATGTGATAATTTTTTGGAATACAGAAATATATTTTTTAAATATTTTAAAAACTGAGAGCACTGGTGCTCATGTGCACCAAATTTGCTTCCAATCTTAATATAATAAACTTCATAATATTGTAGATATATTTAAAATAAACATGGAATAAAAGTTTATAAAATTTAACGTTAACTAAACCTAAAACGCTAAGTATAATTTGTAAAGGGAGGGAGTAGCAACCAAAAGAACCTGGTAGCGGGATGGACATGCCTGCCCAAGATTTTAAGAATTTGGCTTCGCATCTTGCGCTTTGGTGATGTTACTTTACTGTCGCCGATATACGGCTCTGCGCACTGTTCTCGACGGAGAAAAAGGAGACCGGCCAGAGAGACCAAAGCAAGGAACAGCTCGACCGAGACGCGCGTGTTTGACGGAGGAGCTCGTCGGGACGAGTAATCAATGGACGGACGTACGTGATTATCCATCCTTGGCTTAACTTTAGTGACTGCGGTGCACTGAGTGACACTGGCCAAATCTTATTATACTCCAGAGTCCTTATTTAGCTGGGCACGGAACCGTTGGCTCATGTAGGAAATCAACTTTATTGGTGAAAAACTCCGAATCACGTCAAATGCAAATGCTTTCTGTACGTACCGTACTTTATTAGACCACGTGAAGGCACGCGATAAAGGACCACGGAGTTGTTCGGGGTCTCCACCGGCCGCTTATTTTACTGCCCTAGCGCTTGACGATGGAAGAGACTTTAAAAAGAGCACATATTATATATATCTTATATTTTGTTAACTAAACTGTTAGTTTTTTTTTCAAAAAACATAATACCCCTATAAACCGGTAATATGGAATACAAAAAATGTAGACTAAATCTGAACGGTACAAGTACGAAACTACAGTACTACCACTAAACATAAATGAGTGTGTTCAGTTTGAGAAAATAACAAGTACTACTCTAGAACATTTTAGAAAAAGAATCTCAGAATACACACACTTGGAAACAAATCTGAACAATACAAATATATAAAACATAAAATGGACAAATTCGAGGTAATTCTGGCTTTGCTTAGACTAGATACATGTGGACCTAGATAGATTTAAGTCTGGATGGAGGAAGCATGAAATTGCAAGAGTTAGAAACTTAGAAATTCGACAAAGTAAATGGAGCTCCTCTTTATTCCATTCCATCGTCAACCTTCCGAGAGCAGGTATCTAGTAAAATTACCTTGTAATCATCCAGAATTACTCTCATCTTAGTCCTCACTAGCAAACTGCCATAGTGTTTCATATCTACTTTATATTTTAAACTACCCAACCAGCAGAATCGCACTGCTTGCTTAATCGCACGAGAGATGTGACTAGAACACAAGAAGCACTACGCATAAGCTCAACATGAACTCCGAATCACGTCACCGAATGCCCCCTCTGGTGCTAGATGTCTGACAGCACAAGCCTGACGAAATTCGAACTTCAGTCCACATTTCAGGGAAGGAGCCTAATTGGTAATTCTCGGTTGCGATGCTGCTTCAAAGGTACATGAGCGGCGCGTTGCTTCAAGATACAGATCAGCAATTATTGAAGAACGGGCACACTCTTTGTCATGTTAATTTTACGTGATCATCAGGGCTTGCAACTTTGCCTCTTGCACCGTTCAGTGTAAAACCTAGGCACTAGTGAACTCTTATCCTCTTCTTTTAATACAAGTCAGTGTCTTTCCCAAGAAAGAAAAGAAACAACTTTGATGGAAGCATACTGCCTGCTGCCACAACACCCGGAGAGTCGGCATTCCCAACTGGATTTTGCAGTAAATAAATATTTGAGATTTATTTATGCTTTAGCACAAGTTACCACTGTGCATCAAAGGGCAGGCCCAAATATGAGTATATTACAGAGATTTTTACAGATGCCCACAGATGGCCACATTACACATGCCCATGTCAAACTTTTACCTTGCAGATTTTCTTAGAGATAACCACATTACAAAGAGTAAGAGCATCTTCAGTCGCGTCCCCAGAAGTGGCCCCCAAATGGAGCTGGACTGAATGTTTGGGGGACGTATTGGCGTGGTGCCACACTTGAGCGCGTCTCTTCCCAGTCGCGTTCCCCCCATTTAGAGGCCCCAAAAATTGAAGATGCACAAAAATAAAAATTTTCATTCGAATTTAATTATATTTTACAAGTTCGAATGAAAAAACGGCTAGAATCATCTAAACTCTAGCCTACTTCACGGTCTTCACGATGCTTGGTGCGAGAAAACCCAGCACCAGTTAAGGACGGAGCCATGGATATGTGTGTGAGCAGAAGCAAGGTGTGAATGCTCGAAGAAACAGGCAGGAGGAATTTTTTTTACAAAAATCATAGCGGAACTCAATTGCTTCGCATCTCGTGGCAACTCAACTGCTTCAAATCTCGTGCCAACTCAAGTGCTGCATTATTGTAATGCAACTATTGACAGCGGCACAAAGGCATGGGAAGGGGGGCGCACGTGGATTGATTCCACACCAAGCATAGGTAGTTATGCCTTGCAACTTGCTAGCAAACGGTTCAGACCAGATTCCTTGAAGTTGCCTCTATCCTAGAAAAACTGAGAAACAGACTACCATGTGCCGTTATCATGTTGTATTGTAAGAACGGTAATTAAGGAGCGCCACAATGGTTAACAGGTCCTCTGAAGGTTGCACCTAAATTTCTTTTTCTCTAACAATAATGTCATGATAAAATAGAAGAAACCTTCCCAAACGTTGCAGAAGAAACATTGACAAAGGCTAAACTAGAACGTCCCTCCTCACCATCACCACACCGCATCAACTCCATAGACCACAAGAGATTTAAAAAAGCACATCAGGGTTCGAGGGTCCAGGTAGGGGGGAAACAAGGGTTTTGAGAAAGATACGCTTATGGATTGGGGTGGCTGCTGGGTCTTCAAAGCCCGTGGAGGAGAGCTAGCGGAAGTGTAAGCAATATCTTCCGTCGCCGGCGACGAACTCCGGCGAGTCCGAGGACTTGTGTGACCTCATCGCTGATGACTCGCATAGAGATTTGATTATTTTTTTCTCGCGTAGAGGTTGCGAGAGTGTGGCCTTTCCTGGAGGAAACGAGCCCACGTCAAAGCCATGTACATTCCGGGACTACTACAAAGAAGAAAAAAAATATCCAGGATTCCATTTCTATTTAAAGAGCAGATAGTACGAAATCTTTTAGACAAAAAGGAAGACTAATATCGCAAAACCATAACCGTCACCACACCCTCACGACTTTACTGCCACCAATGAATGTACGACGGCCGAGTAGGTAATTCTGACATCGGGTTCAGCAAAGCTGATAGAGGAGACGACCCAGACCAAAACAAACCTCCAATCCAGACGCGTGTGAGTTCGGTCTTCGGCTGAAGCCTGATCAGATTTTCGGCAAGGGACAAGTAATGCAAGGGACTCCTGTAGGTCATTGTCAGCCCCTTGCTCTACAAAACCTTCATGCGTGCCTTTGGTTTTCTTTTAGCATGTACTACCTCATTTCATGAATAGGTGTCAAAAGTTTATGTACATTTGAATGTGTCAGTTACATCTAAATATAGACAAAACCTTCGACACCTTTTTATAGACGGAGGAAGCACTATTGTAGTAGAAAGTAAGAGATACATGTTACAGTAGGTTTTCAGAAGCAGGTACAGTTTGTTCTGAGATGATTGCTGTCATTTGGGCCTTGTTAAGGGACGAACTATAATGTAATTGCTATTTGGCCACTCTCGTTAACACGCACGCCTAAGCTTCGCATCGAACCTGACGAAATAGAAATCACCCCCCAAAAAGCAGAGAAAGACACACTCCCATATGCTGCTTGAATTAAGTATGCCTAATCGAGGAGAACATGCTCCTTACTTTCACGCTAACGCATCCAGTCAATAAACCAAACGAGGAAAAAGAAAAGGGCTTGGAGCCTTACAGAGTAGAGTCGGGTGGCGGCCGCGCGGGGTCCGCCGCGGCTACCGCGAGCGGAGGTGGAATTTGTAGCTTCTGTATCCGGCTGCGATCTCCGGCGACCTGCTCTAGGGAGGGCTTGAAGGGGGTTCAGTGTACCTAAGGATTTGTGGGAGGTTGGATTCGGCAACCGCAGATGAGTCCCCGTCGGCGAAGGGAGACGGAGTTCGTGGCTGCCGTCGCCGGCGGCGAGGCCATGGCCGTAGTCTTCGTGTTTGCCTATGGCGATTGCCGAGTTGGGTTAGGGATCTTCCATTCATGGGCTTTGGCGGTAGCATTATACACTTCTTACACCCAGTAAGGGCCCAAACAAGCTAGGCCCGTGTTAAACGAATCGGATTACTTACAGACTGGAGTATTTTTTTTACAGCAGGTACAGGTTCAAAAACAAAGCAAATGCAGTCTCCCAGCCTCTCACACTAGCATTGGTAGCAGCACTGAGAAACTGCCGAGTAGTTTCATACTCCGTACATGGCTTGTTTTGAGTTGGACACGTTCAGCCCGTGCTTGGGGGAAAAAGGCTATTGAGACATGATATGATCTACAGTACTTTAATTTGTGCTTAGCACAAGAAACTGGGTAGTTACACGGTTTGGTTTAAGTAGGCCAAGTTCAGAACGACTATGGCACTGGAGATCTCAAACAAGTCCGCTCATCAACAATCAACCATCTAGTGTGAATTCTGAATCACATCACAGAAAGTGGTCTCTGTCTTTGATGCAAGGTGTTGTAGGATGAACAATTTTCATCAATGTTACTTCCGAGAAGCTTTGGATACAAATCTCTCTTGCATTAACTGAAGCAGATTGCTGGCATGCCGCCCGCAATGCCAGGAGAGCCAATATTTCCAACTGGATGTCAAACGGCAACTACCAAAGGATGAATTTTGCAGTGAAGAAATATAGTATCTTTATTTATGCTTTAGCACAGGTAACCACTCTGCATCCAAGGGCAGGTCGAGATATAAGTATATTCCAAAGATTTCCATACAGGTGTCCCGCATTGAGAAGACCAAATGAAAATAACAGCGATGTCTTGGTACCATTCATGCTAGTACGTAAGCTGAAGTGGAAAAAACAAGTGGAACAACCCATTCTCTCTTCACTATACATTCTTAGTAGGAAAAGTGGCTACAAAGAAAAATACAAGGTACAATCCATGTAAAAATTCTTCCATGCTGATTCATCTCTCGAGAGGGAAAGTTAACTGCAGTAGGTGACAGGGACTCCCGATTCAACTTGCCTATACGCTTTGTAAACCTGAAACCTTAGCATAGGTAGATTGCAAACAAGTGTCGGCTTGTGCAAACACTAGCCGACACCACATAGACTTTGGTCGAGAGACTTGCCACAAACTTATCAAAGTATCATCTAGCAATTGAGCACAAGCTTAAATAACAACTTTATTCATTGCCAGGAGGTTGTAAGAATGTGTTCCATTTTATGAGAGTAAACAACACCAACAATATAGCTCCAAAGTTTCTTAATACTATGTCACTAGGTTGCTCGACTTCAATGTCATGAACAAAGGAAAACAGGAGCAGCCAACAATTTTATTCCCTTGTAAACCTTCCAAGAGCAGGTATCTAGTGAAATTACCTCGTCATGATCCGGAATTACTCTCATCACATGAAAATCCTCACAGGCCAATGGTCAAAGTGTTTCCTATCTACTTTATATTTGTGGAAAGTTTATCTGGAGCTTGGTAGGGTAATTGAAAGAATGGGCAAATCTGAAATCTGGATTGTAAAGCTAAATAAGAGTTCAACTCCAGTACAAAGAAGTTTTAAAATGCCAGTCATTGGAAGAATACTGTCCAGAGAATATGGGAGATAATGAACTCATGCCAGAGATTAACTGAGAGGCCTATGCAATGAAAGGTGTTCTCAGGACGCTGGAGATATTTTTATTAACATTATTGCGCAGGTAGAGAAAAGGGAGTCATATTAAAAAAAATCAAAGAAGGGAAATTGATTAAGATCTTTCAGAACAGTGTGTTTTAGAACTGTATGACCAGCAGGAGCATTGAGCAGAATTGTATATTTGCAAGGAAGCATCCAACCAAAAATAACAATATAAGGTATGACAAACTGCATGTCATGTGTATCGCACCTGCGGAACCAAGGTGGGAAAACAGCTCAGGATCTTCATCTTATTCACTATCAGGAATTCAAGCGTCCGCTCTGCGACAATAGGATCTGCGAACTCCCTATCACCAAGAAATAAAAAATGTGCGGCTTTGAGAGCTTGTAGAAGCAACCCAACCATAGCATGCCCACAGAACAAGAAACAAATGCACAGAAATAAATATTACCTACTTAAGCAAAAGCGGAAGAAAGTTTTCAGGCTGCCATCAGCATCGTGCAACACCGCCTCCCCAAAATCCAGGAAGAACTGCAGAATTGTCTGGAAAGGAAGCAGTATGATACAGATTATTAGACAGTTTTCTGTACTGTATATTTTCACATATAAGGAAACAATACAATTATTTGATTGACTCTTTTCACAACCAAAGCGGCAGATTTTTTTTTGTTTTGGAGGTAAGTACAAAGTAGGTAGTGGCAGGCTTAACACTAGATCAAGCATTCTATCTTAAGTTATTTCTAACCACTCAAAGTTAACAATAGTATATTGCAGCATAGATATGCAAATTCACATGTAGAAGTACAATTCTACCACAAGAGGTACTCCAATTTCCAAAAGCACTGAACCCACTGGGTCGAAATGTACTGAGGCCCTACTAGGAGGAGCACGCCGGTGGAGGCTGTGGACAGCGTGGGCGCGGCAGCGCAGCGCTGGAAGAGCTTGCTCACCACCGGAAACGCCCGCGCCACCATCTCGTCGTTCGCCCCCTTGGCCTCCTTGCACATCTCGAACACCATCCTCACCTTCAACGCCAAAGCACATAGGTTAAGGTTCCGGTTCCAACACCACGTGGCCGGTTCAGGGGAATTAGGAGGGGATTGGAGGGAGATGCGCTTACGGTTGGGGGGCGGAGGCGGGATCTGCGGCCGCAGCGGAGTCCCGGGATGCGGTGGAAAGCGACCGTAGGTGGAAGTCGTAGTTGCCGTCGCCGGCGGCGAGCTTCGGCGAGGCCATCGCCATCGCCTTCGTGTTTCCTTCTGGCGAGTTAGAGACCGAGAAAGATTTGGGCTTTGACCCATACGATTAAACCCAAATAAAGGCCCAAATAGTATAGGCCCGCGTTTTGCAAGACCCTAAAAGCATCTCTAACAGAGCCGGACGAACTAAAAAACGCAAGTTCAGGGAAAAAAAAATTCGAGCTGATTTGGAGGTGGCGCAAAATAGCACCCGTATTCGGAACCGAAAAATAAAATTCAAATATGGCGGTAGAATTGATCGCCGCATACAAGTTCATAAAACTGAAATTCGACATTGCGAATCGAGCAAAATACATTTACATATAGATTGGCCTCCGTTGCGTGGCCTAACTTAACTAATTTTCAGCCATACCAGGGCCGGAGGACGCCGCCGTCGGCGACCTACTCGGAGTCGAGGTCGACGACCTCCTTCTTCACGCGGCGAACGGCGGCCTCCTTCTGCGCTGCCTCGTAATCGCGCACCTGACGGACGGCGTCCGCCTCCTCGTGGCGGAAGCATGCGCGCGCCTTGGCCTCCGAAATGACAGCGACATGTTGGATCACCGTCGCCTCTTCCTTGTCTTTGAGGACGTAGTCTGCCGAGTTGAGGACAGCGCGTGCCGGCGCCTCCTCCTCCTCCTCCTCGTCGTCGCTGCTGTCGGCGACGGGCGGCACAAGGGCACGACCCAACGCGCCAGAGGAAGAGCCCTCGCCACTATTGGCGTAGTGGGCGAGCTTCCCCAGCGGCGCCAGCCCCCAGTTTGTCCACCGACGCGCGTTTCGCTTCCGCGCGCCCTCCGAGCGGTTTCATCTCCGCCGCTCGGCCTTTGAGCGGAAGATGGGGGGTCGCGGCGACGAGTTGCTGCTGCCAAGCCACCCGCCTCCCCTCACGTTGCTGTCGGCGCCAGCCATGCGATCGCGGTGGAGCTCGCGGAAGAGTGAATGCGGCGGCAACAACGGGATTTCTCGCTGGCAGTGGAAGCACGCAGACGGCGGAGGAAGCGGATGCGGCGGATGGGAGTAGGGTTTTGGAACCCTACTCCTCTCCGCGGCCTGTATAAATAGGAGCCGCGCGCTCACTTTCTTGGGCCCCGAGAAAGTTTTACGGGCCAGGTCTCCGATTCAGGCGCTGTTCTACGCCGCTTTTGGCCCAAACCCGTAAATCCGTTGAAAAAAATCAGTTCCGGTGGCATTTACGAGCTCTGTTAGAGTTGCTCTAACACCCGCTAGTTTACGGGTTCGGTTCGAAAAGCGCAAATCAGTCACCGTAAATGAGCCAACACCGGAAAAAAAATCAGGTTGAGACCGAAAACCCAACTCGGCCTGTATCTGCAGGGGTCCAACGAGCGAACCGAACACGACCCGAACGCAAGCCCTAGTTTGCGCGTGACGGAAATTTCACCTCCTCCCAACCACCGTCGCCGCGGTCTGTGTGCCCTCATCGTTCTCTGCGCCACCGTCGCCCGATCTCGGCAGCGTGAGTCTCGAATCGACCCCGTTGGGCGCCGGAGCTAGCTCGCAACCCCCACTACCCTCTCACGTGGCCGCCGGAGCTCCCGCCACCCCCACCACCCCGGCCACCCCCGCCGACGTCGTGAACCTGGTCGATTCCACGAGCTTCCTCAAGAGGCGGCGCGCAGGAACACACGTGATCCCGCAAGCAGGTGTTGCGACCACCGGTGTTGTCCCGGCGGTCCCTGGTCGAGCCAAAGGGGCCGCCACAGCCAAGCCAACGACTGCGCCGAAGACATCCCGCGCCAAATCGAAGTCTTTGGCACCAAAGAGGACGAAGTTGAAGACCACGACGAGCCGTGGAGGCCTGGCCCCGCTCCCATCCTCGTCGCCACCGGCAGGTGCCAACGTGAATGACGCCCACCATGTGCTACGATGGGTCAACAAGGTAAAATGAAAATTTGAAGTCCAATTTGGTTTAATTTGTGCGCAGAAATTAAGCCCGATTATTGATAGGAACGGCAACACCTCATATATGGAGATGTTAGAGGAGGTTGACACGTTCGGACGCGATCAAACCGGCATGTAGCCGTTGGGCAGCGGCAATGGATCAAGTACAAGCGAATCCTCCTAGCGGCGTAACTGTCGACGAATTTGCGAGTGAATTACTAAATTTGTGTTTTCCATAAAATATGTCGGAGATTTGTCTAGATTTGGATGCATTAGATACTAAATAACATCTAGATACATCTAAATTTTAACATATTCCAAACAAGTTTCGTGAGACGGTAAACTTTAACATATTCCAAACATGTTTCGTGAGTCGGAGTGTGTACACAATGCTCGCATTAGGGCATCTCCAGCGGCGCGACGCATTTCGGACGTCCGAAATGTCCGTTTGCGTCGCGCGGCGGACGCGAGAGTGATCGTTTTTGTCCGCGCGTCCGTTTGCACCTTGGGGTGGCTCCAACGGCGCGACGCATTTCCACGTTTGCATGAAATATGAAGTTTCGAAACAACAAAATAATATTGAATGAAGTCATAGTTATTACATTTAAATTTTAAAAAGTCTGCATACAAATAAGATAGTACTCCTCTAGGCATAGGCATGATCTGCATGGCCAGCCAATGTCCATTGATGCTCAATCAGATCCGTTTGCAGCTGTTTGGAGACGTTCTCGTCAGTGACTTCTACATTCCTATGTAGATAGTCCTGCCAAGATGAAGCTCCAGTGGCGCAACCAGCTCACCTTGGAAATCCCTTTGGTTCTCATTGCGACCATCAGGACGCTCGTTCATGTTGTGCATGATCACGCAGCATGTCATCACCTCATGCATGGTCTTCAGCGACCATGTTCTTGCCGGGTGACGGACAATTGCCCACCGAGCTTGGAGCACACCAAACCCGCGCTCCACATCTTTCCTGCAAGCCTCTTGCATCTTCGCAAACCTTCTCGTCTTCTCGGAGTTTGGATTACGGACAGTCTTCACCAATGTGGCCCAGTCAGGGTAGATGCCATCAGCAAGATAATATGGCTTGTCATATGCATTTCCATTGATCTCATAGCTCACCCGGGAGCTTTGCCTTGCATGAGCCGGTTGAAAACCGGTGATCGGTGCAACACATTGATGTCATTGTTGGAACCGGCCATGCCAAAGAATGAATGCCAAATCCATAAATCTTGAGATATGACAGCTTCAAGAATGACAGTTCTTCCTTCCTCATGCCCGTACGCACCCGCCATCCAAATGGACAGTTTTTCCACCGCCAGCATGCAATCTATGCACCAATCATTCCTGGGAAGCCTCTAGACTCGTTGATAGGAGGCGCCTTGTATCCTCAAGAGTTGGCTCCCTACAGTAATACTCTCCGAACACGCCAATCACGGCTCGGCAAAACCTGTACATGGCCTCAAGACAGGTGCTCTCACCCATTCGAAGATACTCATCGAATATATCCGCAGGCATTCCATATGAGAGCATGCGAATAGCCGCGGAGCATTTTTGGTAGGAGGTGAAGCCTAACGCACCTGTTGCATCGCGCCTACATTGAAAGTAGGGGTCGTAGTTCGACGCCCCGTAGAATGACCAAGAACAGGTCCCTTGACATCCTGTATCGGCGCCGGAAATATATTTCCGGGAAGATCGGATTGGTGAGGTGGAAGTAGTCCTTGTGGAGGCGGGCCTGCCCTTCCACTCTGTTGCGCGGGTTTTGGAGCGCCTTCACGAGCCCCGGTGATGCGGCCCCGGTTAGAGGTGAACTCGTGGATCATGGAGGCCGCAGTAGTTGCCAATGTCTGCGTCGACCATCGGACTCCTCATCGGAAGAGGAGTCGACGACCTCCGCGCGGAACTTGTCCAACATCTGCCACATGTCCATCTGCGTGGGTACAACTGCGGATCAATGGCCGCGCACAATAGCGAAAACACGAGTAGAAACCTACGACGCAATTGACCGAACAGGTCGTGGGCGGCGCAACCGGGAGCGTTGCCCAAACAGCCCCAGGCGCGAGCACGCTCCTGCTCTCCGCGGCAAGAACGGAGCCGACACCGACTACTGCGGCGCTAGGGGTGGGGGTGGTGCCGTCGCACTAGGGCAGGAAAGAAGGGGGAACAAGAAGCAAATTGAAGCGGTCGATTTCGCTGTCCCTGACATGCGGGACCGGGTAAGAAATGGAGGACGCTCGGAGCGACGAGCGTCCCGACGCAACCGGCATATTTGGGCCAGGTTTGCGTCGCGGCGGACGGTCCAGTCACTTTGCATCGCCCGCTGGAACAGGCCCCAGACGCATTTTCGGTCAAGGCGGACGAAAACGGTCGCTCAGCGACCGTTTGCGTCGCGGCGCTGGAGATGCCCTTAGTCATCTAATGGTGACAGATGCAACATACACAATTCTGGCAGTAGTCCTCAACTTTTATATTCAGAGGAGGCCATGCTCTCTTCGAGATGTACTGGTCATAACTTGTTATTACATTTAAAAAATCACGTGTATTCTTTTCTTGCGCTGTATCCATAAATAAGATGATTTTTCTCAATGTAAAAAAGCAGGGCGCATAATAAACATGACAACACACCGACGACATGATTTGAGGATCAGCACTGCCACCTCGAGATCATAATACCACTAGAAAGGCCAAATTTTACATTGAACCATTGCAGGCACAGTATTTCTAACGTAACACGGGTAACCACACTGACATCCAAGCAGGTTATGAACATACTGCAAAGCAGTGCATTATAATGATAAGAACGGATGGAAAATTTTGGCCTATTTCAGCACCATTCATACATAGGAAACCTACTATAGAAGCTAGAAGGAAAATAATGTGTGGTAACAACCCATTATCGCTTCACTATCACATTGTTAGAAGTAAGTGGCTACAAAGGGAAATACAAGGTACATTTCAACTCAAGCTTCTCCATGGCAGATTCTTCCCTTGAGAAAGATGTCTCAAATTCCAGTAAATGGTAGACCAGATCTTTCACAGGGTATAGGTTCCTGATTCAACTTGTCCACGTGTTTGTAAAATACCTGAAAGCTTAGCATAGATAGATTGCAAACAAGTGTTCATGTGCAAACAATTATTAAGACCCTCATAAACTTCAGGTTGAGACACTTCCTGCAAACTTATCAAAGTAGCAAGCTAACAATTGAGCATAAGTTTAAACAAAACCTCATATTCATTGCCACGAGAGAATGGAGTTATGAGAGTGAACATCATCAACAATATAGTTATCAAAGTTTTAGAACGCCAGGTCACTAGGTTGTCTGACTTCAACATCAAGAGCAAAAGAAAACAAGAGTAGCCAACACTTTTATTCCCTTATCAACCTTCCAAGGGCAGGTGTCTAGTGAAATTATCTTGTCATGATCCGGTACTACACTCATTACATAATGGCAGCCTTCACTGGCCAATGGCCAAAGTATTTCCTATACCTACTTTATATTTGTGGAAAGCTTATCTGGATATCTAGATTGTAAAGCTAAATAAGAGTTCAATTCCAGTACAAAAAAGTTCTTCAAATGCCAGTCATTGGAATAATAATGTCCAGGGTATGTGGGAGAGAATGGACTCAAGCATCATAATAATTTATTGAGAGGCCTATGCAACGAAAGGTGATCAGGATGCAATAGATGTTCTCATTATCTTTATTGCACAGGTAGAAGTTTGATTGGCCATTCTGCACATGAACATTGAAGCGCTGCTGAAAATTTCCTCCTGTTTGAGAATGAACATTCCAATCTTCTATATGGTGCCCCCTTTTCTTTCTTTCTTTTTTCCTTTTTTCTTTTTATTCTTTTTCTCTTTTGTGTGAGAGGCATCAATGCTGACAAATTCACAAGGTTGATGAAGATGACCACAAAGGGGTTTTGTGTCTTCTCGAACTTTGGTGAGTGTGCACAATCAACTACTAGGGATAGCAGGAGATGCGCTATATAGGTAGGTATGGTGTGAACACATGGAAGAAACGGTTTACTTCTTGGATTTTGATATGTACCCTGGTAGAGTATGCAATCTTCCGATCAAGGTAAGCATTGCCAAGTGTCGGAGAGGCTAGAAATAATTGGTTATGCAAAAGAAATGACTGGCTTTTAAAAACTTCAGACTAGAGGAACATCAAACTTAACAATACGCACTAAATATTCAGATTGCAATAATCAAGGCTCATGAAATCTTCACTTATTTGGCTTTGGTGGGACAGAAAAATATTCCGGATCAATAAGAGCTTTATCTTACGACTATATGTATGAACTCATCACTCTCGTATATTATTTGATTGGCAATGAATACAGGGAATGTAAGTGTGCTCAAAAGCTAGACTACCAACTTATCAAGAAAGCAAAAAGTTCTCTAACCAAGGTCTAATGAGGCAACAAGAGTTTGACACTTGCACATTGAATACAATCTAGCATAGCTAAAGCGATCATGCATTTCAGTGGGTTTAACTAACCTTCGAACAAAGGTACCTTCACAGATATGTCCCTATTGTAGAGCTGTTTCCCATAGTTGTCCCACAAGCCATATACCAAAAACCCCAGGATCATAGTTGTGTCTGAAAGTTTGGAACTTAAAATAATTATACAACAAATCTTTTACCTTTTATACTTCTAAACGGGTCAAAGGAAGAACATTGTGCATACCAACTAATGACAGCCCGAGATCTGAATTGGCTCCACGCAAGCACTAATATCATGAGTATTGAGTATTCGTTCAAGTTCCTATAATTCATTAAATTCTGTTAAGCCACAATTATGAAGAATGCAAGAACACCTTGTATTGATTCAATATAGAACCGAACTGTAGAAAAATACAAACCTAAATTTCAGTAGCAAATCACCGAGTCCCATTTCTTCCAACATTACGCCTTGGACCTTGGTGATCTGACCCGCACAGGGCGAACAAGCCAAGTTTACCACCAAGTCTCTATGGGTGACGACCAAAATGCAAATGAACTTATCTAGAAACAACCAGAACGAGCATAAGAATACCTGCAGAAGATAGAAAAAAATGTTAGGTTTGTCATAAATCACATCCATGGAGGAAGACAGAGAAGTTACGAAATAGTATTAGCTGAGAATCATGTTAGTTTCGTGCTATGTTTTAATACAGTATAATATAATGTGTTTGCTGGAACATCTAGGTATTGGTAATTTGGTATGGTACAACATGATACAGTTATATTTACACATACTTACCAGAATGGATTTATCTATAGGAAGAAGATACCACATATGACCCTCATGTGCCTACTGTACATGGATGGAGTGATATCTACAAGGCTAAAACAATGTTAAACTCCAAGATGGAGCCCTGCATAGTGAATAAATAAACCTTGGTCAGACATCAGATCGATTATCCAGTATTGAAACTGATCTAGAAAAAAAAGAATGAACATAAGAATACTTGCAGAAGATAGACAAAGTGTTAAGTGTATCATAAATCAAGTCCACTGAGGAGGAAGACAGAGAAACTACGAAATAGTATTAGCTGAGTATCATGTCATTTTTCTTGATATTTCTTAATACATTATATGTTAATGTGTTTTCCTGAACATCTAAGCATTAATTAGAAAATCATGTAGGGGATTGGTAATTTGGTATGGTACAACATGAGTACAGTTCCACCTACATATGCTTACCAGAATTATTGATTTATCTTGTAGGATGGATATACCACATGTGACACTCATGTGCCCGCTGTACATGGATGGAGCGAAATATACAAGGCTGCAACAATGTTTAACTCAAAGATGGAGCCCTGCATAGTAAATAAATAAATCTTGCTCAGACATCAGATTAGCCAGTAACCAAACGAGAAAGTTTTGACTTGATGCATGGAATTAGGGAACTGTGATGTTACACATGCGTACCATATCAAGACTATAATGTTAGAGCGGTGCCTGAATGCCGAGAATTATACACAGATGGGAGAATTTATGACTCCATGGCCCAGCCTGCATGGCATTATGAACACTCACAGTTTAGACTTTTGGAATAACAACATAAACTGGGGAAATATTGATGGTATTTGTGGTTTCTGGTGTGGGATAGGAAAAAACAGAGGGTAATGGTGGGAATCGTGGATGAATTGTAACAAGATCTTATTTGTCCAAACTGAACTCTAGTACAGAGCAGTCCATAACAACACAAGAAATCGTCTAAAAAATTGAAGGACACACGAAGGGAAATTTGCCCCAGGTAATCAAAACAACATCAACCAGATGAACAAACTATGATGATTTTTTTCTTCTTCTAAAGTGTGAGGGAAGTGAGGCAGTACTGATTTGTTGATTATATGAGTATACTAACCAGTTTCATGTGCAGGATGGAAGATACAAACTGAGACTGTCACACTTGCAGCTGGCACCCAGAAACCTGATTCCATAGAGAGAGCATTCTAGGAGGCTACATGAATATACAATTCCAAGGAGCAACCTGCACGGTAGATCAAAACAATTGCGTTATTTAGATGAAACAAACAACAGTGAGTGCGATGCGCCAAGCAAAACAAAAGGAACGATTTTGAGGCTTACAAAGTTAGGAATCAAAAAGGCAGGGGAAGTAACTGGGGATGAGTAGAGAGATTGAGGGAAAGTGTTCGCTTGTTGCGTACCTTGGATTGGTCAGGTTTTGACAACCGGAATGGTTCCTATTAGCTTGCGGCACGCCCTTTTTAGCTCCTCGCTGTTGCGGTCATGAACATCTAATTCTAGCATTGAACTTGGAAGGCCATCCTTGGGCAGTGACCTGATGGCGTGATAGTCAGAGATCTTCAATATTTCCAGAGAACTCGGGAGGCTGTTGGGCAGCGACTTGAGGGAACCACAGCGGTAGATCTCTAATTTCCGCAGAGAGCTCGGAAGGCTGGGCAGCGACTGGATGGCCGAGCACCAGATGCCTAATTTCTTGAGGTTGATAAGCTTGTGTAGCCCTGCAGGGAGGCGCTGCAGCTTGTCTCCCCCGAAAAATCCGAGCTCTTGGAGAGAGGTGAGGAGCTGAAGGGCCTCCTCTTGGTCCTTTGTCAAGCGCTCCACCTCGTCGTCGAATGTGAGAAGCAATCTGGTGAGGGTGGAAGAGAGGAGCCTGCAGATCGGCGCAGCAAGGACTCCTGTGTTGCTTTCCGTGGCCAGATCCAAGAGCTTGGAGGAACGGGAAAACACCTCGGTGTCATGCGGCCGCGAGGGGTCGGGATCGGCGAAGAAACCGGAGGCAGCACGGAGGTCCAGTTCTGTGAGGCGGCCGTGGGCGAGGAGAGGCCACAAGCCCTCGGCTGTTGCCTCCCCAAGTGATCTCATGCTTAATTTGGTGAGAGAGGTGAGGTTTGAGATGGCGTGCAGCGTCTCCATGTGCTTAACGCCCCATAGGCTGAGATGTTCCAGGCAGGTCGGAAAGGGGGAAAAAGAGGAGGACGACGAAATAGAGGAGAAGAACTCGGGACAATTGAAGATAGACAAGGTGCACAGGGAGTGCAGACGTTGGAGCCCACCTCCACGTGCGTGGTCGTCGTTTGGTGGATTGGAGAAACAGCTATAAATATGCAAGTGCTGTATCTTGGAAGGCAAGAGCAGCAGTCCTTGTGA
The DNA here is from genome assembly GCA_030979885.1 of Lolium multiflorum. Lineage (NCBI taxonomy): Eukaryota > Viridiplantae > Streptophyta > Magnoliopsida > Poales > Poaceae > Lolium > Lolium multiflorum. The sequence continues at coordinate 290,523,598 of CM061748.1, forward strand.
TGCTGCTGTCGCCGCTGTTATTATTTCCTTGTTATTATCGCCTCTTGTCTGCTGCTGCTCTTTCGTAGCAGTTTTTGCATTCTCCGCCACACCTAACCCAGTTATATTCTTACAATCATCGATTTTCAATTTCGAGAGCTCCGGAAAGAATGAGAGCAGCAGCGTCAATTCTTTCCCACTAGTATCGCACCGAGTGATTTCAAAGTATTCACATGGAAATCGGTATATGCCATAACCCACACCTTGACCCCACGGCAAGATGCTACTCGGACAACCTACTATCTCGATCCTTTCCAGAGAAGTTAGCACTCGCATGTGATTCAACGGCAGAAGAGGACATTTCTCCATACGCAAATATTCCACATCAGCTAGATTAGAGAAATTCAACACGTTCCACGACACATCACAGTGACCATGTTTTCCCTCAACTTCCACCCGTACTTTCTGTCCATCTACTCTTCCGTAAAGGAGCTTCTCAAAATCTGATCCCGCTCTTTCTATCTTAGCAAAGCATGGAGCATGAATCCTCCAAGGGATAGGAGGCAACGACGCTAGTTTTGGGCAGTCTACAATAACAAGCTCTCGTAGTTTAGGAAACCAAGCCATTTTCTCGTCTTGTTGTGCTTGACAGAAAGTAGGATGTGAAAACGGTAACTCTATAAGTTTGGAACAATTTTTGACGATGAACACTTCCAAGTGGGAGAAAAAAGCACAAGCACCATTTCCAACCCATTTTGTTAAACTAGATATATTGCTTAATTGCAGCCTTTTCAAATTATGAAAGCTTGGAGGTGAGATACTACAACACTGATACTCTTCACCACGCTCATTAACCATCCACATCTCTCCTAGAGGCGGAAGATTATTCCAAGATACATCATCCAGACAAAGATTTTCCAAACATTTAACTGAGAGATTATCACATAGCCAGGATGGGCAATTAGTTCCCCCATGCCCTTTAATGCGTAGCTTTTGAAGACTCCTATGGGGTACAAGACTTTCAAGAATATTTTCTTCTTGTAAAGGATTCTTGTTAGAACGCTCAGGATCCCATTCTAACATGAGTTCTCCTAAGTGTTTTTTATGTATCAGTTTTAATTCATTTGCTTCTTCTTTTGTTTTCACCTTTTCAAGATTATAAATGTCAAGTGATCCCCCAAGCTCTGTCAATTGCCCAAGCTGACTCGGTTCAAAACCCTCACTCTCCTTTCTCACCCTAAATTCCCTTAATTCCTGAAAGAATTTTAGTTTTCCCACCCCAAAAATATTAGGATGAATGTCAAACCGGTCTTCTTGCACAAGAAAGTGACGCATTTTTACAAGGTTGCCCATATGTCTAGTTGAAATAACACAACAATACGCATTGCTTAGATCAAGGACTTCTAAATGATACAATCTGAATAACACACTTGGTAAGGACAAGATCCAGCGAGACAATGGTTGGATCCTTAAGTAGCGAAGATGGACAAGTTTTGCAAAGTTGTGGAATATATCATCCATATCATATGACACCCCGGACAAGAAAATGACGCGAATGGCTTTAGCCTCCCTAAACAAAGCACCAAAAGTTTTCGCAAAGCTTCCATGGTAATCTCCAAACAACATTAACGTATTTAGGTTCTCAACCTTCAATCTCTTCCCTAGTGCACTCAAATTTTCATTATAATCTTCAAAAGAAAGTTTATTCTCAATGTCTGTGTTATCCACGGTGATAGACAAGCAACGTACCATGGGGTGTATTTGTATATGCTTCACGTTAGAGCTATTTATGCTAATACACTCATACGATGAAACCTTGACTGCTAAGTTGTGTAGTAGGTCATGGATAACATAATAAGGGCTTCCATCCTCTTTTTTATTTGTTTTAAAAAATCCATAATTAACCAATTCATTTAAAAAGCAAAGTCCAACATCTTCAATTCTTTTTTTCTTTGGATCAGATGAATGTAAAATATCTAGTCCAATCCACAAGTGAACCAACTCTTCCCTACCAAATTCATAGTCTTCAGGAAACAAAGCACAATACGAAAAACATTTTTGCAGATGGAAAGGAAGATAATCATAGCTGATCTTTAAAGCAGGCATAATATCATTGTCGTTGGTTTGTGATTCCCATTCTTTACTTTCCAAAATGCTTATCCAGTGGTTCAATGTAAGATTGTTTCTTAGTAATCTACCGACAGTTTTTGCTGCAAGAGGAGAGCCCTTTAGCTTCTCCACTATTTCGCTTCCAACTTCAGCTAATTCTGGATGGTCAACCCATGGTTTCTGGACACCAAATACACATTCTTCAAAGAAAGACATAATATCTTTAGGAGATAGACGCTCCAATTCTAGTGAGCATTTAGTTGTTTTAACCTTGTTTGCTACCTCGGGTATTCGAGTCGTGACTATAACCATGTTACCTTTCGCCCCCTCTTTTTTAAACAGAGCTAATAGTTTTGTCCACTCATTGTCATGATGTGTCCACACATCATCTAACACAAGTAAAACCCTCTTTCCTTTGATTCTTTGCTCGATAAGCTCTTCGTCACTCGAATTTGTGTTTTCATTATCAACTTTAGGGATCTTTTTCACAATATCTTTTGCTAGCCTATTCGCATTAAAATCGAGAGAGACGCATACCCAAATGGGAACCTGGAAATGGCTCTTCATTTCTTCATATATGTGTTGCATGAATGTTGTCTTGCCAATACCGCCCGGGCCAACAACAGGAAGCACGGTAAGTGCACAATATTCACCGTTAACAATTTCATTTTCAACAAATTTTTTTTGGCTATCCCTCCCGTATAACTTAGGCTCTACGATTTCTGGGGTGGTTTGGGCTCTGTTCATAGCAGTTTCCTTACTAGGGGTACGGCTGGAGCCAAGTAGCTCAAGATTAAGGATGGTGGAAACCATAGCACAAACGGGCTTCAGCTGTTCTACGATGTCCCTAATTTTTTTAGACATTTCAACTCTATCAAATTTTAACCTTGGTGCTTGTACGTCATGATTCCTCTGTGGTGCCTTGGAGGACTGCCAGGCACCACAGACAAATCGTTGTTCACGTACGCTAGTGTCAGAATCATCACCGTGAACGGACGGAAAAGAATAGCACGGAAGGTGTTTACCGACAGTACGGACGGCGTCTCGAGCACTGGAGGCAACCTTCGGCACGCATCCTTTGTCAACCTCCTGGCCAACCTGGCTTGCGGGTGATGGTGGTAAGGAGCAGATATCACACCTGCCACACGAGCAGATGCGAGAAAAGCATCCTTGCTTGACACCATCTTGCTGCTCGCCAGGATGATCACGCGTGGCAGCACGCGAGCATGCTGGTAGCTTGACCTTATTCAAGAAAGATCTGACCGTATGGCGAGCGTTGAGGACAAGGTCTTGGACACAGCCTGCAGCATGCGCGTCGGCAGCATGATAGGTACCGTCGAGCTCATCCTGGATGCGGAAGTAATCGAGCTCGTCCAGCAAATCATCTGCCCCATACGCGAGCTGCCGCAGCTTGCCTAGCAGCTCACCCAAGGCAGGGTTGTGGATCTCCCTGCCTTGGACGTTGTTGAGCATGGCCTGTGCGTACAGCAGCTGCATCTTCAAGTCCTCCATGTTGGATCCGAGCATGGAACTGGCACCCCATGCCTCCAGCAAGCCGCCAGACAGCGGGCTCAGCGCCTTGCCCACCACCCAGGTCGCCGCGCGGATCCCGGCCGTCTCCATCGTCAGGTTTTTATCGATGTACCTACATGGGATCAACCAAGAATTCAAGATTAAGCTCAAGACAATGCAAAAGCCAGACCGTAAAAGTTATGCTAGATCTGGAATCAGACGAATTCTGCAACAAAACATATACGCAGAGGGAAGAGAAGATTATGTGCATACCAGCTGAAGTGGCACGGCTGTGCCCCTGCCGGGGCCGGGTGCCCAGATGGCAACGCTACAGATGCAGTTAGTCACCAGAACTGGCAATGAACTGTTGCTGCCGGAGGAGAACAACAAGCTAGAAGAAAGGTCTTGCGAAAGTGTGGAGGGTGCGACGGTGGAACGCTGAGCGGTAGCAGATGTGCAAGCTGCGGAGTACAGGGGGGTGCAGGAGGCAGGGGAAATATATAGACAAGCGACCCGACCTCACTCCAGCGTATGTGATCAAACTAAACTAATTTCTGCTAACTAAGCATTCGATTGGAGAGGAAATTTCCCAGCTGCACGTTAATACTCCCTCCTGCTCCGTAGTCCACAATCTTGACTGTGAGTGTAATCTCAGATTAACTAAGTCAGGAGCAGCAGGTGCAGGGCAACGGATCTGATGAGCTGGAGTAAGAGCATGTCTAACAGGCCCGTATTTTTTCGCCCCGTAAAACGCGAGTAGAGGGCCCTGTATCCGGTTTTCACGGGCCGAAAACTCGGACGAGCTAGCAGAACCCGTATCCCCACCGGGGATACGGATTCTGCTAGCTCGTTCGAGTTTTCGGTCCCTCAAAACAGGGTTTTAGACAGCAATTTGCACAACAATTTCAAATCAAACATAGCACATCCAAAATATGTGATGCATAATTCATAGTTTTAATATCACAACGCGATTATAGGCAATGTTCAAGCCACGGAAGTTCCCAAATGTGATCAACCATCAATGAGTCCATCGCCACCGGTGCCACCACTCGCCGGAGACTCACCTTGAGCACGAGCTTGACGCGCAGCCTTCTTCCTCGCAATGATGTCCGCCTTGGTCTCGTTCCACCACGCCAGATGATCCTCGTCCATGCCGTCGGTCCGCATCATCATGATATCCCTCTCCTCGGGCAAGAGCTCCTTCATGGCCTTGGCTTCTTTGAGTGCGATCATCTTCATGTCAAGCTCGGCCTTCAACTTGGCATCTTCCCGCCTTGCTTGCACCTTGGCAAGCTTCACCTCCTTCTTCTTTTCGGTGATGAGGAGCTTGGTCTCCAACGTCTTCATCGTCAATGCCTCCTTGGACTTCATGAGTTGATCCAACTTCTACCGGAAGCTAGCTACTTCGAGTTCTACCTTGACCCTCTCCTTGGCCTTCTTGTTGCCATCGGGCTTGCCGGTGTTTCTCCCACTCATGTCCTCCACTTCATCATCCATGGTGAGCAGTGCCTCCTTCTTGCACTTTGGCTCGTTGTCCCTCAACTTCCACTTAGGAAGATGTTGAAGGATGGAAAAGCAATGATGAAATTGAAATTTCTTGTTCTTCGAGCCGGCCATGTCCTTGTACCGTGCTTGAGCATACTTGGGCTGCACAACAATAGTATGTGATGTTTCCACATCATCAACACATAATATGGATAGCATGTGATGTTTCCACATCATCAACACAAGGAAAACTTACATAGTCCTCCGGCACGCATCCACTAGGGGGTTGTCGGCCACTTGATCCATGGCAGCACTCCAACGAGAACAAGCCGGTTTGATGATGTTCCATCGGCCTTCAAGGGAGCGGTAGGATCTGTCCGCCATGCTCTTCGTGCGAGGCTTCAGCTGGTGGTACAGATCCTCAATGCGCTGCCAATAGCGCTTGCCGCCTTGGTCCACTCCGTGCATGCATCCATCCCCACCTTGCTCCAAGCACGGACCAAGATGGCGTCTTCGATCTCGCAGTTCGCCGTGCGTGGCTTCGGCGTCGATGAAGAACCGGCGGCAGCCGGATCAACCTCAACCACCTCCTCCTCGTCACCCTCGTCCTCCTCCTCGTCATCAATCTCTTCGACGTTGCACTCCCCATCGAATGCATCGATACCGGTGTCCAAATTCACCGCGGAATTGTTGAGCATGTCCATGTAGGATGTTGTGGACTCAAGATCGAACACCTTGTCTACGTCCATGGTGGGTGGCGGCGGCGCGGGCGGCGCATCGGACGGAAAGGAGGAGGAGAGGGCGTGGCCTTGGAGGGCGGTGGAGGCGCGATGCGGCTGATTGCCTTTGTCCGCACCTTGGCCGGCGCGGCCGCGCCTTGGTCTTCATCCTGCCCGCCTTCTTGGCAGCCGGCGGGGCCGGCGGCGAAGCTGCCGCCGCCGCAGGAGCTTCGAAGAATTGCTTCGAAAACCTCTTCCTCTTCGACGGGATGGTGGTGGAGATCATGGCCGACACGACGCCGGCGTTCGGCGCAACTCCGACGGGGACATCGACCACCGCGGCCGGAGGAGATGCATCGCCGGCGGTAGGCGGCTCTTGCGGACGATCCATGGCAGCGGAATCCGGAAGGGCGCGGCGGAGGAGATCGGCGGCGGCGGCGGTTGGCTTCAGCGAAACCCTTCGCGCGCAGTGGAGTGGGCGATACCGGTTTGGCCCTCTATCCCCGCTTCCACCCCGCACAAGTAGGGGGCGACGACCCGCCCCGTAATCGAAAATAGGAAAAAACGATGCGGGGGCCGTTTTTACGGGGCGTGCTAGATGGCCGGGTAGAGCCGAAACCGTATATCGGCGGTTATTATAAGGGTTTGCCCCTTTTAAGGGGTCTGTTTGACATGCTCTAACGTAGTTACCAGCCTGGCAACTGGCAAGTATCCAGCACTCCAGACTCAGTGGCGTGAAACAACCAATAACAAGCCATGATTCAGATCTCGTGCTGGCATTTACGATTGCAGATGAGTTAACTCGAGTAAGAGAAAACCCTACCCCTAGCCCAGCTAATGACAGAGATAGCATCAGCACCTCCAAGCAAAAGTCTAAGACTGCTTATAGTGGGAGTAACATAGGTAGTAACATCACACATCGCAAAGCATTTTGGTAACATGGCATGCCAATAAATGAATAAAGAAAGTGGGGTGGTAACTAGCTATGTTACCATAACATCACACTTCTCAAAACAAGATGAGTCTACAATCTAATAAATATAACTATCCACCATGTTACTACTCTACGTTACTCCCTACTATGACTAGTCTAAGGCCATCTCCAACAGAGAGACCCATCCCGCGCTCGCGCATCCCGATGGGTTGCGCCAGACAAAATCGTGGCCTAACACGGCAACATATCCTAAAACGGATGGTCGCGGCCTCCGGAACAACCCAAAGCCGGCCCAAATCTGGACCAGGTTTGCGTGGCCGCGGATAGCACACGGCGTCCTCCCATGTCCGCCTGATTGCATCCCAGGGCCCACCTGTCGGTGGGCGCGTGTCTTACTAAATGTGGACCGGGAGGGGACTGTCCCTATCCACTGCAGTCCCCACTCCCCTTTGCACGCACGAGCTTCCGCCGCCATGGCCTTGAAGCTAGAGTTCACTCCCGGCGCGAACGACCACGAGACCGGCAACAGCCGACAGATCGCACTGGCACCATTCTCGATGGCGCCACCGGCGCCCCAGCGGGAGCGAATCTACGTCACAGTGGCGGTGGCGTAGATATTATAGGAGGCCAGCACCTCCACCTCCCCCACGGGTGGCACCTGAGCCCAGATCAGGTTTCGGGATCCCAGCCACCGGCCACGCTCGCCTGGCTGAGATCTAGCGGCACCACGCCCAGCTCCTGGAGGACCCTACGTACCCCGAGAAGAGTCCCTAGTGCGGAGCACGACGCGCGCCGGCAGGCATTATTCGATTTGCGTGCGGCCACGATGAAGTCTGACGCAGAGCCCCACACACCACCGAGCTCTACATAAAGGAGGGCAACCCGCCGCCCCAGCGGGCCCTGCATCGACGATGTGGCCCAAGTGGTCGCGCCGCTCTAGCAGCGTCCGTCGAGGTCAACGACCTTGAGGAGAGGGCCAAGTGGCCGCACCTCTGCGCTAGATAAGGAGGCCAGGCGGGTGCGTGAGGACGCCGACGCCTGGGCTCCTCACCATGGCGCGTCGGCATGAGGAGACCATGCGCCAGGACGCGCTCCAGAAGGAGGAGGAACGCCATCTCCGCCTCAAGCACGAGGCGGAGTTGCAGGCAGCTACGTCGGGAGAAGGAGGTGGCATGGCTGGCACGCCTGCGTCGGCCGGCCCTCCAGACCCGCGGTTGGCCTGGGAACGAGCCCAGTCATCGCCGTGGCAGGAATCCCTAGCGCGCTCCGGCATCTCGAGCCGCAACAGCGTCACACCGTCCGGGGGCGTCATCGTCATCAACGCCGACGACCAGGAGGACGTCAACGACGCGGACATCTACTGGGACTAGGCGGCGCACCGGCAGCCACCGTGACCACTCCAAACCCTAGCTAGTTTTTTTAGTTATTTAAAAGCCCATATAGGGCTTTCTTTTGTATAAATTTGCCAAAAATAGGGCATATGTCTAATGAACTATGTTTAGTTATTTTTTTCCTTTTTTGTGCTCTTTTTAATTTGCGTCGCGTCGCCGCGTTGGGAGCATTGGGCGACCCAAACGAACTGTCGGCCATATCCGCGTGTCCGCGCGGTCACCCAAACGATCACATCCGGACGGTCCTACGTGTCCGATTTGGGTCTCCCCGTTGGAGATGCCCAATGCAAAGACCCAAACGGACACGTTGGACCGTCCGTTTTGGGCCGTTTCGGTGGCCGCGCGGACACGCGGATAGCGCCCCGCGTCTGCGTGTTCGTTTGGATCGCACGCTGCGCCCAACGCGGCGACCCATAAACCCGCCACCTGGTTCGTCTTCCCTGGGAGGCGCTGCGCCATGGCAGGCCTCGATGGGACATCAATGGCGGGCGGGAGAACGCGCGGGAAAGTTCCCGCACGCAACAGGGTTCCCGCGCGCGCGAAAAGGCCTATGGCGCCTGCTCGCGCCCAAGTTTCCCGCCAAGGCCACCGGCTATAAAAAGACGGCGCGCGCGGCCTCGCAGACCTTACCCGCTCCACCGTCCTCTCCACCTCTACCTTCTCCGGCGCCCTCTCCTCCTCCATCGCCATGCCGCGCACCCTGCAGAACACGTGGGCCAAGCTCTCCCTCGCCACCCGCGCTAGGTTCCCGCGGACGGAGGAGGAGCGGCAGAACGTGCGGTGGGTCACCGATGAAGAGGCGATCCGTGTCACGCGGCGAGGGGCGGCAAGAAGGCAGACGGAGCTGTGGAGGGGCCGCAGACGGCTGGCACGAGGCCTACGACGGCTGGTACGAGACCGCGGAGGAGGGGCCGACCCCGCTGATACGTCTCAAACGTATCTATAATTTTTGATGCTCCATGCTTGTTTTACACCAATTCATATGTGTTATTTACACTTCGTTGCACTTTTACATAATTTCCAGCACTAACCTATTAACAAGATGCCACACTGCCAGTTCCCTGTTTTCTGTTGTTTTTGTATTTCAGAAAAGTTGTACATGAAATATTCTAATTGGACGAAACAAAGCCGAAGTTAATATTTTGTGAAACGAAGACAAAGTCCGGAGGGGGGGGTGCCACAGGCCACACCTCCCTTGGCGCGCCTAGGGCTGGCCCGCGCCAAGGCATGGTGTGGGCCCCCTGGGCACCCCACCGACCTGAATCCTCCGCCTATTTATACATATTCTCGGGAAACCCTGGAGACCCAAGCCAAAATCCACGAAAAGTTCCGCCGCGGCCGCCATCGCAGAACCCATCTTGGGGTTCGAAGCTATTCGACCTCTGAGGGGAAATCATCGAGGTATCTACATCGCCATGCCCGCTCCGAAGTGATGCGTGAGTAGTTCATCCCTGGACTATGGGTTCATAGCTAGATGGTTGTCTTCTCCACCTTGTGCTTCATGTATCGATCTTGTGAGCTGCCCTACATGATCAAGATCATCTTTATGTAATCCTCTATGTTTGGTTTCCTGGGATCCGATGAATGTTGAATACTATGTTGAGATTGATTATATATTCATGTTATATGTTATTTGTGATCTTGCATGCTCTCCTTTGCTAGTAGAAACTCTGGCCAAGTGGATACTTGTGACTCCAAAAGGGGGTATTTATGCTCGATAGTAGGTTCATGCCTCTAGTTTCCTGGGAGAGTGACTTTATAACTCCTAAGGTTGTAGATGTGCTATTGCTACTAGGGATAACCCAACAATGTGTAGTATCCCAGGTTTAGAGGCTATAAAATGAGAGAACACCAAAGTGTGCATTGCATTCATGCATAGAAAATCCGGGGAATTTTCGCGCTTTCAAATAAAACTTACCACAGTAACTGAAGTTTCACTTGACTTGCTGGAATTGAAGTAGATCATCAAGTCAAGCGCTATAAACTTCACTGTGATCTTTTGCTAAAACCCTGTTTTGGGTAGGGATCATTTGATCTATGGGTTAGATCAAATAGAAATAGATTTACAACAAACAACACCTTAAGTAAGGATTAAATACAAGAGCTTATAAATCATCTCAATATGATAACCCTAACCACCACACATGAATACTTATTCAACTATAAATCAAAGCACACAATTAATTAAGAAACTATTCTTACTTATCTTTTCCAGGTCTTTTACTAAATAAATATTCTTACCATGAGTATCATGGTATATCTTTTCAACTATAATACTTGATCCAAGCCAAGGACATTCTAATTCATTCTTTATCAACCCTTGACTATTCCATCATGTCCATTCCAATTCACTTCCAATAAACCTCTGAGAGAGGAGAGGACCATCCATGTGTTTATATTATTCATTGAGTATAACCCTAGGCTAATATTCAAATTCTATCCTAGTGAGATAAGTAATTGATATTAATTAATGCTAGAAGAAGTACAATTCAAGTATTAAACCCTAATTGACCTAGCTAATACCTGATAGTAAGTAAGAACCTCTTTTACTAGTGATCCAAGAGAGAGACAAGTGTTGTGATCATTACAACTTGGTAATAATCATAAACCCTAGAGAAACCCTATCTATCTAAGAGAGCTCAAGTTAAGAGGTGTACCCAAGTGTATGGACTAATACTTGGTCTTGGAGACAGAACCATAATTCACCAATGAATTGTTATGAGGCCAATACTTTGATCATTACAAATTGGGTGGTGATCATAAACCCTAAGAACCTAAATGAATGAAATGAGAGGAATAATAAAGAGAGATTAGTGAGGAAGAATTGATCATGTCTAATGCATGATCTTGCCTTATAAATTGAGATGATAAGTTAAACCTATATATGTGATCCATAGATCTCATTCTTCCCATGAAATAATAAGTAAGTCACTAGTAGTTAACCAAACCAGTCCTCATGCCTTGTGTAGAGGAGTATTACTATTATACTTAAACCTTGCTTATCCAAACCCTTGAGACAAACATAGCATTGCCTTGATACAAGAATTCTACCTAAGTGAGGAGGAGGAACCCTAGCCAATTAAACATAACCTAGCTTATGATCATAGTTCAAACCTAGTTGTGTATCACTTGGGTGATCACTACTAAAACCCTAGGCCATATTTGAATTCCAATCCAAGTATCACTTTGGATTATAAGTACAACCCTGCCATGCCTCATGCCTATTTTATACTTCAAATAGTGAAGTATTCCCTAAACCATAAACCTTTGCACATAGGATCCAATCCACATAAATAATATATCCTAACTTGTGTATCATAGATCACCAGTATAAACCAAGCCAGTTATACTTAAGCTTAAATGATATTTAAGTGATTAGAATGAAACCTATATCTAATTCTATTTTTCCTCCAAGGAATTTGTTTAGTAGACCAAAGAAAGTAATATTTCATAAACTAGAACCTCCACATAAGCAAGTGAATTAACCATGATAAGCATAGAATCTATTCTAAATAAGTTAAGCTAGAAGTGGCTAAGCAAGATTATTAAACAAATAGAGTTTATCCAACCATATGCATCAATCTTAGAAATAATCCTTCACATAAAATGATGAATTCATCTCATCCTCATTACCATCCAATTTAAAATTCTAGACTTAATTAAAATATATGTGAACCCCACTATCGTTAAGGACCCTAGCCAAAATTAAATGATATGTTCACCATGCACAGGTTATAAATTTTCAAACCATTGGAATATATTTGATTTCTAAATTTAAAAGCAATTGAGATGAACCCTAAAATAATATCTATTTGAATCTTAACTTGTACCTCATAAGAAAAAAAATTAATCAATTATAAATGCTTGTACCCTAAAATTAAACAAGACAGTGAGTATCATTATCAAATGGTTTTGATGTTCAAATATTTTAGAACCTGCAAAACAAAATAGAATTAAAATTTGAATTCAACTAACTAATTCAAATCAGAAAATAAAACAGAAAACAAAAAGCAAAAAGGAGAAAGGCCTTACCTTGCTAGACAGCCGAAGCAGGCCAACGTAGCCCAGAACCAGCCCAGCCCGCAAACGAAGTCAACCCAACACCACAGTACCGTTTCGGTTGCGTCAAAGATCGTGCGAAGCGAGACGCCTCTTTCTTCTTCTTCCCCGGCATCGACAACACGCCTGCGCCAGTAGGCCACGACCACGACGTCGATAAGCTTGCCCGGAAGTCGCCAGAACTCTCAGAACCACGCCCAACTCAATTCGCGTCCGAGCTTATCCACGCCCGAAGAGATCCATGCCAAACCGAAGCTTCCAGAGACCGCCACCTCTCCACCATTGCCGTCGTCGTGTCGAGGCCTCGGAGCTCCCCTCGGTCTATAAATACACCAGGAGCTCCGCACTGAAACCCTAGATCCTCGCCACCCCTCTATTCCCTCTCTAATCTACCCAAATGCTCGCAATCATCCGCAGCACCTCGCCGGAGTTGAGCACGAAGTCGACGGTGGAGGTCACCCTGGAGCTCAAGAGGTGGTCGAGGAGGTGCGCCTCGACGTCGTCGTTCTACAGATCAAGCCGAGCATCCAGGAGAGGTATGAGCGTGGTCAATTTCATCATTTCCTTCCGAAGCAGATCGCCGGGAATGGCGAATTCCTCAACGTCTCCGTCGACAATCGCCGGAGCCGATCACACCTTGAGCTTCAAGGTGAGCTTGCGCTTCTTCTGAGACAAAAATCGCATCCTAGAAGCATTTGTAGCCTATATTTGCATCTTGGCCGGAGAGCACCGCTGCGGAGACGCTCGCCGGAGATAGCTCCGGTGATCCTCTCGCAAATCCATCACCACCAGCAGCTTCAGCGAGTCGAGGAGAGTCGGAATACATCACTAGGCCGTCCTGGGAGGCACAAAAATGGCGGCGCCGTCCTCGTCTAGTCGCCGGCGTCGAGCCGACGGCGAGGGGAGCGTGTTCACCACCACCTCAACATCTTTGACTGGTCTCCTGCCCGCATGGCAGTTGACTAGTCAAAGGACCCACATGTCTGTCTCTGTGGGTAGAAATAAACCGGTACATTTAGTATTTTCCAGTATTTCAAATTCCAGAAAAATGCTGAAACTTTGTAAAATCGTATAAAATTCATTTCAACTCAGAAAAATATAAATAATATATCAAAATGCTCAAAAAAATAAACTCTATTCAAATAAAATATAAAATAAAAATGTGTGTCAAAATGAAAATTCAGTTATTTTAAACCTAATTAATTATGCTTTTCCATTTACTCAAAACACAATATGAATCGAATAATTGGTTAAGTTTAAAAATTAACTTTGTTATACAGTAACTAAGTAAAATGTTAGGATTAATATTCTTTATCATGTTTTCATTAACTTAAATAATAGTAATAATTCATAAACCCTAATTTGAAAATTGTTACTTTCTATTTTCTTAAATAATTACAAATTCTTGTGAAAACTAATAAAATATCAAACCATTACTGATTTTGTTTCAAAGTAATTAGTAACCACACCTATATTGTCAATTATCATTTTAAGAGTTGTACCATAATTTAAAAACCCTAGTTTTAATTTAAGTAAGACCTTAATCCCATTATTTTATGTGTTCATTTTTAATTGTTGCAATCCTAAAACCTAGGGGTTTAACCCATGTGAATCTATGAGCTTCACTTATACCTATAGAATCCTAATAAGAAACAAATTAATACATGATCATGATCTACTAAAATAAAACCACATAACTTCACATGTGATTAGCATTTCATGTCTTTATTCTTGATTAAACCTATATGATCCACTAGTGTCCCCTAGGTATAAACCCTAGCTTGTTATCACATGTTAGCACCATTGATTATCAATCCTATATACCACACCATTAGGATTAATCTCAACCATCAAACCCTAGTAGAACCATAGTGATGAACCCTCATACCAATCTTGTAGTAATGCATATTATATGCTCCTATTCAACTAAACCCTACTTAGAAAGTAATAACCCACTTAGCATAGAAACTGTTAGTGATTACTTAGTGAAGCAAATGTGAAGCCATAGTAAACCCTAACTCATAGCAACACCTTGATAATCATCCTTCGATATGATGCTTAGGAGAAACCATAAGTAATAAACCTGCCAAAAATTGCTACATATAGACCCATTCAACTTAAGAACCCAACTATTTCCTATTAGAGAACTAGATGAATCCAATAGTAAACCCTAGAAAGCCATAGTTCCTATGTATAGTAGTTCATATTCTTATTTAACCTGTTCTTCAAAAGTTATTCTTTTGGAGTACAAATATCAATCAAACCTTAGAAGCCCTAATTCTTCTTTGAAATACTCATTATTTCTTAAACAAAATGTTCTTCAAAAGTTATTCTTTTGAAGTATAATACAAGTAATCATCAACCATGTCCTGTAGAACTTAAAATTGACAACTGCTCTTTACATATTGTTCAACTACAAGCCCTTTATGTGTGTGTTTGTTATGATGTCTTATATCACTTGGTTATGATGCTAATATAACCAAACCCTAATAAGAACCTTGTTTGAAAACCATCCTAAAAGTGCAACACACCCTAAAGAAATCTTTACAACTCATCCATCCTAAATCATCGAGGTTAGGTTACGCTCGAGATGATTGCATCTCATACTATGCATTATAGCATCTTTGCCAGTTCTTTAAACATTGTCCTTACCGGACAATGATGGTATTTCAGAATTTGGAGTTCTCACGTATCGAAGCTTTTGCCTGCATAATCTTGCAGTCAAGAAAGGTAAGTTCATCGCTTGCTCATGTCATTTGATTATTTTTATCAAACTATATGCAAGGTACTATACTTATCACTCATGCATTGAAAAGCAAAGTATTATTTTACAATTATGAATATGACTATGTGGTGGGCAATGGAACCATGGTATGTGTTGATATGGTGGAGGTTCCATTGCATGGGTACTACTCATCTAGGACTAAGTACCAATGACGTCCAGTGATTCTAGCGCCGTACATATCGCGTTGACCATAAGATCTATAATGGCTCTGGGGAAGTCAGCTGCATCTTTTCCCTCTTGCATATCAACGGACCTGGTGGAGCCTGGCTGGGTGTTGGGATAACACTGTAGTAGGTTGGGATAGCCTTTAAAATCCCCATCCGTGTGGATGAGAGGCTCTATCGTCTATGATGGATTGTCCGACGTACATCATGGGTAAAGTCGTATGATCGGGAGATGTCTACCGGGGATGTACGGGTGGACAAAAAGGTGGGTATGCAAGGTCGCGGAGAAGGCGGTGTTTGGCTTGGATCTTACACCTGGCCTCACACCAAGGAAGTGTGGACGGGAAAGTATCGGTTGGCAACAAGGATAAGGTCTCTTATGGGAAAAGTAACGCACCTCTGCAAGTGTATTGAATTGTGGCTGTCACTTAGAAGGGAACTACGAACGCGCAGAAAGGAACTCCATGAAGTTCGTCAACCTGTGAAGACTGGCATAGTTTTCAGAATAAAATAAACCTTTTGAAGAAATGTTTATGAAAACTTGCATTCGCCTATGACTTTCTTTATGGTTTAGCTAGTGCATGATATACCTATTTCCTAATATGAACTTGCTGAGTACGCTCGTACTCATTCCCTCCCATTTGAACCCCTTCTTAGATCAAGGCACTGCTGCTTGTGACGGTAAAGCACACGTCCGTTGGGAACCCCAAGAGGAATGATGCGTACCGGCAAGTTTTTCCTCGTAAGAAACCAAGGTTATCGAACCAGAGGAGTCAAGAAGCACGTTGAAGGTTGATGGCGGGAGTGTAGTGCGGCGCAACACCAGGATTCCGGCGCCAACGTGGAACTGCACAACACACCAAAGTACTTTGCCCCAACTTAACAGTGAGGTTGTCAATCTCACCGGCTTGCTGTAACAAAGGATTAGATGTATAGTGTGGATGATGATGTTTGCACAAAACAGTAGAACAAGTATTGCAAGATTGTATTCGATGTAAAAGAATGGACCGGGGTCCACAGTTCACTAGTGGTGTCTCTCCCATAAGAAATAGCATGTTGGGTGAACAAATTACAGTTGGGCAATTGACAAATAAAGATGGCATGACAATGCACATACATGTTATGATGAGTAGTGTGAGATTTAATTGGGCATTACGACAAAGTACATAGACCGCTATCCATGCATCTATGCCTAAAAAGTCCACCTTCGGTTATCATCCGAACCCCTTCCAGTATTAAGTTGCAAACAACAGACAATTGCATTAAGTATGGTGCGTAATGTAATCAACAAATACATCCTTAGACATAGCATTGATGTTTTATCCCTAGTGGCAACAACACATCCACAACCTTAGAACTTTCTCCACTGTCCCCAGATTTAATGGAGGCATGAACCCACTATCGAGCATAAATACTCCCTCTTGGAGTTATAAGTAATGACTTGGCCAGAGCCTCTACTAATAACGGAGAGCATGCAAGATCATAAACAACACATAGATGATAGATTGATAATCAACATAACATAGCATTCAATATTAATCGGATCCCAACAAACGCAACATGTAGCATTACAAATAGATGATCTTGATCATGTTAGGTGATGGCGTGTACAGCACACGTCCGTTGGGAACCCCAAGAGGAAGGTGTGATGCGTACAGCGGCAAGTTTTCCCTCAGTATGAAACCAAGGTTTATCGAACCAGGGAGCCAAGAAGCACGTTGAAGGTTGATGGCGGCGAGATGTAGTGCGGCGCAACACCAGGGATTCCGGCGCCAACGTGGAACCTGCACAACACAAACCAAGTACTTTGCCCCAACGTAACAGTGAGGTTGTCAATCTCACCGGCTTGCTGTAACAAAGGATTAGATGTATAGTGTGGATGATGATTGTTTGCAGAAAACAGTAGAACAAGTATTGCGGTAGATTGTATTTCAGTATAGACAATTGGACCGGGGTCCACATTCACTAGAGGTGTCTCTCCCATAAGATAAACAGCATGTTGGGTGAACAAATTACAGGTTGGGCAATTGACAAATAGAGGGCATGACCATGCACATACATATTATGTTGAGTATTGTGAGATTTAATTGGGCATTACGACAAAGTACATAGACCGCTATCCAGCATGCATCTATGCCTAAAAAGTCCACCTTCAGGTTATCATCCGAACCCTCCGTATTAAGTTGTTAACAACGACAATTGCATTAAGTATTGCGCGTAATGTAATCGGTAACTACATCCTCGAACATAGCACCAATGTTTTATCCCTAGTGGCAACAGCACATCCATAATCTTAGAGATTTCTGTCACTTCCAGATTCACGGAGACATGAACCCACTATCGAGCATAAATACTCCCTCTTGGAGTTACAAGCATCTACTTGGCCAGAGCATCTACTAGTAACGGAGAGCATGCAAGATCATAAACAACACATAGATATAAATTGATAATCAACATAACAAGTATTCTCTATTCATTGGATCCCAACAAACACAACATATAGAATTAGATAGATGATCTTGATCATGTTCGGCAGCTCACAAGACCGACAATTAAGCACAATGAGGAGAAGACAACCATCTAGCTACGCTATGGACCCATAGTCCGGGGTAGACTACTCACACATCACTCCGGAGCGACCATGGCGGTGTAGAGTCCTCCGGAGATGATTCCCCTCTCTGCAGGGGTGCGGGAGGCGATCTCCTGAATCCCCCAAGATGGGATTGGCGGCGGTGGCGTCTCCGGAAGGTTTTCGTATCGTGGCTCTCGGTACTAGGGTTTCGCGACGAAGGCTTTAAGTAGGCGGAAGGGTAGGTCGGGGGCGACGCGAGCCAGGAGACAGGGCGGCGCGGCCAAGGGTGGGGCCGCACCGCCCTCTGCCACCTCGTGGCCCCACTCGTTGACTCTTCGGTCTTCTGGAACCTTCGTGGCAAAATAGGACCCGGGCATTGATTTCGTCCAATTCCGAGAATATTTCCTTACTAGGATTTCTGAAACCAAAAACAGCAGAAAACATCAGCGCACGGCATCTTGTTAATAGGTTAGTTCCAGAAAATGCACGAATATGACATAAAGTGTGCATAAAACATGTAGATATCATCAATAATGTGGCATGGAGCATAAGAAATTATCGATACGTGGGACAGCATCCCCAAGCTTAGTTCTGCTCGTCCCGAGCAGGTAAACGATAAACAAAGATAATTTCTGGAGTGACATGCCATCATAACCTTGATCATACTATTTGTAAAGCATATGTAGTGAATGCAGCGATCAAAACAATGTAAATGACATGAGTAAACAAGTGAATCATATAGCAAAGACTTTTCATGAATAGTACTTCAAGACAAGCATCAATAAGTCTTGCATAAGAGTTAACTCATAAAGCAATAATTCAAAGTAAAGGCATTGAAGCAACACAAAGGAAGATGAAGTTTCAGCGGTTGCTTTCAACTTATAACATGTATATCTCATGGATATTGTCAATGTAAAGTAATATAACAAGTGCAATATGCAAATATGTAGGAATCAATGCACAGTTCACACAAGTGTTTGCTTCTTGGGATGGAGAGAAATAGGTGAACTAACACAACAATAAAAGTAAAAGAATGGTCCTTCAAAGAGGAAAGCATCGATTGCTATATTTGTGCTAGAGCTTTGATTTTGAAAACAAGAAACAATTTTGTCAACGGTAGTAATAAAGCACATGTATCATGTAAATTATATCTTACAAGTTGCAAGCCTCATGCATAGTATACTAATAGTGCCCGCACCTTGTCCTAATTAGCTTGGACTACCGGGATTATCGCAATGCAAATGTTTTAACCAAGTGTCACAAGGGTACCTCTGTGCTTTGTACAAAGGTCTAAGGAGAAAGCTCGCATTGGATTTCGCTATTGATTATTCTCAACTTAGACATCCATACGGGACAACATAGACAGAGATAGTGGACTCCTCTTTTATGCATACATGTAGCAACAATTAATTTTCTCATATGAGATTGAGGATATATGTCCAAAACTGAAACTTCCACCATGGATCATGGCTTTAGTTATGTTAATGTTCTTCTCTAACAATATGCACGCTCTAACCATAAGGTGGTAGATCGCCCTTACTTCAGAGAAGACGAACATGCATAGCAACTCACATGATATTCAACAAAAAGGTAGTTGATGGCGTCCCCAGGAACATGGTTATCGCACAACGAGCAACTTAATAAGAGATAAAGTGCATAAGTACATATTCAATACCACAATAGTTTTTAAGCTATTTGTCCCATGAGCTATATATTGTAAAGGTGAAGAATGGAAATTTAAAGGTAGCACTCAAGCAATTTACTTTGGAATGGCGGAGTACCATGTAGTAGGTAGGTATGGTGGACACAAATGGCATAGTGGTTGGCTCAAGTATTTTGGATGCATGAGAAGTATTCCTCTCGATACAAGGTTTAGGCTAGCAAGGCTATTTGAAACAAACACAAGGATGAAGCGGTGCAGCAAAACTTATATAAAAGACACATTGTAAACATTATAAGACTCTACACCGTCTTCCTTGTTGTTCAAACTCAATACTAGAAATTATCTAGACTTTAGAGAGACCAAATATGCAAACCAAATTTTAGCATGCTCTATGTATTTCTTCATTAATGGGTGCAAAGCATATGATGCAAGAGCTTAAACATGAGCACAACAATTGCCAAGTATCACATTATCCAAGACATTATAGCAATTACTACATGTATCATTTTCCAATTCCACCATATAACAATTTAACGAAGAAGAAACTTCGCCATGAATACTATGAGTAAAGCCTAAGTACATACTTGTCCATATGCAACAGCGGAGCGTGTCTCTCTCCCACACAACGAATGCTAGGATCCACTTTATTCAAACAAAACAAAAACAAAAACAAAAACAAATCGACGCTCCAAGCAAAGCACATAAGATGTGATGGAATAAAAATATAGTTTCAGGGGAGGAACCTGATAATGTTGTCGATGAAAAGGATGCCTTGGGCATCCCCAAGCTTAGACGCTGAGTCTTCTTGATATATGCAGGGTGAACCACCGGGCATCCCAAGCTTTTTCACTCTCCTTGATCATGTTGTATCATCTCCCACTCTTGATCCTTGAAAACTTCCTCCACACCAAACTCAAAACAACTCATTAGAGAGTTAGTGCACAATCAAAATATACATGTTCAGAGGTGACATAATCATTCTTAACACTTCTGGACATTGCAAAAATCTACTGAAAGTCAATGGAATCGAAATATCCATCGAACATAACAAAACAGGCAATGCGAAATAAAAGGCAGAATCTGTCAAAACAGAACAGTTCGTATTGACGAATTTTATGAGGCACCAGACTTGCTCAGATGAAAATGCTCAAATTGAATGAAAGTTGCGTACATATCTGAGGATCACTCACGTGAATTGGCATAATTTTCTGAGTTAGACAGAGAATTCCCAGATTCGTGACAGCAAAGAAATCTGTTTCTGCGCAGTAATCCAAATCTAGTATGAACTTTACTATCAACGACTTTACTTGGCACAACAAAACACTAAACTAAGATAAGGAGAGGTTGCTACAGTAGTAAACAACTTCCAAGAGGCAAATATAAAATAAAGTACTGTAGTAAAAAACATGGGTTGTCTCCCATAAGCGCTTTTCTTTAACGCCTTCAGAAAGTGTGTATCAAGTATTGTCGAGAGATGGTGTATCAACCTTACCTTGGGCTTTACCCTTACCTTTCTTGTTCTTTTTCTTTCTCTTTGATTTAGGAAATATATGATTTCCCCCGGTGTAGAGTGGTCAGTGCCTTCTCCCACATCTATGACTCCCAATAGTTTCAGAGGGATCTTCCAGTGTGATTTGTCCCGTCCCTACACATTCAATAACAAGATAATCAATGGATATTGTTCTTCCAAGAATGGTTGTATGCACACCGCCTATTCCCTGGGAATTATAACAGAGTTATCAATGAGAGTTATTTCTTCTCCTCCTTCATCAACTCCCCAAAGTTTCAAAGATTTATAAATGCTCAGGTATAAGGCAAAATTCAGACATAATATCACAATTGGCATGAAGAGTTTGATCACCGATAACAATTTTAACAGTAGGATCCCATAATGAAGGTTCAGAGTTCACTAAAACTTGTTCAAGATGATTACGAACATGGTGATAGTTGTCATCCAAGCGAGATGTACTTATCTCGAGATTGTTTAATCTATTATAAATGCTAATAAGGGCTGAATCAAAGTTATTAGCTGAATCATGTGATGCAACCAACTTCTTTATGGCAATGAAGGAAATCTCCTCCCACTAAAGCATCCAAAGCATATCTATAGCGAATCATAAGACCAAAATAAAAATTACTAAGGAGCAAACTTAGAGTCATTTGAGGTTCAGTTTTACGATAAGAAGTAAAAATTCTAGACCAAGCATCCTTAAAACTCTCCTCATCCCCTTGTTTAAAATTGAAGACTAATTCTTCAGGCGAAGAAGTAACAGGTGTAGAGCTAGACATGGTAACAAAAGTAACTAATTTTTTTGTGTTTTTGATATAGAGTGCAATACAGTAAATAAAGTAAAACTAGCAACTAATTTTTTTGTATTTTGATTTAAGCGCAGCAAACAAGTAGTAAATAAAACTAATCAAGACAAAACAAAGTAAAGAGATTGGGATATGGAGACTCCCTGCAGTCTGATCTCCGGCAACGGCGCGAGAAAAATTGCTTGATGGCGTGTACACACAGTCCGTTGGGAACCCCAAGAGGAAGGTGTGATGCGTACAGCGGCAAGTTTTCCCTGAGTATGAAACCAAGGTTTATCGAACCAGTAGGAGCCAAGAAGCACGTTGAAGGTTGATGGCGGCGAGATGTGTCGGCGCAACACCGGGTTCGGCGCCAACGTGGAACCTGCACAACACAAACCAAGTACTTTGCCCCAACGTAACATCGAGGTTGTCAATCTCACCGGCTTCTTTGTAACAAAGGATTAGATGTATAGTGTGGATGATGATTGTTTGCGAGAAAACAGTAGAACAAGTATTGCAGTAGATTGTATTTCAGTATAGACAATTGGACCGGGGTCCACAGTTCACTAGAGGTGTCTCTCCCATAAGATAAACAGCATGTTGGGTGAACAAATTACAGGTTGGGCAATTGACAAATAGAGAGGCATGACCATGCACATACATATTATGATGAGTATTGTGAGATTTAATTGGGCATTACGACAAAGTACATAGACCGCTATCCAGCATGCATCTATGCCTAAAAAGTCCACCTTCGGGTTATCATCCGAACCCCTCCGGTATTAAGTTGTTAACAATGACAATTGCATTAAGTATTGCGCGTAATGTAATCGGTAACTACATCCTCGAACATAGCACCAATGTTTTATCCCTAGTGGCAACATCACATCCATAATCTTAGAGATTTCTGTCACTTCCCCAGATTCACGGAGACATGAACCCACTATCGAGCATAAATACTCCCTCTTGGAGTTACAAGCATCTACTTGGCCAGAGCATCTACTAGTAACGGAGAGCATGCAAGATCATAAACAACACATAGATATAAATTGATAATCAACATAACAAGTATTCTCTATTCATCGGATCCCAACAAACACAACATATAGAATTACAGATAGATGATCTTGATCATGTTCGGCAGCTCACAAGACCCGACAATTAAGCACAATGAGGAGAAGACAACCATCTAGCTACTGCGCATGGACCCATAGTCCAGGGGGTAGACTACTCACATCACTCCGAGGCGACCATGGAGGTGTAGAGTCCTCGTGAGATGATTCCCCTGCGGCGGGGTGCGGAGGCGATCTCTGAATCCCCGAGATGGGATTGGCGGCGGCGCGTCTCCGGAAGGTTTTCCGTATCGTGGCTCTCAGTCTGGGGGTTTCGAGACGAAGGCTTTAAGTAGGCGGAAGGGTAGGTCGGGGCGACGCGAGGGCCCAGGGAGACAGGCGGCGCGACCAGGGTGGGGCCGCGCCGCCAGCCCTCTGGCCACCTCGTGGCCCCCACTCCGTTGACTCTTCGGTCTTCCGGAAGCTTCGTGGCAAAATATGACCCTGGGCGTTGATTTCGTCTAATTCCGAGAATATTTCCTTACTAGGATTTCTGAAACCAAAAACAGAAAAAAAACAAAGCACTTCGGCATCTTGTTAATAGGTTAGTTCCAGAAAATGCACGAATATGACATAAAGTGTGCATAAAACATGTAGATATCATCAATAATGTGGCATGGAGCATAAGAAATTATCGATACGTCGGAGACGTATCATTAGGCAGCTCACAAGATCCAACAATGATAGCACAATTAGGAGAAGACGACCATCTAGCTACTGCTATGGACCCATAGTCCAGGGGTGAACTACTCACACATCACTCCGGAGGCGACCATGGCGGTGAAGAGTCCTCAGAGATGATTCCCTCTCCGCGGGGGTGAGGTGATCTCCTGAATCCCGAGATGGGATTGGCGGCGGCGGCGTCTGGAAGGTTTCCCGTATCGTGGTTCTCGGAGTTATTATCGACGAAGGCTTAAGTAGGCGGAAGGGTAGGTTTAGGGGCGACGCGTGGGGCCCACACAACAGGCCGCGCGGCCGGGGGTGGTCGCGCGCGGCTCGCCGCCTCGTCGCCCCACCGTTTCACTTTCGGTGTGGAAGCTTCGTGGAAAAATAAGATCCCGGGCGTTGATTTCGTCCAATTCCGAGAATATTTCCTTACTAGGATTTCTGAAACCAAAAATAGCAGAAAACAGCAACTGGCTCTTCGGCATCTTGTTAATAGGTTAGTGCCGGATAATGCATAAATATGACATAAAGTATGTATAAAACATGTAGGTATTGTCATAAAACAAGCATGGAACATAAGAAATTATCGATACGTTGAGCGGTATCAGCATCCCAACTTAGTTCCTCAAAGTAGTAGGTAATAACAATGATAATTTCAAGTGACATTCCATCATAATCTTGATCAATACTATTGTAAGCACATGTAATGAATGCAGCGATCCGAAGCAATGGTAAAGACAATGGTTAAACAATTGAATCATATAGCAAAGACTTTTCATGAATAGTACTTTCAAGACAAAGTCTTGCATAAGAGTTAACTCATAAAACAATAAATTCAAAGTAAAGGCATTGAAGCAACACAAAGGAAGATTTAAGTTTCAACGGTTGCTTTCAACTTGTAACATGTATATCTCATGGATAGTTGTCAATGCAAAGTAATATGATGAATGCAAATATGCAAGTATGTAGGAATCAATGCACAGTTAACACAAGTGTTTTCTTCTAAGATGGAAGGAAATAGGTAAACTGACCCAACATAAAAGTAGAAGAAAGGCCCTTTGAAGAGGGAAGCATTGATTGCTATATTTGTGCTAGAGCTTTTATTTTGAAAACAAGAAACAATTTTGTCAACGGTAGTAATAAAGCATATGTATTATGTATAAGATATCCTACAAGTTGCAAGCCTCATGCATAGTATACCAATAGTGCCCGCACCTTGTCCTAATTAGCTCGGATTTACATGGATTATGATCGCAATACATATGTTTTAACCAAGTATCACAAAGGGTACCTCTATGCCGCCCGTACAAAGGTCTAAGGAGAAAGCTCGCATTGGATTTCTGGCTTTGATTATTCTCAACTTAGACATCCATACGGGACAACATAGACAACAGATAATGGACTCCTCTTTAATGCATAAGCATTCAACAACAAATAATATTCTCATAAGAGATTCAGGATTGTTGTCCAAAACTAAAACTTCCACCATGGAACATGGCTTTAGTTAGCGGCCCAATGTTCTTCTCTAACAATATGCATGCTCAAACCATTCAACTCATGATAAATCACCCTTACTTCAGACAAGACGAACATGCATAGCAACTCACATCATATTCAACAAAGGGTAGTTGATGGTGTCCCCGGGAACATGGTTATCGCACAACAAGCAACTTAATAAGAAATAAGATACATAAGTACATATTCAATACCACAATAGTTTTTAGGCTATTTTTTCCATGAGCTATATATTGCAAAGACAAAGGATAGAAATTTAAAGGTAGCACTCAAGCAATTTACTTTGGAATGGCAGAGAAATACCATGTAGTAGGTAGGTATGGTGGACACCAATGGCATAGTTTTTGGCTCAAGGATTTTGGATGCACGAGAAGCATTCCCTCTCGCAAGGCTCGCTAGCAAGGTTATTTGAAGCAAACACAAGTATGAACCGGTAGACAAAACTCACATAAAAACATATTGCAAGCATTATAAGACTCTACACTGTCTTCCTTGTTGTTCAAACCCTTACTAGAAAGGGATTTCTAGTTTCGTGCCCCTGGTTCGTTAGTTGTACTCAGTTTTCCCCAGCCTCTTAACTTTTCCTCAGTTTTCCCCTCCCTCTAGTTTGAAACCCCTTTCAGAGGCTCGGACGGGAGGGTTGCCGTCTGTTGGAGGCCTTCGTTACCGGTGTGGCTAGGGAGCCGCGGTGGTTTTGACTTGACCGTTGCTTTCGAAATGTGTTGACTATTGACCGGAAGAGCTGACCCAAGCTTCCCTCCGTCCGAGACGGAAGACTCACACCGCCCTCGCCGCCACGCCATCCTGCCCACCTACCTTATGGCGTCGTCCGCCGGCGGCCCCGCCCCCACCACCACCCCCGGCTCCGCCTCCACTGAATCTGGATCTACCGTCCTCTTTGTAATTCCGTCTGGTGTGCCGACTATTCCCGCCACCGTGGAGAAGATTGGGAATCGGAGGGATCTAACGCATGGATTCCATCTGGGTAAGCATCGTCTGCCTATGTGAATTAACAGTAGGCAGTTTTTGAGCGCCAATCGTTGTTGCTCAACTAATTGCGTTGCTTTTCGAATAGGATGGATCCAGCGCTGGCTTTTCGGCTGGTGGTTAGGCTGGATTCTAGCTTTACGCGTGATTCTAAACGCTGTAAGACTGGGTTTAACTTCCCTGCGGTGGTTGCAACCACCATCTCGTTAACGGATTTCAAAGCTAACATCTACGATAACTACACCTGGAGCTCTCTCGATGCAGTTCATTTCGAATATTTCAACAGCTCGGAGGGAAGATTTGTTCCACTAATTTCCGAAGACGATCTGGGAATTCTTTTTGCTTTGAATGCTTCTTGCCGGTTCGGTAAAATTCGTATCCATGTGGACAGGGTCGAGGCATCATCAGTGTGGGGCATCATCGGTGGTCGGGCATCATGTCTCTCTCTTCTTCTGCTCTGCTAATAGTGTGCGCCGTGGCGCTCCTTGTAGGTCCACAAAAACACCATCTGTCCCAGTGCTAGTGGTAGCCAGATCGTTCGTACGGTCGATGTGGAGGACGATGCAGATTGAGGATCAGCCTCCTCAAGATGATGAGGATGAGTTGATGTTTCTGAATTGGTAGATCGATGCAGTAAGCAGGCAATGGAGGATCAATACATGGAAGATATGGCTTTTGGTGCCAGATTTGATGACACCGATGATGAAGAGAAGAATGAGAATGATGACGGCCTCGTTTTAGCCGATTACGAAGGTGAAGACTTGCCAACAATTGAGTGGAGCAGGGGATCCCTTGAAAGAAGGCACCGTGTTTCAAACGATGATGGACTGCCGTAATGCAATTACTACATATCACATTCTCACTAAGAATAATTTTGAGGTTATTAAAAGTGAGCCAGGTAGGTTCACAATTAAATGCCCATACCTAAGGTGTAAGTTTAGGCTGCATGCATCCACAATGCGCGAAGCAGCTTGGTTCAGGTACTACGCCAACGGTTGTGTATTTAGATCACGGTGTAAAATTTGTTATCTATTACTGACATCCCTTATCATTATGTTTCAGATAAAGAAGAATAAGGAGATCCATAGGTGTCCACCTCTAGGGGAGAGCCAGAGCTGAAAACAAAGCTAGCGAAGACTAGGTGGTTGGCAGATATAATCCTAGGCTGAGAGAAGATCCTTCACTTGGTCCAACAGCACTCGTAAAAAAGGTGGTTGAGAAGTATAAAATGGAAGTACCTTACATGAGGATGTTCTATGCAAAGGAAATGGCTCTTGACAAGATCAATGGTCCATGGAATGAAAGCTTTCGGTTGCTTTACACTTTCAAAGCTGAAGTGGAGATGGCTAGTCCAGGCAGTGTTGTAGCGATAGACAAGCATACAGTTCCCTACAAATTGAAAAGCGGGAAGGTAATGCACAAGGAATGTTTTAGAAGGGCTTTTGTTTGTTTCAAAGTGCTGGAAAGGCTTTTTGGACGGTTGCAGGCCTTATTTGGCCATGGATGCATCAGCTCTTCATGGCAGGTTTAAAGGACAGCTAGTTGCTGCTACTGCAGTTGATGGACATAATTGGATGTTCCCTGTTGCTTATGGGGTTTTGGAGGTTGAGTCACAGAAAGTTGGACTTGGTTTCTGCAGAATTTGCGCGACCTTATAGGTCATCCACCAGGACTTGTTATCCACACAGACGCTTGCAAAGGTTTGGAGACTGCGGTAGAAGCAGTATTCCCTGGAGTGGAGCATAGGGAATGTATGCGACACTTGGTACATAATTTTACAAAGAAATTCAAGGGTAAAGTTTTTACTGACAACCTATGGCCAGCTTCATACACATGCAGCTCTAGGAAGCATCTGTTTCATTTGGATGTGTTGTATAAACAAAAACCTGGGGTGAAGGAGTACTTGGATGAACATCATGGTAGGGTGTGGTCAAGAAGCCAATTCAATGAAATTTGCAAGGTAGACTATGTAACAAGTAACCTTGCGGAGAGTTTCAATTCAAAGGTCAAGTCATTGAAAGGGCTTATGTTGTGGCAAATATTTGATAAGATTAGGCAGATGATCATGATAAAGATCGATCTGCGTCAAAGAATTGCATCCACAAATTATGTTGGCCATCTCATGCTCCCATCTTTGATTAAGTCTTTGCATGCCAGGGCAAAACAATTGAGGATGCAATGCGTCAGAAAAGGAATGGAGGCTGAGGTAACCTACACTGACAAGAAAACAGGCAGTGGAGGTATCCAGTGAGTTTGGTTGATAGGACATGCCATTGTAGGGGATGGCAGATCCGTGGGATACCCTGCATACACGCATTGTTTTTCATGAGTGTTATAGGGGGTGAAGATGGTGAAGTTGATCAGTATGTGTCAGAGTATTTCTCTGTTGCCAAATTTAGGGCTACATATGCTATGAATGTTCCTACCTTGTTGGGAAAAGACCAATGGATGAAAGTCGATCCGGGCTTCAAACTGTACTCTCCAGTATTGACTAGACCGGCAGGTAGGCCGAGGAAGAATAGGATCAGAGCTAGTGCAGAGGGTGGTGCACCGATTCGAAAACGTAAGTGCAAACGTTGTGGAATCCCTGGACACATTGCTAGGCTTTGTAAAAATGGAGTTGACCCAGCTTTTGGAATGGAAGATCGGGCGGGAGCAGAAAATGCAGAGGAGAATGAAGCAGCAATTCAACTTGAGATTGAAGCGCAGTTCAACATGAGGTGATTGAAGCAGCAAATGCAGAGGAGATTGAAGCAGAGTTCAACATGAGGAGATTGAAGCAGCAAATGCAGAGGAGATTGAAGCAAGTTCAACATGAGGAGATTGAAGCGAGGATCGAGAGAGGAGATTGAAGCAGCGGTTCAACATGAGGAGATTGAAGCAGCAAATGCAGAGGAGATTGAAGCAGCAATTGAACATGAGGAGATTGAACCGATGGATCGAGAGCAGAGGGAACAGATGGATGTAGAATGGCTTCAACCGATGAGTCTAGAGGAGAGGGAACAGTATAGTCGAGAATGCCTCGAAAGTAGTAAGGCCATGATAGAAGCTAACTTCGAAGAGTACATGGCAGAAGAAAAAGCACAAGCTTTGCATAAGAAGAAGAACAAGAAAGAGGGCAAAAGGAAGGTAGACACCGGTAATATCCCTGGTAGGGTTACCCGGAGTAAGGTGGTGGCCCCGGCGAGTCACACCAGGAGCAAGAGAAAGATTTTATTCTGAACAACTAATTTGAATTTGTATGAACAATTTGTATTGTGGTTCCCTTTGTATTGGGGATCCCTTTGTGTTGAACAATTTGTATTGGGGATGCCTTTGTGTTGAACAATTTGAATTTGTATGAACAATTTGTATTGTGGTTCCCTTTGTATTGGGGATCCCTTTGTGTTGAACAATTTGAATTTGTATGAACAATTTGTATGCCACATTTAAGCCACATTTATCATTTTAGGGTTTTAGGGTTTTAGGGTTTTAGGGTTCAATTCAAAATAATTCAAAACATGGTGGAACCTTCCCATGGAGCCTTGTTATGTTACCTACAACCTAGAGAAATAATAATGGAAAAGGAAATATAGAGATATGAAGTTTTTATGCCAAAAGCTTCAAAACCACTTCCTAGTCCATGAGCTACTAGATATGAAGATGCAGGGCTTTCTGCTCAATACACCTCCCAAATACCCACTATGCTTACAAACTTTGTCCAAATGAGTCCAAATTCGTCACACTTGTGTATCTTTGAGTTGCAAACAATATCTAGTCGGCCAAAATGTAATATATTGTTCAAATAACACAATTTTACAATTTTTATGCCAAAAGCTTCAATTTCCCTTAGTCCGTTTATTATTTGGGTGCCCCTGTTTTACTTAGTGTTACTCAGTTTTCCCCCTCCGGGCCCACTTGTTTTACTCGGTCATACTCAGTTTTGCCCTTCCGATAAACATTTCCTCACTTTTCCCCCTCTTAGTTCTACTCAGTTTTCCTAACTTGTACTCACTGGCTGATCTCTGATTGGTCGAGATGTATGTCACACGGATCTTGGTTAGTTGAAAGCTCAACGAACGCTTGCATCGTTCGATCATTTATGATCGGACGGCCTGTATCTCTCTCTCCACGATGGACGCATACGGAGACAAGAGCAGAGCACATACCTACCAACCCTGTCGCATATTCCAGTCGCATCCTCCTCTCTCGTATTTCTTCTCTTACTACGGTGGTCGCGGCGGCGCGGATCTAACGGCGTGCGCGGCGCGGATCTAACCGTGCGTGCGGCGGCGTGCGGCGGCGCGGATCTAACCGTGCGTGCGGCGTGCGGCGGCGCGGATCTAACCGTGCGTGCGCCGTGGATCTAAGAGTGCCGGTGAGGATCTAACCGTCGAAATAGTTGAAATGTCTCTCTCTGTCTCTCTCTGTCTCTAACCGGTGAGGATTCTATTCTCAGATCTGTTGAATGATGAAGAACACCAAGACGGCGGCCGTGCCGACAGTGGTCATCGATACCACGAACATTGAAGCCATCGCCTACAACATCGCTTCGATGGCGCAGACCCAGCCTTCAATGTCGGAGCCTGTTGATGTCTCACTTTCGGTGCCGAGAGTGCGAATCGATGCCAAGACGATTGAAGCCATCGTCTACAACCGCGCTGCAAAGCCGCCGATCCAGCCCTCCGCAGATCCGTCGCTGATGAAGTACACCAAGACAGGGTTCCGCAGTCATCGATGCCACGAACATTGAAGCCATCGCCGATAACATCGCTTCAACGTTTGATGGCGCAGATGCCGTGTTCGACGCCGCAAATTGGGATAAATTATGATAAATTTGTATTTTTCAATTTCCAAATGGGATAAAATTGTTCGAACTACTACCTCCGTCTCAAAAAAAGCTTCTCCACGTTCTTGATGTGTCCATGTACATCCGTATGTATGATTTGAATTCTATCCCAACTTGATTGGGAAGATATTGATATGTATTTGATCCGGAGGCTGGTACATGCTTTCACTTTTGGGATCCCTTCACTTTTATAAAATGTTCATGCATTCTAAAATTATCGTGCGCATTACTTAGCACAAGTAGGAAATTGTACACCAAAATACAGTGCTTAGAGCCACAACAAAATACAGTGGTTAGAGCCATCTACTGAATAACAATTCTATACTAAATCGTCTACCAGAACCACATAACTGCTAGGACAGGGATGACACCTAATAAAACTGCACAGATGAATCTACTTTTCTCCTCTCCCATCACTTTAAGTTCATGTTCTAGATTTTCTACCACTTGATCAAATACGGCAAGATCTGTCTCAACTCTCAACTTCTCCTTGCGAATAAGCTCTGAATTCTTCTTTTCTTCCTCCACAATACGCTTCAGCTCGAATATCATCAGGTTTTTATGGGCCAATTCATCACCTAAATTGGCCACCTTCTCCTCCAAATCCATCCTCTGGCTACACCACTGGGTTGATTCATCTTGGTATGCAATGTACCATGGATCATCGGCTTGCCTGGCTAACTGTAACAATAATGGAAAAAAGAACAAATCACCCCAACAGGCCATGGCGGAACTTCAAATTCAACGGTAGTACAGAGAGCTGAAGCTAGATACCTGCACTTCCGACGAGGTAGGAGAAGTAGAACGTGGCCACGACATGATCGAATCCCCACCCTCGCCGGTGTACCCGCTACGACTAGACATTGAGGACTATTTCGTACTGCAAACTCAATAAATTACGGGAACCGATCGATTAGGGGCGGGGGAGGCAGAAGCGGAGGTCTTACCAAGCTATACCAATTGGTGCGCGGAACAAATCCCGGTCGTCGTGGGCGGCGGATCCGCTTGCGGCGGACTTTCCTGCGGTGGGTACAATGCGTGCAGACGAAACAAGTCTTTGGGCCGTGGTTGCGTGCGCGCCGTTCGTGCAGCCGGTGAGAGACAGCCCGGGCGCGACGAGGCGCCGCGATGGCTGCTCCGTCCGACGGTGGGAACGAGCTGCCAGCGGTTCTCCGGTCTAGCTTAAGAATAATTAATTAGCGAACTTGTTGCTTCTCTCTATGATATTCTCTAAAGACATATATCGGAGCGGCAATATGTGAGTTTTCCTGAAAAATAGACGACCCACTGGTCATTGGCTCGCAGGCCCACAGAGCGGCAATATATGATTTTCTCTCTAAATAAGTAGACACTGGTCATTGGCTGCAGCGCACAGGGCGACAATATGTGTCTTTTCCTGAAAAATAGACGACCCCACTGGTCATGCGGAGGCCCCACAGAGCGGCAATATATGATTTTCTCTAAATAAATAGACGACCCCACTGGTCATTGGCTGCGCAGCCCACGGAGCGGCAATATATGTCTTTTCTGAAAAATAGACGACCCCTGGTCATTGGCTGCGGACAGGCTGACAATATATGAGTTCTCTAAATAAATAGACGACCCCACTGGTCATTGGCTGCGGCAGCCACGAGCGGCAATATATATCTTTTCCTGAAAAATAGACGACCCCACTGGTCATTGGCGCCCTATAGAGCGGCCCCATTTGTCATTGGCAGCACCGCGTATAAAATCATGAAATAAAACGGCCCACACGTCAAGCGATAGATGGATGGCTGCTCCGACGTGTCTCCTGACCCTACCCGTCAGGGAGGAGCTGCCCCTGTGCGGCCCCACCCGGTCAGACTAACGGTCAAGGCCTCTGACCTGACGGCTACCGGCCGTTCCAGCACTTGTGCGTGTTTCAAACTAGAGGAGGGGAAAACTGAGAAAAAACTAAGGGACTGGGAAAACTGAGTACAACTAACGAACCAGGGGCACGAAAATAGACCTTAGAGAGACCAATCATGCAAACCAAATTTTAGCAAGCTCTATGTATTTCTTCACTAATAGGTGCAAAGTATATGATGCAAGAGCTTAAACATGATCCTTATGAGCACAACAATTGCCAAGTATCAAATTATTCAAGACATTCTACCAATTACCACATGTAGCATTTCCCGTTTCCAACCATATAACAATTAACGAAGCGTTTCAACCTTCGCCATGAACATTATGAGTAAAGCTAAGGACATATTTGTCCATATGCAACAGCGGAGCGTGTCTCTCTCCCACACAATGAATGCTAGGATCCAACTTTATTCAAACAAAACAAAACAAAAACATACAAACGCTTCAAGTAAAGCACATAAGATGTGACGGAATAAAAATATAGTTTCACTAGAGGAACCTGATAAGTGTTGTCGATGAAGAAGGGGATGCCTTGGGCATCCCCAAGCTTAGATGCTTGAGTCTTCTTGAAATATGCAGGGATGAACCACCGGGGCATCCTCAAGCTTAGAGCTTTCACTCTCCTTGATCATATTGTATCATCCTCTCTCTTGATCCTTGAAAACTTCCTCCACACCAAACTCAAAACAACTCATTAGAGGGTTAGTGCATAATCAAAATTCACATGTTCAGAGGTGACATAATCATTCTTAACACTTGTGGACATTGCACAAAGCTACTGAAAGTTAATGAAATAAAGAAATCCATCAAACATAGCATAACATGCAATGCGAAATAAAAGGCAGAATCTGTCAAAACAGAACAGTCCGTAAAGACAATTTTTTTAGGTGCAACAGACTTGCTCAAATGAAAATGCTCAAATTGAATGAAAGTTGCGTACATATCTGAGGATTACTCACGTAAATTGGCAGATTTTTCTGAGTTACCTACAGAGACTACTGCTCAAATTCGTGACAGCAAGAAATCTGTTTCTGCGCAGTAATCCAAATCTAGTATGAACCTTACTATCAAAGACTTTACTTGGCACAACAATGTAACAAAATTAAGATAAGGAGAGGTTGCTACGGTAGTAACAACTTCCAAGACTCAAATATAAAATAAAAGTGCAGAAGTAAAATCATGGGTTGTCTCCCATCAGCGCTTTTCTTTAACGCCTTTCAGCTAGGCGTAGAAAGTGTGTATCAAGTAACATCAAGAGACGAAGCATCAACATCATAATTTGTTCTAATGATAGAATCAAAAGGTAACTTCATTATCTTTCTAGGGAAGTGTTCCATACCTTTCTTGAGAGGAAATTGATATTTAATATTACCTTTCTTCATATCAATAATAGCACCAACAGTTCGAAGAAAAGGTCTTCCCAATATAATGGGACAAGATGCATTGCATTCAATATCCAAGACAACAAAATCAACGGGGACAAGGTTATTATTAACCGTAATGCGAACATTATCAACCCTCCCCAAAGGTTTCTTTGTAGAATTATCAGCAAGATTAACATCCAAATAACAATTTTTCAATGGTGGCAAGTCAAGCATATTATAGATTTTCCTAGGCATAACGGAAATACTTGCACCAAGATCACACAAAGCATTACAATAAAAATCATTGACCTTCATCTTAATGATGGGCTCCCAACCATCCTCTAACTTCCTAGGAATAGAAGTTTCGCGATTTAATTTTTGTTCTCTAGCTTTTATGAGAGCATTCGTAATATGCTTTGTAAAGGCCAAATTTATAGCACTAGCATTAGGACTTTTAGAAAGTTTTTGTAAGAACTTTATAACTTCAGAGATGTGACAATCATCAAAATCTAAACCATTATGATTTAAAGCAATGGGATCATTATCCCCAACATTAGAAAAAATTTCAGCAGTTTTATCACAGAGTTTTAGCAGTTTCAGGCAGTTTTTCACACTTTGCATTAGAAGTAGAAACATTGCCAACTCCAATTATTTTACCATTGATAGTAGGAGGTGCGGCAACATGTGAAGCATTAGCATTACTAGTGGTGGTAATAGTCCAAACTTTAGCTATATTGTTATCTTTAGCATTTTCTTCTTTTTCCCACCTAGCACGCAATTCGGCCATCAATCTTATATTCTCATTAATCCTAACTTGGATGGCGTTTGCTGTAGCAAATGACTTAATATCTTTATTTTCATTAGGCATGACTTTCGATTTCAAAAGATCAACATCAGCAGCAAGACTATCAACTTTAGAAGCAAGTATATCAATTTTCCCAAGCTTTTCTTCAACAGATTTGTTAAAAGCAGTTTGTGTACTAATAAATTCTTTAAGCATGGCTTCAATGCCAGGGGGTGTATTCCTATTATTGTTGTAAGAATTCCCATAAGAATTACCATACCGTTACCATTATTATAAGGATATGGCCTATAGTTGTTACTAGAATTGTTCCGATAAGC
Source organism: Lolium multiflorum (assembly GCA_030979885.1). Classification (NCBI taxonomy): domain Eukaryota; kingdom Viridiplantae; phylum Streptophyta; class Magnoliopsida; order Poales; family Poaceae; genus Lolium; species Lolium multiflorum. The sequence continues at coordinate 290,558,752 of CM061748.1, forward strand.
ATTGTTGTTGAAATTATTATTTTTAATGAAGTTCACATCAACATGTTCTTCTTGGGCAACCAATGAAGCTAACGGAACATTATTAGGGTCAACATTTGATCTACCATTCACAAGCATAGACATAATAGCATCAATCTTATCACTCAAGGAAGAGGTTTCTTCAAGAATTTACCTTCTTACCTTGTGGAGCTCTTTCCGTGTGCCATTCAGAGTAATTAATCATCATATTATCAAGAAGCTTTGTTGCGGCGCCTAGAGTGATGGACATAAAAGTACCTCCACCTGAATCCAATAGGTTCCGCGAAGAAAAATTCAGTCCTGCATAAAAGGTTTGGATGATCATCCAAGTAGTCAGTCCATGGGTTGGGCAATTTTTAACCAAAGAATTCATTCTTTCCCATGCTTGGGCAACATGCTCATTATCCAATTGTTTAAAATTCATTATGCTACTTCTCAAAGATATAATTTTAGCGGAGGATAATATCTACCAATGAAAGCATCCTTACATTTAGTCCATGAATCAATACTATTCTTAGGCAAAGATAGCAACAAATCTTTAGCTCTTCCTCTTAATGAGAAAGGAAACAATTTTAATTTTATAATGTCACCATCTACATCCTTATACTTTTGCATTTCACATAGTTCAACAAAATTATTAAGATGGGCAGCACATCATCAGAACTAACACAGAAAATTGCTCTCTCATAACAAGATTTAGTAAAGCAGGTTTAATTTCAAAGAATTCTGCTGTAGTAGCAGATGGAGCAATAGGTGTGCATAAGAAATCATTATTATTTGTGTTTGTGAAGCCACACAACTTAGTATTTTCAGGAGTACCCATTTTAGCAATAGTAAATAAAGCAAACTAGATAAAGTAAATGCAAGTAACTAATTTTTTTGTGTTTTTTGATATAATGCAGCAAACAAAGTAGTAAATAAAATAAAGCAAGACAAAAAACAAAGTAAAGAGATTGGAAGTGGATACTCCCCTTGCAGCGTGTCTTGATCTCCCCGGCAACGGCGCCAGAAAAAGCTTTGCTGCTTGTGACGGTAAAGCACACGTCCGTTGGGAACCCCAAGAGGAAGGTATGATGCGTACGGCGGCAAGTTTTCCCTCGGTAAAAACCAAGGTTATCGAACCGTAGGAGTCAAGAAGCACGTTGAAGGTTGATGGCGCGGAGTGTAGTGCGGCGCAACATCGGGGATTCCGCGCCAACGTGGAACCACACAACACAACCAAAGTACTTTGCCCCAACTTAACGGTGAGGTTGTCAATCTCACCGGCTTCTGTAACAAAGGATTAGATGTATAGTGTGGATGATGATGTTTGCGGAAAACAGTAGAACAAGTATTGCGGTAGATTGTATTCGATGTAAAAGAATGGACCGGGTCCACAGTTCACTAGAGGTGTCTCTCCCATAAGAAATAGCATGTTGGGTGAACAAATTACAGTTGGGCAATTGACAAATAAAGATGGCATGACAATGCACATACATGTTATGATGAGTAGTGTGAGATTTAATTGGGCATTATGACAAAGTACATAGACCGCTATCCAGCATGCATCTATGCCTAAAAAGTCCACCTTCAGGTTATCATCCGAACCCCTTCCAGTATTAAGTTGCAAACAACAGACAATTGCATTAAGTATGGTGCGTAATGTAATCAACAAATACATCCTTAGACATAGCATTGATGTTTTATCCCTAGTGGCACACATCCACAACCTTAGAACTTTCGTCACTCCCCAGATTAATGGAGGCATGAACCCACTATCGAGCATAAATACTCCCTCTTGGAGTTATAAGTAACGACTTGGCCAGAGCCTCTACTAATAACGGAGAGCATGCAAGATCATAAACAACACATAGATGATAGATTGATAATCAACATAACATAGCATTCAATATTTATCGGATCCCAACAAACGCAACATGTAGCATTACAAATAGATGATCTTGATCATGTTAGGCAGTTCACAAGATCCAACAATGATAGCATAATTAGGAGAAGACGACCATCTAGCTACTGCTATGGACCCATAGTCCAGGGGTGAACTACTCACACATCACTCCGGAGGCGACCATGGCGGTGAAGAGTCCTCCGGGAGATGATTCCCCTCTCGGCGGGTGCGGGGTGATCTCTGAATCCCCGAGATGGGATTGGCGGCGGCGGCGTCTCTGGAAGGTTTTCCGTATCGTGGCTCTCGGTACTGGAGTTATTATCGACGAAGGCTTAAGTAGGCGGAAGGGTAGGTTTAGGGGCGACGCGAGGGGCCACACAACAGGGTCGCGCGGCCAGGGGGTGGGCCGCACCGCCCTGGCGTGTCGCCGCCTCGTCGCCCCACTTCGTTTCCCGGTGTTGGCTTCGTGGAAAAATAAGATCTGGGCGTTGATTTCGTCCAATTCGAGAATATTTCCTTACTAGGATTTCTGAAACCAAAAACAGAAACAGCAACTAGCTCTTCGGCATCTTGTTAATCGGTTAGTGCCGAAAAATGCATAAATATGACATAAAGTATGTATAAAACATGTAGGTATTGTCATAAAACAAGCATGGAACATAAGAAATTATCGATACGTTGGAGACGTATCAGGCACCAAAGGAGAAACTACCGTGGAACTCGAAGACGAAGAAGTCAACTGCAACAAGATGAAGAATCCAGTCAATGAAGTCAATGGAGTCAAGTTCTGCATCAGTTAAAGTGGAAACTTAGATTAGTACTAGAAGGGAACATTTCCCTAATCCTAGCACCAAAGTAGCTAGAATTCTATAGAAAGCCTAGTATCTCTAGAGATAATGATAGCAATAAGATAGACTACGAGTCGTTCTTCTGGAGCTTTATTTGAAGTTTTACCTCACTGTAAAGTAGGAGGCTGTGTTGATCTTATGTAAACAGTCGTGTGTACTTCTATAGACATACCTTGGACTCGCATATGTTTCTGTTGTACCACTCGAGAGATGTAATATGAGTGGAACAGGTGTTTCACTTGTGTTATGTCAACGACTTGTATACTACACCATGTAGTGGTATTGGGTCTACAGTGGTATCAGAGCAAATGTTTTGACCCTAGGATTAAAACCCTTTAAAGGAGACCTATAGGTTTGGTAGTGTCTATAGGAAGTGTCTTAGCTAAGTCAACTATGCTAAACCAGCTATTCATTTGACTTGAGATGGGTATTCACTGGAGTATAATCCTGACACACTTGAGTCAATCTTTCTTATCTATCTTTCTTAAGTAAAGTTAGTTATTTATCTGGCTTCATTCCAAATAATTAGAACACCATTGAAGCTTAAGATAATGGGTGGTAGTAGACCACAGTTGGTATACAATACATGGTAGTCCAAAGAGAGGATACAACCATAAGGAAGATATCCTATTGGAAGAAGTATACCAATACAAGTATGGTTAAGTAAGAGTCATTTAAAAAGTCAAATGACTGATGTTAAGTAAGGGAGATAAGTTATATAAGGTAGTATATGTCTATGCTGAGTCAATCATAGGAGGTAAGGAAGAGTCATAGGAGTTATACAAGTTTACTTTTCATGGTAAAGTTGGTAATCCTATATGATTCACTTGAGAATCATGATGTGAGGGAGTAGAACATCATAAGTGAGAAGTATGATGAGCAGTAGGATTTAAGGAATAGTTCGAAAGCTTAGGCCTTAAAATCCTAATAACTGTACCAAGTATGTTAGAACCATAGTCCTTAATTCAAAGAAGGCTTATTTAGAGCATATCACATAGAGAAATCCTAGAGTTATAGGTGGTATATTCTAAACAATCATGTGTTTAGAGTAGACATGTTAGAACTAATTGTATTATAGGAAGTAGTCCTCAATAGCACATATATATGGTATACTATTTCAGTACTTCCAAAGAAAACTAGGTTAACTTCAACTATCCCAGGCCATTTTTTTTCAAGTTTGTCTCGTTGCAAATGTGCAATTAAGATAAATGTTGAGACAAATAGTAGAAATTCACGTATTCATACTAAGTATCACAACCAAAACCTATCTTATGTGGTGTTATATACTACACATCTGAGCCTGATGTTTAGGGATGTCTTACCCAACTTTTATATTCAGGCATATAATGATGTGTATTATAAGCACAAAGCTGAATCTTCTTGGATTTTATTTGATTTTCATTGATTGACTAGATCCATACATGAAGTTTGACTTTGATATGCAAATGCATGTTGCAATATCAAGCTCTTACTTGATGTTATAGTTCTAGAGGGTAAAGGTATTCGTGTGAGGAAGTGACAAATTTTGAAGATTTTGAAGACAAGATGAAGGCTCACCAGAAGAAGGAAGTAAAGTTGTGGGAAGCAACCACAACAATCTAAAGTAAGGACCAATTAAAACTCATTTTTATCCTCAATTGAGGAGTACTTCAACATGGAAGTACCATGAAAGTGAGAAAAATAGTGAATATGGAGCAGTAGAAGTTGACCCATATTCATTATGGAAGAAGGGAATGCAAGTGAAGTCAGTTACGATACTATTTTCATAGTGCCACAAATGGTTTGCTTGCAGAATGAATCCTGAAAGAAGGAAAATAGACAAGTGAAGTCGCAGTTGATATAATAAGACCACAGCTGATATAGAATAGTCAGGAAGAGGAAGCATTGAAAACAAGGTAGATCTAAACAAAAATTATAAAAGTATCCACATCTGGTAGGTAGATAGTGACTAGAACCATAACATAGCCACAACTGGTATCCAATAAGCAACATCTGGTGCTAGATAGTTTCCAACTGGCATCAAATAGTCTGCAGCTTGATCATTCTTTCACTCAAAAAGGAAAGAGGGATTCCACAGCTGGTATTCCGTAGCTGGTAATCCATAGGTGGTAAACGTTTAGTCGGAGGATTCATATCGGACAGCCACAAGTGTGTGGATACACCGCAAAGAATTCTTCGTGAGACTTTAGAAAAGTACAAACCTTAAACCAGACTTAGACCAACTATCTAACCTTGGAGTTTAATGATTAGAAGAAAAGGATCTTGAAGATCATTAGTAAACTCCAAGGGGGAGAGGAAGGGTGAAGGAGAAGTATTAAAATATGACTTGGAGTATGATAGACGAAGAAAAAGGTCTGATCTGGTAGGAAGTACAATCTTATTTTCATAAGGTTGTTGGGAAGTACCCATACAAAAGTACTCTCTGGAGGATGTCAGACCAGAAGCCGAGGTTCATATCTCGAGGAAGTAAGGGTTAGACCCTAACTTGAGTGGGTAATTGATAATTACTCAGAAGTAAAAGGGCTCAAGTAAGTCCAAGAAAATGACGTTGAATGAAGTAGATGTCGGAGGACAATCAAAGCTTAAGAATGCTTAAGACCGAAGGAGTTTGACCATACCAAAACATAAGCCTATTAGAAAGATTCCTTTCATGGAACCTAAAGAAACCAAAAGGAGGATAACTAGCATAAACTAGAAGCCATGATTGGATGGACTAAATGAGTCTAATCCATTCGTAGGAATAAACCACCATAACCATGCCTATTGTAAATACCTTACTAAGTACCATTACTTTCGTTATGGTAGTAAGGGAAAACAATACCCTACCTTAAATAAATCTTTTAGAATCAAGGTTTGGGCACCGCAGCTGGTACACCGTAGTGTCATATTACACCGTAGCTGGTAGAACCAAGCTTTGGGTACTCAGATAGGAAGCTGTCATCACAACCCATTAGTAAATTCAATAGCACAATAAGATGTCCTAATCCAGGGATTTTTGGAGAGCAAGACTATAAGCTTAGAGTATTGAAAGAAATCGTAGAATGGAAGAAAGTATCAGTGCCAGACATTAGAAGACTCCAGGAAGGATCTGGACAAGGGATATATTTAATCATATCTAAAGAGATCACCATGAAGTTTGAAAGGATTGTGATCTGTTCAAGTCCGTTCCACATTCCGAAATGTGAGAGCGTTCGAACTTTGGGACGAAGTTCAGTTTAAGGGCGAGAGGCTGTAATATCCCAGGTTTAGAGGCTATAAAATGAGAGAACACCAAAGTGTACATTGCATTCATGCATAGAAAATCCGGGGAATTTTCGCGCTTTCAAATAAAACTTACCACAGTAACTGAAGTTTCACTTGACTTGCTGGAATTGAAGTAAATCATCAAGTCAAGCGCTATAAACTTCACTGTGATCTTTTGCTAAAACCTTGTTTTGGGTAGGGATCATTTGATCTATGGGTTAGATCAAATAGAAATAGATTTACAACAAACAACACCTTAATTAAGGATTAAATACAAGAGCTTATAAAGCATCTCAATATGATAACCCTAACCACCACACATGAATACTTATTCAACTATAAATCAAAGCACACAATTAATTAAGAAACTATTCTTACTTATCTTTTCCAGGTCTTTTACTAAATAAATATTCTTACCATGAGTATCATGGTATATCTTTTCAACTATAATACTTGATCCAAGCCAAGGACATTCTAATTCATTCTTTATCAACCCTTGACTATTCCATCATGTCTATTCCAATTCACTTCCAACAAACCTCTGAGAGAGGAGAGGACCATCCATGTGTTTATATTATTCATTGAGTATAACCCTGGGCTAATATTCAAATTCTATCCTAGTGAGATAAGTAATTGATATTAATTAATGCTAGAAGAAGTACAATTCAAGTATTAAACCCTAATTGACCTAGTTAATACTTGATAGTAAGTAAGAACCTCTTTTACTAGTGATCCAAGAGAGAGACAAGTGTTGTGATCATTACAACTTGGTAATAATCATAAACCCTAGAGAAACCCTATCTATCTAAGAGAGCTCAAGTTAAGAGGTGTACCCAAGTGTATGGACTAATACTTGGTCTTGGAGACAGAACCATAATTCACCAATGAATTGTTATGAGGCCAATAATTTGATCATTACAAATTGGGTGGTGATCATAAACCCTAAGAACCTAAATGAATGAAATGAGAGGAATAATAAAGAGAGATTAGTGAGGAAGAATTGATCATGTCTAATGCATGATCTTGCCTTATAAATTGAGATGATAAGTTAAACCTATATATGTGATCCATAGATCTCATTCTTCCCATGAAATAATAAGTAAGTCACTAGTAGTTAACCAAACCAGTCCTCATGCCTTGTGTAGAGGAGTATTACTATTATACTTAAACCTTGCTTATCCAAACCCTTGAGACAAACATAGCATTGCCTTGATACAAGAATTCTACCTAAGTGAGGAGGAGGAACCCTAGCCAATTAAACATAGCCTAGCTTATGATCATAGTTCAAACCTAGTTGTGTATCACTTGGGTGATCACTACTAAAACCCTAGGCCATATTTGAATTCCAATCCAAGTATCACTTTGGATTATAAGTAGAACCCTGCCATGCCTCATGCCTATTTTATACTTCAAATAGTGAAGTATTCCCAAAACCATAAACCTTTGCACATAGGATCCAATCCACATAAATAATATATCCTAACTTGTGTATCATAGATCACCAGTATAAACCAAGCTAGTTATACTTAAGCTTAAATGATATTTAAGTGATTAGAATGAAACCAATATCTAATTCTATTTTTCCTCCAAGGAATTTGTTTAGTAGACCAAAGAAAGTAATATTTCATAAACTAGAACCTCCACATAAGCAAGTGATTTAACCATGATAAGCATAGAATCTATTCTAAATAAGTTAAGCTAGAAGTGGCTAAGCAAGATTATTAAACAAATAGAGTTTATCCAACCATATGCATCAATCTTAGAAATAATCCTTCACATAAAATGATGAATTCATCTCATCCTCATTACCATCCAATTTAAAATTCTAGACTTAATTAAAATATATGTGAACCCCACTATCGTTAAGCACCCTAGCCAAAATTAAATGATATGTTCACCATGCACAGGTTATAAATTTTCAAACCATTGGAATATATTTGATTTCTAAATTTAAAAGCAATTGAGATGAACCCTAAAATAATATATATTTGACTCTTAACTTGTACCTCATAAGAACAAAAATTAATCAATTATAAATGGTTGTCTAAAAACAAAACAAGACAGTGAGTATCATTATCAAATGGTTTTGATGTTCAAATATTTTAGAACTTGCAAAACAAAACAGAATTAAAATTTGAATTCAACTAAATAATTCAAATCAGAAAATAAAACAGAAAACAAAAAGCAAAAAAGGAAAAAGGCCTTACCTTGCTGGACAGCCGAAGCAGTCCAACGTAGCCCATAACCAGCCCAGCCCGCGAACGAAGTCAGCCCAACACCACCGTACCGTTTCGGTTGCGTCAAAGATCGTGCGAAGCGAGACACCTCTTTCTTCTTCTTCCCCGGCATCGACAGCACGCATGCGCCAGTAGGCCACGACCACGACATCGATAAGCTTGCCCGGACGTCGCCAGAACTCTCAGAACCACGCCCAACTCAATTCGCGTCCGAGCTTATCCACGCCCAAAGAGATCCATGCCAAACCGAAGCTTCCAGAGACCGCCACCTCTCCACCATTGCCGTCGTCGTGTCGAGGCCTCGGAGCTCCCCTCGGTCTATAAATACACCAGGATCTCCGCACTGAAACCCTAGATCCTCGCCACCCCTCTATTCCCTCTCTAATCTACCCAGATGCTCGCAATCATCCGCAGCACCTCGCCGGAGTTGAGCACGAAGTCGACGGTGGAGGTCACCCTGGAGCTCAAGAGGTGGTCGAGGAGGTGCGCCTCGATGTCGTTGTTCTACAGATCAAGCCGAGCATCCAGGGGAGGTCTGAGCGTGGTCAATTTCATCATTTCCTTCCGCAGTAGATCGCCGGGAATGGCGAATTCCTCACCGTATCCGTCGACAATCGCCGGAGCCGATCACACCTTGAGCTTCAAGGTGAGCTTGCGCTTCTTCTTAGACAAAAATCGCATCCTAGAAGCATCTATAGCTTATATTTGCATCTTGGCCGGAGAGCACCGCCGCGGAGACGTTCGCCGGAGATAGCTCCGGTGATCCTCTCGCAAATCCATCACCACCAGCACCTTCAGCGATTCGAGGAGAGTCGGAATACATCACTAGGCCGTCCTGGGAGGCACAAAAACGGCGGCGCCGTCCTCGTCTGGTCGCCGGCGTCGAGCCAACGGCGAGGGGAGCGTGTTCACCGCCACCTCAGCATCTTTGACTAGTCTCCTGCCCGCGTGGTAGTTGACTGGTCAAAGGACCCACATGTCTGTCTCTGTGGGTAGAAACAAACCGGTACATTTAGTATTTTCCAGTATTTCAAATTCCAGAAAAATGCTGAAACTTTGTAAAATCGTATAAAATTCATTTCAACTCAGAAAAATATAAATAATATATCAAAATGCTCACAAAAATAAACTCTATTCAAATAAAATATAAAATAAAAATGTGTGTCAAAATGAAAATTCAGTTATTTTAAACCTAATTAATTATGCTTTTCCATTTACTCAAAACACAATATGAATCCAATAATTGGTTAAGTTTAAAAAATTAACTTTGCTATACAGTAACTAAGTAAAATGTTAGGATTAATATTCTTTATCATGTTTTCATTAACTTAAATAATAGTAATAATTCATAAACCCTAATTTGAAAATTGTTACTTTCTATTTTCTTAAATAATTACAAATTCTTGTGAAAACTAATAAAATATCAAACCATTACTGATTTTGTTTCAAAGTAATTAGTAACCACACCTATATTGTCAATTATCATTTTAAGACTTGTACCATAATTTAAAAACCCTAGTTTTAATTTAAGTAAGACCTTAATCCCATTATTTTATATGTTCATTTTTAATTGTTGCAATCCTAAAACCTAGGGGTTTAACCCATGTGAATCTATGAGCTTCACTTATACCTATAGAATCCTAATAAGAAACAAATTAATACATGGTCATGATCTACTAAAATAAAACCACATCACTTCACATGTGATTAGCATTTCATGTCTTTATTCTTGATTAAACCTATATGATCCACTAGTGTCCCCTAGGTATAAACCCTAGCTTGTTACCACATGTTAGCACCATTGATCATCAATCCTATATACCACACCATTAGGATTAATCTCAACCATCAAACCCTAGTAGAACCATAGTGATGAACCCTCATACCAATCTTGTAGTAATTCATATTATATGCTCCTATTCAACTAAACCCTACTTAGAAAGTAATAACCCACTTAGCATAGAAACTATTAGTGATTACTTAGTGAAGAAAATGTGAAGCCATAGTAAACCCTAACTCATAGCAACAGCTTGATAATCATCCTTCGATATGATGCTTAGGAGAAACCATAAGTAATAAACCTGCCAAAACTTGCTACATATAGACCCATTCAACTTAAGAACCCAACTATTTCCTATTAGATAACTAGATGAATCCAATAGTAAACCCTAGAAAGCCATAGTTCCTATGTATAGTAGTTCATATTCTTATTTAACATGTTCTTCAAAAGTTATTCTTTTGGAGTACAAATGTCAATCAAACCTTAGAAGCCCTAATTCTTCTTTGAAATACTCATTATTTCTTAAACAACATGTTATTCAAAAGTTATTCTTTTGAAGTATAATACAAGTAATCATCAACCATGTCCTGTAGAACTTAAAATTGACAACTACTCTTTACATATTGTTCAACTACAAGCCCTTTATGTGTGTGTTTGTTATGATGTCTTATATCACTTGGTTATGATGCTAATATAACCAAACCCTAATAAGAACCTTGTTTGAGAACCATCCTAAAAGTGCAAGACACCCTAAAGAAATCTTTACAACTCATCCATCCTAAATCATCGAGGTTAGGTTACGCTCGAGACGATTGCATCTCATACTATGCATTATAGCATCTTTGCCTGTTCTTTAAACATTGTCCTTACGGACAATGATGGTATTTCAGAATTTGGAGTTCTCACGTATCGAAGCTTTTGCCTGCATAATCTTGCAGTCAAGAAAGGCAAGTTCATCGCTTGCTCATGTCATTTGATTATTTTTATCAAACTATATGCAAGGTACTATTTTTATCACTCATGCATTGAAAAGCAAAGTATTATTTTACAATTATGAATATGGCTATGTGGTGGGCAATGGAACCATGGTATGTGTTGATATGGTGGAGGTTCCATTGCATGGGTACTACTCATCTAGGACTAAGTACCAATGCCGTCCAGTGATTCTAGCGCCGTACATATCGCGTTGACCATAAGATCTATAATGGCTCTAGGAAGTCAGCTGTATCTTTTCCCTCTTGCATATCAACGGACCTGGTGGAGCCTGGCTGGGTGTTGGGATAACACTGCAGTAGGTTGGGATAGCCTTTAAAATCCCCATCCGTGTGGATGAGAGGCTCTATCATCTATGATGGATTGTCCGACGTACATCGTGGGTAAAGCCGTATGATCGGGAGATGTCTACCGGGGATGTACGGGTGGACAAAAGGGTGGGTATGCAAGTTCGCGGAGAAGGCGGTGTTTGGCTTGGATCTTACACCTGGCCTCACACCAAGGAAGTGTGGACGGGAAAGTATACGTCTGGTTGGCAACAAGGATAAGGTTTCGTATGAGAAAAGTAACGCACCTTTGTAGAGTGTATTGAATTGTGACTGTCACTCCCTGTTCCGGGAAGGGAATTACGAACGCGGCAGGAAAGGAACTCCATGAAGTTCCGGTCAACCTGTGAAGACTGACAGGCATAGTTTTTAGAATAAAATAAACCTTTTGAAGAAATATTTATGAAAACTTGCATTCGCCTATGACTTTCTGGTTTATGGCTTTAGCTAGTGCATGATACACCTATTTCCTAATATGAACTTGCTGAGTACGCTCGTACTCATTCCCTCCCATTTGAACCCCCTTCTTAGATCAAGACACCGAAGGAGAAACTACCGTGGAACTCGAAGACGAAGAAGTCAACTGCAACAAGATGAAGAATCCAGTCAATGAAGTCAACGGAGTCAAGTTCTGCGTCAGTTAAAGTGGAAACTTAGATTAGTACTAGAAGGGAACATTTCCATAATCCTAGCACCAAAGTAGCTAGAATTCTATAGCAAGCCTAGTATCTCTAGAGATAATGATAGCAATAAGATAGACTACGAGTCGTTCTTCTGGAGCTTTATTTGAAGTTTTACCTCACTGTAAAGTAGGAGGCTGTGTTGATCTTATGTAAACAGTTCGTGTGTACTTCTATAGACATACCTTGGACTCGCATATGTTTCTGTTGTACCACTCTGAGAGATGTAATATGAGTGGAACGGTGTTTCACTTGTGTTATGTCAACGACTTGTGTACTACACCATGCAGTGGTACGCTGGGTCACCACACAAAGTTTTATCCAAGGGTAACTGTATTGTTTACTTTACACACATTGCTTAATGCGATAGTTTGTTGCTTGCAACTTTATACTGGAAGGGGTTCGGACGTTAACCAGAAGGTGGATTATTAGTCATAGACGCAGTTGGATTACGGTCCATGTATTATGTTGTAATTTCCAATACCAAATTATCATAGTACTCATCTTGTCATGTATGGTCGATATTCTGTCAATTGCCCAGCTGTAATTTGTTCACCCAAGATGCTATTTCTTTATGGAGAGACACCTCTAGTGACCTGCGGACCCTAGTCCGATTTCCTTTATTGATAAATTAAGCGCAATCTTGTTCATTTACTTTAAAACATCTCCTTTCATTCGATACATCTAATCCTTTGTGTTCAGCAAACCGGTGAGATTGACAACCTCACTGCAAGTTTGTGTTGTGTGCAGGTTCCAAGTTGTTGCTGACGCCGGTACTACGTCCTGCCACTAGTCGAAACACCTTCGAAAATCACGCCTTTCTCCTCTGGTCGATTAAACCTTGGTTTCGTACTGAGGGAAAACTTGTTGATGTGCTCATCACACCTTCCTCTTGGGGTTCCCCAACAGCGTGTCCGCATACGTCGAGTAAACGCCATCACCCGCCGCCGAGGAGGAGGCGGATGCCGTCGTGGACGCCGACGGGGAGGAGGTCGTCCATGACCGCGAGATGGCGAAGCTCAACGTCGTCATCGAGGAGCGTCTTGCCGAGCTCACGCGCGAGACGAGGGAGCACAAGGCCTACGTCCGGGCCGGTCGCCATCGTTTAGGCGACCTCATCGGCTAGAAGAACGAGCTCGTCGCTCAGCAAGTAGCCCGCCTCCTCCTCCAGTTGCCCTCGCTCGACCGGCGCGTCCACGAGGAGGCTGCGTAGGCGGAGCTCGGCCGCCAAGAGCGCCGACGTCGCCAGCAGGAGAACCACGAGGCCCGAGATGCCGGCCGCGTCCGCCTCGAGGCACGGGACGTGGTCGAACGCTCCGAGCGCATTGTGTGGGAGCTCGGGTCATGGGGAAGCGGGTCGTGACACCGCAGGAGGCGGAGCGCGAGCGCGCCGAAGCTGCGCGGAGGGCCAGGAGGAGGGCGGACGTGAAGGACGCGGAGGAACGCCGGCGGGCGGCCGCCGCCAGGCCACCCAGCTGACAAAGCTGGAGTGGAATCCTCACGCGTACAAGCCGCCCGCGTCGAGTGAAATCCACGATCCCGGCGGCGAGTCGGCGACGAGGCCCTACGTAGCTAGGCTAGTAGCAGGTAGTATTGAGAAAAATGTAATATATTTAATTTTAATGAAAAATGAAATTATGTCCCTATGACATGTGGGCCAAGGGAGGACAAGGGGAGGACGCGAGCGGCCAGCGGTCGGCATCCGTGGCCACGCAAATGCGGCCCAGATTTGGGCCGGGTTTGGGTCATCTCGGACGCCGCGACCATCTGCATTTGGGATGCGTGGCCGCGTTGAGCCGCGTTTTTGTCCGTGTTGACCCATCCGCACGCGCGGGCGCGGGATGGGTACCCGCGTTGGAGATGCCCTAAGAGCATCTCCACTGGCGACCCCGATAGTGGCCCCGATAGCGTTTTGGCGGCCGACATTGTTTTTGGGCTCGCACCGGTGCGTCCCAAATGGCGCCGGCTAGTTTTGGAGCCCAATAGAATCGTCGGCATCCCCGTGCCGGCCCCTTCGCGTAGGGCGTGAATCGGGCGCGCCGGCGCCTCGCGGCACGACGGTTTTCGCGGGTGGGGGCGCCTTGTCAGCGGGAGGACGCGACGGTTCGCATCGGCCGTGACGCGGGAAGGTTGGTCGTCGGCGTTTAATGGTCTTCCGCATGGAAACCGAGGCGGCCACAAGGGCAGCGACTGGCCACGCGGCATCTAGTCGCCTATGCCGCTGTAAATCCGGGTAGTTGCCACCGCTATATAGTACGTACGCCGTCCACCACCGCGGTGCTATCCTGCCATCTCCACCACCGCCGCCGCTCAATTCTCTCCTCTCCACCTTAAAATGCCACGCGGTCTTAAGACGACGAACTCCATGCTTGGCCTCAACGGTCGCGTGCTGCCTCCACCACCACCGCAACCGCAGCCGGAGCCGCAACCCGACGTGGAGTACAGCTCCGACAACGACGAGGACCCACGGTTCGCGACGTGGCACGAGGCCTACGTCGCAGATGCGGAAGCAAAGGCGGCGGAGGATGCGGCGCAGTGGGGCGAGCAGCCGCAGGGCCCCGCCCACCCGGAGCAGGTGGCGATCCTTGCGTCTCTGAACGCGCAAAGCTACCAGCGGTTGAAGGAGGAGGAGCGGGAGTTCTTCAACGACGCGAACCTCGAGCACGCCCTCGAGATCTCACGCCAGCGAGTGGCCACGGAGGAGGCGGGACGCCACCTCATGGAGGCGGAGCGACAGAAGCTCTGCGAGCTCAACGCTCATCGCCATTATGAGGCGTTCGCCCGAGGCGAGGCGCGCCGAGATCGAGGCTTCTCGGCAAAGTGGAAGCGCGGGGACAGCGCCGCCGGCTCCGACGTCGGCCGCCATGCTCTACCGTCAGATGCGCGAAGCAAGGGACGAGAAGCGGGCATGGACGCCGGCGGCAAAGGCGAAGAACAACGACGAGGCATGCCCGTCGCGCGCCCCAACCGATGGCCAGTAGATTAGGATTAAGTTTAAGTTTATTTAGGTTTAAATTCGATTTAAATTCGAGTTACTTTTGTATAAATTTAGTATGAATTTCGATTTTTAAATATTATTTTAAATTTATATTTCTATTGGAGCTACGCTATGGATGCGCCGGTGTGAGAGTAGCATCCCTAAATAGAGGATACAGTACCGGCGTTCCCATACGGTAGTGCCTGGTGCCCATTTTGAAGGCTGCCTGTGGAGATGCTCTAACTCTACTGCTCCTTCCCTTCCCGACAAGTATTTAGGTCTTCAGATCTCGCGCAGAGGGATGCACATGGCTTGATTTCACACCAATTATATCGAATAGTTCTGCGGTACATCGGCCCTGCAAGCAAACGATTCAGGCCAGATCCCAGTTGGCTGCATCATGACCAAATACATCAACTCCGTGCTGCTGGGCTCGTCCTTTTGGTCTCCTCAACAGGAAAAATCGGAAACATACCACCATGGTGTCATTTTGGTGATTTCTACCTCAAATTAGTAGAAAGCGTAATTATGGAGTACCCACAATGCACAATGGTTAACACGCTGAAGATCGCACCTGACGACATAGAAGAAACCTTCCGAAATGTTGCAGAAATAGGAGTAAAATCACGTTAACAAAGCCTAACCTAGAAGGTCATTCTCATCATCACCACACCGCATCTAGTCTACGGATCAAAAGAAATTAAGAAAAACACCTCGGGGTCCACGGTATCAGAGGGCAATCATTTGGAGGAACATGGGCTTAGAGCATCTCCACCGTCAGCCTCAATAGCCATCCCGATAGCATTTTGGTGGGCTGACATCGAAAATGGGCTCACATCGACGTGTCATAAAAAGCGCCGGCGTTTTTTCGAGCCCAATATAGGCGCCGACAACCCGGTGCCGGCCTCTTGGCGAAGGGAGCGAATAGAACGCGCCGGCGCCTCGCGGCACGATGGTTTTCGCGGGTCGAGCCGTCTTGGCAGCGAGAGTAAGCGACGGTCCGCGAAAATGACGCGGGAAGGTTGGTCGCCGGCGTTAATGACTTCCCGCGTGGAAACCAAAGCGGCAACGAGGGCGGCGACTGGCCACGCGCCGTCCAGCCGTCCACCCACCTTCCCCACGCGTCTTCAATGCGCGTCTGCCGCCTCCCTTAAAACCCATCGGCGCGCACCTCTCTTCTTCCCCGTCTTCCAACCCTAACCGCGGTCACCACCATTGTCAATGATGACGGCGGGAGAGGAGAGGCGGAGGGGAGTAGGGTTTACGAACCGAACTCTCCTCCGTGAACCCTTTTAATAGGGGTCGTGCGGGGAGTTTCTCGGGCCCCCGAACTTCCGATTCGGGCCGGCCCATGTTTACGGGCTCTGATCTGCGCGCGTTTCGATCCGAACCCGTAAATCCGCCGGAAAAGTTCGGCTCCAGCGGGATTTACGGGCTCCGTTAGAGATGCTCTAAGCAGATTCACATTTATAGATGCCAAACCGGGAGAGCAAGCAAAGAGTTGGCTTCAAATCTCGGGCATCACTACTACATAAACCTTAGTGCACACTTTTACATCTGGATACATCTGAACTTTGTTTTCTGACAAATTGATTAAGCACAAATTCACACATATAGGTATTGGATAATTGGATAGAAACTTACTCATGAATTTTTCGTTATTAAGTATGGCTGTTTGTGACCTGTGCGAAAATTGTAAAACAAGTAACCCTACGAAAATGATAAAGTTACTGCAGAAATCCATTTTTGTTATGATAGCACATGATGTAAATGGTCAAGGGTAGTTTTTGTGACGGGTCTAACTGCTAAGAAAGAGACGTTTTGGACACCTTATTATAGATGAATCTCAAAAGCCACGCATGGTAATATATCATACCTTCATATTAACATATTTGTTTCATCTGAAAAATCATATTTGTTTGGTATAAAAGTCAAATAGGATTTTTAAATAATACCATGTGATATTACATAGAGACGTTTGTTAAATAACCATTAGTGAAATAGGTTAAGACCTCACATATGACTTTTAATAGAGACCAGTATGCAGTAAGAATTTATGAATATTAGATGCAGTTGCAGGCTGCAACATATGCCACTGATATAGAAAGTCTCTGCTTATTTATTTATTCATTTGAAAGAAGGCATTCACCTAGCTTTACAAATAAATAATAAAGCCCCAAGAAAGGCAATGAACAAGTTATGTTGGGAACGCCAACCTACAGTACTTAACATACATAAAGCATAATGGAAACAAATCTGGTCTTACAACATAAACATCCAGAATTTTAAAAAAGAAGGCCCTATAACTACTATGTCAAACTTGCTGCTACTTGCGGAGTTCTGACGCTGTGCCTTAAATGGTTGCTTGAAATTTCCCTTGACCAATGGGAATGGGGTAATCCATCATCCGCACAGTGAGGTGATACTTTTCTTATGCAAGCAGTGAGCTGATGCTTTGATGATGCTATGTTGGTGCAAACACTCCAGGGCAGGAAAAGTCAGGAAAACTGGCAATGGTTGAGAGCGAGGCAAGGCATCTCATGCCACAGATATTCTATCTTTATGAGGTGAAGCAATGCATACCTATTCTTTCTCCCTTTTTTGTAAGTGTAGCATATGCCCTTTCGTGCACAAAGAGGAAATAAACTGATAGGCAAGGGGCAACAGTGAGCTGATGCTGAAGTAATAGGGCAACAGTGAGTTGATGCTGAAGCTTACCGAACAAAGGCATCATGTTTCTATCCGAGTGCTTGATAAGATGTGAATTATTGCTCAGACCCATCACCTTTACGTGCAGTACACTGGATAGCGCAGCATTTGTTCCTTTTCTG
Organism: Lolium multiflorum; assembly: GCA_030979885.1. Taxonomy (NCBI): domain Eukaryota; kingdom Viridiplantae; phylum Streptophyta; class Magnoliopsida; order Poales; family Poaceae; genus Lolium; species Lolium multiflorum. The sequence goes on from CM061748.1 coordinate 290,576,570, forward strand.
GCCCTTTCCAGCTTTGCTGATGACCTTACTATCACGCCACATGTCTCTTTGCTTTTTTTTTTCCTCTGCTTTTTTAAAAGCAAAAGTTGAGGATTCTCTACATTCTTTTCTCCAGAAAGACTAAAATGCCCAAGGTTTGTTTAGTGCAGAAGGGCCTAAGTTTGTTTACAAACTGTAAAACCGCCGTGGTTCTTAAATGTGAATGTAAAAAGCTAGTTAGTTTGCTGCGCTTTGAGAAGATAGGTGAACTTACGAGATTGACGGATGAAACGTCGCAGGAATGTATAAAACACAACGGATCGGAGCAGATCGGTCGCGGGGCCGCGGCGTAGAGCGAGACGAGGTGAGGCGGAAGGAAGCGGCAGCTTCCGTCGCCGGCGGCGGGGTCTCCTCCGCCGACGCCATGGCTGACCTCGTGGGATTAGAGATGGCAAAGTATGGTTCAGGGCTTTGCTTTCCGTAAAGCCAAGCCCAGTGAAGATCCCGAATGAAACTAGCCCACGCCGGCACGCCGAAGACATGTGGAGGAAGTCCAGCTGGCTTCATGGGCTTCTTCGAGAAAAAACACTTGATGGGCCAACTGGGCCAGTTATGGACGTGGCGGGCGCCTATTGGGTGGCACCGGATGCGACTCTGCTCGTCACCGTCTCCTGTGAGAGTGAGGAAGCCGCCACGGCCACCCACATCATGGTCACCGTCATGGGAAGGGAATCCCAACAAGTCGTTTCCACTCGTCCACAGCGCCGAGGAGCCGATGCCGACGACACCCGGAGCCATGGCCCTGCCGCTGCTGGGCTCCCCCTCCTCCTCCTCGCTCCCGGCCTCACGCCCTGCCTTCTCTCCCAGGTACTACTGCACAGACCACCAGTAGCAGCAATGCGGATTCTGCTTGATTTCTCCTCGTAAAATTGTTGATCCCCTGCGACTAGATCCGGGTGCGATTCCAGTTACTGCAGCATATGTCCTGGTTTGGCCGGGTTTTGGGATGAGGATTGGTATTTGCCAACATTCTGTAAATGACACAAGCTCCACATTCAGCAAATGTCGCATACAAAGTTAGAGTCATGGGATTAATCTCGGACTCTAACCTGTATATATGTTTCCTTTCCGATGCTTCTTCTTGCCAGGAGGAAATGTGGCAATGCTGCGCGCGTCAATTTGAGATGCTCCATGGAAGAGAAAGCGGCACCGAGGAACAACGGGATATCCAAGCACTTGCTGTCATGCCTCGCTGCTTCTCTTGTGCTCGTCGCTCCACCTAGTCAGGTACCAATGTACACCATCTTACCATCATCAGATGGACGTACACTGATCCGGAAAGAAAATTCGGAGAGCGAAGCTGCCTAAGCTACCATATTCAGAGATGCACTCTCCTTGTTGACCAGGCTATTCCTGCAGACTCCTTTGCCCAGCCGAGCCTGTGCCAGGTTGCAGTGGTGGCAGCCATCGACAAGGGTGCCGTTCCTCTGAAGTTCGACGGCCCTTCGGATGATGGTGGCTCTGGGATGATGATGATGAAGGGCATGACTGCCAAGAACTTTGATCCGGCTCGATACTCGGGTAGGTGGTTTGAGGTAGCGTCGCAGAAACGTGGGTTCGCTGGGCAGGGACAAGAAGACTGCCACTGTACTCAGGTATTGTAATGGGAGCAGTATCATACTGAATAATCTGATTTCTTTTTCTTCTTGTTTAGAAAGACAGAAATAGTCTGTATTATGTCTGAAAAGCATACTGTATTTGGCATCTTTGCATCGAACTGAATACATACTAAGCAAGATAACCACTTGCTTTTTCGCGTCATATGATTTTGCCACCGTAAGTGGATTACGGTGGATTACTTCATAAAGTTGCTTGTCTGCAGGGAGTGTATACATTTGATGAGAAGTCGCGCGCAATCCAAGTGGAGACATTCTGTGTCCATGGTTCGCCAGATGGATACATCACCGGTATCCGGGGGAGGGTGCAATGCCTGTCTGAAGAGGACATGGCTAGTGCCGAGACAGACCTCGAGAGGGAGGAGATGATCCGCAGCAAATGCTTTCTCCGCTTTCCCACACTCCCTTTCATACCCAAGCTACCCTATGATGTCATTGCAACTGATTATGACAATTACGCTGTTGTGTCTGGAGCTAAGGATGCAAGCTTTATTCAGGTATGGAATGACTATATTCTGCAAACAAATTGTTTGAATAGTTCAGGTATGTTTTAACTGAACGGAAAGGAGAGTTTATTAACAGAGATGAACACTAGGCAGTATGTAGAATATACTTTATGTTGGTAAAATTATCTTACTATCTGATGCACTGCTGTTCTAAAATATCATGAGAATTAACTCAGATTTCTGCCACTGAATCAGATATACTCAAGAACACCTAACCCTGGACCAGAGTTCATCGAGAAATACAAGTCCTACGCTGCTAACTTCGGCTATGATCCGAGCAAAATCAAGGACACACCGCAGGACTGCGAAGTCTCGTCGGACCAGCTTGCACAGATGATGTCAATGCCTGGTATGAACGAGACACTGACGAATCAGTTCCCGGACCTGAAGCTAAAGTCCTCAGTTGCATTCGACCCATTCACAAGCGTGACGCAGACCTTGAAGAAGCTCGTTGAACTGTACTTCAAGTAAATCCGGGTGTTGTACACGGGTCACCGCTCACCCTCCACATGGAGCTGCAGTTTCATAGTAAACCCAATAAAATGCAGCCTGTATTATGTTTCAGCGATTATGGCTTTTCCTATGAGGAGTATTACAGGAAGCGACCAAGCAATCCTACCAAATTAGAACTCTATCGCCGAAGGGAACAGCGAGGCTACGCAATTACGGAAGGCTACGGCTTGGGGCATGGAAGGTTAATTACACCAACGATTCAGGGATAAAATAAAGGCCGACCATGTTATGGTAAGATAACCTGACTTGCGAAGGAGAGTCATCATTGACATGGTTCACGACTGGACCTCCGCAGATAACGATCACGGCGAGAGCATGGTACTGCCGGAGACCACTTCGAGATGCATCACGGGGAGCGTCACGGCGACGCACAACTTCGAGATGGCCAGCTACCCGCTGCTCGAAGGCATGGGCGTCGGAAAGTATGTGAGCTCGAGCAACTTCAGCGCCGGCGGCCACGACTGGTGCATCCGGTTCTACCCGGACGGAGCCACGGAGCACTACGCTGGCAACGCGTCGGTCTACCTGTGCTACCTCGGCCAGGCGAATCACGTCCGGGCAAAGTTCACCTTGACCATGCTGGAGAAACAGGGCAAAGTGCAGGTAACGGACAAGGGCCGTCAAGAGCATGAGTTTTCTAGGGTACATCCCGATTGGGGATTCCCCAAGTTCGTCGAGAAATCCAGGCTGCTGGAACCATCTTCCTCATCTCTCCTCGACGGTGGCGGTGGTTACCTGACGATCAGGTGCGTCCTCACCGTGATCAAACCGCCGCGTACGGAGCTCAGGAAAGACCTCGTTGTGGTTCCGCCTGTGGAGCTTCCCGGGCACCTCGCCCGCGCGCTCAGGGACGGGACAGAGGTGTGGACGTCACATTCCGCATGGGAGGCCGGGCGTTCGACGCGCACAGGACCATCCTCGCCGCACGGTCACCCGTCTTCCAAGCGATGCTCTTTGGCCCGATGATGGAGAAGGATACGCGGAGTGTAGACGTCGTCGACATGGAGCCCGACATCTTCGAGTTGCTCCTTCACTTTATCTACACGGACTCGCTGCCCCCGTGCGGCGACGGCGGCGAAGAAGATCACAGCTCCGCCGCGATGCAGCATCTGTTGGTCGCCGCTGATCGCTACGGGATGAACAGGCTCAAACTCATGTGCGAAGACAGGCTCTGCAAAAGCATCGACGTGGAGACCGTCACCACGAGGTACGTGCTGGCGAATCAGCACGACTGCGAGCACCTCAAGAACGCCTGCTTGGAGTTCATATCGTCGTCGACGGAAGTAACCGACGCCGTCGTGGAGAGCGAAGGCTTCAAGCATGTCTTGGCAAGTTGGTCCCTTCTAGAGAAGAGAAGCGGCAACAAGGTCGCCCAGAAGTAGTCCAATCGAAAATTCTCAGTATGGATTCTGGATGATTTTTTTTTTTTTGTTAGCGTGCATAAATTATGAAGTCCAACCCTATGTTTAAAATAATAAATACACTTCGAAATGATATTTCATGATGGTCGGGTCTATTGATATATTTCGAAGTTGACAAACCCACAGAAATTTGACTTGGACCAAAATTTATATGTCTAGGTTTGTCTTGTTAGATTATTAGGCAATTTTCGTTTGAGTGTAATTACCGAAAACAACATTACAGATGCACAAGCATATTTCACCAAACATATCAGACTAAGCACATGCATCAGATCTGAACATGAAACAAGTAGCAGTACAAGGTAGGAGAGGAAAAACACGTACATCGCGACCAGGAAGGTCGCATCAACAACACCACTATGGGAATCATTGATGTCGCCCATGGTGTAGTCGAATTTGTCGAGGAAGCAGTCGAATCAACGAAGAAGAGCACGAACAGCAGCGAGCAGTCGCGCCGAGACGCTCCCCAAAAACCTTATCGCCCGTCTTCCGGTGCAGGATCTCAACGGACGGGGTGCGGAAATTCTGGACGGCCAACCCTATGAAAAGACTAGAGAGTAGCACAGCAAAAGGAAATTTCATGATGGTCGGGTCTATTGATATATTTCGAACTTGACAAACCCAAAGAAATTTGACTTGGACCAAAACTTATATGTTTAGGTATGTCTTGTTAGATTATTACGCAATTTTCGTTTGAGTGTAATTACCGAAAACAACATTACATATCCACAAGCATACTTCACCAAACATATCAGACTAAGCACATGCATCAGATCTCAACATGAAACAAGTAGCAGTGCAAGGTAGGAGAGGAAAAAGCACGTACATCGCGACCGGGAAGGTCGCATCAGCAACACCACCATGGAAATCGTTGATGTCGCCCATGGTGTAGTCAAATTTGTCGAGGAAGCAGTCGAACCGACGAAGAAGAGCACGAACAGCAGCGAGCAGTCGCGCCGAGACGCTCTTCAAAAATCTTATCGTCCGCCTCCCGGTGCAGGATCTCAACGGACGGGGTTTCGAAGGCCTGCTCTCCCGGACGGCTGTGCTCGCAGTCGCCGGGATGGGGAAGACTAGAGAGTACCGCAGCAAAAGGAACTTTTTCTTGAGAGAAGCAGACTAGGGAGTTCTGGGCGTGAGACTCCAGATCTGTTATGTCTCAGCTTCCTTGAGTGTGTCTCGAACTCGAACTCGAGTCACGAAACGCGATGTGCGTGACGAGGCGGGGCGGGGCGGGCGGAGGAGGAAGAGTACGCGAGGGCTCCTTCTATTCTCACTCACTCGGAAGGACTAGAAGAGCAGCCCTTATATACCACTCCAACTCCCTCCCAACTAACAATGTGGGACTATACTTTGTCCCCCAAGATTGTCCAAACTGCCAATGTGATGGGCCTTGAAATTTCAGAAATTGTAGAGTACATGGGCTGCCTTATTGGACTGCAGCTCATCTACATCTAACAATCCCCCACCAGATCTCAAATGCACATCAGATGGCACATTAGTTTCATTCACTGTTTAATATACCTGCACTTTAGTGGAGACTGTTAAGTTGAACTTCTACTTAGACAAGGAGCTACGCTTAACCACTGGCGAAGCGCCTTCAAGGCGAAAGTGGGCTACTGCCCCCCCCTTCCAAAAGCTGCACAGGTAATTTTTTAGGTGTAGGCTACATCGACCGTCTTTTGTTTCCTGGTTTCCTTGATCAGTTCTCAGTCTCTATTAAATTCTATACCACAGCGCATTGATGATTTCTACAAAACTATTGGCATGCGCCATGGGTCCTGCTCCGTACAGTGCCTAGTGTAGTACTACCTTCATCCCAAGGTTTAAGGCCTATATTTTTTCAGAAAGTTAAAATATGTTAAGTTTGACTAAGTTTTTATAAAAAATCATTAACATGTCAAATACAAAATTAATATTATTAGATAGATAATAAAATATATTTTCATGTGCTATCTACAAAATATCATATTTATTGATAGATTATTCTAAAATTTTGGTCAAACATTACTTTCTTTGACTTTTTCAAAAAAATATAAGCCTTAAGCCTTGGGATGGAGAGGTAGTAGTAGTATAGTACTAGCAGGTACTAGCAGGTTATAATTTTTTGTTTTTACCTTTGGGCATGGACAATTTGGCCGATTCTTAATGTTTTTTGCTTGCTTGCCATCGGTGGATGGATCTTGGTCAGATTTTAAAAAAAACATAGAACTAAAAGTTTCTTACTATGCCCATTTCTATGTGAATCAAGAAATTACCGCTGGCCATATTAGTGGTTCTTGGCAGAAAAAGGAACCCGGCCGTACATACCTACCCCTTTGATCGCCACCGCCCGGTCATTTGCGACCTCGACTCTGGCCCCTTCGGCCTCGATCAGCCAAAGGAACAAAGGAGAACAAGACAGAAACACAGAAAGCTAAGCCTGAACTCAACATACATGGTGGATCAATAGATCAGTGCGTAGTGATGGCCGGCCAGCGATATAGACTGGGGCCACGGTGCTTGTCTCGCCTCTGTAGTGATCCGGAGCGGCATGCCCTCTACCCAAATACCTACCCACCGCACGATCATTTGCGACTTCGACTCCGGCCCCTTGCCGCCTCAACAATGGAACAAAGAAAACAAGACACAAACACAGGGAGCTAATCCTGAACTCAACGTACCTTGCCGGCTCGATCGACCGATCAGTATGAGAGCTTCATGGTGATGGCCGGCTAGCGATATAAACTGGGGCGACACGGTGATTGTGTCTCACCTCCATCGTGATCCGGAGCAGCATGCCCTCTCCTCTTCCTCTCCTCGCCAAAGTCCAAAGTCACAAGTCACGCACGCGATGCCGCCCGCGGATTACGACCACCCTTATATTTATAGACTCGTTTTGGAGGGAATAGAGGTTCCGAATTTGAGAGGATTTAGTGGGCGTTTCCATCCACCTATTCTGCTATTCTCCTTGACACTGCTATGGACGGATGAGATGGGTACTCACACGGATCGGTGACGTGGCATGCAAAATAAAAGGGCCCACCCCGAAATTATAGCAACCGTGAGAAGCAAAACACCCCGGATAGTTATTATGGGACGGAATCCTAGCCAGTAATACATTCCTTACTTATTTCCTACCTACCTATACCTATATGTGATCCATTCATATTCCCTTTTTTCCGCTCGGCACTGCCCATGCTCTCTACTCCATCAGCACTAATTTAGGACACCCTTCATGCCAGATTTCTAGCAACACCCATAAATCCAATCGGAAGATTGTATTGGCGCAAGGTGCTCGTGTTAGGCCCGTCGCACCATCGACCTACAAAGTTGCAAGGGTAATTCACAGCATTTGGTAGATTATACTCCTTGCATGTGCCTCTGCTGCTTCTTGTACGTGGGAATCATCAACGGAGATGGAGGCGGTGGTGAGAAGTGGCCAATATTTCTACATGTCAATACACCGCAAATATCATGGAGTGGGGATTTGGCCATTTGGGTCTAACTAATTCTTGCAAATAGCTTGATGCTGCAGCCTTGCCATTACTTTTTTTTTTCTTGCATCTACCTCCGTTTCTTACTTTCTCTACCAAGTGCACCACGCAACGACTTGCAAATCTGGTTAGAAAAACACAAATTTTTGTATAGCGAAAAAGGTAGTACTAATTAAGCTCCAAATTTCTGCATGGCCATTACTGTTTTTTGGACATTTACGTCTCACAGAATAGACCAGATACTAACTGTGATATCAAGTTCTTCAACTCAATGCTTAAGAAATTCATCAACATAACAAAATGCAACAATTCATCAATGCTTTACATTGTACATCTGAACAAAGCATTGTCCCTCTGCTACATGAAAACAGATAGGCAGACCATGACATCAACAACACAGAAGTAAGCCTAATAATGAACATTGCCGGTCAGCTGGTCGATCACCAAGCTCCAGCCACATGCAAATATCCATATCCAAGTTCACAATATATTCAGCCAAGTCCCAACTTCTCAACAAAAGCGCGCAGCATGACGTCGCTGCAGCCACCACATGGCATCCACAATAGCCAATTGCACAGCACAGAAGGGCCCCGGCAACAGAGGTCAGCGATGTTGCAGACAAGCCAGCCCATCTCCAGGCCGGAATGCCTCCTCTTCCTTGCTCATAGGCACCGCCGCTGCCCTCCTCGCTGCGTGCCATCTGCTGGAGGGTTTTCGGAGCAGGTTGCTTGTTCTAGCGACCAAGACCATGCCAAGCTGCTCGGCGTCCATCCTCCATAATCCGCACCAGCTACATACATCAAGAGAATATATAAGCAACTGGAACCGAAAGATGGGTCCTGCCAATGCGATGGGAAAAAACATATACCACCAGAAGCTACTGATATTTATACTTGCTTGAGAATACAAACAGAAATGACAGACAACAAAGCTTTATTGTCAATAGAGAACCCGTCTTCTTTCGCAAGCTCCTAATACGTCACTTTGTACACAACTCCAACGGTACAACACCAACTGCTATAATTTCTTCTCCTGCAATCTAGTAAGCACATACCACTAGTAGGAAAAGGGCTAACTGTGGCGCACCATTTCCTCTTTCTGTGGCGCACGAGGCCGTCGCCACAGTTGCCACGCGACTAGTATTAGAATTCTGTGGCGCAGCACTGGGTGCGCCACAGAAGTTTGGAATTCTGTGGCGCATGCGCACCAGTGCGCCACAGAATCTTTGAGAATTCTGTGGCGCACCTGCACACATGCGCCACAGAATTTGGCTGTAGATTTTGTGGCGCATCTGCTTTCGTGCGCCACAGAATATTTATAAGTTTTTATGGCGCACTACCATTGCATGCGCCACAGAATGTTAATTTTTGATTTTCGAATTTTTCCATTTCTGCAGTATATAGGTATTTGACAGAAATATACAGGAAATACATAGCACAATCCAGAAATAACAGAAATACTCACAAATGACATGATACACACAAATCTTCATCATTACATCATTTAGATCCAAATTATTACACAAGTACAAATGTGTTCATCGTCGCATACACATGCATCGTCACCGGCCACCTAGACTAAAGTAAAGTATAGTACAACCGCGGTGGCGGTGAGTAATAGGGGGACCAAGAACTTCAGCCGGTTCTTCTTCTTCCCCACGTGTGCCCTCCACTGTGCTACCGCCTCCTCTCTAGTCGCGTATCCCTTGTAGCTGTTCCCGCTGAACTTGTGCACCTGTTCGAGACAGTCCTGCCACTCCTCGTAGACACCTGGAACCCGACCCTTGTACACAACGTACGTCGGCATCTCTATTGACAAGGCATATTAGTATATCATATTAGTACATCACGCATATATATATATGTTGATAAATATTAGAGCAAAGCATATAGTAAAGTTGAACACGTCAACAATAAGTTTGCGAGGCGCACACACAAGACGACGTCCATCGATACACCTAAACCGATGAACATAATACTTAAGAGTTTAATTACGACCCACACAAAAGACGACGTCCATCAATATATACAAACTAACCGATGAAGATAGCTAGTACTTAGAGTTTATGATCCATACACACTAAGTCAAGGCTCGCAGGGCTCCGGGAACAACTTGTACAGATCTTTCGTATTCCACGTCCTCCTGTCACCCTGCGCTTTGAGGCGTTGTTCGATGTCCCTCTTGCTCTACCATAAGAGCCCTCCCCCTGTGATGACGTCTTCAATGATGATATGTGATAACTTGACCTGGGTAGCATGGAAGTCTTCTCTGAGGTCATCATCATTGATCCGCGCCAACTTTTCGGACCATCCTCGGAGAGCAGATGGCAGCAACAAGTTCTGGCTATCCCGGACAAACCCTTTTAGGTGATGCATGACATAGAAGGCCTCCAGTGTGCTTCCGGCTGCTTGACACAGGGGAACTCGAACACGTGCTTGAACTTGTGTTTACCATCATCCCTGAAACATTCCGCCTTTTCTTTGAAGGCGCCTCCCTTTTTGAAGTAGCCCTCGAGAGCATCATCTAGCACACCCCTTATTCTGGTGTAGTTCTTCTTTTTCTTCCCGAGTCGAAATAGGTGGCAAGAGAATACTTCGGGCGATGGAGATGAGTACGCAGTACGTGTCTCTGCGCAACACAAATTTGGAACAAGATCGATGTTGGAAATGAGCAATTGAAAAGAAATTTATTACATGGCTAGCGGGATGTGTACTTACTCGGGAAAGTAAACCAAAAGGATGTTGTCCTTCCTCTTGTTGTCCAAGAAGCACTTCGTAGGTACAACGCCCGGACCCGACCAAGATAAGCCAGGCTTTCACGCATGTAGTAGGGATCCGCTATCGCGACGTCCGGGTACTCTCTCTCTTGATCTTCATCGCCAGATTGAGCGTGAATAGGCGGACCAAGTTATAGTCCAGCCTTCTCGAGTGGAATAGATTGAAGATGTCCTCGTACGCTATAAAGAATATATCCGCGGGGGCATCAGTGACAAAGCCCACATCTCTTGGCACCCTGACCATGAAGACCGGGTAATTTGGATCTTTGTCCTTAAGAAGGACACTCTCTAGGTGAAGGACACTCTGCAGACGCAGCATATCTCCGGAAGCGAGGTGGCGCACTCGGACCCATTATTGGTTTGCCGACTTCATGCATTCTGGTCAAGCCATCCTTGCTGGGAGGTACAATGGAGTCCCGATAACGGATCGTCGGAGGTGGCTGGCTCGCAGACTTGTCCTTGTTCTTACTAGGTCTTTTACGGGGCTTCTTCGGAGCAACGGCCCCGACGCTTCAAACTGCTCGTTGACCTTCTTGATTAGCGTATTAGGGCTGATGTTTGCGGTGGATGGCTCTTGTGTATCGGCCGGAGGCGTCTCTTCAGAGAAGCCGCGGAACACCAGGCGCTGTTTGGTTGCCTTGGGTGGGCCAGCTTCTTCGTCGCGAGCGCGGAATGGTTCTTCATCCGCGCCCGCCATGTACAAATCGTCTATGTCGGCGCCGGTGTTGAGGTAGGCATCGACGTCGACCGCCCATCATCGATGTCATCTTCCTGGGTGGTGGGATGGGCGATAGCGGTGCAGCGGCCTTGCCTTTAGGCTCCGCCGTTGGCGGTTGAGGTGTAGACGCTCCCAGCAGTTTCTTGTGGCGGCTTGTTGTGGCGGCGAGGACGGGAGGAGCTGCCTCCGAGGAGGCGGCCGGACGATCGGCTCGGCGATCGAGGCGCCGGTGGAGCGACCCCCAAGACGGATCTGGGTCTTTGGCCATACCATGGTATAGCCATGGCGGTTCTCAAGTGTCAGGGCTCGTCGCTCCCTCGGGTTGTATTGGGGGTCCATGTCTTCGCACCCCGACCAAAGTGACCTTCAGGACATTAGCGTCCATAGCCACGGTGTGCAACGTGGTGCTCTTCGGTTGTATGATCATGCCCGTGGCAACATCCTTCAACTTGCCGCCGGGCGCACAATGAAGGAGCACGCATGGAGTGTCCTGAGAATGTTGGGCATCATTAATTAGATCGCCGGGTATCAAAACGCATGAAGGAGATGGCATGGAATAACTAATTAGTTAACTACCTTGGTGATGGCGTTGAGCTGCTAATGTCGAGAAGGGCCGCCGATCAATCTTCTGCGGCTCGGGTGCATTATGAAGCACCACCGCCGCCGGTTGCCCCTTGGTAGCCTTGGCAGAGGAGGGGCACCGGTTCATCCAACTCCATCGGCTGCCCCGCGGCGATGGTGGGCGGCGGGGTAACCACATCCGGAGATGGCGACACGTTGAAGGTCGAGTTGCTGCCCCCGGCGCTAGGCACTTGTATCTGCCCCACCTGACCGGCCGCATTCCACGCAGCTATCCCTCGATGAGCGAGGTAGGAAATTGCGGAGCTTCTTCTCAACAGCTTGTCTACCTCTTCTTTATCCATCGAGGTTGCCTGTTTTGCCTCCAGCATGGAGACCTTCTGCCTCAGCTCTTCCACCTCGGCTTTATCGCTCCTCCTCTCCCTTCTCTTCTTGTTGTCCTCTTTGTAGTACTCGCGAAACTTCATGCTTGTACCAAAGCCGCAGACACGGCCAGCCGACGTCGGCGGCTCGGACAATGGCCTCTTCTTGTAGGAATTCAACGCCCTGTTGAAAGGCGTGTCCCACGGCTCCGTCGAGCCCTGGGATGATGATTTGTCCTCGGGGCGATCGGCCGCCGCCAACTGCTCGTTCTGCAGACAAGGATATGGTGAACACATTTAGGGCATTGCCTTCACCTCATATATGTAATATGTGCAGCAATTGACCGCGCGGGTAAATTCCCTTACCAGCTTTTCCTCAAACTTCTTCACTTCTTTATCCTCGGTAACGAATTCCATGGTCTTCCTGTCCAGAGTGTAGCGGGCCCGTACAAAGTACCTCACCTGCAAGTTGGTCATTTTCAACCATGGGTTCGGTTTCCCAGCACGTGCAAGGTCTTCGTCCTCCTTTTCCCAAATGGGAATCTTTCCTCTATAACCGCCGCTTCCAAGGTGATGTGCTCCTAAGTTGAGCTCATGCATTTGCCTACCCCACTATGTCCATGCTTTGGCATCGTCGCTTTCCACCTGCGCCTTGAATATCGTGAACTCCGCTTCATCGAGCATCGGCTCACCCTTCTTAATAGTCTCCCAGCTTTCACCTTTGTCGATCTTAGCCTTCACCCGGCTTTTCCAGCTGCTCAGGGCGTTGCTCATCTTCGTGATGGCCAATTTATTCACCGGGTTGGATGTTGACAAGGTATTGTATGGCGTCGGGAACGTGTACCGTCGGTGAAGCTTCCGAAGGCAGAGCTCGACCAATTTCTCCTTGCCTTCACCTCGGAGGTTCACCGTGTTGATCGACATGCTTTCCGGACAATGCACCCGAGTTGCATGCCGTACCCAGCGGCAACATCCATAGGCTCCAAGGGCTGCCCACTTTCGGAGACCAATGTGATCTCGCTGGTGGTGTTGGCGAGCACCGTCGGCTTCCGATCCTTCCGCGGCTTCTTCTTCTTCTTAGCAGCCGGGTTGCCGCTGCCGTCATCCTCCGTGTGGTCGGCACACTCGGTGGAGTCACCCCCCGTGTGGTCGCCGCCGTCGGTGGTGGTGGGTTCATACTCCTCCTCCTCCTCCCCGGCTTCATCTGTCGGTCAGTCCGATTTCCTCCGCCGCCAAGTCCACCTCCTCCTCCTCTTGTCGATGGGAGGGGCCGACTTCCCAGAACGCGACGTTCGCCGCTCGCTTCCTCTTCGAGGCTCATGGCGGCCTTAGAAGTGCCGGCCACGTTGTCATTGGCCGACATGTTTGCACTTTCTATAAACAAGAGGAAGAAATCTATTAGTACAATTGTCGGCCGGAAAATTCGGCATGACCTTTGCTAATTTTTGGACATAGGAGCCCCATTTCTCAACCGAAACGGAAGTGAATCAACGTTTCGGGAGAAATGGGCAGCTCATTTGAAATCCCTGCAACAATTCACATAATAAAATGCCACCATGCATACCACCATGTCCATACACAGCACCAATTCACATAATTCACAACATAGAGAGGCCAGCAACAGCAGCAGCCAGCAACAACCAGCAGCCATCAATAGCCACCAGCAAACAGCAGCAGGCAAGCAACACATGCAGCACCAGCAACAGCAGCAGGAAAGCAATAGCCAGCAGCCATCAACAGCAGCCATCAACACCAACAGGCTATAAATGTTATGTCCCAGTACTGCTAGCTGCTAGGAAACATGCTATAAAACAGCAGCAGGCTATAAAACAGCAGTAGCCATCAACAGCAACATTCTATACAAAGAATATATGTCCCAGTACTGCTAGCTGCTAGGATTTTACAAATCAAAGTACCAGTATTATCAAAGAGAGCTCAACAGGAAATGGATTTCTAGCTACTGCCTGCTTCAACAACATCAAAATACATATGCTTGGCAATATTGCAAAAATAACAATATTAGTTGAGTATCTCTGTAAATAAATGATCATGACCATCGACTAATAAGGCTAGAGATTAATCATTAAAATGGACATCCACCAGAAGATGGCAATCCAACAAAACCAATTGGTTGTTCAGGCAAGTTAACTTAATTAACACAAACTACCCGATTGGGTTGTCATATAAGTGTCTCCAATCCCAACATCTCAAGCACCTTCAATTCCTCCGGACATACTACACATCTACTAGCATCCACACGGTAAAAATGCAAGAGAAATGTTTGGAAAACTATACAGACATAAGCTGAGTAAAACTTATTTTTTTATTTTTCATATTTTTTGACCAAATTAATGATCAAGATTTTTCTTAAAGTATGCAATTGTTTGTTAAACTGAACGGGGAGCTGTAGGAGGGGGATATTGATGAACAGAAATGCATACACTCTGATCATAAGGCAAAAATTAAACCTGCTTGTGGAGGGGGAGAGGGAAGGGGGAGAGAGGGGAGAGGGAGAGAAGCTCACCAGGGGCGGGCGTAGGGCAAGGCGAGGGCGCGGTGGTCGTCGGCGAGGCGAGGGCGTGGTGGTCGTCGACGAGGCGACGGTGCGGGCAGCGGGCGGCGCTCCTCCTGCTCCTCCGGGCGTGTGGGAGGCGCTCCTCCTAGCTACTCCCTCTGGGTGCGGGCGGCGGGCGGCAGGCGGCGGGCGCGGGTGGGCGAGCGCGGCGGTTGGGCGACAACGTCGAGCCGGTTGGGCGCTAGGGTTGGGCGGTGTGTTGGGGAAGAAGTGAGCAGGGACGCGAGGAGAAAGCGGTATATGGCTAAGTGTTGGAATTCTGTGGCGCACCAAGCCCCATATGCGCCACAGAATTTCAACTTTCTGTGGCGCACTAGGCCGCATATGCGCCACAGAAGTTTTTTCGACGGAACTATGGAGGAGGCTTTGGCTTCCCATAATATGGCTAAGTGTGAAACTTCTGTGGCGCATATCGTGTCTGGTGCGCCACAGAAGTTATTTTCCTTATAAAATTTATTTCTCCCCTGCATTATATGTTCCTAATATAGATAATTCAAAAAAATCACATCACACACATATACACACTTGTGTTTTTGCCAAAGAACATATATGTCTGCATTAGAGTAAACAAAAAAACCTCATCACACACATGCATGGTGCTTGTGTCATACACACACATGTACACACATGTGTTTTTGCCAAAGTACATATATGTGTGAATTAGAGTACAAAAAAAGGCACAATGAACTTCTCGGTTCCGATTGGTGGCTAGCTAGCGTTTCTTGACAATGTTCTTGCCCTTCTTCATCGCGGTTGTTGAATACTTTAGCCCGGCCACCTTGAGATTTCTTCTCGTGTACGGGCAACCTTTAGCCGGGAGGGTGGTCTTCCTTCTTACTTTCGAATAAGTAGTAGGCTTGTCGAAGTACTTGTCAAATTCCTCTTCGATCTTCGGATCGCCGTTCTTGTCGATGTCTTGCTTGTCGGCGTCTCCTTCCATTCCGATGATGCTCCTCTTGCCCCTCCTCACGACCACACGGCTGGGCTTTGACGGGTCGGTAATGAAGAAGCATTGGTCAACTTGGCTAGCGAGCACCACGGCTCATTTTTCGCGGAGGGGTCTTCGATTTGGCATCGGGTATAACCATGGTGGTGAAATATAGTCCATCTTTTTCGACGCTCTTGGCCCATCTCACACGGAACATCGGCATCGTCTCTCCAACATAGTCGAGTTCCCAAATCTCTCGATCCTTCCGTAGAATCTTTCCTTGACATCAGTCTTGTCATCGGTGTAGGATAGCATAGTTACTCCTGAGTTTTGATATTCGCTATTCTTGTCCTTCTCCTCGGTGTAGAATCTATAGCCGTTGATGTCGTACGACTGATAGGTCCTTACGTTGTGCCGGGTCCCTGTGACAGGGAGAATATGAGTTTCTGCTCTTCAGTACAAGGCGTCGGTGTGGGACTTTCCAGTAGCCTTTTCTTGAACCACCCCGTGAAGCTGGAGTTGTGCTCTTTCGTAACGTCCCCGTTTTCCTCGGCCGGCCTAGGTCGATGAACTCCTCGATTAAGCTTTTGTGCTTATCCACCCAAGGGCTGAACAATTCTATGTGTTGTAGCGCGACTCGGTGTGCCCTGTCAAAGTCGGCGCGTCGACCAGCGATGCCGACATGCATTGCGCGGTAGCCCTCGCGGTGACCAAACCCTTCTAGCCTGCCGACGTGCTGCTGGTGGGCAGACCGACATCCTCGTTCTCGGTGCTTAGGTAGTTCTGGCGGAAGGAGATGCACTCGTAGGTGAGAAAGCCCTTGGCTATGCTTCCATCTGGACGGGCCCTGTTGCGAACGAATCCTTTGATGACACCGTTCAACCTTTCGAATGGCATCATGTTGTGCAGGAATGTCGGCCCGAGGTGGATGATGTCATCCACTACATGGACAAGCAGATGCACCATGATGTCGAAGAACGGGGAAGTAAATCTCGAGCTCGCATAGTATCTCGACGATCTCTTCTTGTAGCCTGTTGAGCTGCTTAACACCGATGGACTTCCTAGAGATGACGTCGAAGAAGTTGCAGAGGCCAACAGCGTCTCGCGGACGTGGTCGTCCATTATCCCTCGCATCGCAACGGGAAGTATCTGCGTCATCGCACGTGACAGTCCTGAGACTTCATCCCGCTAAACCTCTTCTTCGCTACGTCCAGGATATCTGCTTATTTTCCCGAGTAACCGTGAGGAACTTTGACTCCTAGGAGGCACTCGAAAAACCTCTCGAGGTCCTCATCGCTCAGAGTGAAGCAGGCAGGTTTAAGCACCACCACCTCATTTATCTTAGCCCTTTTGTGGCGACCCTCCCCCGTCTTCATCATCATCATCATCACTATCGGTGGGAGAAGTTCTTTCTTGAGGCCAAGCAATTTCAGGTCGGTTCTTGCTTTCGGGCCATCTTTGGTCCTCTCTGGCATGTTCATCAGAGTGCCAAGTAGGCTCTCGGTAACGTTTTTCGTGATGTGCATGACATCGAGGCTATGGGGCGTGTGGAGGACCTTCCAGTACGGCAGGTCCCAGAAAACGGACCTCGCTTTCCATACGCCTAGCAACGGCGATTCTCTCGGTCGCTTCTTTCCCGGCGCGGGGCAATCTTCCCAATTTTCCAAAAGCTCGGATATTTCTTCGCTCCTCGGTCGTGGGGCTCTTTCGAACTCCTCTTCGCCATTGAACAGATCCTTGCGTTTCTCCACGGGTGATCGAAGCGGAGCCACATTCGAGGCCCTTGGAACACGGTTTTAGAAGACCCGGGACCTTCGGCAGCTGCAGATGCGGGGTCTTATCCATGCACTTGACACATGCGTTGAATCCGTGGTTCACTTGGCACGCTACATATGCGTAACCAGGATAGTCCTGCACTGTCGTTAGCAATGCGGCTCTGAGAGGAAATAATCTCTTTTGTACGCGTCCCAAGTACGGGCCGTCTCCCACAGGCGTGGCTAACTCCTCTTTCAACAGACCGAGATACAGATGCATGTCCACACCCGGTTGTTTCGGCCTGAATAAGAATACTCATGTGTACGTACCGCTGCTTTGTGCACAGCCAGGGGAGGTTGTATGGCCATACAAACACGGGCCAGGCTATGCGTACTCTGGTTTCCAAAGGGATTGTCCCGATTCATGCCCAAACGAACGTTCCTCGAACTCCCGGCTGCGAACTCAATGTCCAAATTCCACGCGGCTCTCTGTGTCGGATCTTGCCCTTCATCTGCGGGCTTCTCCTTTCCGCGTGCCATTGCATGAGCTTTGCTTCCTTAGGATCTACGAAATACCGCTGCAGACGGGGAGTGGTAGGAAAGTACCAGACAACTTTCAGAGGAACTTTCTTGTTCCCTCTCTTGTACCGTCCGTGCCCGCACACTGGACATGTGGTTCTGTCCTTGTACTCATCCCGGAAAAGTGCACAATCATTGATGCATGCGTGGTACTTTACGTGCGGTAGGTCGAGTGGGCAAACTATTTTCTTGGCCTCATCGATACTTGTTGGCAATGTGTTGTCCTTGGGAAGACGAGCATGCCAGGATTTCATGTTATCGCTGAAGCTGCTGTCGGTCCATTTGTGTTCCGCCTTCATCTCCAGACACTCGAGCGTTACACTCAAGCGCGTATCCTCGGGCCGACACCCTGGATACAATGGAGTCATCCCGTCTACCTCCATTTGCGCCAGCTTGGCTTCAGGTTTGGCGTTGCCCGTGTCCTTCAGGAGCAGCTCTTGAACATGAGGGTCCCGCAAGGCCGACGTTAGCGGCGTCTGCGTGCTCTCGGCTTCTCCACCACCATCTGCTCCGGCATCATCATCTCCTTCATCGGCCTCATGATGAACACCATGTTCGGGAGACTCTTCGTCTTCTCACCCGATGTCGTCCTCTTCTTCATGACCAACATTTGCCGCCGGCTCCTCATTGAAGCCGAGCATGAAACCGCCTGAGCAGGTGTTCCTCCAGTTATCCAGAATCGGGTCGATCCACTACCGGAGTCCGCATTTTTGGCACGGACATCTTATCGGGGTCATGTTGTTCCTAACCATGTCGGCCTTCGCGTTCACCTTGTATCTAACCACTTGGCCTTCCCTCATATGGACGACCATGGTTCACTGCGCGTCATACATAGAGCAAAAGAGAGTTAATTAGAACCACACACATCATGCACAAACACACATGCATGCATGATCGCCGGAAAATTTCGGCATGACCTATCCTAAAAGTAGGACATATGGCTAGTGCAAAAATTTGCCGAAATGGAAATGAATCAACATTTCGGCAAACATCCATGCACCACACGCCGGCACAAACCAACAACACCAACAACACAAATAAGCTTCTTCGCAAGCAAACATTCAACCACAACACAAAGCTCAACAAGTATAAACATCATCGTCTCGCCATCGCAAACCGTCCGGGAGCGCGATAATCTTCACCTACTAAACATCCATACATACAAAACATGCATCCAATAGTACTCAACCTCTCACAAATCTACCAATCATGGTGGAGCAAGAGGATGGGGTGGTGGAGAGAAAGCAATGGACCATGCAAGAGGGAAAATGGAGGAGGGAAAGAGAATTGTGATTTTTAGTACCCTCTACAAGTTGGAGTGGCTTCCCCTTACAAATATGCCCACAAAATAGGCTTAGAGCTATCAACAATGGAGGAAAGTATGACTAAAATGGAGTGAAAGAGAGGAGCAACACGAGCTGGTTGGAGTAGACAAGAATGGAAAGTGTGGTGGGTGAAAGAGAAGAGGAAAAGCCTAGATCTACTGTGCTCATTCTGTGGCGCATATAGTGATATGCGCCACAGAATGTTTGACTTCTGTGACGCATACAGCACATGCACCACAGAATCTTGGTGGCGTGAGCCGGGGGGTGGTCCCCGTTGGATGTTCTGTGGCGCATGGAGCACTGTGCGCCACAGAAGTTTAAATTTCTGTGGCGCACATTGCTCTATGCGCCAGAATATCCTTCGCCCATGTGCAGTGGTGGACCCCGCGTGGGCCCCACTAACTTTCTGTGGCGCACTGGCCATAGTACGCCACAGAATGTCCACTTTCTGTGGCGCATGCGCTGACCGTGCGCCACAGAAGTTGCTCCATTTTTGTGGCGCATAGAGCTTGGTGCGCCACAGAAATTGTTTTGTGGCGCATGGTTAATATGTTGCGCCACAGTTGTTGTTTCTACCTATAATGGTTTTCCTACTAGTGTACACACCAACCCCTATGATGTGGCTTGTGGTCTTGTTCACATCGATCAAGAAGAATAATAAGCTAGCTGAACTGCATAAGAATCAAGAGGCTCCGGGCATGTGGCAAGTTTTAATCGGCCTAAGCTATTACGTTTGGGACCACAGCAGCAAGCAGCAGCTATTATCATACGATGTATGGAGTATGAATACAACCTTGTGGGACCAAGAATTTAAAAACCTGCTCCCTCTCTACACCACACGAATGCCAATCTATTTTCTCCATCTGAGGGGCGACGCGGGCTCGCCGGCAGCAGCGTGAGTCGACGTGGTCTGTGGAGGCGGCGGGTGGGTGGGCCAGGTGGCAGCAGCGCGTGTGCGGGACTGGTTGGCCGGCTATCAAGTTGAGCGGGCGGGGCGCGATCAAGCGGGTCAGCTGGCTACGCGCGTGTGGGTGGGCAAGGCTGCGGCGGTGGTTGACTTGCTCGTATGCGCGTGAGGAGAGTCGGCATGGCCGTAGCCGGAGATGGTCGGCGATGGGCGTCGTGGTGATGGGCACCTTGGCGGGGCCCCTCTCCCGATGGCGGCGCAGAGCACCTAGGCGGCGAGGAGATAGGGTCCCACTCCTGACGGTGGCGCAGAGCACTCAGCACATGCTGCCACGTCACGCGTGCCCGTCCGCTCCGTAGCAGATGAGGATGGCGCGAGCGCCGTCGCCGGCACACCTGAGCATGATGCTCTTCTTGCCGGTCTACGATGCTGCTCTTCTGTCCCTACCGCCACCGTCGCGCCACGGGCGGAAGCATCGGCTACGCCGACGGGCATCAACAGTGGCGGCGAAGGCTGCGACTGCGGCGACCTGCCTTGGCCCGGCCCCCGGAGCATCGTCGGTGGCGTCCTACGCGGTCGAGTGAAGCGGGCCTATGCGAGGGAAACCATCCCGGGTCGAGCCATGCTGGCGTCATCTCAGTTCAACCTCAACCTCAGGCACGGCCACCTGCGAGTGCAAGGCGGCGCGCCACGACGTGCGCTACCGTCTACGTGACTCCGTACATGCATCCATCAATGCTCAGGTCGTCGCCGCCTTTGTGCCGTGTGGGGGCGCCGGTCATCGGCCCGTCGCCCGCCTCCACGCTGAGCTGGACGTAGCGATGCCAGAGCAGCTGGCTAGCGGTGCCAGAGCAGCCAAGCACAGTGGGCGTAGCGGTGCCACCGCTCCGACTACAGTGGGCGGCTTGCTCTTCCCCACCTCTCTTTTCTATTTCCCCCAGGGCCGGGCCGGAAGGCCCCTCCCCTCCTCATCTCCGGCATCGGCCGGTGTTGAGCCTGGGCGAGGGTCCCTCCCCTGTAAAGCTGTAGTTAAGTTCGTATCTTAGGTTGTTTGGTCCCTTGGTGGCGTCTGGCGTTATGCCTTTGGGGTGCTCGTCGCTGAAGTCTTGGAGCTGCTTCTGGCGGCGATTGGTGGCGATGTTGATGCTCGCAGCACTCCTGTGGAAGGAGACGGAGACGAGTGCCTCTACTGCTTCCATAACCCCTTCAATAAAGCTCTATGTTGGTGCTCTCTGTTCAGGGAAGGGGCATGGCGTCGATGAGGTTCTTCTGGCCGGCCGTGGCGGCGAGGAGAGGATCCAAGTCTTCGTGCTATCCTCTGTTCTTGGGCGGGGATTTCTTCTTCGAGCGGATCAAGCAGTTGGCCTTTGCGCCGCCGCTACTCTTGGCTGGCATGGCAGCCCGATGTCAACCTCCTTCGTGGAGGCCTGTTGGTGGTTTCCTCACCAGAGCTCGTCACGATCTCGCCGACAAGTGGTTCGTCCCCGGAAGCGAATCGGTGACCGGTGCTGGGGATTCCTCACTGGAGTTGGGTGTTCGAGCACAGTACCCCCAGATCTTAATGGCTATGTCTGGAGATCGCCGGCGTGCAGTGGTGGAGGCTTTCTGGCACTGGATTGCGTTTTCTCTTTTTGTGTCAGGGTGTTTATTGTAAACTTTGAGGCCTTATCTTCAAATATTAGGTTTCTCAGGGCGAGCGAAGCAAAAGGGCCTCTTTGTAAATGTACCTGCCACATAATGAATGGTTGAATCTCTGGGGTCTTCTAGACCCCGCCCCTTTTTCAAAAAAAAAGACTACAGTGGGCATAGCGGTGTCAGAGCAGCCAGCTGAGCTGGACGATGCCCGAGCTTGTGTCCGGTGGACCGACGGCGACCGCGAGGACGATGACGATGCGCCGCCGCCGTCCGCGACCTCAGTGCCCCCAAGGCCGCCTGCGCCGCAGCGTCGAGGATGGTGTCGTCGTCACCCGGTGGCCGCCGCCCGCAACCTCGTCCGATGGGCCTCCGCCGCTGTCCGTGACCTCGCCCGACGTCCGCGACCTCGCCTCAGCGCCCGAGAGGAGGGGATGGGGATGGATAGGGCGCGATGGAGGACCACACATGGATAGGGTGCGATGTATGACCTCACACATTTTTCCTGGACCAATCAGATGCTGATTTCAGCCAAGCTCACATGCCGCCGGGTTCTAAAAATGAACTCATGTTCCTAGGAATACAAAAGTAACAAAACCAAGAATAACCTAGTGCCCTGACTAAAAATCCAATAGCTTTATCAGTCCGGTCATTGTCCCTGCAGCTGTGGTAAAGTATCACACACAAAGCAAGTGCTAAAGAACGAGGCGGAGATGGTTGAACTCAAACTGATAAAGCTCAAGTATGAACAAGACATCTCAACGAGAATACCGAATTTTCTTTTTGCAAGAAATGAGAATGCTGATTTAAGCCACAAAAGCATGTATCCAATTACTTGTACACGGGGTGTAACTAACTATGCCCCAACTATTTAACCATAATATCATCATACGAGCAATCCATTTAAAAATCATGAAATTTTGTTGTTCATATTGGCACATTTACAGTTCTGACCACCCAAAAGATGAAGTAAAAAGAGAAACTTGCCACTTAAGAATCACCCTTATTGTAGCAAAGAGAAGGTTCAAAGCAACACCATACTCCCAGAAGACATATCCCCTTGCTACATTGTCTGCTAAAACCACAAATATAATTACTAATTACGATGGCAGCTGAAGCTCTTCTAGGGGGGGTGATCTCCAAGACAAGCTAAACGGAAATGTATGGTAGTAGTTAAAAAGTAGCACAATAAAATAAAAAAGCAATCATATTGCATACCAAGAAAAATAACGATGTGATATGAAAGGAACAACAAAATCATCAGCTGCTGCACAAAGAAATGCGTCTATATATCTTTCCCACCTTGGCTTTTCCAGCTTTACATCCACGTGATGCATCAGGCTGCGCACAGCATCTACTGCGTTGCTGCCATTCAGCCCTCCTCCTGGTTACTCCTTGAACAACAAGAACAAAAACTTGATGGCTAGCTTCATAGCAGATTTAGTATAGCAATAATAAATTCAGAGGAGGGTTTCAACGATAAGGTGGACAACATATTACACAACACCAACCAGTTGCTAGGTGACCCAATCCCATATACACAGAAGTCTTAAGACACCAATCAAGACCATCACAAAAGACATCTCGTAGGGACAACTCACAGAAAGCTTACCAGAGGGGAGCCACATGCGCTAGCTAGCTGCCTTCCATTGTTGGCGGCCTCGGATGGATCCCGCTAGCTAGCTAGCTGCTCGACAACACAAGCTCTTGCAGAGTTCCAATGGTAAGAAATACCAGGACCTCACGCCCGCGTCCCAGAATTGGTCTGCAGAGGAATACCATCATAATTAAATGTCAGGGCGGCACTCCCAAAATAAAGTTTGAGATAAAAGACTAATAAAGTGGCCAATCAAATTAAAGTGAGCCAAAATCTTCAGTGCAAGCAACAGAAACGTTCTGCAATTAACCCGCACTAGAAATTAAGCATGGTAAAGAGAAAGAGAAAGAGAATATATTCACTACGATTTCTACAAATTTTATATTAACGCAAATAGCTCAACCAGAGAATCACAGAACAGACAAGCTAAGGATTTATATCAATCATTTCTAGCACATATTTGGCATTAAAAGGTTTGGATGTTACCAAATTATGTGTACTTTCTACTGCTAAGATCAAGCTATATGATAAGCTCAGTTGCACACAACAACAACATTATTTTGTATCATGGCATTGTACCCAAAATACAAGACTTGAGAGCTGCAGGAAATGATTTCATGGTAATCACAAGTATCTAGCATGTCCATTGGATCAGATCGTGTGATATTTTGTTGTTCATATTGAGACATTTACAGTTCTGACCACCCAAAAGATGAAGTAAAAAGAGAAACTTGGAACTAAAGAATCACCCGTATTGTAGCAAAGAGATGGTTCAAAGCAACACCTTACTCCCAAAAGACATATCCCCTCGCTACATTGTCTGCTAAAACCACAAATATAATTACTAATTACGATGGCAGCTCAAGCTCTTCTTGGGGGGGGGGGTGATCTCCAACACAAGTTAAATGGAAATATATGGTAGTAGTTAAAAAGTGGCAAAATAAAATAAAAAAGCAACCATATTGCATACCAAGAAAAATAACGATGTGATATGAAAGGAACAACAAAATCATCAGTTGCTGCACAACGAAAGGCGTCTATATATCTTTCCCACATTGGATTTTATAGCTTTACATCCAAGTGATGCATCAGGCTGCGCACACCATCTACTGCGTTGCAACCATTCAGCCCTCCTCCTGGTTACTCCTTGAACAACAAGAACAAAAACTTGATGGCTAGCTTCATAGCAGATTTAGTATAGCAATGATAAATTCAGAGGAGGGTTTAAACGATAAGGTGGACAACATATTGCACAACACCAACCAGTTGCTAGGTGACCCAATCCCAGATACACAGAAGCCTTAAGACACCAATCAAGACCATCACAAAAGACATCTCGTAGGGACAACTCACAGAAAGCTTACCAGAGGGGAGCCACCTGCGCTAGCTAGCTGCCTTCCATTGTTGGCGGCCTCGGATGGATCCCGCTAGCTAGCTAGCTAGCTAGCTAGCTGCTCGACAACACAAGCTCTTGCAGAGTTCCAATGGTCAGAAATACCAGGACCTCACGCCCGCATCCCAGAATTGGTCTGCAGAGAAATACCATCATAATTAAATGTTAGGGCGGCACTCCCAAAATAAAGTTTGAGATAAAAGACTAATAAAGTGGCCAAGCAAACTAAAGTGAGCCAAAATCTTCAGTGCAAGCAACAGAAACGTTCTGCAACTAACCCGCACTAGAAATTAAGCATGGTAAAGAGAAAGAGAATATATTCACTACGATTTCTACAAATTTTATATTAACGCAAATAGGTCAACCAGAGAATCACAGAACAGACAAGCTAAGGATCAATATCAATCATTTCTATCACATATTTGGCATTAAAAGGTTCGGATTTTACTAGATTATGTGCTCTTTCTACTGCTAAGATCAAGTTATATGATAAGCTCAGTTGCACACAACAACAACAACATTATTTTGTATCATGGCATTGTACCCAAAATACACGACTTGAGAGCTGCAGGAAATGCATTCATAGTAATCACAAGTATCTAGCCTGTCCGTTGGATCATATCCTGTGAGACGTTACAACATAAAGAAACCATTTTACAGCTTCCTAAAGATAGATATGAGCACTTCAATCAAAGTTAATTACGAGAGGTGGCATATACCTCTTGCCTGTTCGGGCTACTGCATCACCGCTTGGCGCAGCAAGCAAGTTGAGCTTGGAATCACGATCTAACTATTTGTCCGGGTGAAGGTAAGATGGGACCAAATTCGATTTGAAGTCCATGTGGACTTCCAAGGCATCAAAGCTACCCCTGCACACGAAATAAGAACATCATCAAAAAGAGAAATTTCTTGTGTAAATCGACATATGCATACAGTAAGACCATTTATTGGTTTACAAGTTACAACAAGAGTGACAAACAAAAGTTGCAACAAAAAACATGGATGACCTAGGACTGCTGTACACAGGAGATCAAATTCAAAAAGAAAAGGTAGAACTTTCTAAATTTGCAAACAGCATGCTATCAGCAATTAACATTATATATGCACTTAATAAGAATTATTAAGCACAAAGAAAAATCAGAGCTTTCAAGGACGTTTCTATCATCAAGATGGAATATTCAATTTTAACTTGCAAATACACCGTAGCTGGGATGAAGTTTCACAAGACAATAAACTGCAGTGCCAGATCGCCAGATCTGGGGTATTCATGGGGTTTGCTCGTCAATTACAGATAGTTGGACAGAGAAAAAAATTAGATTATTGAAAAATAAAAAAATATAACAGCACAATCTTCAATGAGTATCTCAGGCGTATGCTCAATACTCGTAATAAAGGTAAGGGTATCTAGCCTTATCCTATATATGTCTCCACTTGAAACCATCTTTGTTTCTCAGGCCTAGCATTTGAATTGCTTGCTCACTTGCTTTCACTATGATCCCTTAACATGATTCACCTGTAGCTATAATTTATTATCTCCTGGAATTGCTTCCCAATCTTCCTCCGCTGATTTTGTGTTTGAATTTCTAAAATTCCACTTCCATGACCAGTCTCATAGTGACCCACGGGAGTCTCACTATGATAAAGTGGTTCTTCCTCCGAGGATCCAGAAACGTAATATAACTGTTGTTCATGCATTATGGAGTTAAGATCCTTGGCAAGCTTTTCCACCTGTGAAGGCTTAGGCCAAGTGACACAACTCTCTTTTTTGATGGCACGAACATTTAGTGGCCAGAGTTCTAGAGGTACAACCCCTTCAATCCCATATTCACAAAACTGAAATAAGAGTAACCCTTAGCTTTTAAAAAACTGGAGTAACCATTAGCTGTTAATATAACATGGAAAACTAGACATGGAATTTGTACTCAGTGTCACACACGTGTGAAAATGCTCATTTTCATATTTGATTTTGTGAGAAAGCATGTAATGTAGCAATTAACTATGCAATAATATGCCCATTTGTGAGTGAATGCCAAGCATAGCAGTAATGAGTGTCAAATTTGTTTTCTCTCGTAGAGCACATTTGCATATTGATTTTGCATGTGTATATACGGTTGCTAGCACACATACTACTATAATAATGCACATCTTTCTTTTTTGTTTTCTTTCTAGGATTTCAAATAAAATCTCTTCACTATGACATTTGCATACATTACAATGATAAACAGAAAAATATAAATACTGGGACTATATAACAATTGCATAATAAATACTCGAGAAAATCCTTCCAAAATACATACTCGAGAAAATCCTTCCAAATCTTGTCTGGCAGAAAATCGCAAACCTTTCCAGTAATAAATCTGTCTAACAACCGATGCTCTTGATACGACCATATGTTTTCAATAGAAGATGAAATGATGTTTCCAACACCAGGTCATATGCAAACACAAGAAATAAACTCTTGAAATCCGTGTACATGAAATGAGGACCTTTCATGGGCTCTCCACTGAGCCATCAATAAATGCACATGACATTTTCCTGTCTAATGTGATTAGAACTATACCTATCTTTATGTGGGACAAGACCTGTTACCCCATCAACCACATTTTTCTGACTACATATAACAATTGATATAAGCATTGTGTCTCGTAGATTATAAGCTGATAAGCGTTGCGTTTTAATCAATATATGAGGGTACAGATGCCCGCATCCGCATTTCCTTTAAAAACAAAACATGTACGCACAATAAAGCATTCAATTCTCAGCTTAATATACACACATATCAGAGTAGTAAGGGAGAATTTATATGGCATATGTAAATATTAAGGTACCACTAAGATTTTTTATTAATTCATTTTAGCAGAACCTTTTCCGTAGAAAAAACATGCTTTCTCTCAATGGAGAGTCATGAAAAACTCAATGGTAAGAAAATCGGTAATTCTTAACTGCTCGGTAGACTCGGGAGTAGTGAATAATCGAAGTTCGGACAATTAACTGATTTAATTGGTCGGCTATTAATCGGTGCAACCTACACAAATTAGCACCCAAAATAGGTCTATATAAGAAACAAATAGTATATGGGTCTCTATATGCATGTCCTACTTTTCTAGAGCTCAAAGTACCATTAAAACATGTACGCCTCCCTTTGTGACAAAGGAGCCACCAGCCGCCACCATGTTCCTTCCTTTCGCTTCTCCTCCTTTGCCGTCTGAAGTTTCTCTTCTCCCACCACGTACGCATGGTACTTTCCCTCTTGCACCTCAAATACCTACCCTATTTGAAGGTGCCCTGGAGCTCTTCGACAAGCTCCTCAAGGCGGTTAAGATCTTGTATCCAAGGTCTGGTCATGGCCGCTGGAGATGCCCTCATGGCCGATTACTATATCTGGACAAAGTTCGTCCACACAGTACACACAGCCCCCATGTCCGCGTCTGCGTGCACACTGCCCAATGTGGCAGGCCGTCCGGCCATAGTCAAACCCCACCCCCAATCTCTGCTGGCATGGCGTGCTGACGTGTACTGTACACTGCTGCTCATCACCTGGCCACTGCATATCTGCATGCATGGCATGCATGCACAGTCAATGGCAATGGCAACCTACCAATCTGTTTCACTTCGACTTAGTCTGAAGATCGATCTCACTCTAACGATATGCATATCACTAACGAGCAATGATCATTCTTACCTAGCTTGCAATGGAAACTAACACGATCATGGCGGTGGTGGATTGCAGAACCAGCACGAGAGGCACGAGAACTCGCAGCTGCGGGCGGACAACGACAAGCTGCGCGCCGAGAACATGCGCTACAAGGAGGCCCTCAGCAGCGCCTCCTGCCCCAACTGCGGCGGCCCCGCCGCGCTCGGCGAGATGTCCTTCGACGAGCACCACCTGCGCGTCGAGAACGCGCGCCTCCGCGACGAGATCGACCGCCTCTCCGCCATCGCCGCCAAGTACATCGGCAAGCCCATGGTGCCCTTCCCTGTCCTCTCCAACCCCACGCTCGGCGCCGTGGGAGCCTACGGCGCTCATCCCGCGGACATCTTCGGCGCCGCCGAGCTGCCGCCGATGAGGGCCGCCGCCGGCGTGGACGCGGAGAAGCAGGGCGTCGTGGTGGAGCTGGCCGTGGCGGCCATGGAGGAGCTGATCCGGATGGCCCGGATGGACGGGCCCCTGTGGACGGCCGATGGAACGCTGGACGAGGAGGAGTACGCCAGGATGTTCGGCCAGCGCGGCGTGCTCGAGCCTAAGGAACCTGAAGGCTAGAGCAGCCTCCTCGCCTCCAGGCCACCGCCATTGAGTCGGTAAACCAAACGAGACACAGAAATTAAAAGGGTCGGAGGAGGATGCGCTTACCCTACGGATCGGATAGGACGCGGGGCCGCGGCGCAGAGCGCGACGAGATGAGGCGGAAGGAAGCGGCAGCTTCCGTCCCCGGCGGCGGAGTCTCCTCCGCCGACGCCATGGCTGACCTCGTTAGATTAGAGATGACATGGCAAAGTGTACTTCCCTAAAGCCCAGTGAAGATCCCGATCGAAACTAGGCCACGCCGAAGCCATGGATGAAGTCCAGCTAGCTTCATGGGTCACTGGGTTTCTTCGAGAAAAAAACACTTGATGGGCCAACTGGGCCAGTTATGGACGTGGCGGGCGCCTATTGGGTGACACCGGATGCGACTCTGCTCGTCACCATCTCCTGTGAGCGTGAGGAAGCCGCCACGGCCACCCACATCATGGTCACGGTCATGGGGGGATCCACCGGACCGGGAAGGGAAACCCAACAAGACGTCTCCACTCGTCCACAGCGCCGAGGAGCCGATGCCGACGACACCCGGAGCCATGGCCCTGCCGCTGCTAGGCTCCCCATTCTCCCCGTCCCCTGTCACACGACCTTCCAGGTACTACTGTACAGACCATGGGTAGCAGCAATGCGGATTCGTACTAATTATGATTGATTTCTCTTCGTAAAATTGTTGGTCCCCTGCGGCTAGATCCGGGTGCGATTGCAGTTGCTGCAACATGTCCTGGTTCGGCCGGGTTTGAGGATGTTGGGTTGGTGTTGCCAACGTTCTGTAAATGACACAAGCTCCACATTCAGCAAATGTTGCGTACAAAGATAGAGGCATGGGATTAATCTCGAACTCTAACCTGTATGTTTCCTTTCCGATGCTTCTTCTTGGCAGGAGGAAATGTGGCACTGCTGCGCGCATGAATTTGAGATGCTCCATGGAAGAGAAAGCGGTACCGAGAAATAACGGGATATCCAAGCACTTGTTCTCGTGCCTCGCTGCTTCTCTGGTGCTCGTCGCTCCACCTAGTCAGGTACCAATGTACACCAACTTATCATCATCATCAGATGGGCGTACACTGATCCGGAAAGAAAATTCGGAGAGCAAAGCTGCCTATGCTACCTGTTGTCTAGATAGGATCATCTAGGTGTAGATCGAATGCCGGGATTGTGCTATCTCTGTAAATGAATACTTGTACTGTGGGGTTTACCTTGTCCCTGCGAGAACGACGAACCCGTCGACGTTGACGTGGTGACGGCGGCGGATCCGTGAGGAGGTGGTGGCGGCGAGCTTCCCGTCGGCACGCGCAAACCCTAATCGGTGGGTCTGTAAGTGGGCGAGTGGCAGCTCCAGTTCACCTCGTACGAGTGCCACCGACCCCCTCTCTTTATTGCGCGGCGAGGGGGCCCACCAACCAACGGTTGGGCGCCCCCGATCAGGCGCGGTCAAGGCACGTCGAGCCGTTGGGCTCGCGTGGTGGAGATCAACCTAACATTCTCCCTTTGATCTCAACTTTACTTTTAACTTTATACTTTTATTTTATTCGTTTCATTTTAGATCAGTCCATAGGGCATGTTTCATCGTCACAGCTCTATTGCCGATAGAATCGACACCACAATACACTTCTCTGTTTGAAACAAATTCTTTTACTTTTGGGCCTCTTATGATCCAGGATAGGTAAGACTTTCCCTTAAACCCATGCCGTGCTCCTTGAACACGCTGGGTGGTAAGCCTTTCGTTAGCGGATCCGCAAGCATATCTTTTATCCTTATATGCTCGAGACTTATAGTTTGATCCTGGACCTTGTGTTTCACAACATAATACTTAACCTCAATTGGTTTCGTAGCTGTACTCGACTTGTTGTTGTGAACATAAAATATTGCGGGCTTATTGTCGCAGTACATCTTTAGTGGTTTGTCAATACAATCTACCACTTTCAAGTCGGGTATAAATTTCTTTAGCCATAATGCCTGCCCCGTGGCTTCATAACATGCTATAAATTCTGCATACATCGTGGATGATGCAACTATCGTCTGTTTGGAGCTTCTCCACGAAATAGCTCCCCTGCGAGGGTGAATACATATCCGGATGTGGATTTTCTATCATCTTTATCCCCGCAAAATCTGCATCTGAATACCCTCTTATTTCTAGGGAATCGGTATGTTAGCATGTAGTTCTTTGTGCCTTTCACATAACGCAATGCCTTCTTTACCATTTTCCAGTGTTCATAACCTTGATTTTCTTGATATCTACCGAGTACTCCGGTTATAAATTCTAAGTCAGGGCGAGTGCACACTTGTGCATACTGTAAGCTTCCAATAGCCGAAGCATATGGAATCGCTTTCATTTGATCGAGCTCGTATTGATTTTAGGGACTTTGATGTTTCCCAAAACAGTCGCCCTTGACTATAGGGGCAGGTGTGGCACTGCACTTATGCATATTATACTTACTTAGAATCTTTTCTAAATAAGACTTTTGTGATAGTCCTAATACTCCATTGTTCCTATCTCGGTGAATTTCTATGCCCAAAACATACGCTTCACCAAGATCTTTCATATCAAAATTTGAGGACAAGAACTTCTTTGTCTCTTGCAGTAGACTAACATCACTGCTGGCAAGCAGAATATCATCCACATGCAAGATTAGGAAAATATATTTCCCACTTTTAAACTTTGCATAAACGCGATTGTCCTCAATATTTTCTTTAAATTCAAATCTCTTGATTGTTTCATTAAACTTTAGATACCACTGTCTGGAGGCTTGCTTTAATCCATAAATGGATTTCTTTAGGCAGCATCCCATTTCTTTCTTACCTTCCATGATAAAACCCTTAGGTTGTTTCATGTAGACATTTTCTTCTAATCCCTGTTTAGAAATGCCATCTTTACATCGAATTTGATGCAACTCTAAATCAAAATGTGCAACTAGTGCCATGATGATTGAAGGAATCCTTACATGAGACCGGAGAAAATGTCTCATTGTAATCTATCCCATCTCTTTGCGTAAATCCTTTTGCCACAAGTCGTGCTTTGTACTTTTCAGTTGCTCCCTTTCATGCTCAACAAATGGTTCATTCAGCTCCTGGACGGGTTCCGAAACTTTCACTCATCGTTGTCATGGGTGGAGTCACAACAGCTTGCACACAATCGCAGAGATCGTCGGTACAGTGCACATGGTAGCGCAAAAATGGCTCTGAGTCATCGGATTAGGTGCATGCACCCTCTTCTCCTCAAGATCAATTTTCGAGCTACCATGATCCCCTCATCATTTCGTCTTCTAAGAAGACAGCATGTCTCGTTTCCACAAACTTTGTGTATTTCTGTGATAGAAACGATAACCTTTTAACTTTTCAGTATAGCCAATAAAATGGCAACTGTTTTGGTATCTAACTTTGCGATATTTGGATTGAATACTTTGGCCTCAGCAGGCTCCCCACACTTTCAGGTGGTTTAGAGAAGGCACTCTCCCTGTCCATAGCTCATACGGCATTTTGGGCACCGATTTGCTTGGTACTCTGTTTAGAATGCGAATAGCGGTTTTAACGCCTCAATCCGCAAACCCAATGGTAGGGTGGAATAGCTCATCATACTGCGCACCATATCCATAAGGGTACGGTTGCGCCTTTCAGCTACCCCATTCGCTGAGGTTCGCCCATCGAGTACTAGGCGACTATTTCAGTCTCTGTAGAAACCTTACAAAAGGTCCAGAGACTTGGCCATATGGAGTATGTCGACCGTAGTACTCCCTCCACGATCAGACCCGACTATCTTTATTCTTTTATCATGCTGATTTTCAACTTCAACTTTGAATATTTTGAATTTATCCAACGCTTGTTCTTTCTTTTATTGGATAAATATAACCATATCGGGAGTAATCATCCGTGAATGTTATGAACGAATCATAGTCATCCACACTTTTCACAGGAAATGGTCCACATATCTCGGTGTGAATTATTTCTAGTGATGCTGTGCATCGGTTTGCACCCTTTTTAATTTGCTTTACAATTTTTTCTTTAATGCAATCGATGCACTGTTCTATGTCTGAGAATTCTAATGGAGGAAGAATATCATTTTTAACGAGTCTTTCTATTCTCCCCCTCGAAATATGGCCTAAGCGATTGCCATAATTTCATTCAGTTCTTTTCTTTTCTTTTGTTCTTTTTCCGACGCGGATATTTTCTCATTCACTTTACACACAGACAATACTTTTTCATGCAAGGACAACAAATAAAACTCATCATGGAGTAAAACAACCCCACATAAGCATTATTACAGTATTACACCATATGGCACACTTGCCATGTCCTTCCTGTCCATGTGTACTTTTCTGTCACCAGGGTCGCACATATCTTTGAAGAACCAGTGAACTGGCTCTTTATTCTTTCAAGATACTCCCATACGGAAGCACACTTTGCAATTGAGCCCACAATAGCGTTCTCAATTGTATTCTTTATAAATGGCACTTAGCCACCTTTTATATCCATGCATCATCATCCTTGTCATTTCTGACTGGATCTTTTGGTCTGACCTTTGTGGGAACCCATCCACCTCAAACAAATACCTTCTTCTCCATTCAGTGTAGTTGTCACCTTTGAGGGTTGGAACATCCTTGATGCAGCTCATCAAGTAGTACCCTCCTTTAAACCATAATGAAATGATATCATAACAACAATTGCATGCAATAATCCAACGTTGGTCAAAATTAGAACATGCAACTGTTTGTGCAATTAAATCTATATCACCGTTGGGCAAAAATAGAGATAAATGCACACCTTATTGCAACAGATCATGATCATGTCATTAATAACGTTGGTCAAAAAATAACACAACCATAATTATCACAATAATCACTTTAATCATTTCTTTAAACTTTTGATTATCACTTTAACTATTTGCATCTTTAAAATGCATCTTTAACTATTTGCAGCGGAAACTTTGAATTCTTTAAACTTTAAAACTTTCAGAAGCATCTATGTTACTTTTTATTTCCTAAAGCAAATATCTCGCTGGTTCAATTTGCTCAGAAAAAATCTTGACAAAATGCTTCTTTACTATTGCAGCGGAAATTTTAACTTTAAACTATTAACTTTTCAACTTTTCAGAGACATATCTTTCACTTTTTAGTTTCTGAACAAATATTTCGTTGGTCCTATTTATTCCGAAAAAACTAGACAAAAAAAATTTGGCCAAAAATGACCCAAAACTGCCTAAAAATGCCTCTGTAAATTAATAAAACAGTACAAAACTGTTAAAAAACTGTTAAAAACTGTAAAAACTGCTGTTACTGTTACTGTCCACGCGGCCCACGCGGCCCGCTCGCACCGAGCGGCACGCAGCCGACGCGGCGCCCACGCGGCCGAGCGGCGCACAGGGACGCGGCGCCTACGCGGCCTGCCAACGCGGCCTGCCAGCGGCCTGCCCGCGGCCTGGCCAGCGGAGCCGACGCGGCCTGGCCAGCGGAGCCGACGCGGCCCGCCAGACGCGGCCTGCCAGACACGGCCTCCACGCTGCGACGTGGCCCTATCCTGGCTGTCCGATCAGATCGAACGGCCGTCCTTCACTTTCGGGAGGTACAAAAGGAGGCCCGAACCGGCGCCCCCCTCAGAACCCTAACCTCATTTTCCCCCGGTCCTCTCTCCACTCTTCTGTCCGGCGGCGGCGACGGAGAAGCTCCTCCTCCCGCTCGCACGCACGGCTCCGGCGGTATACCGGCGATGGCGGAGCGCACCCGCCAGCCACCGCAGCAGCCTCCCGCGCGCTCGTCCAAGACGAGGCCGTGAGGTGGCGGCAGCTAGGCGACGGCGCTGCCGGCCCCTTTCCATTTCTTTCCTTCTCCAGCCACCAAAATCCGAGGATCGTCGGCGACGATGGAGAAGACCAGTGGCGCCCCCCTGGCCCTGTTGCCGGTGTGCGCGAGCACCCCGAGGGTGAACGCGTCACCGTCAACTGGCTCAGCGGCGGTGCCCTTTTGCTCTGCCGGCGACCGAGCCGCAGCACGGTAAGCCGGTGAGGTCCATCTTTCACACTTTTCTTTGCCCCCGGCTTGTATAGCAAGTGAGAGTGGCCCTTCTTCCCGATGCCTCGGCTTGCCGATGCGCATCGGGATCGAGAGGGGCGGCGCGGCCTTGCGGCGGCACGAACTTTGCCGGCGAGCCCGAGGGTCTCGGCCGGTTGCACTTTTCTTTTTGGTCGGAGGAAAACCAGGGTTTGCTTTTGATTTCTTTTCCATCGGGATCGAGAGGGGCGGCGCGGCCTTGCGGCGGCACGAACTTTGCCGGCGAGCCCGAGGGTCTCGGCCGGTTGCACTTTTCTTTTTGGTCGGAGGAAAACCAGGGTTTGCTTTTGATTTCTTTTCTACCCGAAAAAACCATAAGATCTACTCACTAGCCATGCTCTGATACCAATGTTGTCTAGATAGGATCATCTAGGTGTAGATCGAATGCCGGGATTGTGCTATCTCTGTAAATGAATACTTGTACTGTGGGGTTTACCTTGTCCCTGCGAGAACGACGAACCCGTCGACGTTGACGTGGTGACGGCGGCGGATCCGTGAGGAGGTGGTGGCGGCGGAGCTTCCCGTCGGCACTGCGCAAACCCTAATCGGTGGGTCTGTAAGTGGGGCGAGTGGCAGCTCCAGTTCACCTCGTACCGAGTGCCACCGACCCCCACCTCTCTTTATTGCGCAGGCGACAGGGGCCCACCAACCAGCGAACGGTTGGGCGCCCCCGATCAGGGCGCGGTCAAAGGCACGTCGAGCCGTTGGGCTCGTACGTGGTGGAGATCAACCTAACACTACCATATTCAGAGATGCACTCTCCTTGTTGACCAGGCTATTCCTGCAGACACCTTTGCCCAGCCGAGCCTGTGCCAGGTTGCAGTGGTGGCGGCCATCGACAAAGGTGCTGTTCCTCTGAAGTTCGATGGCCCTTCGGATGATGCTGGCTCAGGCATGATGATGATGAAGGGCATGACTGCCAAGAACTTTGACCCGGCTCGATACTCGGGTAGGTGGTTTGAGGTAGCGTCGCTGAAACGTGGGTTCGCTGGGCAGGGACAAGAAGACTGCCACTGTACTCAGGTATTGTAATGAGAGCAGCATCGTACTGAATAATCTGATTTTTTTTCTTGTTGTTTAGAAAGACAGAATAGTCTGTATTTTGTCTGAAAAACATACTACTGTATTTGGCATCTTTGCATCGAGCTGAATACCTACTAAGCAAGATAACTACATGCTTTTTCGCGTCATGTGATTTTGCCACGGTAAGGTGGATTACTTCACAAAGTTGCTTGTCTGCAGGGCGTGTATACATTTGATGAGAAGTCGCGCGCAATCCAGGTGGAGACATTCTGTGTCCATGGTTCACCAGATGGATACATCACCGGTATCCGGGGGAGGGTGCAATGCCTGTCTGAAGAGGACATGGCTAGTGCCGAGACAGACCTCGAGAGGGAGGAGATGATCCGCAGCAAATGCTTTCTCCGCTTTCCCACACTCCCGTTCATACCCAAGTTGCCCTATGATGTCATTGCAACTGATTATGACAATTACGCTGTTGTGTCTGGAGCTAAGGATGCAAGCTTTATTCAGGTATGGAATGACTACAGTCCTCATAGCTAGCCATCTTCCACATGCATGGTTGTATTCTGCAAACAAATTGTTTGAATAGTTCAGTTATGTTTTAACTGAACGGAAAGGAGAGTATATTAACAGAGATGAACACTAGGCAGTATGTAGAACATACTTTATGTTGGTAGAATTATCTTACTATCTGATGCACTGCTGTTCTAAAATATCATGAGAATTAACTCCGATTTCTGCCACTGAATCAGATATACTCAAGAATACCTAACCCTGGACCAGAGTTCATCGAGAAATACAAGTCCTACGCTGCTAACTTCGGCTATGATCCGAGCAAAATCAAGGACACACCGCAGGACTGCGAAGTCTCGTCGGACCAGCTTGCACAGATGATGTCAATGCCCGGGATGAACGAGGCACTGACGAATCAGTTCCCGGACCTGAAGCTGAAGTCCTCAGTTGCATTCGACCCATTCACAAGCGTGACGCAGACCTTGAAGAAGCTCGTTGAACTGTACTTCAAGTAAATCCGGGTGTTGTACACGGGTCACTGCTCACCCTCCACATGGAGCTGCAGTTTCATAGTAAACCCAATAAAATGCAGCCTGTATTATGTTTCAGCGATTATGGCTTTTCGTATGAGGATTAATTACAGGAAGCAACCAAGCAATCGTAGCAAACTACTCCGTATAATTCTGGAGAATCAAGACACGATCGATGCAACCGAATTGGGCGTCCAGCAGGTGCACACCTCTACGCTTGCGAGCGTGGGTGTACGGGCTCCCCGAAATTCGTCGACGAAGATGCCGGGTCACCTCGAGCGCGCCCTCAAGTGTGGGAAAGGCACGGACGTCACTTTCGATGCTCGCAGCCGCGCACAGGGTTCATGCCTACCGCCCGATCGACTGTCTTTGACGCGCAACTTATTGCTCCGACGACGCATGTAGCAGGGCACACAACGCATTGAGGTCGTCGATATGGAGCCGGTGATCTTCGAGATGCTTCTTCACTTTGTCTGCAAGGATTTGCTTCCCCCATGCGACGAGAAAGTTAACATTAATGCCACTGCAATGCAACATTTGCTTGCTATGGCAGATCTCTACGGACTGGAAAGATTGAAGGCGATGTGCGAACAGAGCCTATCCAAAAGCATCGACGCCAAGACCAGCTCAAAGAAAAAGACCGTCGCAAGTAGGTTGGCATGCAGTAGCATATCGGCACAACTAACAGTGGATCAAAGATGCCAGCATGGAATTTGTATGACTCAAAGATACCTGCATGGAATCTATATAGCTGCCTGGTGTAATGGCGGCCGTCATGCAACGCAGTTTTTCTACCCACACATGGGTGTTACTGGTGTTAGATGTAATATTTGTATACCGTATGCTTGTATACGGATACGTATTCTGTAATGACTCTGGCCTTTGAGCCCTATATTAACACGTAAACCGGTGTGGACTCTAGCACCGTTTTCTGCCGCATTAGTTGACATGGTACCGGAGCCTCTCCTTTCCGCGACCTAGCTGCCGCCGCCGTTGTCTATATCAGCCTCCGCCACGACACCAAACCCAGTACAACCAGAAAACAACGACCCCAAACACAACCTGCCGCCGCCACGACACCAAAACCCTAGCCGCCGCTGTCGCTTTTCAGTCACCGCTTCAGCCATACAAACCCAACCACCCAAAACCCTAAGATCCCATTGCCACCGCCATCATGCACTCTTCCTAGTCGACCTCTGTTTTGGCCGCCGCCTTGGGCGCTCCTCCTAGTCAGCAGCTGGACGGAGCACCTTCCTCCTATGGAAGGCTCTCATCATCCATGTGTTCCGTGGCGCCAACGTCATGGGCCTCCTCGATGGATCTACCTGACCGTGCGCCGGCCAAGACCATTGAGGTTGAAGACTCCGACAACAAGCAGATCCAAGCTGAAAATCCCGCCTATGTGGCCTGGGTTGCTCGCGATCAGCAGGTGCTGTGTTTTCTTCTAAATTCGCTGTCACCAGACATTCTCTCGCATGTCCTCAGGATAGACTCCACTGCTGATGCATGTGCTGCCATCAATGCCATGTTCAAGACTGACTCTCGCACCAAGGCTCCACATCTGCGCGGAGAACTCAATGACACCAGGAAGCTCACGATGACGGCTGATCAGTACTTCACCAAGATGAAAGGGTTCTCCTCTTAACTCGCTGCTCTCGGCAAGCCCATTGAAGAAGACGAGCTCCTACGCTACTTGTTGCATGGTCTGGGCAAGACCGAATACAACTCCCTCATCACATCCGTGAATGGGAACCCAAGTACTACAATTGATGAATTTTATGATCAGTTATGCTCATATTATATACACAATGGTGTCGAGGAAAATAGCACTTTTGTGTCTTCGGCCAACCTGGCCCGACGTGCAGCTAACCGTGATCAGCGCCCCTGCGGCCGTACACCTCCTCCCCGCGGACACACGCCCCCTCCACGTGGTCGCAGCCCTGACCGTGGCTCCTATCGTGGGGGTGGCAATGGTGGCTACCGTGATCGCCGCGATGATGATCGTGGCAACTGGCGCCGTGAGGAGCGTTGTGACAAGCGCCATGGAGACCTCTGTGACAGGCGCCGTGACGAAGGTGGCTATCGTAACCTCCGCTTTGAGGGTGGTGGTGGGCGCCGTCCTGACCGTGTCCCCACCCCCTACGTCAATACCAAATGTCAAATCAGCAAGATTCATGGCCATCCCGCCAGTGATTGCTGGTGGCGCTACTCAGATGACAAGAAGGAGAAAGATGACGGTGATTGTGGTGAGAAGGTTGCACATCTTTTATCCTATGGCGTCGACACGAACTGGTACACCGACATGGGTGCCACCGACCACATCACCAGCGATCTGAACAAGCTCATCATCGCCAACAAATACAATGGGCAAGATCGTGTCCACACCGCTGAAGGGATAGGTATGCACATCAGCCACATTGGTCATTCAATTTTACGTACCCCTAATGGTTCTTTTGATCTTAACAACATTCTTCATATTCCTAGTGCTTGTAAAAATCTTTTATCAGTTCATCGATTTACAATTGATAATCATGTCTTTATTGAGTTTCATCCTTTCTTCTTCTTAATAAAGGACCAAGCAACATGAAGAGTTCTGTTTAGGGGCCTCTCCTATGGTGGTCTCTATCCTTTGGTGCATATATTTCATGAGACCTCCAAGCATGCTTTCATCGCAATAAATCTGTCATCCTCTACATGGCATCGCCGTTTAGAGCATCTCCAACAGAGGCTGTAAACTGGGCGTGCGCTAAAAAAACTGTCAATATACAGCGTGAGACGCGGTTTTGCATCCTCCAGCAGACGCTACAAACTAGGTCGCGCGGTAAATATTTTAGTGCACGCGGCAGTTTGCGCTATCCCAAGTTGTATATTTGGTGCTTCCACTAGCGCGCTGTATCTGGCTTCTCCACCGAGGGAAGGAAACTGCCGCTCTGAAATATCTTGCTTCTCCGCGCTGCGATGAGGAAATCCGCCGGCCGTCCCTCCGCCATGGCCGCACGCGCCCTAGCTCCTTCTCCTGACGCGCCGTGACCACCCGCGCCCGAGCTCCGCCTCGCCTGATGCGCCATGGATGCCAGTGTCCGAGTTCCCTTCCACCCGCCGCGCCATGGTCGTCGCGCCCGACCTCCCCCATCTCCCGCCGCGCCACGGGCTACGCCCGTCGCGGTCGGCCTGCTTGGTGGACGCGAGGATGCGGCCGTCGTCCTCGTCCCGCAGCTTGCGGAGGTCGCGGAGGTTGCAGGAGCCGGCCGACGAGGCCGCCGTCGGTCCGCCAGCGTGCCGCTCCGCCGCAGCACCCTCCCCTCCATCATCAAGAGAATCCCCCCACTGGCCTGGCCTGGGCGTCCGCCGAGCTCCGCCTCCGCTTGCTTGCTGTAGCCGTACGCGCATGAAAAAGATCGGTTCTGAATATTGCTAAGATCGGTTCTGAATCGATTGGCTTGCCGCACGCGACATGGAATGGACTAGTTATCGCTAGGTTGCTCTCTCTGTTTGTTAGATCGATTGCTAGCTAGATGCACCGTATAGTTGTGAATTTAGTTGATTTTTTCAGATTTATTTGTGGCATGTTTGATCTTATTTGTTGTATGTATGTTGAAGAACTTGTTTGTGGAGCTCTATTTTACAGCTCTGCTGAAGGGTTGTTTTTGCCCTTCTTAGTTGCGCCGTAAAATAGAGCCTCCGGTAAAGCTCGCGTCGACGCTGCGCGCTGTATCCGGATTGAGCGCGCTGCAAACGACTTTTACAGCGCCAAATTTTAGAGCCTCTGTTGGAGATGCTCTTAGAACATCCATCTTTATTTGTGGTTCAACAAGTTCTTAGAAAGAATAAAATAGCTTACACCTCTGAGAGTACTCCACATGTTTGTGACTCTTGTCACATGGCCAAGAACCACCAGTTACCATACACCATGTCCACTAGTGTTTCCACTGCTCCCTTGGAGCAAGTATTATCTGATGTATGTTTCTGCTAGCCTTTTAAGGCTTTTCTTCCTCATGTTTCATTTGTTCTTCTTACCCACCTTTTCTCCCCACCATTGTTGACATGTTGGATCTTGTTATATCTCTCCATTTAATTATTCTTATTTAATTATTCTTGCATCTATTTGAGGGAAATATAGAAGATATCTAGATCCACATTTTGACCAATCAAAATTATCTCTTTGTGATAAAATTCGTTGGGATCTAGATCTTGGAGAATTTGGTGTTCTCCTCTTCTTCCTTTTGTTATTACACCAATAGATTTTATATTTTTGGTAGAATTTGAGTGTGGAGGATTTGAGCATATTAGTTGTGTTCTTGCCATTGCATTTGGTCCATCGGTTTGAGTTCTTCTCGGTGATATGTGTAGGTGAAAAGTTTGTGATATATTCCTTCGCATGCTTGTACCCAGAGCTTATTCCTCTTGGATCTTTAGATCCTAGACGTCTTAGTGATCTTAATGGTGTTCATGTGGCCTCCAATTAAGTTGTGGAAAATCCTAAAGCATGAGGCCATTGTGGCAATTTCTCGAAAGCCTTCAATTAAGTTGTGTAGATTGCCCTAAGGCTTGTGCGGGTTCGGTGATCACCTTCAAGGTTCCATAGTAGATTGAGGACTTCCCTTTTGGTGAATGCTCGAGGAGAATATTGTGAGGCCTTTGTGGTGTTTGGAGCACTTTGGCCTCCACATTGCTCCAACGGAGAGTAGCACTCACAAAAGTGTGAACTTCGAGATACATCTTGGTCTCCATGTGTCTCGGTTATTCCTGTATCCGAGTTCTTTACTTGTGAACTTTACTTTGTGATAGTATTCATGCTTGAAGTTATATATCTTGCTATCACATTGTTCCTTGCCTTTGTTAGCATAAGTTGTTGGTGCATATAGGTAAACCCTAGTTATATAGGTTTTGTGCATTTTCTTCAAGCCAATATCGTTAATGTTTTAAACTATCTATTCACTCCCCCCACCCCCCACCCCCACACACACTGTAGGAGGAATCTATGTCCTTTCATCGGTACTCCACATCCGCCGACAGGAAATCAGCGCAACACTATGCCGTGGAGAAAGGGCCACCACAAGGTAATGGCCATCTCTGTGTTGAACCAACTATAATTTTGTTGAAGGAGGTAGCTAAGGATAGAAGGGTTCAATGCATGTCATATTATCACCTTTTTGTTTTTGTTTAATACTTTTTATTAAGATGGTGGAATTGTGTTATTAGAGATGGTGGAAATAGTCTGATGCATAAATTCTACTCTCTATATGCCAGAATTTTCTTTTATAGTAGCAATCAAGTGTGTTAGTGATACTAAATAATTCT
This sequence comes from Lolium multiflorum, assembly GCA_030979885.1. Taxonomy (NCBI): domain Eukaryota; kingdom Viridiplantae; phylum Streptophyta; class Magnoliopsida; order Poales; family Poaceae; genus Lolium; species Lolium multiflorum. The sequence goes on from CM061748.1 coordinate 290,618,971, forward strand.
CAAAGTACATAACTGAAATTTTTGTTGTATTACCGTTGTGAGCGGATAATCGATCTACCTAGTACCAAGCAAACACAACATGAAGACGACACTGGTATTTGTTAAAGCAGTTCAGCGTTCAACCCCAACATCTGCGGGAAATGATTATGAGCGCTCCTCCCCATTGATACCGCAACACCGGCCATCTTGGGCACCGTCAAATGCAGCGAGATCCCCTTGTGCTCCCGCTGCTATTAACACATCATATTTACATTTGTACGGCACTCCCTCACATTATATAGGAGGCCAATGCTACAAGAGTCAGACTCGAGCACTACTTGTATGTGTCTACACCTAATACAACTTAGAGTTCTAACATAACCCTACTCGTACATAAAATTTTACATAAACTCAACAAACTTCACCTAGACGAATATTATCCACCACCTTCAATTCGTCCAAGCGTCAAAGCTCCATGTACTCTGGACTCGAGTTGTCTTCCATGGGCACCAGCCTGCAGTTGTCTTCCAGGCTTATATTATGTTTAGAAAGTTAAACTATGTTAAGTTTGACTAAATTTTTACCAAAAATCTTTAACATGCAAAAAATATATAATCAATATCGCTCGATAGATAATGAAATATATTTGTGTATGGTATCTATAAAATATTATATTTGTTTATATATTTTTCTAAAAATTTGGTCAAAATTTACCTAGTTTGACTTTTCAAAAAAATAAGACTTAAACTTTAGGATGGAGATAGTACAAAGCTTGCATTTTTTTCCTTTTTCGAGATGAGATTACTGGCTTCTACGGGCCGCGCAATGAAGGGGAAATCAATGACACTGAAATCGCCCAACCTTTTATTTCCCAACGGACAAGGATGTACTCCCTCCATCCATACATAAATACGAGTTTCGGTTTGCCCTATATCAAACTTAAAAATTATAAAAATATTTATTACATGAAATTAATATTTGTAGATGAATCTTTGAATAGAGTAGTAATATCATGTCATAAATGTTGCTGCAAATTTCTATTAAGTTAGTCAAACTTAAGAAACTTTTGACTTAAAACAAACCTAAAAGTACAGAAATTTAATTCGGCTCCCGGGTGCATATGCTCCCTCTACCAGGAAAACATATTTCGAAGTGTCGAAGAAATTTGAAAAAAAATTCTACGTGTACATCTCCATAATCTATGTTTGTTCATCAAGTTTCAAGAAAAACAGTATTTTTTGTGGTCTATGTAAAAAAGAAAAAAATTATATTATGAGAAGCCTTGTTTTTAGCACAAATAAATTTTTTTTTTTTGCGTGTATGCTCACACGACAAGTCGATTTTTCATTCAACAACTTTGTGGACGTGTAGCACGTGATGATGTATGTGCGATTTTTTTTCGTAATTTTTAACGTTTCAAAATATATCTAAGATGTATTTTAAAATAAAAGGATATATTATACACTCCCATGAGCCAAAACATCACTAAGATAGTATAGTGTTTACTATCGTTTGGTGACCCGAGTTCATCAAGAAGTAGATGTCATTTATTTCCGGGCGAATTTTAGTCATAAAAATCAGCTGAAGCCACCAGTTGCATGAAAGAAAGAAAGTACCCTGCTTGTATAATAACCAAGGTTTTTCTTCTGACTAGACAAAAAATACATGTGGGTGACGGTATTTCTGGCTTTTCGGAAATATTGGAAATACCCGCTAAATACCAGTTGAGATTTGTCAAGCTAGTTTACTATTTCGTTCAGAATTTATTAAAAAAGTTAAAATTGGGGCAAATTATTTAAATACTGGAAAATTTGGTCGGTGTTATTTGTTTCTGGTGGTAACCGGTAAAACTGATTTCTACTGAAATATCAGAAATACTGGCCGAGAAAAATACCGTAATTATAACATTTGAGATGCTACCACGATTAAGGCTAGACGTTCGGAGCGAGCTTTTGGCTCAGCCCGAGCTTATCGCAGCTCGGCCTGCAGTAGACGAAGACCGAGTCGAGTCCAAAAAATTGGACCGCAGTAGACGAAGGCTCGGCTCGAACCGGCCCGAAAGCTCTCGTTTAGTTTTTACCGAATTTAGAGAGGGGAGGCCGGGAGTGCTTGGCTGATATCTGGCCCCATAGGACATCGATTGAGTGCTAGGTTACGCTTGTCTGCTGCCACCGTCAGGATGTCGCGGCCGCTGCTCGGCTGCACACGCCAAGCATCCTCTATCGGCGGCAACCATATCATCCCCATCGACACCATGGACAGACGCGCAAGCACAACCGTCATCTCCATCGACGCCATCGACAGCCGCTCGTGCCAAGCCACCGTCACCATCGACGGCCATGATAGGATCTCTCTGCAGATAAGTCGGTGTGGTCTCACCGATGCCAGGGCCATTGAGGTCGCGCCAGCGAGCATGCTCATCGCCGGTTCATCGAGGCTCCAACTGTCGGCATCCATGGTGCTCCACCATGGGGCCTACCTGCCAGTGACTCCCAGCTCGCGATCCGGCCTGAGCTGGACCAGGTTTTAGCTAAGCTCGGAGCAAGCCTACTTTTCCGGCTCTTTAGCAAAACGAGCATGCCCGAGCCAAGCTGATTTTACAGCGAGCCAAATCATGGGTCGGACACCCTTAGATACCAATGCGTGGTTACTCCAAAAGAAATAGGAAAAGTTGTCCATATACTGTATTTGACATCGTTGGTGCAAGAACAGACAAAGGGAGAAACCAAGAGCTAGTACCCTTAAAATTAGGACACCGCCATGAACTCTGCGAGTGCCCTTTGCGGAAGGGTTACCACTCGGTATTCGAGTAGGTTTAGGCCCAAGTTGACACACCGCCATGAACTTCCGCATCGAGCAGGTTTACAGCACATACGTTACCACTCGGTATTCGAGAAGGTTTAGGGCCAGAGTCTCTGGTTACTAGTTCCATATATACTAGTTTCTTCGTCCCGTCCAAGTCCTCTAGCTGCCGGCATATAACACGCCTGTGCGTGTAAATTTTGTACTCGGTTAAGAGCAACAACTCATGTGGCGGCGCCGTAATCGTTTACGGTCGCCATGGCGAACAACAGCTGGAACTTTGTAGGGAAGCCGGTGCCCGAAATCAAATCGTCGAGATGCGTCACAATCAAGGAGAACACAGCGACTCTTTGTCTCGAGCTGGCCCATTACCCGCAGCTGGAAAGCATGTGCATCGGCGGCGGGTACATTATGTCGCCCATCTTCAGAGCTGGTGGGTACAAATTTTTTTTTTTTGGCGTTAACTCAACTCTTTATTATTCCAATAAACCAGAGTTACAATCAGCCATCAGGCTAGTAGACAGGAACTCGGGGCTATCGTTCCGCCAAACAGCTGAGGCACCATGAGCACAGGCATAACGCGCACATTCATGGGCCACAACATTTGCTGAACGACGAGCAAACAAAATCTCAAAAGAACTAAACTCTAAGGAAATATCGCTAATTTCACTAATGATAGGAGCAATCACTGCTCTGTGGTTCCCTCTCTCCATCCACAAACGCACAAGCTCTGCACTATCGGTCTCAGCGATGATCTTGTCAAAACCCTGGGACCTTGCCGCTACCACTGCATCCCTTAATGCAAGAGCTTCAATGATCAGCGGATCAGTAATGCCCTGATACAATCTGCACCATGCACTTTTAAACCCTTCCGTATCTCGTGCCACCCCACCAGTCGAAGCAATACCCGCATCAGACCTAATCGCTCCGTCTGAATTTACCTTGATGATGCCCGGAGGAGGTCCATGCCAGGTGAAATGCGGTCTAGTGGTTGCATATTTCTTCTTCTTCAGGCCATCCATGAAGGCCAAAGTCTCTGCAATATTATCCACTGCTTTAACTGGATTATACCCTGAATCATCATGACTCCATTTGTTTCTAGAATCCCAAATGGCAGCCATTATCGATATAGTCATATTCCTGTCCAAACTATCGAACGAAGACTCACATAAAATGTCTTCTGCCCACGTCACAGGGTGCAACCTTGGCAATTTCAGGTTGAATGCATCCTTCGCAGCTGTCCAAAATAGTTGCGCATGCGAGCACTCCACCAACGCATGCATTAAGGTTTCTGATGTTGCTTTACAAACCGGACAGGTACTATTAACTCTGACATGCCGCCTGGTGAGAGTTGCATAATCTGGCACAATGCCATTGAGAACTCACCACCAAAAAACTCGTACCCGTGGTAGAACATCTAGATTCCAAAGCTTTTTCCATCTTGCATCATCGCTCGAGGAGGAAGTAGTAGGAACCTGTAGCTCCACCTCTTGCTCCTTCGCCTCAACTAGAGCATGATAAGCCGAACGTACTGAATAAATGCCCGACTTTTCATGGGACCATGCCAGCCAATCCTCTCCAGCTGCATTTCTTAACGGAATTTTCAAAATCCGATCAGCATCCGGGGCCATGAAAATCTCCCGAACTGACTGTACATTCCACTGATGTGTTCCTGGTTCAATCAACTCACTAACCAGTACCTTATCTGTGTCCTGACGCCGTCCCATGGGACGCATCGTTTTGGACTCCGGGATCCACCGATCATTCCAAATCGATATTGTTTCCCCCGATCCAACTCGCTTGATCAAACCTCTATTGAGAGCTTCTCTGCCAGCTATAATAGCCCGCCACGTCTTTGATGCTGTTCGTGGCACCCCCGCTGTCATGAACTCATCATTAGGGTAATACCTCCCACACAAAACCTGGGCACATAGTGAATTTGGTTTTGTGATTAGGCGCCATCCTTGCTTACCAAGTAGTGCCAAGTTGAACAAATGCATGTCCCTAAACCCCATTCCTCCACAAGTCTTCGGTTTTGCAACTTTTTCCCAAGCCAACCAATGCATGGAGCGTTTGTCCAGCGATCCACTCCACCAAAATTGCGCCATTATAGACACCATCTTTTGACAAGTGCCTTTCCCTAGCAGGAAGCATCCCATGCTATAGGTCGACATTGCCTGAATGACAGCCTTTATAAATACCTCCTTGCCCGCATAGGAGAGACTCCTCTCTGATCTACCATTAAGTTTACTTCTCATCCTATCAGCAATGTATTCGAAGGATTCACTTGTCAGCTTTCCAACTGCCGTTGGAAGTCCCAGATACTTCTCACTAAAATCTTCCACCTGGATATCCAGCTCGGCCTTGACAGCCACACGCATGTCCACTGGAATTCCAGGACTGAAGAAGATCGAACTCTTTTCTCTATTGACCAGCTGCCTCGAGGCTTCATTGTACATATGGAGAATCACATTTAGACGTGCTGCCCCCCGGGGTGAGGCTTCAATAAAGATCAAGCTATCATCCGCGAATAGAAGATGAGTGATCCACGGTGACCTGTTACATACTCTAACTCCTCTATCCACAAAACCCATACTGAAATTATTCAGTAGAGCAGACAAACCCTCTGCACACATCAAGAAGAGATATGGCGACATTGGATCTCCCTGGCGAAGTCCTCGAGATGGTATAAACTGAGGTAAGAGATTTCCATTCACTTTAACCGAGAACTGCACTGAAGAAACACACTTCATAATCAGCTTAACAATTGGTACAGGGAAACCCAACTTAAGCATAATCGCCTCCAGAAAAGGCCACTCGACGCGGTCATAGGCCTTCATCATATCGAGTTTAACCGCACACGATCCTTTTTTTTTTTGCCTTTTTCTTCCTTTTCATACTATGGATACTTTCAAACGCAACTAAGGCGTTATCCGTGATTAAGCGACCCGGAACAAAGGCACTTTGTTCCTGGCTGATTGTTTCCTCCAGGGTTGGACGCAATCGAAGAGATATCATCTTCGTGCATATCTTATAAAGCACAGTACACAAGGAGATAGGTCTGTACTGCTTAATTGATTGAGGGTTCCGTACCTTAGGGATTAACACTATGATTGTACTATTTAAATCCACTGGAAACTCCCCTCCATTAAGAAACTCAAGAACTGCAGGAACAAGTACTCCCTTAACCACTTCCCAATGACGTTGGAAAAAACCAGCTGTATACCCATCAACCCCTGGTGCCTTTGACGGTTGCATCTGAAACAGTGCATATCTAACCTCTTCAGCTGTAAAGGGTTTAACCAGTTCCTCTCGCATTGGTTGGGTCACTTTCTCTTCAACAAAGTGTAGGCATGCAGCCATATTAGGCGCACCTTGAGACTGATAAAGGTTCTCATAGAAACCCTGAACCTCCACATTCACTTCCTCCTCACTCTCACATAAAGAGCCATCCATCCGTTGAAGGTTTGAGATTTTATTCATCCGTTTTCGTTGTGCTACCTGGGCGTGAAAAAAAGAGGAGTTCCGATCACCAGCCCTTAGCCACTATACACGAGCCCTTTGTTTAATCCAAACCTCTTCCTGATGGAGTACATGACTTAGCTGGCCCATAATCTCTTTCTCTCGCATAGATGGGCCCCTCCCCATCGATTGTCTTCTAACTCCCTCCAAATCTTTTCGGAGTTTAGCCAGCTTTGTTTTGAAATTTCCAAGTTTTGAGGCCCCCCAGCTATTCAACTCTGACTGCATATCATACAGGGTTTTTGACATACCTGCTAACCCTCCCGTCTGACACTTCTCAGTCCAGAGTTCAGCTATCTTTTTGTCATAATCCCCAATTGTCTGCCAAGCATTTTCATAGCGAAAGCCTTTGCCCATTTGTGCTCTCCTCGGTTCATCCTTCCTATGCATCCGCATTGACAGAAGGCAGTGGTCGGATTCCACCATAAGTATATGACGGACACGAGGCACTGTAAACTGAATGAACAGTTCCTCGTTCCCAAACGCACGATCTAGTCGTGCTTTAACATCAGCCTGGTCCTGCTGCCTATTATCCCAAGTATACGGCAGCCCAGTCCAGCCAGCATCCAATAGGCCACATTCTTCGGTACATTCCCGAAACGCTCTCATCTGCGCTTCTGGGCGATCATTGATACGTCTCCAACGTATCGATAATTTCTTATGTTCCATGCCACATTATTGATGTTATCTACATGTTATATGCACACTTTATGTCATATTTATGCATTTTCTGGAACTAACCTATTAACAAGATGCCGAAGAGCCGTTGCTGTTTTCTGCTGTTTTTGGTTTCAGAAATCCTAGTAAGGAAATATTCTCGGAATTGGACTCAATGCCCAGGGGTCCTATTTTGCCACGAAGCTTCCGTCCGAAGACGAGACGAAGAGGGGCTACGAGGGGCCACACCCTAGGCGACGCGGCCCCCCCTTGGCCGCGCGGCCCTGTGGTGTGGGGCCCTCGTGCCCTCTTGACCTACCCTTCCGCCTACTTAAAGCCTCCGTGGAAACCCCCGACCGAGAGCCACGATACGGAAAACCTTCCAGAGACGCAGCCGCCGCCAATCCCATCTCGGGGATTCAGGAGATCGCCTCCGGCACTCCCGGAGAGGGGATTCATCTCCCGGAGGACTCTACGCCGCCATGGTCGCCTCCGGAGTGATGAGTGAGTAGTTCACCCGGACTATGGGTCCATAGCGTAGCTAGATGGTTGTCTTCTCCTTATGTGCTTCATTGTTGGATCTTGTGAGCTGCCTAACATGATCAAGATCATCTATCTGTAATACTATATGTTGTGTTTGTCGGGATCCGATGGATAGAGAATACTATGCTATGGTAATTATCAATCTGATGTTTATGTGTTGTTTAAGATCTTGCATGCTCTCCGTTATTAGTAGAGGCTCTGGCCAAGTTGATGCTTTTAACTCCAAGAGGGAGTATTTATGCTAGATAGTGGGTTCATGCCTACATTGATACCTGGGATGACAGAAAGTTCTAAGTTTGTGTTGTGCTGTTGCCACTAGGGATAAAACATTGATGCTATGTCCGAGGACGTAGTTATTGATTACATTACGCACCATACTTAATGAGATTGTGTTGTTTGCAACTTAATACCGGAGGGTTCGGATGATAACCGAAGGTGGACTTTTTAGGCATAGATGCGGTTGGATGGCGGTCTATGTACTTTGTCGTAATGCCCAATTAAATCTCACTATATTTACCATGTCATGTATGTGCATCGCGGTGCCCTCTTTATTTGTCAATTGCCCGAGTAATTTGTTCACCCAACATGCTTTTATCTTATGGGAGAGACACCTCTAGTGAACTGTGGACCCCGGTCCAATTCTCTTTACTGAAATACAATCTCTGCAATACTTGTTTTCTACTGTTTTCTTGCAAACAATCATCTTCCACACAATACGGTTAATCCTTTGTTACAGCAAGCCGGTGAGATTGACAACCTCACTTTTCGTTGGGGCAAAGTACTTTGGTTGTGTTGTGCAGGTTCCACGTTGGCGCCGGAATCCCTGGTGTTGCGCCGCACTACATCCCGCCGCCATCAACCTTCAACGTGCTTCTTGGCTCCTACTGGTTCGATAAACCTTGGTTTCTTCTGAGGGAAACTTGCTGTACGCATCACACCTTCCACTTGGGGTTCCCAACGAGCGTGTGCTTTACGCGTCATCAAGCTAAATTTCTGGCGCCGTTGCCGGGGAGATCAAGACACGCTGCAAGGGGAGTCTCCACTTCTCAATCTCTTTACTTTATTTTTGTCTTGCTTTATTTTATTTACTATTTTGTTTGCTGCACTAAAACAAAACACACAAAAATTAGTTGCTAGTTTTACTTTATTTACTGTCTTGCTCTCTATATCGAAAACACAAAAAAATTAGTTGCTAGTTTTACTTTATTTACTGTCTTGCTCTCTATATCGAAAACACAAAAAAATTAGTTACTTGCATTTACTTTATCTAGTTTGCTTTATTTACCTTCGTTTATTTCATCATGCTTGATCCTAAGTTTACTATGGAAAAGATACCGGTAGGACAAGGGTCTATCATTGGAAGAGATAATATAGAAGAATTCTTCAATCATGTTAGTATTACTGAAAATTTTGAAGACAGACACTTGGTAGAACTTGCACCTACCTATGAAATTGCTGCTGCTGCTTTAGTTCGCCTGTTGGAAACTAAATTTGTTAATCTCAATCCTATAATCCAACACATGTTTCTTACACTTGGTGATATGGAAGAAGGGGAAAAGAAAGATTTTGTTCTAGAAACCCTTCTTAGAGAATTTGGTGGTCTAGCAAGAGAGGCTAGAAAGGTTTTTGCTAAATTTAATATGATAGGCTCTCATACTAATTTTGTTGGTCTCCTTGAAAAAATGGATATAGATAGAATAAGGTACACTAATAATATTAATGATGGTGGGGAGATCAAAGCACCAATACCATGTAAACTCCTAGCTATGAATGATGCATTAGAAAATAACTATGCTTGGCTTGTTCCTGAAAATTTGTTCGATGAGAGTAGCAAGCCCAAGACTAATGAAAAGGGAGACGCTAAAACTTATGTATCAAATATACTATGCTTGGTTGAGAAAACTCCCAATACCCCTGGTAATGATGCCAATGCTTCATCTCTTGATAATACTTGATTACACTTTCTGCGCCTAGCTGAAAGGCGTTAAAGAAAAGCGCTTATGGGAGACAACCCATTATTTTTACTACAGTACTTTGTTTTATATTTGAGTCTTGGAAGTTGTTTACTACTGTAGCAACCTCTCCTTATCATGTTTTTTGTGCCAAGTAAAGTCTCTATAGTAAGGTTCATACTAGATTTGGATTACTGCGCAGAGACAGATTTCTTTGCTGTCACGAATCTGGGTCTAATTCTCTGTAAGAAACTCAGAAAATTATGCCAATTTACGTGAGTGATCCTCAGATATGTACGCAACTTTCATTAGTTTTTAGTTTTTCCATTTGAGCAAGTCTGGTGCCATTTTAAAATTCGTCTTTACGAACTGTTCTGTTTTGACAGATTCTGCCTTTTATTTCGCATTGCCTCTTTTGCTATGTTGGATGAATTTCTTTGATCCATTAATGTCCAGTAGCTTTATGCAATGTCCAGAAGTGTAAAGAATGATTGTGTCACCTCTGAACATATAATTTTTATTATGCACTAACTCTCTAATGAGTTTGCTTGAAGTTTGGTGTGAAGGAAGTTTTCAAGGATCAAGAGAGGAGTATGATATACTATGATCAAGAGGAGTGAAAGCTCTAAGCTTGGGGATGCCCGGTGGTTCACCCCTGCATATTTTAAGAAGACTCAAGTCTAAGCTTGGGATGCCCAAGGCATCCCCTTCTTCATCGACAACATCATCAGGTTCCTCCCCGAAACTATATTTTTATTCCGTCACATTTTATGCACTTGGAGCGTCGGTTTGTTTTTGTTTTTGTTTTTGTTTGAATAAAGTTGGATCCTAGCATTCACTTTGTGGGAGAGAGACACGCTCCGCTGTTGCATATGGACAAATATGTCCTTAGGCTTTACTCATAATGTTCATGGCGAAGTTTCTTCTTCGTTAAATTGTTATATGGTTGGAATTGGAAAATGCTACATGTAGTAATTGCTATAATGTCTTGGGTAATGTGATACTTGGCAATTGTTGTGCTCATGTTTAAGCTCTTGCATCATATACTTTGCGCCCATTAATGAAGAAATACTTAGAGCTTGCTAATTTGGTTTGCATATTTGGTTTCTCTAGAGTCTAGATAATATCTAGTATTGAGTTTTGAACAACAAGGAAGACGGTGTAGAGTCTTATAATGTTTACAATATGTCTTTTATGTGAGTTTTGCTGTACCGTTCATCCTTGTGTTTGTTTCAAATAACCTTGCTAGCCTAAACCTTGTATCGAGAGGGAATACTTCTCATACATCCAAAATCCTTGAGCCAACCACTATGCCATTTGTGTCCACCATACCTACCTACTACATGGTATTTTCCGCCATTCCAAAGTAAATTGCTTGAGTGCTACCTTTAAATTTCCATCATTCGCCTTTGCAATATATAGCTCATGGGACAAAATAGCCTTAAAAACTATTGTGGTATTGAATATGTACTTATGCACTTTATCTCTTATTAAGTTGCTTGTTGTGCGATAACCATGTTCCTAGGGACGCCATCAACTACTCTTTGTTGAATATCATGTGAGTTGCTATGCATGTTCGTCTTGTCTGAAGTAAGGGAGATCTACCACCATATGGTTAAGCATGCATATTGTTAGAGAAGAACATTGGGCCGCTAACTAAAGCCATGAATCATGGTGGAAGTTTCAGTTTTGGACACATATCCTCAATCTCATGAGAATAATAATTGTTGTTACATGCTTATGCATTAAAGAGGAGTCCATTATATGTTGTTCATGTTGTCCCGGTATGGGTGTCTAAGTTGAAGAATGATCAAAAGCGAGAAATCCAATGCGAACTTTCTCCTTAGACCCTTGTACAGGCGGCATGGAGGTACCCCATTGTGACACTTGGTTAAAACATGTGCATTGTGATGATCCGGTAGTCCAAGCTAAGTAGGACAAGGTGCGGGCACTATTAGTATACTATGCATGAGGCTTGCAACTTGTAAGATATAATTTACATAACTCATATGCTTTATTACTACCGTTGACAAAATTGTTTCATGTTTTCAAAATAAAAGCTCTAGCACAAATATAGCAATCGATGCTTTCCTCTTTGAAGGACCATTCTTTTACTTTTATTGTTGAGTCAGTTTACCTATCTCTCTCCACCTCAAGAAGCAAACACTTGTGTGAACTGTGCATTGATTCCTACATACTTGCATATTGCACTTGTTATATTACTCTATGTTGACAATATCCATGAGATATACATGTTACAAGTTGAAAGCAACCGCTGAAACTTAATCTTCCTTTGTGTTGCTTCAATACCTTTACTTTGATTTATTGCTTTATGAGTTAACTCTTATGCAAGACTTATTGATGCTTGTCTTGAAGTACTATTCATGAAAAGTCTTTGCTTTATGATTCACTTGTTTACGCATGTCATTACCATTGTTTTGATCGCTGCATTCATTACATATGCTTTACAAATAGTATGATCAAGATTATGATGGCATGTCACTTGAAATTATCTTTGTTATCGTTTTACCTGCTCGACGAGAATAAGCTTGGGGATGCTGATACGTCTCCAACGTATCGATAATTTCTTATGTTCCATGCCACATTATTGATGTTATCTACATGTTATATGCACACTTTATGTCATATTTATGCATTTTCCGGAACTAACCTATTAACAAGATGCCGAAGAGCCAGTTGCTGTTTCTGCTGTTTTGGTTTCAGAAATCCTAGTAAGGAAATATTCTCGGAATTGGACGAAATCAACGCCCAGGTCCTATTTTGCCACGAAGCTTCCGAAGTCCGAAGACGAGACGAAGAGGGGCTACGAGGGGCCACACCCTAGGCGGCGCGGCCCCCTTGGCCGCGCGGCCGTGGTGTGGGGCCCTCGTGCCGCCTCTTGACCTACCCTTCCGCCTACTTAAAGCCTCCGTGACGAAACCCCCTGCGAGAGCCACGATACGGAAAACCTTCCAGAGACGCAGCCGCCGCCAATCCCATCTCGGGGGATTCAGGAGATCGCCTCCGGCACCTGGGAGAGGGGATTCATCTCCCGGAGGACTCTACGCCGCCATGGTCGCCTCCGGAGTGATGAGTGAGTAGTTCACCCCTGGACTATGGGTCCATAGCAGTAGCTAGATGGTTGTCTTCTCCTTATGTGCTTCATTGTTGGATCTTGTGAGCTGCCTAACATGATCAAGATCATCTATCTGTAATACTATATGTTGTGTTTGTCGGGATCCGATGGATAGAGAATACTATGCTATGGTAATTATCAATCTGATGTTTATGTGTTGTTTAAGATCTTGCATGCTCTCCGTTATTAGTAGAGGCTCTGGCCAAGTTGATGCTTTTAACTCCAAGAGGGAGTATTTATGCTAGATAGTGGGTTCATGCCTACATTGATACCTGGGACAGTGACAGAAAGTTCTAAGGTTGTGTTGTGCTGTTGCCACTAGGGATAAAACATTGATGCTATGTCCGAGGATGTAGTTATTGATTACATTACGCACCATACTTAATGCAATTGTCTTTGTTTGCAACTTAATACCGGAGGGGTTCGGATGATAACCTGAAGGTGGACTTTTTAGGCATAGATGCGGTTGGATGGCGGTCTATGTACTTTGTCGTAATGCCCAATTAAATCTCACTATATTTACCATGTCATGTATGTGCATCGCGGTGCCCTCTTTATTTGTCAATTGCCCGACTGTAATTTGTTCACCCAACATGCTTTTATCTTATGGGAGAGACACCTCTAGTGAACTGTGGACCCCGGTCCAATTCTCTTTACTGAAATACAATCTACTGCAATACTTGTTTTCTACTGTTTTCTTGCAAACAATCATCTTCCACACAATACGGTTAATCCTTTGTTACAGCAAGCCGGTGAGATTGACAACCTCACTGTTTTGTTGGGGCAAAGTACTTTGGTTGTGTTGTGCAGGTTCCACGTTGGCGGAATCCCTGGTGTTGCGCCGCACTACATCTCGCCGCCATCAACCTTCAACGTGCTTCTTGGCTCCTACTGGTTCGATAAATCTTGGTTTCTTACTGAGGGAAACTTGCTGCTGTACGCATCACACCTTCCACTTGGGGTTCCCAACGAGCGTGTGCTTTACGCGTCATCAATCATTCACACTGAAATGCTCTGATCCCCATAAGGTCTCATTAAAATCCCCCATACAAAGCCATGGGTATGACAATGCATTTGCAAGTCTACGAAGCAAGGTCCAACTCGAGTGTCGATTCTCCCTCCTTGGCTCCCCATAAAAACCGGTGAATCTCCATTTTAAACCTCCATCTCGCGGTTCTACCAAGACATCAATATGGTTGGAATTATAGCTCTTCAGATCCACCGTAACATCTGCAGTCCAAAATAAGCCAATCCCCCCACTGAGACCATCACTACTCACGGCAAAACTGCCTGAGAAACCCAACGCATTACATAGCTTCTCTGTTCTTTCCTTACTGATCTTTGTCTCCATCACAAAGAGCAGGGTGGGCGCTTCCTGCCTCGCCACATTGCGAAGCTCTCGAACTGCCGCCTGGTTCCCAAGCCCACGGCAGTTCATCGATAGACAACTCATTGCTCCTGGCGGGACTGATCATCAGTCACCGCCATATTCTCATCGCTTGAGGCAGATGCCTCTAAACCCACTCTTGCTTTCTTGGGGTCTGGAGATGGAGCCGGGGACTGAGTATTTTTAGCCGGCCTCTCATCTCTCTTTTCACCAGATACTTTAGGGTCGAACACAACCAGAGCTCTATCCTCTTCAACTGGCACAACTTGAGCATTGACATCCAGTTTCCGATAAGCATGCGTGTTCCCCCTCCCCCTTGTAAAACGACCACCTCCTCGATCTCCACCTCTTCCCCTTCCTCTTCCACCTCCATGAGGTAACGGAGGCATATTCTGGGCAAGGTTATTCATATTCACCTTCTCCTGGGTATTGCTTGATGTTGCGCCTACAGTATCATAATTAGGTGCATTGGTTTCTTGCGCTCCATCACTTACTCCACCCGAGAAATTGCCCCAGACATTGGGCCCTGTCTTCTTCCTCTTCTCATCCACGGCCCTCAAACTCGGCCAGTAGGGTAGACGCCCCGCTTCATCCCTTTCCCCTGGGTCTGGACAGGCAAGATCAGAATGTCCCAAGAGCCCACAGGAGAAACAGAAATAAGGCAGGTTCTCATATTTGATGTCATACCAGTCACATGATTCCCTCAAGCTTGAATCAATGGCAATCCACCTTTGCAGTGGCTTATTAACATCAATTGAAACACGCGCTCGCAGATACTTACCACTCACCAACATCTTATTGGTAGTGTCAATTTTTATGAACTCACCCAGACCCCGAGCAATCTTCTCTCCCCAGTTGTCATGCAGATTAAAGGGAAGATTCATCACCCGAACCCATATAGGCAGGCGGTCAAATCTCAGCTCCGATGGACGTTGGCTACGCTTGAAATTCTCTAGCACCACAGCATGCTTATTCACCGTCCATGGAGATCTCTCCCAGATCCTATCTCTTTCCCTCTCCACCGGGAGCTCAGCCACGAACAGATTAGGTCCGCCATCCCGGAACACAAGGCCGCGCGGATTTCCCCACGCCGGCCGCAGCACATCAGCAATCATCTGGATATGAAAAACCTTGGGGTAAGGAACCAAAACCTTGCCTGCCAAAGCCCAGACTGGAGTCGCTTGTTCGTCCTCTCGATCATCAATAAACAGTTTTGTGGATTCCGCCTCAGTCAGCTTCATCCGCCCGACCAACTCCTCGATCGGTTCCTCCTCTACCGCCGGGTTTTTTCGGTACTCCCCAGCGCTAGCAGCCCCTCTCCCTGGGGCACCGTTCGTCCCCGCCATCTTCTCCCTTAGATCGATCTGGAAGAAAGACAGCACCGCCGCAGATCAACGAGAGAATTATACTTCCTCTCGCCAACCAATCTCCTCGCCCCGTCGGAAAACCAACGTGCGCCGCCTTTTCCACTGGAACCCTAATCGCCTCCTGATCGCCAGAGTCAGAGGCGAACCGGTATCCGGGTAGCTGGTGGGTACAATTGGAGCATCGTATTCTACCCGAATGGGTACGAGTACGATGACTGCGCAGGCTACACCTCGGCCTACCTGACCTATCATAGCCAAACATTTGATGTGAGCCTCAAGTACACGATGAGCGTGCACGCGAAAGAGGGCCAGGCACCGTTAGCCAGCTTTGGCCCGAGGAAGCATGTCATTTCGCCGGGGAGATTCTCTAGTGTGGGCTACCCCCGTTTCGTCAGGTCCAAGTTGTCGCAGCTCGGCAACGGCTGCTTCACCATACGTTGCGTCCTCGTCCTCCAGAACGAGTCTTCGCCGCTGGAGCTGCCCGGCCGCCTGGAGCGCATGCTAGGTGATGGGACAGGCGCAGATGTTACGTTCCGAGTCCATAGCCGGGAGTTCCGCGCGCACAGGTCTATCCTGGCAGCGCAGTCGCCCTTGTTCCATGCGCAATTCTTTGGCCCGATGATGGAGAAGGACATGCCGCGTGTCGAGGTTATCGACGTGGATCCGACCATCTTTGGTATGCTTCTTCACTATATCTACACAGACTCGTTGCCACCAAGCCAAGGTGAAGGAGGGCAGTTCAACGTCTCGGTGATGCAACACTTGCTGGTTGCGGCGGATAAGTACGGGGTGGACAGGTTGAGGCTGATGTGCGAGGAGCAGCTGTGCGACATGATCAATATGGATATGGTCAAAACCATGCTCGCGTTAGCAAATCAGCACAGCTGTAAGCAGCTCAAGGAGGCATGTCTGGCGTTTATGGCATCACCGCAAGTCCTAGGCGCCATTTTGGAGACCGATGGATTTAAGGAGCACTTCATGATGGATTGTCGGCCTTTGCCTTTGGAGTGGGGAACTTCGAGTCCAGACTCCAGAAGGTAGACCCCGAGAATAAGAAGTTGATCCAAGCTCAAATTTTAAAAGGATTTGCAAATGACATGTCAATTTTCTTTTGCATCACCACTAGTATCTTTACTATTATATTCCAGTTGATCGTACGTCATACAACGCGTTTGGTGAAGGAGATTGGGATCATCTTGTCCATCCAATTATTTTCAACATCTCTGCACCAATATTCACCGTCAGATTAAAGCAAATCATTGCTTTCCTTTCCCGTACTACATTTCTTCCTAATTGGCAGATCAGAAAAGATTATTGCTTCCGTAATTTCTTACTATTCTACCAAATCATTATTTATTTCCTTCTTTTCTTTTCCTTAACAACTGAGAAAATGATTGAGGTTAATCTCCTTCCATCGCTGCACATCCTCTAGCAGGCAACCTCCCCGCCCCTTGGTCCTTACTGGTTCGTTTACTCCTGCCCTCCCGTCACCGAAAGAAACCTTCCGAAAAGAACCATCCGGCCGCCATACACGTGCGGCCATTACCACGTCAATCTCCGGCGACCTCCACCTCCTCCGATCAGTGGAATGAAACCCCAGCAGCCTAAAACCTCCCAGCCCCAAGCTCCAGATCGTCCACCATCATCCCATGTCCCCCACTTGCCCACGCACTTCTGACCTCCCAGAGGCCAGACCTCGCGTCTAGGGTCAGCGCCGGACCGCGAGAGTTGGTGCTGGTGTGAGCTGAGAAAGACGGGGATGACAAGATGGGAAAGAGCGGCTGAGCTCTTGTCAAGAAGATGAGCACTTTGTGATGTTCACGGCACTGAATTCAGATCACGGGGATTCAGATGACCAGCATGGCCGGCACCGGCAACGGCCAGTGCGTCTATCGATAGCAGCCCGAACGGCGACGAACATCACCGATTCACACATCACAGTGGACCACACCACACCCGCCGACCTGCCTGATGCGGCGTAGTACCAGGCGCACACAAACCCAGCAGCTCAGCACCGAATCGTAGACGGCGAGGGCCTCCCATGTCCGGCTCTGTCTGCTCGATTCCGCGACAGCGGTTTGGTGGCTTTGCAACCGGGGCGACAGTGCGTGCTCTGGTTTGCTAGCCGGCACTGTGAAAGCAAGCCTGAGATGCTGAATCGCTTCTTTCCTTTCTCTCCTGCGCATCCTCCTTTTTCCTGAAAACTTTTACAGGTGGTGTTTATATCCTCTCTTTTTTCCTTTTCTTTACTACCTCGCCTTTGCTTTGGTTTTCCGGGAAAGTGGGAGGTGCTGGAAGGATTGGGCAACCAGGGCATAAGCCAGGTACATCGCCTTCATTTGTTTTTTTTTTGGCATGAGATATCTCCCTCGATGCATGCATCATGCAAGAAAAAGCCACACAATGAGAATTTTTTAATGTTCCCTTGGATAGAAATTTTAATGTACAGGCGTCCTCAATGTGATGACATCTATCTGTATTACTGCAAAAGAAAAACAAAGGATAACAGAGAATTAGAGTTAAGGCATCTAAAATGCAGCAGGTGCTAAGTGGGGCGCTAGGATTATGTTTCTGGCCGTTAGCGCTATATCCCCCTCAATCAGATGATAGCAATATAGCAGGACTGCAATATAGAGACGCTTAAACTGGGGCACATGATAGCAGTATTCAATGATGCTTTCTGGGTTTGTGAAATTAAGAATTAAGAAAACATCCTTGCAAAATTTACATTCTTTCTATCAGATGATGCTGAGTTGAATCGGGCTACAAATTAATTTTGTCTTTCCAGTTTCCGAGTGAATGCAAATCAGTTTTAATTTGAAGCATCAACATCATGAGGAATTGATCAGAATTTAGAATGGAAGTACTCAGTGTACACTAAAAGGTGTCACTATCTTTAATTTGCCTTGTGTCAAATAGTTCTCAAGAGAATGGCGTATGCATTAGCAACTTACAATCTCACTTTAGTGCACGAAAATCAAAACTGATGCACAAAATGTCTCTGTTTGATACATATGTGGAAGCTCTTAACATTGCCAGTATCCGTTGTTGTGAATTACCTGACAAGATGTGAAGGTATGTTTTCTTGACCTGTAGAAACAAATTGCTCAACACATGGTTGTATAGGAATGTATGTGTCGGCATCATCACCTGAAGATAGATCTACATATTGGCCTTTGTCCCTATAAATAGAATTGCCAATCTGATAAGTTGTTGTCAGTGATTATCCAATGGTACATGCTTTGTAATTCGAAAATGTCGCATTTCTATTTGTTCGACCATAGGTCTTACGCATACGAGACACATAGAAGCAAGTCGATAATCTCACATGATGTCCTTTTTGTTCTAGCCTATTTAATTTTTACTTGTGCTAAAATATTCTATTAGTGATGGCCGACAAGGGACGACGAGGCATGAAGCTATGATTTTTGTTGATTGGCTAGCCGACAAGGGATATGAGGTACCCTAGCGGAAAACAAGTTTGAGCAGCAGAACATGATGTTTTTGTACTCCTATACCTTTTATTGATCCAACCAGATGTATATGCATGCATCAACATGATCTAATGCTCGCTTGACATATCATGAAATGAGAAATTTGTATACTCTGCTGCATTCAATGCTTGACTTTATCATGTCTACCGAAATTTGCATATTCTTTTTTTTGGGTGAGATCATATACCCATGTAGGAAAATTAGGTAAAGATTTAAGCATGTTTTTTTAATCATTCCCATGATCAAAAAATTTAGTGAGCATGAGTTCAAGAGAAGAGGTCATGATATTTATCTTTCGTATGACTTTCACACGAATTGGTGCTAATTTTCTTCTTTTTATTTTTCAGTTGTTCTACTGGCTAACCCATCCAACTATTTGCAATTATTTGGCTATCAATTAGCAACTGGGATGAAATATGTTGCATCAGGTCTATGCTTTCTTTGTGCTTGGTATAATGACTAAACCATATAAAACCAAGAAGAGATTGTTCTTTCATTTTCTCAAAGTGTACTATTACTTACTGAAAATCTGCACGGCATATCTGAATGTTTCAGCAGTTTGAATAGTATGTATGTTAATAGTGTCTTGTGTTGAAAATGAATTATTTTGCAGCTCTATGACTCTTATTTATAACATAATACTTCAATTTAGTCAATGCCCAGAAAAAAGGTTGTTACCAATAATGTGGTATGGTTTAATCAGTTACATAATCATATAATTCCAATGCGGTACTTTTGAACGTTTTGTTGTTGACTTGTTGTGCATGTAACAAGCAATGCTTCTGGCCTCATTTTTGTTTGGGCCAAAGAATATTGTATTTGTGACATGCAACACACTCGAACCACATAATCCATTTTATGCTTGAATAGTGACACTGCAATGATGGCTGATTATTTAACGAATCAATTTTTATTTTCATAAAGCACATTGTTTGTGTATCTTCCTTTGTGGAAGATATTCAGCCTTGAATAGTGAAATGCATTATTTTCTTGTGAACACTTTTGTTTTGATTTTAAGACCATTTACATGTTTTTACGAGGCTTTGAAAGACATGGACAGTTACCATATAAGAGAGATTGGGGCCTGGTTAGGAATCTGGCTAAGACACAAGGAGGAAGGCAAACAAAAAAGTGTCTCCAGATGTCGATGAGGGAAGAGGAGTAAGATGTCTGTTCAGCCGCATCGGTGATCAATGCAACTATTATTTTGTTCAATAACAACGTCACCTTCAGAATAATTTCAACTGTAATAATCGCAACCGCGATTAATTTGGGTTGTTAAATTGAATGACTTTTTGATATCATCTTTCTAATCTTTTGATACTATAGAGGAGGTGCTGCCACTGGTTGTTTGTAGGAAACATGGCCAGACAAATGTGGAGACAATCACATGAGCCAATTTGTTCAATTCGTTAATCTAACAAACGAACAGGAATTTGACATGACTGAGGCAAAACATAACAGGTCAAACAACGGCAATGATACGAGCAAAGTAGAATCTTCATTGATAGAAGATACGAGGTACCTATTTTGGTTGAATTACAAGCAACAAATAACTTGTTTTTGGAATATTACTAGGATTCTTTTTGTATACATTTGCATTTTCATTTGTATTATGTTTGTACAAAAAAATAATTTATTAGGGCCGTGGCAACGCACGGGCATTCAACTAGTAGATTTCGTATTGGAGTGATGCTATATATAAAAAGAGGTATCACATGCTGTCAATTGATTAGTGAGCCTACCCTAAACTTGTAAGGCAAAAATTTGTGTTGGGAGAAAAGTAAATGCTAACGAATTACTAGAAAACAACTAGTAGCTCCTTAATTAAACATGTTGAAATCCACAACAGCATGCAGCCATGTTACTTGGATGATGGTACAAACTTATCACATGCAACCCTGAGCCGATTGCATCCGTGCTGATCTGCTAACGCGGACAGGGTTGTGACGGTCTCATGGTCGATCCTTTTGCGTAACTCGTCTTCACATATTATCTTCAACCTGTCTAGCTTGTAACTGCTCGCTGCAGCCAGTAAATCCTGCATTGTCGCGGTACCGTAGCCTCCTTCATCTTCGCAATCCGGGAGGGAGTCCGTGTAGATATAGTGCAGCATCGTCTCGAAGATGGCAGGCTCCATGTTGAGAACTTCCACGCGCAGCATATCGTCCTTCTCCGCCTTGGGCCCAAAAAACTGCTCACCAAAGACCGACGATCGGGCGGCCAGGAGAGATTTGTGCGCAGCGAACTCATGGCCAGCCACACCGAACACGACGTCGGTACCTCTCCCGTCCCGGAGAATCTGCTCAAAGTGGTCGGGAAGCTCCAGCGGCGACGACTCCAGACTGACGGTGAGTACGCACAGTATCGTGAAGCATCCGTCCCCGCAGCGCGACAAAGATTCGAGCCTGGACTTGTCGACGAATTCAGGGAAACCCCAGCATATGTATTCTGGATTCCTAAAGAAGCGCTTCCTCACATCGAGGCTGGCAACCTGTGCCTTGGTCTTGTTCTCCAGCATGCTCATCGTGAACTTGGCGCCCACGTCTTTATCTTCTTTGCCGAGAAACCACACGAACACTGAGGCCTTGCCGGCACAATCCTGCTCGTCTATTCCTCCAGGGTAGAACCGGATCTCCCAGTCGTAGCCACCAACTGAGAAGACGCGGGAGCTAACGTAATCGCCGGCGTTCACGCCCATTAACTGCAGGTAGTTTGTCACCTCAAGACTGAGCGTCGCCGTGCTCTCTTTCAAGCATCTTGACGAGGTCGAGATTTTATCCATGGCGAACGTAAACAATGACGGATAAAGGGAAAACTCGATTTCCACGAAGGCGTCTTAATAATACATATCTTAGAAAGAAGGACAACTTATATTGCCAAAGCAAATCGTGCAAGTAATCATGGACTCCTGCGTACGTACGCCCCGAGGATACCGATCATAGCCGTGCTGAACCGTACTAGTAGGAAATACGTACTGTGGGTCCCGTTGTTAAGGTAGGTCTAGAATTTATATATGAAAAAAAGGAGAATTCCATTGTTGTTTTGTGTGTCGGAAAGTATTACATGCCATATTCAGTTACCGAGCATCTCAAACAGAGCATGTAAACACGCGAACTGAAAACACCGAGTTTAGTTCACCAAAATCGTGTTTACGAGCCGAAATGACTGGCGCAGAACAGAGCCCGTAAAAGTTTACGGGCTCTGTTCTGCGTCAGCACCATCCGAACCCTAGTACATGGTATAAACATAAACATACAACAATCAATCATAATTAATCAAATAATAGTTTTCAGAACACAATAGTCATCCAAATTATTACAAGAGATAATAATAAAAACGAATAAACAAATATCTCAACAGTGATTTATCTCACACATAAATGAATGGAATGGTAGGATCATTGGCGATGGCCGTGTCGCTTCTAGTAGTGCATTTTGAGATCATAAATGAGCTAGGCATGGTTACTGGCATTCTCAATCTTCCGATGCGTTTCAAAGAAAGCTTCAATGCGATCGGGATTCCGTTGGAGTTGACTCGGGTACCAACGTTGTCATAGAAGCAGGCAAGCTTAACCCTCTTTCATCCTCGATGATTATGTTGTGAAGAATCACAAAACATCCCATGATGTTCACAAGGGATTTTTCGTCCCAAAACCGAGCTGAACCCCGAACAATGGCAAACATTGATTGCAAAACACCGAAATCTCTCTCAATGTCCTTGCGAGCAGCTTCTTGAGCCTTGGTAAACTCAGCTTCTATCTTATCTCTGGATCCTTCACAGACTTCACAGCTTCTATCTTATCTCTTGATCCTAGATAGTATCCCATTGCATATTCATTATTCATAACTATGTAACTGTAAATGGGTGCTTCCCCATTTACTAGTTTTGCAAAAAATGGGGATCTTTGCAGCACGTTGATGTCATTGAGTGTTCCTGGCAAACCAAAAAAAAAAAAAATCAATGCCAAATCCATAAATCTTATGATGCGCGGCCTCAAGTACAGTGGTAGCATCTTTGCTCCTCCCACTGTATTGTCTATGTCATGCCCTGGAACAATTCTTACATGTCTAATGCATACAATAAACACTACCAAGCATTCTAGGCCAACCTCTTTTCTCATTTATCTCCATCAATTTTTTGTGTCATCCTCATTGGGAGCTCGAAGATATGTTGGCCCAAACAAGTTGATAATCATGCGAGCAAACCTACGCACGGACTCCGTGGTTGTATCTTCACCAATTCGAAGATCATCGGTGCAATTCACAGGGTTGCCATATGCAATCACCCTCATAGAAGCCGAGGTTTTTTGATAGGGGCTGAAACCCATCACGCCGTCAGCATTTCTACGTTGCTTGAAGTAACTTGAGTTTGCTTCAGATGCCTTCACGATTGTGCCGAACAAACTACAGCACATGTGATGCCTCATACGGAATAGATGCGGAGGATAGGTAGGTACCTTGGCGAAGTAGTCATCCATCAGTTGCTCGTGGCCGAGGAGGCGATTATGTTGGATGTGGTTCCGGGCAATCACCGAGCCGTGCCTCCGATTCAGTAGCTTCGCGCGGTCCTCCAGCTCCTTGACGGAGAGAAGGAGCATGGTGACCTCCAAGTCGTCGTCATGGAGCAGCTTGTCGAGTTCGCAATCATCCGAGCTCGATGAATCGGACAGATCAAAGCCATTGATCTCGTCAGCCGAGCTCATCCACGATTCAGCCGGCGCGGCGGCGGCAGGACCCAGAGCTGAGCGAGGAACCGCGGGTGGCATGCGGGACAACCTACGCTAGCTCCGCTTCGCCGAGCTCCGCCGAATCTGGGTGTGCGGCGGTGGTGGCGGCGGAGTGCGCAGGCGGCGCGCGGGAGGAGTGAGAGACTGAGCGGTTGCTTGAGGTGAAAAATCAGCGCGCCCTAGATATGGATCCACACGTTCGGTTCGCTCGTTCGACCCCTACAAATATAGGCTAAATTGGGGTTTCGGTCTCGGCCTAAAATCTTTTTTCGGGTTTGGCTTTTTTAGGTGACTGATCTGCACCATTTTTTGGCCCGAACCCGTAAACTAGTAGTTATTATTTGATTTTAGATCTTTTACAGGCTCTGTTAGAGATGCTCTTAGACTGAAACTGAATGGAATTATTCTTTGGGTGAGTCTAGGCAGCGGTAGTTAGCTTTACGTCAGGGGATCTCGTTCCACCTTTTGTGCAGGGTCCGTTGGGCTCAACGAAAGGGCGCATGGGCGAAATGAGATCCTTTGACGTAAAGCTAATTACTGCAGGGGGATGTAGATGATTTTGGTTTTTTGGTTGGGCATCGGATGGCAGCAGATCGAACCCCTGCAAATACAGAGCGGAGTCGGTCAAATTCAGTTGTGCTTCAGGGCACTATGAGCGCAGAGGTCAAGCTCGGCGAAAAGTGCGCTAGTTAAGACGGCTTCAATGGCATGGTGCATTCGACTATGTCCGTAGAGCTCGGCATGCCAATGACGCGAGCGAGTGTGCCGGGCAGCAACATCACAAAGTTAGAATGCAGCGACCAAGATGACACAAGCGCTGGTTGAGAGAGGCCACTCGACCGCGTGGTGCAGCCGGCTAGAACCATGGAGCTAGGCAAGCCAGAGTAGTGCCGGCGACTGAAGGGGAACTCAGGGACCGTCTCACTTTGTCGAACTCGGTTTTGGGCCTGACTGCTTGCTGCCTTTCAGGGGAATTTGACCTACTGCCGTCAGATGGATAAAGTATGGACCAAAATCATCTATGTCCCTCTACAGTAGTTAGGGTCTATATCAGCGTCCATCTGACGGCAACACGTCAAATCCCTCTGAAACGCAGCAAGCAGTCAGGCCCAAAACCGAGTTCGACAAAGTGAGACGGTTCCTGAGTTCCCCTTCAGTCACATCCACTGTTCGCTGGCTTTCCTAGCTCCATGGTTCTAGCCGGCTGCAGCACGCGGTCGAGTGGCCGCTCTCAACCAGCGCTTGTGTCATCTTGGTCGCTGCATTCTAACTTTGTGATGTCGTTGCCCGGTGCACTTGCTCGCCGTCGTCGCCATGCCCAGCTCTACGGACATAGTCGACTGCACCATGCCATTGAAGCCATCTTAACCAGTGCACTTGTCGCCAGGCTCGACCTCTGCGCTCATACTGCCCTGAAGCACAACTGAATTTGGCCGACTCCGCTCAGTATTTGCAGGGGTCACTACTAGGAAAAGGGCAATCAGTGGCGCACCACTTTTACCCATCAGTGGCGCACTAGTGGTGCGCCACTGCTATCACGCCACTGCTAACTTTTAGTAGTGGCGCACTAGTGGTGCGCCATTGCTATTTGGCTTAGCAGTGCACCGTAGTGCGCCACTACTAGCTTCATGGTGCGCCACTCCTAAACGTCCGAGGTGCGCCACTGGATAGAAAAAAGGTGCGCCACTACTAAAATTTGAAATTTCTAGATCTGGATCTGGATCGGGATCTGGATCTGGATCTGGCACATTTTGTTTCGATTTTTTGGCTCGTTATTTTTTCTCGTTCTTGTTGCTAGAATTATTTGTGCAATGTTCATTCTCATTTTTCTTAGCCTAGCCGCCGGTGATGATGGATGAGGGACGTAGGAGAGGTGAAGAGAGGTGAGGAGATGTAGGAGAGGATGAACAAGAGGACGAAGGCCAGAGGTAATGGAGGCTAGAGGGTCGCCGAAGGGTCGTCGGAGAGTAAGGTCACCGGAGGTCACCATAGTGGAGGAGCTCGCCGGAAAGTAAGGTCACCGGAGCTCGACATAGTGGAGGAGGTCGCCGGAGTGAAAGGAGGAGAGGAGAGGAGGAGGTAGCCGGAGTGAAAGGAGGAGAGGAGAGGAGGAGGCCGCCGGAGTGAAAGGAGGAGAGGAGAGAAGGAGGTCGCTGGAGTGAAAGGAGGAGAGGAGAGGAGGAGGTCGCCGGAGTGAAAGGAGGAGGGAGAGGAGGAGGAGCAGGAGGAGGAGAGGAGAATGAAAGCAGGAGAATATGTGGAGGAGGAGGGAGGAGGGAGGAGGGGGTTAAGTGGCCGGCTCCTCCCATTTTGAAATTCGTGGGCGGGAAGCTTAGCAGTGGCGCACCAAGGCATGGGTGCGCCACCGCTATTTTTTTCTATTTTTTGCCCAAAATCTAAAACCTGAAAAAAGTCCTGTTTCTGTTTTCCAGTTGAGGAATCCATTTTTTGTCCAAACGGCCGTAGGCGGTTGAATTCGAATAGGAAATTTCGCGTAGATAGATTTTGATATAAAAAAGTTTTTCATCGGAGGTCGTATGCAACCAGAAAACCCGTTTTACCGAAAGATGACGTCATTTTGCATAATATATCAAAATTCATTTTTTTTAAATTTCACTAAACCTAGATGACATATTACATGGGCATCTCGAAGGATTTTATTTTTTGAAATTTCTATCTATTTCTTTTATTTTTTCCAAACCCGAAAAGGTGATTGCGATCCACGGGGGGGGGTGGTGGTGGAAATGTTTGGCCACTTTAGGGCACCAAGCATGGTGCGCCACTACTAAGTGATGCCCAAACATGTCCATCATCCCCTTTACATTGCAATGGCGCACCATGTAGAGGTGCGCCACTGCTACATAAAATAGCTGTGGCGCACCTCTACATGGTGCGTGATGTCTACGTTCCCCTCCTTTCCTAGACAGTGTTGGGCCTCCAAGAGCAGAGGTTTGTAGAACAAAGCAAGTTTTCCCTTAAGTGGATCACCCAAGGTTTATCGAACTCGGGGAGGAAGAGGTCAAAGATATCCCTCTCATGCAACCCTGCAACCACAAAGCAAGAAGTCTCTTGTGTCCCCAACACACCAAATAGGTGTACTAGTTCGGCGAAGAGATGGTGAAATACAGGTGGTATGAATATATGAGCGGTAGCAACGGTGCCAAAAATAGCTTGGCGTGTAGTTGATGGTGGTAGTATTGCACAGTAGTAACGTGACAGTACACAAGTAGCGATAGCGATTTAGGAACAAGGCCTAGGGATTAGACTTTCACTAGTGGACACTCTCAACATTGATCACATAACAGAATAGATAAATGCATACTCTACACTTTTTGAGGACGTGGGCATAGCCCAGTGGTTGGGATCGCAGTGGCGCACCCCAACGACCAGAGTTCGAATCCTGTCAGGAAGAATTTCAATTCTCACGCCGAGGTCCCGCTTCTACTATATCATTTAGTGTCTAGTTCCTCCTAGCACTAATTCATACTCTACACTTTTGTTGGATGATGAACACATTGCGTAGGATTACACGAACCCTCAATGCCGGAGTTAACAAGCTCCACAATAATGCTCATATTTTAGTAACCTTTAGTGTAAGATAGATCAAAAGACTAAACCAAGTACTAGCATAGCATGCACACTCACCTTCATGCATATGTAGGAGGAATAGATCACATCAATATTATCATAGCAATAGTTAACTTCGCAATCTACAAGAGATCATGATCATAGCATAAACCAAGTACTAACACGGTGCACACACTGTCACCTTTGCACACATGCGGGAGGAATAAAACTACTTTAATAACATTGCTAGAGTAGCACATAGATAAATTGTGATACAAACACATTGCAATCATAAAGAGATATAAATAAGCACCTCACTATGCCATTCAACGGTGAATAAGTATTCTGTGAAATATAGCCTAAGAGACCCACACGGTGCACACACTGTCACCTTTACACACGTGGGACAAGGAGTCTCCGGAGATCACATAAGTAAAACCCACTTGACTAGCATAATGACATCTAGATTACAAGCATCATCATATGAATCTCAATCATGTAAGGCAGCTCATGAGATTATTGTATTGAAGTACATAGGAGAGATGAACCACATAGCTACCGGTACAGCCCCGAGCCTCGATGGAGAACTACTCCCTCCTCATGGGAGCAGCGGTGATGAAGATGGCGGTGGAGATGGCAGCGGTGTCGATGGAGAAGCCTTCCGGGGCACTTCGTCCCGCGGCGTGCGAACAGAGACTCCTGTCCCCGATCTTGGCTTCGCGATGGCGGCGGCTCGGAAGGTTCTGTGGTTTCGTCGAACGTATCGGGGTTTTCGCGACGGAGGCTTTAAATAGGCGGAAGGGCAAGGTCGGTGGACTTCTGGGGCCCACACTATAGGGCGCGGCCCCACCCTGGCCGCGCCGGCTAGGGTTTGGTGGCCCCGTGCCCCTCTCTGGCGTTCTCGTGTGTTCGGATGGTTCCGGAAAAATAGGAATCGGGTCTTGATTTCGTCCGATTAGAATATTTCGTTACTAGGATTTCTGAAACCAAAACAAGAAACAGGCGCACGGCATCTTGTTAATAGGTTAGTTCCAAAAATGCACGAATATGACATAAAGTGTGCATAAAACATGTAGATATCATCAATAATGTGGCATGGAACATAAGAAATTATCGATACGTTGGAGACGTATCAGCATCCCCAAGCTTAGTTCTGCTCGTCCCGAGCAGGTAAAACGATAACAAAGATAATTTCTGAAGTGACATGCCATCATAATCTTGATCATACTATTTGTAAGCATATGTAATGAATGCAGCGATCAAAACAATGGTAATGACATGAGTAAACAAGTGAATCATAAAGCAAAGACTTTTCATGAATAGTACTTCAAGACAAGCATCAATAAGTCTTGCATAAGAGTTAACTCATAAAGCAATAATTCAAAGTAGAGGCATTGAAGCAACACAAAGGAAGATGAAGTTTCAGCGGTTGCTTTCAACTTGTAACATGTATATCTCATGGATAATTGTCAACATAGAGTAATATAACAAGTGCAATATGCAAGTATGTAAGAATCAATGCACAGTTCACACAAGTGTTTGCTTCTTGAGGTGGAGAGAGATAGGTGAACTGACTCAACATAAAAGTAAAAGAATGGTCCTTCAAAGAGGAAAGCATCGATTGCTATATTTGTGCTAGAGCTTTTATTTTGAAAACATGAAACAATTTTGTCAACGGTAGTAATAAAGCATATGAGTTATGTAAATTATATCTTACAAGTTGCAAGCCTCATGCATAGTGTACTAATAGTGCCCGCACCTTGTCCTAATTAGCTTGGGTTAACACGGATCATCATTGCATAACATATGTTTCAACCAAGTGTCACAAAGGGGTACCTCTATGCCGCCTATACAAGGGTCTAAGGAGAAAGTTCGCATTGGATTTCTCGCTTTTGATCATTCTTCAACTTAGACACCCATACCGGGACAACATAGACAACAGATAATGGACTCCTCTTTTAATGCTTAAGCATTCAACAAAAGTTAATATTCTCATAGGAGATTGAGGTTTTATGTCCAAACTGAAACTTCCACCATGATTCATGGCTTTAGTTAGCGGCCCAATGTTCTTCTCTAACAATATGCATACTCAAACCATTTGTTTGTGAAAACCGCCCTTACTTCAGACAAGACGAACATGCATAGCAACTCACATGATATTCAACAAAGAGTTGATGGCGTCCCAGGAACATGGTTATCGCACAACAAACAACTTAATAAGAGATAAAGTGCATAAGTACATATTCAATACCACAATAGTTTTTAAGGCTATTTTGTCCCATGAGCTATATATTGCAAAGGCGAATGATGGAATTTTAAAGGTAGCACTCAAGCAATTCACTTTGGAATGGCGGAAAATACCATGTAGTAGGTAGGTATGGTGGACACAAATGGCATAGTGGTTGGCTCAAGTATTTTGGATGCATGAGAAGTATTCCCTCTCGATACAAGGTTTAGGCTAGCAAGGTTATTTGAAACAAACACAAGGATGAACCGTGCACAAAAACTCACATAAAAGACATATTGTAAACATTATAAGACTCTACACCGTCTTCCTTGTTGTTCAAACTCAATACTAGAAATTATCTAGACCTTAGAGAGACCAATTATGCAAACCAAATTTTAGCATGCTCTATGTATTTCTTCACTAATAGGTGCAAAGTATATGATGCAAGAGCTTAAACATGAGCACAACAATTGCCAAGTATCACATTACCCAAGACATTATAGCAATTACTACATGTAGCATTTTCCAATTCCAACCATATAACAATTTAACGAAGAGGAAAACTTCGCCATGAATATTATGAGCTAAGAACACATCATACGTGTCTCTCTCTCCACAAGGATGAACTTATTCAAACATAAACAAAAACAAAAGCAAACAGACGCTCCAAGTAAAGTACATAAGATGTGACCGAATAAAAATATAGTTTCAAGGGAGGAACCTGATAAATTTGTCGATGAAGAAGGGGATGCCTTGGGCATCCCCAAGCTTAGATGCTTGAGTCTTCTTGAAATATGCAGGGATGAACCATGGGGGCATCCCCAAGCTTAGACTCTTCACTCTTCTTGATCATAGTATATCATCCTCCTCTCTTGACCCTTGAAAACTTCTTCCACACCAAACTTTAAGCAAACTCATTAGAGGGTTAGTGCATAATCAAAAATTCACATGTTCAGAGGTGACACAATCATTCTTAACACTTCTGGACATTGCTCAAAGCTGCTGGAAGGTAATGGAACAAAGAAATCCACCCAACACAGCGAAAGAAGCAATGCGAAACAAAAGGCAGAATCTGTCAAAAACAGAACAGTCCGTAAAGACGAATTTTAAAATGGCACCAGACTTGCTCAAACGGAAAAACTCAAAACTAATGAAAGTTGCGTACATATCTGAGGATCACTCACGTAAATTGGCATAATTTTATGAGTTACCTACAGAGAATTAGACCCAGATTCGTGACAGACAGCAATGCTGTTTCTGCGCAGCAATCCAAATCTAGCATCAACTTTACCATAGAGACTTTACTTGGCACAACAAAACACAAAACTAAGATAAGGAGAGGTTGCTACAGTAGTAAACAACTTCCAAGACACAAATATAAAACAAAGTACTGTAGTAAAAAAAATACATGGGTTATCTCCCAAGAAGTTCTTTCTTTATAGCCATTAAGATGGGCTCAGTAGTTTTAATGATGCATTCGCAAGAAATAGTAGTTGAAGCAAAAGAGTGCATCAAGAGGCAAATTCAAAACAAATTTAAGTCTAACATGCTTCCTATGCATAGGAATCTTGTAAATAAACAAGTTCATGAATAGCAAGGTAACAAGCATAGGAAGATAAAACAAGTGTAACTTCAAAAATTTCAGCACATAGAGAGGTGTTTTAGTAACATGAAAATTTCTACAACCATATTTTCCTCTCTCATAATAAGTTTCAGTAGCAACATGAGCAAACTCAACAATATAACTATCACATGAAGCATTCTTATTCCCATGCATAAAAGTATCATTACTCTCCACATAAGCATAATCAATTTTATTAGATGTAGTGGGAGCAAATTCAACAAAGTAGCTATCATTATTATTCTCATCATCAAATATAGGAGGCATATTGTAATCATAATCAAATTTATCCTCCATAACAGGCGGTACTAAAAGACCACTATCATTATAATCATCATAAATAGGAGGCAAAGTATCATCACAGTAAATTTCCTCCTCATTGCTTGGGGGACTAAAAATATCATGCTCATCGGAGCCAGCTTCCCCAAGCTTAGAACTTTCTATATTATTATCAACAATGGTGTTCAAAGCGTTCATACTAATATTACTACCAGCATGCAAATAAGATTCCATAGGTTTTTTAATTTTCGCATCAAACAATCCATGTTTTAAATCAGGAAATAGAAATAGAAGCTCATTGTTGTCCATTATGCCAAACTAGTGTAAACAAGAAACAAAAAGATGCAATTGCAGGATCTAAAGGAAATAGTACTTACGCGGAAATAGCTTAGTAGCCGAGATCCGGAGTGTGAGTACCTTTTACCTTTCCTCCCCAACGGCGCCGAAAATAGCTTGATGTCTACGTTCCCTCCTTTCCTGTAGACAGTGTTGGGCCTCCAAGAGCAGAGGTTTGTAGAACAGACAAGTTTTCCCTTAAGTGGATCACCCAAGGTTTATCGAACTCGGGAGGAAGAGGTCAAAGATATCCTCTCATGCAACCCTGCAACCACAAAGCAAGAAGTCTCTTGTGTCCCCAACACACCAAATAGGTGTACTAGTTCGGCGAAGAGATGGTGAAATACAGGTGGTATGAATATATATGAGTAGCAACGGTGCCAGAAAATAGCTTTGGCGTGTAGTTGATGGTGGTAGTATTGCAGCAGTAGTAACGCAGTAAACAGTACACAAGTAGCGATAGCGATTTAGGAACAAGGCCTAGGGATTAGACTTTCACTAGTGGACACTCTCAACATTGATCACATAACAGAATAGATAAATGCATACTCTACACTTTTGTTGGATGATGAACACATTGCGTAGGATTACACGAACCCTCAATGCCGGAGTTAACAAGCTCCACAATAATGCTCATATTTTAGTAACCTTTAGTGTAAGATAGATCAAAAGACTAAACCAAGTACTAGCATAGCATGCACACTGTCACCTTCATGCATATGTAGGAGGAATAGATCACATCAATATTATCATAGCAATAGTTAACTTCGCAATCTACAAGAGATCATGATCATAGCATAAACCAAGTACTAACACGGTGCACACACTGTCACCTTTGCACACATGCGGAGGAATAAAACTACTTTAATAACATTGCTAGAGTAGCACATAGATAAATTGTGATACAAACACATTGCAATCATAAAGAGATATAAATAAGCACCTCACTATGCCATTCAACGGTGAATAAGTATTCTGTGAAATATAGCCTAAGAGACCCACACGGTGCACACACTGTCACCTTTACACACGTGGGACAAGGAGTCTCCGGAGATCACATAAGTAAAACCCACTTGACTAGCATAATGACATCTAGATTACAAGCATCATCATATGAATCTCAATCATGTAAGGCAGCTCATGAGATTATTGTATTGAAGTACATAGGAGAGATGAACCACATAGCTACCGGTACAGCCCCGAGCCTCGATGGAGAACTACTCCTCCTCATGGGAGCAGCAGGTGATGAAGATGGCGGTGGAGATGGCAGCGGTGTCGATGGAGAAGCCTTCCGGGGGCACTTCCCCGTCCCGCGTGCCGGAACAGAGACTCCTGTCCCCGGATCTTGGCTTCGCGATGGCGCGGCTCGGAAGGTTTCGTGGTTTTCGTCGAACGTATCGGGGTTTCGCGACGGAGACTTTAAATAGGCGGAAGGGCAAGGTCGGTGGACTGGGGGCCCACACTATAGGGCGCGCGGCCCCACCCTTGGCGCGCCGGCCTAGGGTTTGGTGGCCCTGTGCCCCCTCTGGCAGTTCTCGTGTGTTCGGATGGTTCCGGAAAAATAGAATGGGTCTTGATTTCGTCCGATTCCGAGAATATTTCGTTACTAGGATTTCTGAAACCAAAAACAGCAGAAAACAGAACTGGCACTTCGGCATCTTGTTAATAGGTTAGTTCCAGAAAATGCACGAATATGACATAAAGTGTGCATAAAACATGTAGATATCATCAATAATGTGGCATGGAACATAAGAAATTATCGATACGTTGGAGACGTATCAGTCGCCATTGCTATGTATAAGGCTGGGTCAAACCCATGGTCAAACTTAGTGGTGGCGCACCACAGAAGAGGTGCGCCACTACTACATTTTTAATAGTGGCCCACCACTTTCCGGTGCGCCACTGCTAAGTAGTAGTGGCGCACTGCCCTCCTGGTGCGCCACTAACACCCATATCTTACGGCTAGGCCTTTTCCTAGTAGTGGGTAGTCAACTTTATAAGAGATGTAGGCAACTTCACAACTCCAATAGACAACTTCACAACTCTAGTCGACAACTTTAGAGCTACCATAGAGAATTAAGTGACAACTAAGAGCATGTCCACAAACAACGGTATGAAAACTTTCCAAATATCGGTAGGAAACTTCACAACTGTAGTAAGAAACTCTACTACTACGATAGCCAATTTTGCAACAACAAAAAGAAACTTCACAAACAACATTAAGAAAACTTCTCAAAGAGTTGTAGACAACTTCACAAAAATGGTAGAAAACAAAGTTGTTTCTCTCGATACTAAAATTTGCTTCAACTTAACACCAATGAAAAACAGCTACCACTTCGTTGTCTCAATACCAAGTTCGCTTGTCTCGACAATAAAGTTGCATGTCTCAACTATGTCACACCAGAGGCAGAAAACTTTACAACGGTGAAAAACAACTACCACAAAGTAAAGTTGCTTTCCTCACTGCTAAAGTTGCTTGTCCCAATAATAAAGTTGCTCGTTTTTTAATACGAAACTTGCCAAAACGACTAGATAACGGCTAGCGCTTCCACCCTAATAAGTGACGTAAACCTATGACCCACCACATTAAGCCAAATATATTGGCAACTACACTTTGTGGTAGGTTACGGTAAAGCCTATTTGTATGATTGAAAAAATAGAAGTTTGAAAATGGCATTGGAAGAATAAGTATTTAATTCTCTCATCATGATGACAACATAGACACTTTTTTACTTCCCTGCCAATTGTATTTTGCAAGGTTATCCCTAGTTAAAATAACCATGCGACGAAGGTACCATGCGAAAAACATTGCCTTCAACGGTATCTTCATCATCCATATTTTCTTATTATTGATTACTGTATGTAAAGGCTTAATCAACGATTTATACAAGAAATCCACAGTGGATTTTTCATTCGTTGTCAGGCTCCAGTGGAACTCTACCCCTTATGATAATTGGACGACCGATGTAGCAATTGTTCCATGCATCAAGGCGGAGCCCGACAAGTTCTCTCCTGAACGTCACAACAGGTGGGTTAGAATCCACCACCTTAGCTAAGGTGTCATCCTTGTGTCGCACAATATTATATAAAGCCGGATATTATTCTCGGAGTGTGGTATTATCCAACTATTTTTCCTTCCAGAACCTAATCTAGGAACCATCCTTAATGTAGAAAGATACAAATGTGAAGAAGTGTCTCTTTGTTTCCTTCAAGACATTCCAAAAGTAAGAGGCCCTAGGTTTCTAAAAAACCTGAGAAATCGCTCCTGAACCAACATACTTTCTCCTAAGTATTATCTGCCAGACTCAATCCTCGGATAGCAGCTTTGTCAACCATTTGCTCAATAAGGCTGTGTTCTTTTACCTCAAAGTCATGAGCACCCAGCATGCTTGATATTTTGGCCGGCAGACAACAATTCACTTGGTGAGCCGGTATTTTTTTTCTCTCGCTATCCCCTTGCCAAAAAAATCTTGGTCAGAAATAGTCTAACAATTGTTGACATAGGCATACCGAAAAGGCCTGCCGAATAAAGTACCCGAGGTTATCTGGAGGCCCACGACCCGAAGCATTGAAGGTCCAGAAGCTCATAGATCCTCGATAAGGAAAATAGAGTTGTATTAGCTGATGGGGTTCGTAGCATAGAAAACAAAAAAATTCCTACCGCAAGACGAATAAATCTAAGATCTAATCTATGGAACACCCAAGATCTAATCTACAAGATCGGAGCAACGATATTGATATGAGACTAACCCTCGAAGATTTCCAAAGCCTACGAG
Organism: Lolium multiflorum; assembly: GCA_030979885.1. Classification (NCBI taxonomy): domain Eukaryota; kingdom Viridiplantae; phylum Streptophyta; class Magnoliopsida; order Poales; family Poaceae; genus Lolium; species Lolium multiflorum. The sequence continues at coordinate 290,654,345 of CM061748.1, forward strand.
ATTAGATCTCGTTGTTGGTGTAGACGATCGTCCCGGTGCTGCAATCGGCAACACTTCCGTACTCGGTCGCGCGTACGGTGTCGATGAAGCCCGTCCTCTCCCCGTTCCAGCTTACGACTGCGTGGCCGGCTTCTTTTTCACATGCTTTTTTGTTTGTCTGTAGCTTTTCGTCCGGCAGGGGGTTGAAGACGGCGACCTGTCGCAGAAGGAGTGGACGGCCGACCACGTCGACCCCGCTGACCAAGCCGGCGACGACGACTTGCCGGAGGCGGATGACCAAGGCGGCCAAGGGGAGCACAACCCGCCGCCTTCTCCGGAGCAGGGGGAGGACGAGCCGGCGTCATCCACCGCCTCGCCGATTCGAGCGGTGCCCCTAACCGCGAGGCCGCCTTCCACCTCGGCGACCTCTTCGTCTGTGGTCAGGGGGAAGAAACGGGCCAGCAGCGGGCGGTCCACGGCTGCGCTGGAGGCGAGGGCCCAGAAGCAGCGCCGGCTGGGGCCCAAGAAGGTTCCGGAGAAGCCCGGGTGAGTTTCTTTTACGCGTTGTTTGATTCCTTTTCTTTCCTTCTCCTGCTTATCTTCTCTTGTTGGTCCGGCTAGGGCTGCTATCAAGTTTGCCCAGGGTGCCGGCTCTGGCTCGGCCCCTGTGGTGGATTCGGGGCTGCAGCGGCGGAGGAGGGAGCCGACTCCGCAGCCGCCGTCACGCCCACGTACGCCGCCTGTTGTTCCGCCGCGTTCTACGGGGGCGGTTCTTTCTTCAGCTGCACCTTCCCAGGTGCTCCCGGCTCCGGTACTCGCGGTGAGCCGGCGCCGCGTGGCAGCCAGCCTACGCTCGACCAGATGTTCCCCCGACACGTCCGGCTCGTGGGCACCGCAGCTCGAGCCGGCGGGGGAGCTGGAGGGGCTGCGCCCCCCGCAGCCGGAGTCGGCGGGCCCGCGCCCGAGGTTGTTGTCTTGGACGCAGGCTCGGACGAGGCGCCACCTGCGCCCGACTCCACTATCCCCACCGGGCCAGCACCTTCGATGCCGCCGCCTCCATCTTCGGAGCCGGCGAGGGACGAGCCGGTGGAGCAGGAGCCGGCGCGGGACGAGCCGGCGGAGCAGGAGCCGGCGCGCGCGGCTGGTGCCGACGCCAGGGCGTTGGTGACGACAAGGCAGGGCTCGGCGCTGCCGCCTGATGGTCTTCACGTTGCTAAGGCCGCCATGCTGACGCACGTGGTGTCCGCGCCTGAGTCCAGCCTTGGCTCGGCAGGCACCATGGAGAAGGACTGGCACCGGTCGGGTGCCTGCGAGGTGACCGGGACGGCCGGCCAGGGGTGGCGCCTATGGACATGTTCTTCTCCGGCTTCCGCGCCATGGCCAAGCGGCAGGCCGAGGAGACTGAGGCCCGCCTGGCGCGGCTGGAGGCGGCTGAACAGGTTAGCGTGCGCCTGCAATCTTTTTTAACTTGTGTTATCTTGGTAGCCCTCCGAGGCATGGGTCGGCTGCTTGGAGCCGGTCCAGGTTTCGCTTGGATGCTAATCTTCAATCTTTTCCCCAGACGGTGGCGGACAGGCGCACCGCCCCGTACAACCGGCTTGTGGTTGGCTACCACAAGGCCAAGAATGAGCGGGCCGAGATGGCTCGTGAGCTAGAGGCTGCTCGAGGTGTGTTTTCTTCTTTTCCTTAGGCTTCATAATTTTCTTGTTTCAGCCGGCTGACGGCCTCCATCTGCAGCCGTTGCCGCCCGGGTTCCACAGCTGGAGGCGGATCTTCGGGCCGCCCGCGAGCGCTGCGCCACGGCTGAGGAGACAGCCAAAACTTTAGCTGCTAAGGCGCAGGAGACCGACGGGGAGTTGGAGCGGCTGCGCCGGCTTGAGTCCAACCATCTCGCCGAGCTCAAGACGACGAAGGAGAACGGGCGGAAGGAGGTAGAGGACCTCAGCCGGCGGCTAAAAGACGTGGAGCAGCAGTGCCGGGCGCTCCGCGACGAGGTGACCTCCAAGTCCCAAGAGCTCACGGACACCGCAAAGCGCTGGGTGGTCCAGATGAGTGCCCTTGACCGCGGCTTGGCGGGTAAGCATTTATCTTCTTCCTGCCGGCTTTCGGCTGTCGGCTGCCGGCCTAGGCAGGTAGCCGGCAGCCGAAACAGATTGAATCTTCGGAATCTCCATCTTCGGACTGGGGGCAGGTGGTTCTTTGCCGGCTACCGCCAGTCTTACTTTAGAGCTTTGGAATCTCCATCTTCAGGCTGGGGGCAGTCGGTTCTTGCCGGCTGCCGCCAGTCTTTTACTTTGAAAATTCGCGTTTTTCTGCCTTCGATAGGTTTCTGACTTGCTTTTTCTTTGCAGCGGCCTCCCGGAGGCGCAGGCGGAGGCGGCGCGGGCGAGGAGCGGCGGACCACCGGCGAGCAGAGCTCGGACTGCTTCTCCATGGACGACTACTTGGCGTCTGTCAACACCCGGATTTTTAAGTCCAGATGCCTGTTATGCCATACATCGCAATCCCAGGAGTATTGTTGTTGCGAGACATAATAGTTGAATATCATAAGTCATCATTCATGACATACCATAGTCGTCTTACCAATAGATCACATGATCCAATATTACAATAATAGTTGAACTATTGTTTCAACACACATCACAAATACATAGCGGAAGCGTATAGAAAGGGACTCTAGTCCACAGGCCAACGCTTGACGTCGGGAGTAGTCCTAGTTGTCGTAGACGTCCGCTGTCCATCATCTTCATACTGCGGCTCCTCTTCATAGTCTGGCCATTTGAATAGCCAGGGACACAGCGTGAGTACTTTAAAGTACTAAACTAATACTAATGTAAGTACTATCAATTCTAGTAAAGGGGTACTAAGCTCTAGTTTCTTTTGCATAAAGCCAATTTTGGTTCACAAGTATTTGAAATAAAGACTCTTCATGTACTAACTAACTCAAGTGGGAACATTAGTGTCATTCCCACAACTCTGTTGTGATTCAAATCAAAGTCACCATTTCAAGTTCAAATCACAAGTCACCCTTCACATGTCACATTTTTGAAAATGGTCTGATGACGGAACAGTATGGCCTTTCCAATCGTCCATAACCGTGGACGCGGCTATTCGAATAGTTCTACACTCTGCAGAGGTCGTACACTTGTGCCACAACATTTGCAATAATCCGTCAGGTTAACTGGCCCTGATTTATCACATTCCGTGTGCGGACTACCAACCATAACCTTTCACTTACATACCCTAGTATAGGCATCTCTCCCCATGAGCTTGGCCTCCCGGTGAAGACAAACCGTCAGCCTGGAACTGCACGGGCTTGGGCGGACATTCACCTCATATTCACGTCATATCACATCGTTCCATATTTCTTTGGAGGCAGCCCTTGGCATAACCCCGATGACGCTTGTTCAGAGGGAACCCATACTAAGATACATAAACTTCCAGTTAAGCCCTTACCCATAATCAGGTGGGGGTACTTGCGAAATTGGAATGGTATCGCATCCGAACTCAACCATCAGTTTTTTTTGTAAATTTCACCAAGTCATTCACAAGTCATATTCACCTTCAAAATCTTTCAATAGAATGACTTATCATTCCAAGGTTTTCAAAGTCAACTCATTTCACATGTTCCCATCTAAAGTAGTCAATTTTTTTGATTAGCACTAGCAACTAGTCATGAGGGGTGCTAACTAGCTTTGATTGTTCTAGGCTAACTTTGATACTCTTGTAGTACTCTATCTCTAGACCAAAGTTAACTATAAAAGTAAGTTATAATAATCAAAGTAAAATCTGGTAAGAATAAAACTTGGGATGGGATCATGACGCATAAAGTAATTGGTGAGTGTGCCTTGCTCTAGTAGAGCTTTGCACTTTGCAAAAATATTAGCTTGCCTTGGTGGTTGAGGTGATCAAAGTGGTCTTCTTCTCCTTGAAAGTAGACTTCCTCCTCCTCTTGATACTCCTCGGTACCAGCGTCTAAAATACGAATACGAGGATACAATCACCAAACAATTCATTGGCTATTCCAAACATCACATATATTCACACAAACTATTCTATTCACACAATTAATACAATTTGGTGCATTGGTGGTCTTGCTTTGAGGAAAAATACTTTCCTCTCATTTTATATGTAAATGATAGTTTCCATATAGTTCTTGAGGAATAATTTCCTCTCATTGAATCTTCTTTAAGATTTAATTTCTCAACATCACACATGAATTTATGTTGACCTAAGTCAACCATTCATCATCATCATTTGAGAAAATGATTTAAATGAGGTAGAGATACCTCATACTATTTGACAATTCTACCCATGATTTAAAATTTCCAAATATTTCATATGAGAGCATTTGACCAGGGGTTCAAACTTCATGTGAAGGTACTTAGGGCAAGATTTAAATGAAGTGAAACCCTTCATACAATTTACACAACTTAAACTAGCATCACACATTACTATGGAGTGGGTAGATGTGTTTTTCTTATTTAAGGAAAATAAGTTCCTCTCCTGCTAATTAAGGTGTTACTTTTAATTACTTAGAGAAATAATTTCCTTTCATTATCTTATTAAGATTTAATTTCTCTCATGAATAATATATGGCCTAGGTTGACTAAGTCAACCTCTTCATACTCATCATTTAAGAAAATGATTTAAATGAGGTGAAGCACCTCATACCATTTAATCTTAATATGGTAAAGATTTAATATCATCAACAATTCATATGAGACCTAAATGACCAGAGTCTCTACCTCATTTTGAATTGTTCATGACAAGATTTAAGTGAGATAAAAACTCCCATATGATTTATTAATAGTTTTGGACAATACCTTTGACTAGAAATAGCCAAATAGTCCTTTAATTAAACTAGGCCATGATCATTCAAAGTAAGCATGGAATATTTTTGCAGAAACAATTAGTACAAGTGTAATGTGATTTATAGGAGTTGGAATTAACTTAAAAGCATTTTTGGTTGATTTTTAATAATTATTCTAAGGCAGAAAAGTCCATGTCTTGTTTATTTTTCTACTTTAATTATACAACAGATATTGGTTTGAATCCAGTGGCATTGGATAGATAATTTCACAGGCTTTCCAACCATATGAAATTCACTAAAAATGACCAAGTAGATTTGGAGATATTTGATTTCTAGCAAAGCATCTGATAGCAATTTAACTGAAAAGAATTAAACGAAAATTTGAATCAAACGGGGGCGGGAAACGAAGTGGGCCGGCCTAGCTGCGGCCTGGGCCACGGATGCATGGCGCATGCACGTCGGGCGCGGGCGACACACGCGGCGCGTCGGATCGGGATCCGACGGCGCTGGGCCGTCGTCTTCCTCCCGACGCCAGCGAACTTCCGACGGCTCTCCTGCTCACCTCCGGGCACGGTTTGCGGCGAGGTTTGTTGCGTTCGGCTAGGATTTTCCAGGGCTTCAAATCGGTGTAGGTGGTGGAGGCTGAGGGGGTGAGAAAATGGGCGGCGGTGGTGTGCTCTCCGGCGAGCTTCGGGCTCGGTTGGTGGCGATGGGAGCGAGAGAGAAAGGCTAGGGGCGAGAGAGGTGAGCTGCTGGGTGGTGTGGTGAAGTCCAGAGGCGCGGGGGGTTTATATAGCGGCTGGAGGCGCGGGGCGCGACGTGGTCGGCATGGCGCGACGTCGACGGTTCCGGCGCGTGCGCCGGCACGGGAGCGTGTCTGGCGGGCGGCTGTCGTCCAGGGGAGCGCGCAGGAGAAGGGAAAGGGCGAGAGGGGGCCTGGGTCGACGGCGCTCGTCGACGCACGGGCGCGTCCTGAGCGTGTAGGGCGCGCGCCGGGCGCGTTCTGGCCGCGTCGGGCACGACCCGTCCCCGGCGTTGGCGGGTTCCTCCTCGACAAGGGTTGGGCTAGGCACGCTCAGTAGGGCTAGGTGGCGCTCAGGGACATGGGGGACAGGGCTGAGGAGGTGAGGAGAGGCGGAGGGCATGTGCTCATGCATGTTGGCCGGCATGGCATGGCTAGGGTGGTTTGGCCTCCTCCCTTAGGGTTTCTGTGCATGGTGTAGGGAGAGAGGGGACAGGGGAACAAGGTGGAGTGAAATGAGGGTGTAGGGTTGGGTATAGGGCACTATTTCAAATAGTGTCAAATAGTGCCATAGATGCTATTTGTGAATTTTATTTAAATTTGATTCAATTCAAAAGCTTGCAGGTGTTGAATTGTGAGTAATTCATTTAGTTAGAAATGACCAGAGGTGAGGGAGTGTGGTGGTGAAATTTTCGAATTCAAAGAATTGCCAAAATTGGCAAGTGTGAGATTGTTGAATATGAAAAAAAAGTTCCAACTTTGGATGAACATAGCATTTGATCTAAAAATAATTTGGCATGGTGATCTTTACAAAAGGTGTTCACCTTGATGTCCTCTTGGATGACATGTAAAGAGTTGAGAAAATTTAGTTTGAAAATATTGAATTGCAGGGGCTCAAAGTGGTGACCAGAATATAATTGGCAGAATTGACCCTCATCATATGTGAGCCAAATTTGAAGCTGAAAACCATTTGATTTGTGTTTCTTTGATTCCAAAAGTTGTAACTAGTGTTTAGTAATGTAATACAACTAATGGTGAAGGCCAAAATGGTCTAAGGTCAAGATTTATAAAAATGGCATAAACCATATGTGAGGGTTTTGTGAATTTCTAACTTTTATTCTTTTATTTTTCTTTTGCTTCATTTTGACATGAGTGAGGTTGATTTGGTGTTAGATTGAGTTAGATGAAAGGTTCAAACCATTTTGAGGTAATGGAAGTGGCCAGGTCAAGATTTGATAATTTGGCTAAGTGCCACATATGCCTCTATGCATAAATTTGATTTTATTTTGTTTCTCACTTGACTTGGTTGGTAGGTGCTTTGTTGAGTGGGTTGAGGTATTTCAATTCATCTATTCAAGGTAGACAAAGCAAAGCTCATCATTTTCAAAAAGTAGCCATAGGCTTGCATATGCCTTTTTCTTAAATAAGATCTTTTCTTTTTATCTTATTTTTCAAAGATTGATGACAAGAGGGATGAGGTTTAGGGTTTAGTAAGTTTTGCAGTGGTTCACTTCCATTTAGCAAGTAAGAAAGATAGGGTTCAAAATTTACATATTAGGGCTACATGCCCACATATGTCTTTTTCTTTATTTTGGGTTTCTCAAAATAGATCCCAAATATTTTTTGAAAGGGTTAGGGTTTAGGGTTTTTCTTATTTGATTTCTTTCTCTTGTATTTGGTATGTGATCTTCACTTGATCACTTTAGGGTTTTAGGGTTTATCACATAAGCATATTATCACTCATCATGGCAAAACACAAATATTAGGTATGAGCACTCTATGTAAGAAAAGTTTTTGTTGGTTCTCATTTTTGGAAAAAATGAAATTCATTTTCTCTTTGTTTTAAAATTTGGGATGTTACAGCGTCTATGGCCGCCCGCGTGGAACCCATCACTAAGCTGGGTTGGGAGCTGCGGAAGGCGGCCGAGGAGCTGGCCCGGCTGCTGTGGCCGACTGAAACTTTGCCGCAGGAGCTGGGCAACTTCATCAAGTGGTTGGAGACGGCGCCTGATCGCTTCCTCGACTGGAAGGAGTCGGCCGCGCGCGCCGGAGCCGACATGGCGTTGTCCTTCGTGCTTTCCTGGTATAACGAGGTTAGCCTCGACCAGCTGGAGTACCGGCGCGCCGACGTGGAAGAGAAGCTCCCAGCCGAAAACAAGACCACCCGGCTGGCCCGCGCCTGCGCCATCGCCGCCTTCGTCGACAAGGGCATCTTCATCTCTGATCCGAACCCGCCTGAGGACGACTCGGATGAGGAGCCCGAGGACGAGGAGATCGAGATGGAGTCGCCTCCTGGTGCCGGTCCGACTGGTCCTTCTTCAGCCGGCGCTTAGATTTATCTGTTTATGTAATCTTGCTTTTGCAGAGACAAGTTGTTAAATCCCCGGGATGCCGGGTGCATATGTAGTGACAATATTATTATCCGTTTATTAGGGCACACTTTTAATGTGTTTATTAATCAATTGTGTGCCGGCTTGCTTTCTTCCGGCTTGTTCGTTTTTTCCCATCCGCCCCACTCTTTGGCGTTGCCCTTGCCGATCGTACGTCCGACTTGCGGTCCGTCGCCGATCAAGAGCGTGCCGCTGGGTGAGGCCGAGATATTTCAGTCGAACGAGCCGAGTTCGGCGATCCGGCACTTTTATGAAGAGTTGTGCAAGAATCGATTCGCTTTCACTCTTTCCCTTAGCTGTCTTTCGCGTGCCGGCTCCCTAGGCTCTTACTCCCGCCAGGACGGAGCCGGGTTGCGGTCTGTAGCTGGTCGGAAGCCGGCTGTCGGAAACCGGATCATGTTACTGAGCCGGCCGCGTGAGAGGGTGTTAGCCAATCGGCTAAAACAGTAGAGTATGCGAAAAATTTGTCGAAATCGGCGCTCTCAGCGCTTGTCTTTTCATAGCTTACAAAAGGGAGTACAAGGGATACATACATTCCTGCTCTCAAGTGTAAAATGGTCGAAGCAACCTGACGTTCCAGGGACGTTTTGTCTCCTCGTCAGCTTTGTTCGCCTTGTTTTTCTTGGCCTCTTGGGCATCTATGAGATAGTAGGAATCATTGCCTACCGCCTTGCTCACGATGAAGGGACCCTCCCATGGGGATGCTAGTTTATGCTGTCCGGCTGTCCGTTGGATCAGCCGGAGCACTAGGTCTCCTTCTCGGAATGCTAAGGGCTGCACCTTCCGGCTATGATAGCGTCGGAGGCTTTGCTGGTATATGATCTGGACAGAGCCAGCAGCCGGGCCTCTTCGACCAAGTCGACTCCATCTTCACGAGCTTCTTTAGCTTCAGCTTCCGTGTAGAGCTTAATCCTTGGCGCGTCGTGCTCGATATCAGTCGGCAGGACGGCTTCGGCCCCGTATACGAGGAAGAATGGCGTGAAGCCGACGGAGCGGTTTGGCGTGGTGCGCAGACTCCAAAGCACGGAGGGCAGCTCTTCTATCCAGCGATCATGGCCGCTCGAGCGGCTCCACCAGCCGGGGCCGGATGTCGGCTAGGATCGAGCCGTTTGCCTTTTCCACTTGGCCGTTGGTTTCCGGGTGCCACTGATGACAGGTCCATCCGATCCCCATCTCCCCACAGCGCTTGAATATGCCTTCGGCGAAGTTGCTGCCGTTGTCGGTGATGATGTGGGGGTAGCCGTACCTCACAATAATTTCTTTGAGGAATGTGACGGCTGTGGAGCCGTCCAGCTTCTTGATCGGCTTGGCTTCAATCCACTTGGTGAATTTCTCAATCATCACCAGGAGGTGGGTCATGCCGCCTCGGGCTGTTTTGAATGGGCCCACCATGTCCAAGCCCCATACGGCAAACGACCAGTAATGGGGATGGTTTTCAAGGCGGAAGCCGGCGTTTGCCTTTGCTTTGCGAAGCGCTGGCAGCCGTTGCACTTCTTCACCAGATCTTCTGCGTCTCTTAGCGCAGTCGGCCAATAAAAGCCGTGCCGGAAGGCTTTGCCTACTATGGCTCTAGAGGAGGCGTGATGGCCGCACTCTCCCTGATGGATTTCCCGGAGGAGTTCAATCCCTTCAGCCGGCTCGACGCACCGCTGGAACACCCCACTTACGCTGCGTTTGTACAGCTGGTGGTTGATGATTGTATACGCCTTGGCCCTTCTCTCAATCTGCCTGGCTTGAACCCTATCATTGGGCAGCACACCGTTGGTGAGGTAGGAGAGGAATTCTTGTGCCCATGACGGTACGCATTTTATCTCGAATACGCTAACCATCAGGGCCTCCATCTTCGGAGCTTCCGGGTTCGACTGTGTGGTCGCCGGGTTCGGCTGTGGAGCCGGCGGGTTTCGCCGATAAGCCCCCGACTTGGGTTGATGAGCCCCCGGGTTCGGCTGTGGAGCCGGCGGGTTTGGCTGAGAAGCCCCCGACTTTAACTGCGAAGCCCGGGTTCGGCTGTGGAGCCGGGTCAGCCGGCACGAATATGGAATCCGAGTCCGGGGATGGAGTGATGGACGGCTTGCGCAGATGTTGCACCCACCGGCGGAATTGCCTGCCGGGTTGATCCTATCTTGGACAGGGCGTCAGCCGCCTCGTTGTTGGCCCTTGGCACATGGTGGAATTCGCAGCCTTCGAAGAAGCCGGCTAGTTGCTGAACATGGAAGCGGTACGATGCCATGTTGGCATCCTTCGCGTCCGGTCGCCAGACGCTGCTGTATGACCAAGTCGGAGTCGCCGAAGCAGAGGATGCAACGGACGCCTATTTCCTTGGCCAGCTTGAGCCCATGGATGAGCGCTTCATACTCCGCCACATTGTTGGATGCGGCGAAGTGGATCTGCAGGACGTAGTCCAGCCTGTCCCCCTTAGGAGAGGTGATGACGACTCCGGCTCCCAAGCCGGTGCGCATCTTTGAGCCGTCAAAGTGCAGCTTCCAGTGCGTGGAGTCCGGCACAGGCGGCAGGTATTGCATCTCGGCCCAGTCGACGAAGAAGTCGGCTAGGATCTGCGACTTGATGGTTGTTCTTGGCTCGTACTGGATGGAGTGGGCCGCCAGCTCCAGCGCCCACTTGGCGACCCAGCCGTTGGCGTCCTTGCTGCCAATGATTTCCGCCAAGGGTGCTGTGGCCACCACCTTGATGGGGTGCTCTTGGAAGTAGTGCTTGAGCTTCTTGGCCGCCATGTACACGCCATAGGTGACCTTCTGGTAGTGGGGGTAGTTTTGCTTCGACCGGGAAAGCACTTCACTCAGGTAATAGGCGCTGGGACTGCTCCTTGCGGCCTCTTTGCGCTCCACCACCAGGACAACGCTGACCACTCGATTGGTGGCTGCGATGTACAAGAGCATCGGCTCTACTGAAGCCGGCGATGCCAAGACGGGCGCAGTCGAGAGCATGTGCTTCAAATCGCGGAAGGCTTCATCCGCCTGTGGCGTCCAGCTGAAGGAGTTTGTCTTCTTAAGCAACTGATACAGGGGCAGTGCCTTCTCCCCCAGCCGGCTGATGAAGCGGCTCAAGGAGGCCAGGCATCCGGTGAACTTCGGACGTCCTTGAGGCATGCGGCAGTTCCATCTTCTCAATGGCGATCTTCTCCGGGTTGGCTTAGATTCCCCGCCGAGAGACGAGGTAGCCCAGGAGCTGGCCAGACGGCATGCCGAAAGTGCACTTGGCCGGGTTCAACTTCATCTGGAATCTTCGCAGATTGGTGAAGGTTTCTCTCAGGTCATCAAGGAGGGTAGGCATCTCCTTGGCTTTTACGACGACATCATCCACATATGCGTGAACATTTCTGCCGATTTGATCCTGCAAACACTTTTGCATGCACCTTTGGTAGGTGGCGCCTGCATTTTTCAAGCCGAATGGCATAGTCGTGTAGCAGTAAGCCCCATACGGGGTAATGAACGAAGTCTTTATTTGATCGGCCGGATTCAAAGGAATCTGGTGGTAGCCTAAATAGGCATCTAAAAAAGACAACAGTTCACAGCCGGCAGTCGAATCTATGACTTGATCTATGCGCGGCGGGGAAGGGGTCCTTCGGGCACGCCTTGTTGAGGCTGGTGTAGTCGATACACATGCGCCAGGAGCCGTTCTTCTTTAAAACCAGGACCGGGTTCGCCAACCAGTCCGGGTGCACACTTCCATGATGAAGCCGGCAGCGCCGGCGCGATTTCTTCACCGATGGCCTTCCTTCTTTCTTCGGCGAAGCGCCAGGGCTGCTTCACCGGCTTCTTCAGGCCTGACGTGGAGGTGGTGCTCAGCCAACTCCCTCGGTACACCGGCATGTCCCTTGGAGACCATGCGAAGATGTCCCGATTCTCACGGAGGAAGCTGGTGAGCTCGCTTTCCTATTTGCTGCTCAAGCCGGCACCGATGGTGACGAACTTGCGGCTGCGCCGGGTCGAGCAGGATCTTCTTGGTGTCGTTGGCCGGCTGGAAGTGAGTCGTCCCAGCCGGGCCACAGCCGGCATGCCCGACTGCGCGGTCTTGGCCATGGCGACGGCGTCGTTGATGAGCTGCTTCTCGGCAGCTATGACCAGCGTCTGGGCCATCTTCGAGCTCTGGGTGGCGCACTCCATAGAGCGGCGATAGTCGCCGGCTATGGTAATGACCCCTTTGGCAGCTTCATCTTCAGGTACCCGTAGTGGGGCACCGCCATGAACTTGGTCAGGGCCGGCTTGCCCAGGAGCGCGTGGTAGGGACTGACCAGGTCCACCACCTCGAACTCGATGTTCTCCGTGCGGAAGTGGTCCGGCTTGCCGAACATGACCTCGAGGGTGATCCGGCCGATCGGCTGGCACGAGTGGCCTGGCACGATGCCGTAGAAGACGGTGGGGGTGGGGCGCAACTCGGCCTCCTGGATGCCCAGCTTGCGGGGCGGTGTCACGGTAGAGGATGTTGATGTTGCTGCCGCCGTCGATGAGGACGCGCGAGAAACGCACGCTGCGCCGGCTTGTGCCGATGGTGGGGTCGAGGACCATGGCGTAGCTGCCCGGCTTTGGCAGGCGGTGTGTTGCAGCGATCAAAGGTGATGGCCTGCTCGGACCAGTTTAGGTACTGGGGGACCGGCGGCATGACCGCGTTGACTTCGAGGGAACGACGCTGCTGGCTCGTTTGTCCTCCGGCTCGGTGGTGAAGATGATGTAGGTGGCATCCTCAGCCAGGTACCGGCCGCCATGGTGCACTTGGTTAGCCTCGTGGTGCTCGAAGGGCGTTCTGCGCCGGCTTGGCCACCCGGCCCGCCGGCTGGTGGAGGGGGGTGGAGGCGGAAGTGGCTCGCCGCTTGTCAGCCGCTTCATGAAGTGGCCGGGTGGTGTGGTTGGAGGGGTTCTTGCCGCTGTGGTACTTGCACGGCGAATCGAGCATCTGCTCAAAGGTGTACTTCGGCTTCCAGGGCGGCTTTTCTGGCGCCGGCTGCCGCCAGCCGCCGCGTGGTCCGACACGGCTGCCACGTGGGCGGAGCCGTACCGGCGGTCCGGCTGGTCGTTGTGCCGCTTGCCGCGGTAGTTGTCCCGCCGGCTGCCATGATGGCCGCCCTCGGCCGGCTTGTGCTCGGCCGGCTTGTGCTCAGCCGGCTTGTTGTTGTCCCGCCGGGACGGGGCCGGCGAAATCTCAGCCGGGGCACTGCTGGCTCCCTCAGCCAGCGCATACTTGTCCGCAATGGCCATCAAGGCGGCCATCGTCTTGGGCTCGCTGCGGCGCAGCTTGTGCCACAGCGGCAGCCGGCCATGAAGAAGCCGATGCCTGGATCTCGTGCACGCCCTCGCAGAGTTGCGCATTTTGCACCAACGCGTCAGGTATGCGCGGTCCGTCTCGTCCGGGCCCGCTTGCACATCTCGAGTGTTGGGCGACCCGGCCGGCGGTAGGTGCCGGCGAAGTTGCTGATGAAGGCCTCCTCAGTCGAGCCAGCCGCTGATGCTACCGGCTGGCAAGTTGTTGAGCCATGTGCGGGCGGAGCCGAGCAGCATGAGGGGGAGTAGCGCACAGCCCAGCGCTTGTTGCCTTTGGCGATGCCGACTGCGGTGGAGTAATCCTGCAGCCAGTCCTCCGGCTTGGCCGTGCCGTCGTACTTGGGCGTGTCGCGGGGGTTGGAAGCCTTCGATCATGGGCTCGTTGAGGATCCGCGGCCCGAAGCATTTTGGGCCGGCTGGCCCTTCTTCCTCCGCAATGCGGGATTCGACCAGCCGGTCGAGGCGATCTCGGCGTCGGCCGGCTCGATGCGCGGGCCCAGCGGTGGGCCGGGCGCGGTGACCACGGCCTCGGGGCCGCGCGGTGCTGGTGTCTTGGCGCCGGCCTCTCGGATTCTTCTTCCTCACGCCGGCTTGATGGTGGCCGGCTGCGGCCGCTGTTGCCACTAGGCGGCCGGCTTGTGCAGCTGGAACTTGCGTGGGTGGCCCGGGAATCCAGGTGTCGGCTTGGTGCAGGGGAGGCGGACTCGGCCGTGTCCCTCGGGCCGTCCCTGTCGTTGCCGCAGCGCCGCGAGCGTGAGAAGCTCTGGGGGCAGTGGCGTACCTGGGGTCGGCCGACTGTTTGGCAGCCGCGTTGAGCAGCTCGTTACCCGCTCGTCTGGCGGCGTAACTCTTCGCCTTCGAGGCGGTTCAGCTCTTCTGCGGCGGCTTGCGCCACGCGCATGTTCTTATCGGGGGTGTTGTAGACGGGTTGCTCCGCGGACGGAGCCGGCGATTATGCGCCGTCCCGAGCGATCTCGGCGCCCAGGCCGCCTCCCCTCCGGCGTATCTGGCCGGCTCGGCTTGGGTTGTCGCCGCCGGCGTGAAGCCGTGGGCGCGGTCGTACTCGCGCGGTTGATCTCCAGGGCGCTTGGCAGCAGCCGCTCTTCATGCTCGAGGAGGAGCTGGCGGTGCGCCTCCGTCTTTCTCGATGGTGGCTGGGTCGGCTCCGGCTGTGAGCGGGGAGCTCAACTTTGCCCGAACTTCATCCAGCCGGGATGGTGGTGCTGGGGCCTTTGGGCCCGAGCCGGATGCGCCGGCGTCCCTCGCGGTGCGCTCCAACTCGGGGCCGCGGACGCGCGTGGACTTGTGCATGACACAGGACCAACTCGCCGGTTGCCATGACCTACTGCATGACACAGGGGCTGGCGGTGGTGAGGTTGGCGCCGGCTCCAGAGGAGAGCGCAGATCGCGCTCACGACGGTGGCGACGTTCGAAGCCGCCGGCTTGCGGCCGGCTGGAATGGCCGGTCGGGCCAGCCGCAACGCCGATGAATCGCGAGCCGACAGTCCCGGCAATGTGATGAATGAAGGCCCCACGGGGGGCCAAATGGCCGCGGTCGTGTATGTGTAATCGATATCCTATAGGGTGGCTAATCGAAGTGGTTCCTAAGTGGTCTCACGGTGGTATCCGGATGCGGGTATGGGGACGAGTGACACGGTCGACGTACCCAGGTTGGAGGCTGATACGTCTCCGACGTATCGATAATTTCTTATGTTCCATGCCACATTATTGATGATATCTACATGTTATATGCACATTTTATGTCATATTTATGCGTTTCTGAACTAACCTATTAACAAGATGCCGAAGTGCCGCTCTGTTTTCTGCTGTTTTTGGTTTCAGAAATCCTAGTAACGAAATATTCTCGGAATCGGACGAAATCAACGCCTGGTTCCTATTTTGCCTAAGCATCCGTAACACACGAGAACCACCAGGGAGGGGGCACAGGCCCACCAAACCCTAGGCCGGCGCGGCCAGGGGGGGCCCGCGCCACCCTATGGTGTGGGCACCCCTTCGACCCTCTGGCGCCGCCTCTTCGCCTATATAAAGCCCCTGGATCGAAAACCCTGAGGCGAACGACGAAACCCACGTAAACCTTCCGAGCCGCCGTCATCGGCCAAGATCTGGGACAGGAGTCTCTGTTCCGGCACCCTGCCGGAGCGGGGAAGTGCCCCCGGAAGGCTTCTCCATCGACACCGCTGCCATCTCCACCGCCATCTTCATCACCGCTGCTGCTCCCATGAGGAGGGAGTAGTTCTCCATCGAGGCTCGGGCTGTACCGGTAGCTATGTGGTTAATCTCTCTACTATGTACTTCAATACAATGATCTCATGAGCTGCTTTACATGATTGAGATTCATATGAGTTTTGTATCACTACTATCTATGTGCTACTCTAGCAAAGTTATTAAAGTAGTTCTATTCCTCCTGCACGTGTGTAAAGGTGACAGTGTGTGCACCGTGTTAGTACTTGGTTTATGCTATGATCATGATCTCTTGTAGATTGCGAAGTTAACTATTGCTATGATAATATTGATGTGATCTATTCCTCCTACATATGCATGAAGGTGACAGTGTGCATGCTATGCTAGTACTTGGTTTAGTCTTTTGATCTATCTTACACTAAAGGTTACTTAAACATGAGCATTATTGTGGAGCTTGTTAACTCCGGCATTGAGGGTTCGTGTAATCCTACGCAATGTGTTCATCATCCAACAAGAGTGTAGAGTATGCATTTATCTATTCCGTTATGTGATCAATGTTGAGAGTGTCCACTAGTGAAAGTGTAATCCCTAGGCCTTGTTCCTAAATATGCTATCGCTGCTGTTTACTGTTTTACTGTGTTACTACTGCTGCAATACTACCACCATCAACTACACGCCAGCAAGCTATTTTCTGCACCGTTGCTACTGCTCATATATATTCATACCACCTGTATTTCACTATCTCTTTGCCGAACTAGTGCACCTATTAGGTGTGTTGGGGACACAAGAGACTTCTTGCTTTGTGGTTGCAGGGTTGCATGAGAGGGATATCTTTGACCTCTTCCTCCCCGAGTTCGATAAACCTTGGGTAATCAACTTAAGGGAAAACTTGCTGCTGTTCTACAAACCTCTGCTCTTGGAGGCCCAACACTGTCTACAAAAAAGAGGGGGAACGTAGACATCAAGCACTTTTCCGGCGCCGTTGCCGGAGGAAAGGTAAAAGGTACTCACACTTCGGATCTCGGCTACTAAGCTATTTTCGCCGTTGTAAGTGCTCGAAGCTATTTCCTTTAGATCCTGCAATTGCATCTTTTTGTTTCTTGTTTACACTAGTTTGGCATAATGGACAACAATGAGCTTCTTATTCTATTTCCTGATTTAAAACATGGATTGTTTGATGCGAAAATTAAAAAACCTATGAAATCTTATTTGCATGCTGGTAGTAATATTAGTATGAACGCTTTGAACACCATTGTTGATAATGATATAGAAAGTTCTAAGCTTGGGGAAGCTGGTTTTCATGATCTTTTTAGTCCCCCAAGCATTGAGGAGAAAATTTTCTTTGATGATACTTTGCCTCCTATTTATGATGATTATAATGATAGTGGTCTTTTGGTGCCACCTACTATGGAGAGTAAATTTTGTTGTGATTATACTATGCCTCCTACACTTGATGAGAATAATAATGATAGCTACTTTGTTGAATTTGCTCCCACTATAACTAATAAAATTGATTATGCTTATGTTGGGAGTAGTAATAATTTTATGCATGAGACTCATGATAAGAATGTTTCATTTGATAGTTATATTGTTGAGTTTGCTCATGTTGCTACTGAAAGTTATTATGAGAGAGGAAAATATGGTTGTAGAAATTTTCATGTTACTAAAACACCTCTCTATGTGCTGAAATTTTTGAAGCTACACTTGTTTTATCTTCCTATGCTTGTTACTTTGCTCTTCATGAACTTGTTTATTTACAAGATTCCTATGCATAGGAAGCATGTTAGACTTAAATGTGTTTTGAATTTGCTTCTTGATGCTCTCTTTTGCTTCATTTGCTATTTTTCACGAGTGCATCATTAAAACTGCTGAGCCCATCTTAATGGCTATAAAGAAAGAACTTCTTGGGAGATAACCCATGTGTTATTTTGCTACAGTACTTTGTTTTTATTTTGTGTCTTGGAAGTTGTTTACTACTGTAGCAACCTCACCTTATCTTAGTTTTGTTGCATTTTTGTGCCAAGTAAAGTCTCTATGGTAAAGTTGATACTAGATTTGGATTGCTGCGCAGAAACAGCATTGCTGTCTGTCACGAATCTGGGTCTAATTCTCTGTAGGTAACTCAGAAAATTATGCCAATTTACGTGAGTGATCCTCAGATATGTACGCAACTTTCATTAGTTTTGAGTTTTTCCATTTGAGCAAGTCTGGTGCCATTTTAAAATTCGTCTTTACGGACTGTTCTGTTTTTGACAGATTCTGCCTTTTATTTCGCATTGCTTCTTTCGCTGTGTTGGGTGGATTTCTTTGTTCCATTACCTTCCAGTAGCTTTGAGCAATGTCCAGAAGTGTTAAGAATGATTGTGTCACCTCTGAACATGTGAGTTTTTGATTATGCACTAACCCTCTAATGAGTTTGCTTAAAGTTTGGTGTGGAAGAAGTTTTCAAGGGTCAAGAGAGGAGGATGATATACTATGATCAAGAAGAGTGAAAGCTCTAAGCTTGGGGATGCCCCGGTGGTTCATCCCTGCATATTTTAAGAAGACTCAAGCATCTAAGCTTGGGGATGCCCAAGGCATCCCCTTCTTCATCGACAAATTATCAGGTTCCTTCTCTTGAAACTATATTTTTATTCAGTCACATCTTATGTACTTTACTTGGAGCGTCTGTTTGTTTTTGTTTTTGTTTTTGTTTATGTTTGAATAAGTTCATCCTTGTGTGGGAGAGAGACACGCTCCGCTGGTTCGTATGAACACATGTGTTCTTAGCTCATAATATTCATGGCGAAGTTTCCTCTTCGTTAAATTGTTATATGGTTGGAATTGGAAAATGCTACATGTAGTAATTGCTATAATGTCTTGGGTAATGTGATACTTGGCAATTGTTGTGCTCATGTTTAAGCTCTTGCATCATATACTTTGCACCTATTAGTGAAGAAATACATAGAGCATGTTAAAATTTGGTTTGCATAATTGGTCTCTCTAAGGTCTAGATAATTTCTAGTGAGGTGTTTGAACAACAGGGAAGACAATGTATAGTCTTATAATGCTTGTAATATGTCTTTTATGTGAGTTTTGCTGTACTAGTTCATGCTTGTGTTTGCTTCAAACAACCTTGCTAGCCTAAACCTTGTATCGAGAGGGAATACTTCTCATGTATCCAAATCCTTGAGCCAAACAACACTATGCCATTTGTGTCCACCATACCTACCTACTACATGGTATTTTCCGCCATTCCAAAGTAAATTGCTTGAGTGCTACCTTTAAAATTCCATCATTCACCTTTGCAATATATAGCTCATGGGACAAATAGCTTAAAACTATTGTGGTATTGAATATGTACTTATGCACTTTATCTCTTATTAAGTTGCTTGTTGTGCGATAACCATGCTCCCGGGGACGCCATCAACTCTTTGTTGAATATCATGTGAGTTGCTATGCATGTTCGTCTTGTCTGAAGTAAGGGCGGTTTTCACAATCAAATGGTTTGAGTATGCATACTGTTAGAGAAGAACATTGGGCCGCTAACTAAAGCCATGAATCATGGTGGAAGTTTCAGTTTGGACATAAACCCTCAATCTCTTATGAGAATATTAACCGTTGTTGAATGCTTAAGCATTAAAAGAGGAGTCCATTATCTGTTGTCTATGTTGTCCCGGTATGGGTGTCTAAGTTGAAGAATGATCAAAAGCGAGAAATCCAATGCGAACTTTCTCCTTAGACCCTTGTACAGCGGCATAGAGGTACCCCTTTGTGACACTTGGTTGAAACATATGTTATGCAATGATGATCAGTGTCAATCCAAGCTGATTAGGACAAGGTGCGGACACTATTAGTATACTATGCATGAGGCTTGCAACTTGTAAGATATAATTTACATGATACATATGCTTTATTACTACCGTTGACAAAATTGTTTCATGTTTTCAAAATAAAAGCTCTAGCACAAATATAGCAATCGATGCTTTCCTCTTTGAAGGACCATTCTTTTACTTTTATGTTGAGTCAGTTCACCTATTTCTCTCCACCTCAAGAAGCAAACACTTGTGTGAACTTTGCATTGATTCTTACATATTTGCATATTGCATTTGTTATATTGCTTTGCATTGACAATTATCCATGAGATATACATGTTACAAGTTGAAAGCAACCGCTGAAACTTAATCTTCCATTGTGTTGCTTCAATACCTTTACTTTGAATTATTGCTTTATGAGTTAACTCTTATGCAAGACTTATTGATGCTTGTCTTGAAAGTACTATTCATGAAAAGTCTTTGCTATATGATTCACTTGTTTACTCATGTCATATACATTGTTTTGATCGCTGCATTCACTACACATGCTTTACAAATAGTATGATCAAGGTTATGATGGCATGTCACTCCAGAAATTATCTTTGTTATCGTTTACCTGCTCGGGACGAGCAGAACTAAGCTTGGGGATGCTGATACGTCTCCGACGTATCGATAATTTCTTATGTTCCATGCCACATTATTGATGATATCTACATGTTATATGCACATTTTATGTCATATTTATGCGTTTCCGGAACTAACCTATTAACAAGATGCCGAAGTGCCAGTTCCTGCTGTTTTTGGTTTCAGAAATCCTAGTAACGAAATATTCTCGAATCGGACGAAATCAACGCCCAGGTTCCTATTTTGCCCGGAAGCATCCGAACACACGAGAACCACCAGAGGGGGCACAGCCCACCAAACCCTAGGCCGGCGCGGGGGGGCCCGCGCCACCCTATGGTGTGGGCACCCTTCGACCCTCTCGGCGCCGCCTCTTCGCCATATAAAGCCCCGGATCGAAACCCCGAGGCGAACGACGAAACCCGTAAACCTTCCGTAGCCGCCGTCATCGCGCCAAGATCCGGGGACAGAGTCTCTGCACCCGCCGAGCGGGGAAGTGCGGCTTCTCCATCGACACCGCTGCCATCTCCACCGCCATCTTCATCACCGCTGCTCCCATGAGGAGGGAGTAGTTCTCCATCGAGGCTGGGGCTGTACCGGTAGCTATGTGGTTAATCTCTCTACTATGTACTTCAATACAATGATCTCATGAGCTGCTTTACATGATTGAGATTCATATGAGTTTTGTATCACTACTATCTATGTGCTACTCTAGCAAAGTTATTAAAGTAGTTCTATTCCTCCTGCACGTGTGTAAAGGTGACAGTGTGCACCGTGTTAGTACTTGGTTTATGCTATGATCATGATCTCTTGTAGATTGCGAAGTTAACTATTGCTATGATAATATTGATGTGATCTATTCCTCCTACATATGCATGAAGGTGACAGTGTGCATGCTATGCTAGTACTTGGTTTAGTCTTTTGATCTATCTTACACTAAAGGTTACTTAAACATGAGCATTATTGTGGAGCTTGTTAACTCCGGCATTGAGGGTTCGTGTAATCCTACGCAATGTGTTCATCATCCAACAAGAGTGTAGAGTATGCATTTATCTATTCTGTTATGTGATCAATGTTGAGAGTGTCCACTAGTGAAAGTGTAATCCCTAGGCCTTGTTCCTAAATATGCTATCGCTGCTTGTTTACTGTTTTACTGTGTTACTACTGCTGCAATACTACCACCATCAACTACACGCCAGCAAGCTATTTTCTGGCACCGTTGCTACTGCTCATATATATTCATACCACCTGTATTTCACTATCTCTTTGCCGAACTAGTGCACCTATTAGGTGTGTTGGGGACACAAGAGACTTCTTGCTTTGTGGTTGCAGGGTTGCATGAGAGGGATATCTTTGACCTCTTCCTCCCGAGTTCGATAAACCTTGGGTAATCCACTTAAGGGAAAACTTGCTGCTGTTCTACAAACCTCTGCTCTTGGAGGCCCAACACTGTCTACAGGAAAGGAGGGGGAACGTAGACATCAAGGCCCTCCTGTGGAGGTAACACCTCTACTCCTGCTATGAGTGTATATGGTGATCACACAGTACAATGGTGCTCCTTGAGCTGTATCCGGCTGCTCGGGGAGGCTAAGGTAGACGAAGGTCTCTCTCCCAGAGTAGCGCTAAGACTAGAGTGAATGAGAAAATGATCGATCCTCCCTCGCACGAGGGGGTAGCCTAGCTTATATAGGCACTGGCACTTTACAGAGAAGTCCCTATAGTCTAGGGGCCGGCTTGGCCGGCTCCGGCTTCCGCTCCTTCCCGAGGCGTTGACGTCATGGATCCGTTGAGGCGTAGTGGCACGTCCCATCCGCCTGCCTGAGTCAGTGGTATGGCGAGGTGGTGTCTCTGTCTCCATCATGCCATGTAGCCGGTACGGACCGACGTACGCCATGATGGCATGTCCGCCACGTGGCACTGTTGCTCCACAGTGCCCCACGCTTTACAGGAGATGAGGTCAGCGTGGACCTTTGAACCCGGACCACCTACTCAGTTCCTTCTAGTGTAAGACTCACCAGCCTCGAGTCGGTCTAGGGTACAAACCCCAGTCGGATATGGCTTGTAGAAGCCGGCCCAGATACAGCGTTGAAGGCCGTAGCCAGGCCGACTAGGACTTAGAGCCAGCCGGCTCCGAGGCAGCCGGCCACGCTCCAGCCGCTGCTCCTCGCCGGCCTTGCCGCGAGCCGGCCAACCTCAAGCCGGCTGCTCCGCGTCCATTGCCCTACCCGGGGTCTTCCCCCCGACAGGTATCATGGTTACTTGTTAATAGTTGTTAGCGGAGACATCGGTGGGTCAATTGCTCGTTTTATGACGGCTCACTTGTGTTTCTTTAAAGCTTAGGACCCGAGTTCCTGTTATCTGTTCCGAGACTGAGCGCTCTAACCACACGTGGGTATGCCTATGGGTCTCCCCTCGACCACTGCCGGAATCTAAAGCTTTTTCCAGTGGCCACAACTATATTGTAACGTTTCCTTTTTGATGCGTGCATGCAAGCTTGTTTCCTTCCGTTACTTTTGGGGAAGCCTTATTCCTTGTATCCCTTTGTTCTTGTACGCACGTATATGTGGGATACGATTGAAAGGATCGTATGCCGCACCTAGAGGGGGGGGTGAATAGGTGCTAACCAATTTTTAGTTCTTTTTCAATTTAGGCTTGACACAAAGGTAAATTCTCTAGATATGCAACTAAGTGAATTTACCTATATGACAAGGTTATCACTAAGAAAGATATAGCTACACAATATATATGAGATAGAATAGGATATAGGTAACCGAGAGTGGAGCACGCGATGACACGGAGATGATTCCCGTAGTTCCCTTCCTTTGCAAGAAGGTACGTCTACGTTCGGAGGAGTGTGGTCGCTACGAAAGCTAGACCAACAGTCACGAAGACTTCACTCAGGTCTCCTGTGAGCAACGCCACGAAGGCCTAGCCCACTTCCACTAAGGGATTTCCTCGAGGCGGAAACCGGGCCTTTACAAGGTTCTTGGGGCACACATCCACAACCGAATTGGAGGCTCCCAAATCTGTAACAACACAACAATCAACAACAATACATCAACACAAATCAACTAGGGATCCAAAGAGGAACACTAGCAAGGGGGCCCTCAAACAAATGAGGGGGAAATGTAAATCGCTTCGGAGGATGTAGATCGGTGGCTTCTCCTTCGAATCTCCAAAGATCAAGAGCTTTGGTTGGGGGAGGAAGGAGATCTTGCAAATCTTGTGTTCTTGAGGTGGCTCTAATGGTGGTGAAGCTTGGCAGATTTTTCTTGCAATGATTGAGCAACTTGTTCCTTTGGAGAAGAGAGCTATTTATATGATTGGAGCTCTCAGATCTGACCGTTTGAACTATTTCTCGTAACACCGGAAGTTTCGGCCAGGAGGGCCGGAAGTTCCGGCCGGCACCGGAAGTACCGGCCAGGAGAGCCGGAACTTCCGCCAGAAGATTCTTCGGAGCAACCTGTCGAAAAAGATTGGGGCGGAACTAGGGCAGAACTTCCGGTGACAAGTTCCGGCCAAGTTCCGAAAATCCAGAAAAACCATACTGGACATACTGAGCCACAAATCGCTGACTTTCGGAACTTGTCCGGAAGTTGGGCGGAAGTTCCGCTGACCGGAACTTCCGGCCAGCTTCACCGGAACTTCCGGCTAGAGAATAAAACCTGCAACCAGAACTGCGCTGAAGGGCCTCTGCCGGAAGCATCTGGGCGGAACTTCCGCCTGCAGGGGCCGGAACTTCCGCCAGAAATAAAAAGACCTTCAGAACTTCAGAACAGCCATACCATTTCACCGATCAAGTATATTTCTCGAAAACTTGTACCTGTCTACATCAACAGACATAAAAATATAACTAGTGTTGACATCAAACACAAAACCCAAAAGGGCGGGAAATGTTCTTTCAATCTCCCCATTTTTGGTGTTTGATGACAACACAAGTATTTGCAAGGAATGAATAATGTAAACCAACAATGTGAAAGATATAGAGGAGCTCCCCCTAGATATGAGCATTGGTACATACGAAGCTCCCCCTAAATCTTGCATCCGTTTTCCATGGGTTAGCAATACAACATAGTGATGAGCATATGGATAATAAGATCATGCACACATAGATAACCATGGAAGACTCACATACGGAGTTTACCATCCACATAGATAAGGTTCCAAACACATAGATAGAGTTTACAAGCCAAATAAACTAAGGACATAGTTCGACATCACAAGGATAAATAGAATCACAAGCGATAAAAATCAAAGCCAACACGAGCTTGTGACTCCCCCATGCAAATACCCAACGGAGAGCAACCTAATAAGGTTCTCACTCTCCCCCTTTGGCACCAAGGCACCAAAAAGGGATAGGAGAAACTACACGCCCCAAGGTTCGGCGTTAGCCCAGCCGGGAGGGAGGTTCGATGTAGCGCCGGGAAGGAAGGAGTGTGAGGAGGAGACTCGATCTCGAGGCCATCTGGAGGGAGAGGCATGCCGTGCTGAGAGACCCACTCGGCCTCCGGAGTGATGTTCTCCTCGGATCCGGGAGGAGACACTTCCACACTTAGAGCCCTCATGATGCTCTTCTGACGAACCTGAGACTTCTTGGCTTCTGCATGCTGCTGATACTGACGGTGGTTGACTGCAGAGGTGAGGCAAAAAATCTGTCTCATGCGGCGAGCAAGCTTAGAAGCCCAGCTAGGTGGCTTCTCATCCATGGGGGGAACATCTTCTATGGGGGCATTGTGGCGCTTGGTCCTCAAAACCTTCACTTCATGGGATGTGATGTTGAGAGAGATAGAGTGAAGGAGGGAAGTCTGACAAGTGTCAACCCAAGTGTCCTCAATGAGCTTCATAATGTACGGAGCATACGAGGGAAGCTTCTTTTCCATCACACATCACCACATCTCATTGTAGATGTAGTCCATCACATCAAGCTTCTCACCGGTGCCCTTCTTAGCAAAGGAGTTTCCCATAAGATCGACTTCATATAGATGCAACTCATCAAGGTTGCCACCCTTTGGTCCAATGGTTTCCCGGTAGACTCTAAGCATAATGTCCCAAGTAGGGAGAAGATCCGCACTCTTGCCCGGGACACCCCAACCTTTGATGTAGAGGTTCTCCAAGACTTCCCTTGGTTGAGAAAATGAACTATCATGGCACCTCCAACCATTTGCATCTACGTCCGGGAGGCGAGGGTATCCAAGGGCACTTCCAAACTTTGCCAAGTTAGACTCAAGGAGCCTTTCATGAGACATCCATCGGAAAGTTTTAGCTTCATCTGTATCAAAGTGGACGGTGGCATAGAATTGTTGGATCAACCCGACATCATAATCCTTGTTGAGCTCCATAATGGGATAGAGCCCAAACTCACCACACATAGCATAGGCTTCTTCAAAGTACCTAGAAGCAGCCATCTTGCCGGTGTCAATAGCATGTTGAGGGGCTACCCCCTTCTTGAATGGCACATACACCTCATAGAAAATCTCCTCTTGAGTCTTGTTGTGGAACCGCTTATCCCCAACCCTATTGTTCCGAGGGGTGAGGTAAGGGTTCATGTACTCAGGATACTGCATGTTCTTCACGGATACATGGATATTCTTGCCACGAACAGCGGATGTCTTTTGCCATTGAGAAGATTGCTGACGAGCGGTGAGCTTGGATGGTCTAGTTTGCTCAAGTTCTTCCTCAATCTCGTCCACCGGACCTTTGTTCCTCTTCTTGGAAGGACCTGGGATGGAATCAACAGGATAGGAATGATAAATGAGGGCACACTAGCAAGGAAGCCAAGAACCAGAGCCTACACAAGATATTGAGTAACAGCAGAAAAATTTGCCAGGCCGGAAGTTCCGGTGAGAACCGGCGGAAGTTCCGCCCGGGGCGGAAGTTCCGGCGTGTAGAGCCGGAACTTCCGGCTGTTCGAAAACAGCAGTAGTTTCTCACCAGATCTGCGGCAATGGCTCGGTGAACCGCATTACCACAACATTCTATGCAAGATCTAGTCAAGGAAAGGCATCTAGAGATGTTCTACCATAGCTTTGCCTAGAGTATGCCCTATAGTTCATCTAGTGAGGTCTACCCACACATAGAGAGGGAGAGGGCACAAACCGGGGGGAGCCATGGAGGAGAAGAGGGAGGGGATGCCAATCCACGGAGCCGATCCGGCGGAGGTCGCCGGAGGAGGGAGATCCGGCCGGAGAGGTTGCAGCCGCCACACGGGAGAGAGAGAGAGCGAATAGATCTTGGATGGGGAAAAGTGGGGGGTGTGAACTGACACCCCGTTCCCGATTGGTTAAGTGGAGGAATCGTAAGGGCGGAAGTTCCGCTCGTTGGAGCCGGAACTTCCGGTCCCATAGGAATCCCACCAACAGATCAGGAACAGCGGACAGACGCTGGCAGACAGGATCCAGCCGGAAGTACCGGCCGAAACGACCGGAACTTCCGGTGAAGCAGAAAAACGTGCCAAAAACTGGAATTTGACATAGGATTGATGCACTCAGAGAGGGAAGAGAATATGGCTTAAATGAGATAGGCTTAGGACAGATGCGCCAAACTGTGAGATGGTACATGATCACTCATTTTTGCAAATAATGCAAATGAAGGCCAAAAGTGAGTGATTTCCCATAAACAAGGAGATGTCAATAAAACCAATGAAGATCCAAATAACTCCAACTCTTCACAACGAAGAGTGTGGTGGCCTAGGCCACCATATATGAGTGTTATGGTATGGTACCGCGAAGATATATCTTGGGTCCAAACCAATACTCATCATTGAAGCTCACATATCAACATATGATATACCGAGAATGATATCTTTAATGTTGTCATTATGGGGGGAGGGATAGCTCAATAATTTAAACCGCACTCCCCCTATTTCCATGCCCACATCTAAACCAAATAAAGTTTTGAGACAAAGGTGTGTTTGCAAGATGGTCAAGCTATACTCCTTGAATCAATGATATTTAGCTCATTCCTCAAATAAGAGAACCTTGCTTCATCAAGAGGCTTCGTGAATATATCGGCAAGTTGATCTTTGGTAGGAACATAGATAAGCTCAATATCACCACGGGCAACATGATCCCTAATGAAATGATTCCGGATCTCAATATGCTTCGTTCTTGAATGTTGCACCGGATTATAGGCAATCTTGATGGCACTTTCATTGTTACATAATAGAGGCACTTTTTCACAAATGACACCGTATTCCTTTAAAGTTTGCCTCATCCATAACAATTGAGTGCATCCACTTGCGGCGGCAACATATTCGGCTTCGGCGGTGGAGAGAGATATGCAATTTTGCTTCTTAGAAGACCAACACACCAAGGACCTACCAAGGAATTGGCAAGCCCCGGAAGTTGATTTCCTATCATCCTTGTCACCCGCCCAATCCGCATCGGTATATCCATTGAGAATAAAACTTGAGCCTTTGGGGTACCAAATACCATACCTTGGGTTATCAACCAAATATCGAAAGATTATTTTGAGAGCCATCATGTGGCTCTCCTTAGGAGAAGCTTGATACCTTGCACACACACCAACACTCAACACTATGTCCGGTCTAGATGCACAAAGGTAAAGCAAGGATCCAATCATGGAGCGATATACCTTTTGATCCACCTCTTTACCATTGGTATCTAGTGCAAGATGACATTTGGTAACCATAGGAGTGGCCACACCCTTCAACTCGGTCATCTTGAACCTCTTGAGCATGTCTTGGAGATATTTTGCTTGATTGATGAAGGTTCCTTCTCTCAATTGCTTGATCTCAAAACCAAGGAAGAACTTCATCTCTCCCATCATAGACATCTCAAACCTATCGGTCATAAGCTTTGAAAATTCATCATTGAAAGCTTTGTTAGTAGAGCCAAAGATAATATCATCAACATATAATTGGCAAACGAAAAGCTCCCCATTGACCCTCTTAGTAAAAAGAGTGGGATCGATTAACCCAACATCAAACCCACGGTCTACCAACAATTCTTTAAGGTGCTCGTACCAAGCTCTAGGAGCTTGTTTGAGACCATAAAGTGCTTTATCAAGCGATGCGCGTGAAACACACACGTCCGTTGGGAACCCCAAGAGGAAGGTATGATGCGTACAGCGGCAAGTTTTCCCTCAGAAAGAAACCAAGGTTTATCGAACCAGGAGGAGCCAAGAAGCACGTTGAAGGTTGATGGCGGCAGGATGTAGTGCGGCGCAACACCAGGGATTCCACCAACGTGGAACCTGCACAACACAACCAAAGTACTTGCCCCAACGAAACAGTGAGGTTGTCAATCTCACCGGCTTGCTGTAACAAAGGATTAACCGTATTGTGTGGAAGATGATTGTTTGCAGAAACAGTAAAACAAGTATTGCAGAGATTGTATGCGATGTAAAGAATAGGACCGGGTCCACAGTTCACTAGAGGTGTCTCTCCCATAAGATAAATAGCATGTTGGGTCAACAAATTACAGTCGGGCAATTGACAAATAGAGAGGGCATAACAATGCACATACATGACATGATAAATATAGTGAGATTTAATTGGGCATTACGACAAAGTACATAGACCGCTATCCAGCATGCATCTATGCCTAAAAAGTCCACCTTCAGGTTATCATCCGAACCCCTTCCGGTATTAAGTTGCAAACAACAGACAATTGCATTAAGTATGGTGCGTAATGTAATCAACAACTAAATCCTTAGACATAGCATCAATGTTTTATCCCTAGTGGCAACAACACATCCACAACCTTAGAACTTTCTGTCACTGTCCCAGATTTAATGGAGGCATGAACCCACTATCGAGCATAAATACTCCTCTTGGAGTTAAGAGCAAAAACTTGGCCAGAGCCTCTACTAATAACGGAGAGCATGCAAGATCATAAACAACACATAGGTAATAGATTGATAATCACCATAACATAGTATTCTCTATCCATCGGATCCCGACAAACACAACATATAGTATTACGATAGATGATCTTGATTATGTTAGGCAGCTCACAAGATCCAACAATGAAGCACATAAGGAGAAGACGACCATCTAGCTACCGCTATGGACCCATAGTCCAGGGGTGAACTACTCACTCATCACTCCGGAGGCGACCATGGCGGTGTAGAGTCCTCCGGAGATGAATCCCCTCTCCGGCAGGTGCCGGAGGCGATCTCCGAATCCCCCGAGATGGGATTGGCGGCGGCGTCTCTGGAAGGTTTTCCGTATCGTGGCTCTCGGTACAGAGGGTTTCGCGACGAAGACTTTAAGTAGGCGGAAGGGCAAGTCAGGGGGCGACGCGGGGGACCCACACGCTAGGGCCGCGCGGGCCCAGGCCTGGCCGCGCCGCCCTAGCGTGGCGTCGCCTCGCGGCCCCACTTCGTATCTCCTCCGGTCTTCCAGAAGCTTCGTGCAAAAATAGGACCCTGGGCGTTGATTTCGTCCAATTCCGAGAATATTTCCTTACTAGGATTTCTGAAACCAAAAACAGCAGAAAACAGAATGGCTCTTCGGCATCTTGTTAATAGGTTAGTGCCGGAAAATGCATAAATACGACATATAATGTGTATAAAACATGTAGGTATCATCAATAATGTAGCATGGAACATAAGAAATTATCGATACGTTGGAGACGTATCAGCATCCCCAAGCTTAGTTCTGCTCGTCCCGAGCAGGTAAACGATAACAAGGATAATTTCTGGAGTGACATGCCATCATAACCTTGATCATACTATTTTAAGCATATGTAATGAATGCAGCGATCAAAACAATGGTAATGACATGAGTAAACAAATGAATCATGGAGCAAAGACTTTTCATAAATAGTACTTCAAGACAAGCATCAATAAGTCTTGCATAAGAGTTAACTCATAAAGCAATAAATCAAAGTAAAGGTATTTGAAGCAACACAAAGGAAGATTAAGTTTCAGCGGTTGCTTTCAACTTATAACATGTATATCTCATGGATATTGTCAATGTAAAGTAATATAACAAGTGCAATATGCAAGTATGTAGGAATCAATGCACAATTCACACAAGTGTTTGCTTCTTGAGGTGGAGAGAGATAGGTGAACTGACTCAACATAAAAATAAAAGAAAGGTCCTTCAAAGAGGAAAGCATCGATTGCTATATTTGTGCTAGAGCTTTTATTTTGAAAACATGAAACAATTTTGTCAACGGTAGTAATAAAGCATATGAGTTATGTAAATTATATCTTACAAGTTGCAAGCCTCATGCATAGTGTACTAATAGTGCCCGCACCTTGTCCTAATTAGCTTGGGTTAACACGGATCATCATTGCATAACATATGTTTCAACCAAGTGTCACAAAGGGGTACCTCTATGCCGCCTGTACAAGGGTCTAAGGAGAAAGTTCGCATTGGATTTCTCGCTTTTGATCATTCTTCAACTTAGACACCCATACCGGGACAACATAGACAACAGATAATGGACTCCTCTTTTAATGCTTAAGCATTCAACAACAGTTAACATTCTCATAAGAGATTGAGGTTTTATGTCCAAACTGAAACTTCCACCATGATTCATGGCTTTAGTTAGCGGCCCAATGTTCTTCTCTAACAGTATGCATACTCAAACCATTTGTTTGTGAAAACCGCCCTTACTTCAGACAAGACGAACATGCATAGCAACTCACATGATATTCAACAAAGAGTTGATGGCGTCCCCAGAAACATGGTTATCGCACAACAAACAACTTAATAAGAGATAAAGTGCATAAGTACATATTCAATACCACAATAGTTTTTAAGCTATTTGTCCCATGAGCTATATATTGCAAAGGCGAATGATGAAATTTTAAAGGTAGCACTCAAGCAATTTACTTTGGAATGGCGGAGAAATACCATGTAGTAGGTAGGTATGGTGGACACAAATGGCATAGTGGTTGGCTCAAGGATTTTGGATGCATGAGAAGTATTCCTCTCGATACAAGGTTTAGGCTAGCAAGGTTTATTTGAAACAAACACAAGGATGAACCGGCAGCAAAACTCACATAAAATACATATTGTAAACATTATAAGACTCTACACCGTCTTCCTTGTTGTTCAAAACTCAATACTAGAAATTATCTAGACCTTAGAGAGACCAAATATGCAAACCAAATTTTAGCAAGCTCTATGTATTTCTTCATTAATGGGTGCAAAGTATATGATGCAAGAGCTTAAACATGAGCACAACAATTGCCAAGTATCACATTATCCAAGACATTTTAGAATTACTACATGTAGCATTTCCCAATTCCAACCATATAACAATTTAACGAAGAAGATTCAACCTTCGCCATGAATATTATGAGTAAAGCCTAAGGGCATATTTGTCCATATTCAACAGCGGTGCGTGTCTCTCTCCCACACAATGAATGCTAGGATCCATTTTATTCAAACAAAAACAAAAACGAAACAAAAAGACGCTCCAAGCAAAGTACATATATAAGATGTGACCGAATAAAAATATAGTTTCAAGGGAGGAACCTGATGATGTTGTCGATGAAGAAGGGGATGCCTTGGGCATCCCCAAGCTTAGACGCTTGAGTCTTCTTAAAATATGCAGGGGTGAACCACGGGGCATCCCCAAGCTTAGAGCTTTCACTCCTCTTGATCATAGTATATCATACTCCTCTCTTGATCCTTGAAAACTTCCTTCACACCAAACTTCAAGCAAACTCATTAGAGGGTTAGTGCACAATAAAAGTTTACATGTTCAGAGGTGACACAATCATTCTTAACACTTCTGGACATCGCACCAAGCTACTGGACATTAATGGATCAAAGAAATTCATCCAACATAGCAAAAGAGGCAATGCGAAATAAAAGGCAGAATCTGTCAAAACAGAACAGTTCGTAAAGACGAATTTTAAAATGGCACCATACTTGCTCAAACTTAAAAACTCAAAACTAATGAAAGTTGCGTACATATCTGAGGATCACTCACGTAAATTGGCATAATTTTTTGAGTTACCTACAGAGAATTAGGCCCAGATTCGTGACAGCAAAGAAATCTGTCTCTGCGCAGTAATCCAAATCTAGTATGAACCTTACTATAGAGACTTTACTTGGCACAAAAACATGATAAGGAGAGGTTGCTACAGTAGTAAACAACTTCCAAGACTCAAATATAAAACAAAGTACTGTAGTAAAAACATGGGTTGTCTCCCATAAGCGCTTTTCTTTAACGCCTTTCAGCTAGGCGCAGAAAGTGTAATTCAAGTATTATCAAGAGATGAAGCATCAACATCATAATTTGCTCTAATAATAGAATCATAAGGTAACTTCATTCTTTTTCTAGGGAAGTGTTCCATACCTTTCTTGAGAGGAAATTGATATTTAATATTACCTTCCTTCATATCAATAGTAGCACCAACGGTTCGAAGAAAAGGTCTTCCCAATATAATGGGACAAGATGCATTGCATTCAATATCCAAGACAACAAAATCAACGGGGACAAGGTTATTGTTAACCATAATATGAACATTATCAACTCTCCCCAAAGGTTTCTTTTTAGCATTATCAGCGAGATTAACATCCAAATAACAATTCTTTAATGGTGGCAAGTCAAGCATATCATAGACTTTCTTAGGCATAACAGAAATACTTGCACCAAGATCACATAAAGCATTACAATCAAAATCATTGACCCTCATTTTAATGATGGGCTCCCAACCATCTTCTAGCTTTCTAGGAATAGAAGTTTCAAGTTTTAGTTTCTCTTCTCTAGCTTTTATGAGAGCATTTGTAATATGTTTTGTAAAGACCAAATTTATAGTACTAGCACTAGGACTTTTAGCAAGTTTTTGTAAGAACTTTATAACCTCAGAGATGTGACAATCATCAAAATCTAAATCATTATGAGCTACAGCAATGGGATCATTATCCCCAAGGTTGGAAAAAATTTCAGCAGTTTTATCACAAGCAGTTTCAGCAATTTTAGCAATTTCAGGCAGTTTTGTACGCTTTGCACTAGGAGTAGAAACATTGCCAACACCAATTATTTTACCATTGATAGTAGGAGGTGCAGCAACATGTGAGGAATCAACATTACTTTTGGTGGTAATAGTCCAAACTTTAGCTACATTATTCTCTTTAGCTAGTTTTTCATTTTCTTCTCTATCCCACCTAGCACGCAATTCAGCCATTAATCTTATATTCTCATTAATTCTAACTTGGATGGCATTTGCTGTAGTAGTAATCTTATTATCAATATCCTCAGGTTTAGCAGCCATTTTATTAATTAAAGAGGATTGTGATGCGGACATGTATGAGATTCGGGTTTCAGCATTTGAAATTTTAGTTTGCAAACCAGAAATCTCCCTATTCAAGTTTTCAAGTTGATTTCCTATATTTTTCAACAAGGTAGATTGTTCATTCATAGTTTTAGTAAACAATTGATTTTGCTCATATTGTGATTGCATAAAGTTCTTAGTGGATCTTTCAATTTCTAGCATCTTTTCCTCATATCTACCATAAGAATTACCATAATCATTACCACTAGCAGGATATGGCCTATAGTTATTACCAGAATTGTTCCTATAAGCATTGTTGTTGAAATTATTATTTTTAATGAAATTCACATCAACATTTTCTTCTTGAGCAACCAATGAAGCTAAAGGAACATTATTTGGATCAACATTAGATCTACCATTCACAAGCATAGACATAATCACATCAATCTTATCACTCAAGGAGGAGGTTTCTTCAACAGAATTTACCTTCTTACCTTGTGGAGCTCTTTCCGTGTGCCATTCAGAGTAATTTATCATCATATCATCAAGAAGCTTTGTAGCCACCCCCAAAGTGATGGACATAAAGGTACCTCCAGCAGCTGAATCCAATAAATTCCGCGAAGAAAAATTCAGTCCTGCATAGAAGGTTTGGATGATCATCCAAGTAGTCAGTCCATGGGTTGGGCAATTCTTTACCAAAGATTTCATTCTCTCCCATGCTTGAGCAACATGTTCATTATCTAATTGCTTAAAATTCATTATGCTACTTCTCAAAGATATAATTTTAGCGGGAGGATAATATCTACCAATAAAAGCATCCTTGCATTTAGTCCATGAATCAATACTATTCTTAGGCAAAGATAGCAACCAATCTTTAGCTCTTCCTCTTAATGAGAAAGGAAACAATTTCAATTTAATAATATCACCATCTACATCCTTATACTTTTGCATTTCACATAGTTCAACAAAATTATTAAGATGGGCAGCAGCATCATCAGAACTAATACCAGAAAATTGGTCTCTCATGACAAGATTTAGTAAAGCAGGTTTAATTTCAAAGAATTCTGCTGTAGTAGCAGGTGGAGCAATAGGTGTGCATAGGAAATCATTATTATTAGTGGTTGTGAAGTCACACAACTTAGTGTTTTCAGGAGTATTCATTTTAGCAGTAGTAAATAAAGCAAACTAGGTAAAGTAAATGCAAGTAACTATTTTTTTTTGTGTTTTTGATATAGAGAGCAAGACAGTAAATAAAGTAAAGCTAGCAACTAATTTTTGTGTGTTTTGTTTAGGTGCAGCAAACAAAGTAGTAAATAAAATAAAGCAAGACAAAAACAAAGTAAAGAGATTGAGAAGTGGAGACTCCCCGCCCAAAGATAATATCATCAACATATAATTGGCAAACGAAAAGCTCCCCATTGACCCTCTTAGTAAAAAGAGTGGGATCGATTAACCCAACATCAAACCCACGGTCTACCAACAATTCTTTAAGGTGCTCGTACCAAGCTCTAGGAGCTTGTTTGAGACCATAAAGTGCTTTATCAAGCTGATGCGCGTGAAACACACACGTCCGTTGGGAACCCCAAGAGGAAGGTATGATGCGTACAGCGGCAAGTTTTCCCTCAGAAAGAAACCAAGGTTTATCGAACCAGGAGGAGCCAAGAAGCACGTTGAAGGTTGATGGCGGCAGGATGTAGTGCGGCGCAACACCAGGGATTCCGGCGCCAACGTGGAACCTGCACAACACAACCAAAGTACTTTGCCCCAACGAAACAGTGAGGTTGTCAATCTCACCGGCTTGCTGAACAAAGGATTAACCGTATTGTGTGGAAGATGATTGTTTGCAGAAAACAGTAAAACAAGTATTGCAGTAGATTGTATGCGATGTAAAGAATAGGACCGGGGTCCACAGTTCACTAGATGTGTCTCTCCCATAAGATAAATAGCATGTTGGGTCAACAAATTACAGTCGGGCAATTGACAAATAGAGAGGGCATAACAATGCACATACATGACATGATAAATATAGTGAGATTTAATTGGGCATTACGACAAAGTACATAGACCGCTATCCAATGCATCTATGCCTAAAAAGTCCACCTTCAGGTTATCATCCGAACCCCTTCCAGTATTAAGTTGCAAACAACAGACAATTGCATTAAGTATGGTGCGTAATGTAATCAACAACTACATCCTTAGACATAGCATCAATGTTTTATCCCTAGTGGCAACAGCACATCCACAACCTTAGAACTTTCTGTCACTGTCCCAGATTTAATGGAGGCATGAACCCACTATCGAGCATAAATACTCCCTCTTGGAGTTAAGAGCAAAAACTTGGCCAGAGCCTCTACTAATAACGGAGAGCATGCAAGATCATAAACAACACATAGGTAATAGACTGATAATCACCATAACATAGTATTCTCTATCCATCGGATCCCGACAAACACAACATATAGTATTACGATAGATGATCTTGATCATGTTAGGCAGCTCACAAGATCCAACAATGAAGCACATAAGGAGAAGACGACCATCTAGCTACTGCTATGGACCCATAGTCCAGGGTGAACTACTCACTCATCACTCCGGAGGCGACCATGGCGGTGTAGAGTCCTCCGGGAGATGAATCCCCTCTCCGGCAGGTGCCGGAGGCGATCTCCCGAATCCCGAGATGGGATTGGCGGCGGCTCCGGGAAGGTTTTCCGTATCGTGGCTCTCGCAGAGGGTTTCGCGACGAAGACTTTAAGTAGGCGGAAGGGCAAGTCGGGGGCGACGCGGGGACCCACACGCTAGGGCCGCGCGGCCGTGCCCGCCACGCCGCCCTAGCGTGGCGTCGCCGCGGCCCCACTTCGTATCTCCTCCGGTCTTCCGAAGCTTCGTGCAAAAATAGGACCCCGGGCGTTGATTTCGTCCAATTCCGAGAATATTTCCTTACTAGGATTTCTGAAACCAAAAACAGCAGAAAACAGAACGGCTCTTCGGCATCTTGTTAATAGGTTAGTGCCGGAAAATGCATAAATACGACATATAATGTGTATAAAACATGTAGGTATCATCAATAATGTAGCATGGAACATAAGAAATTATCGATACGTTGGAGACGTATCACAAGCTTGTAGACATGGTTAGGAAAGTTGAGATCCTCGAACCCCGGGGGTTGCTTAACATAAACCTCTTCATGCAAAGGACCATTAAGAAATGCACTTTTCACATCCATTTGTTGTAACTTAAAGTTATGATGCGATGCATAAGCAAGAAGGATACGGATGGACTCAAGGCGAGCCACGGGAGCATAGGTCTCTCCAAAGTCAATTCCTTCAACTTGAGAGAAACCTTGAGCCACCAATCTTGCCTTGTTCCTCACAATATTTCCAAACTCATCTTGCTTGTTCTTGAATATCCATTTAGTGCCTATAACATTGCGGCACCCCTTTGGCTTCTCTACTAAGGTCCACACTTTGTTGCGCTTGAAGTTGTTGAGTTCCTCGTGCATAGCTTCCACCCAATCCGAATCTTCAAGGGCTTCAAACACTTTCTTGGGTTCCACTACGGAGATATAAGCATGATGATTGCTAAAGTTAGCCAATTGCCTTCTTGTGGAGACCTTTGCTCGAACATCACCAAGGACCTTGTCATGTGTGTGTCCACGAATTCAAGAGTCCTATCTCTTCTTGCTAGACGACGGGCCTCGATCTCCTCCTTGGTTCTTTTAGGCCTTGGAGGTGTCACTTGATCAACTTGATCATTTGGGTCCCCGTCTTGACCTTCAACTTGAGCAACTTCAATTTCTTGAGAGTGCTCAACCTCATGTGCTTGATCTTGGACATCATTTGGTGCGGAGTGAATATCAAAAGGATACTCATCGGAGCCATCATGAATTCTTGGTTGATCTTGTCCTTGATCTTGTTCATGAGAGGGAGGGTTTTCTTCTTGTTCTTGGGTTGGTGCATCATTAGCTTCAAGAGATGGGGTTTGTTGATGTTGAGAGGATGAGGGCTCCACCGTGGTAGAGCATAGTTCTTCCCGAGACGCCACACCGTGTCCCTCAATGGGGCGGAAAAATCCCACACCCATTCTTACTATGGCATCTTGAGGTATTTCATCACCTGCACATACATCAACTTGCCCCACTTGGGAGCCATCATTTTCTTCGAACTTCACACTACAAGATTCAATGATAATCCCGGAGGATACATCAAAGACTCTATAAGTGTGAGATTCGGCACCGTAACCAACAAATATACCCTCCAAAGCTTTAGGAGCGAATTTAGACAAACGAACTCCTTTGATTTTGTAGAAACACTTACAACCGAACACCTTGAAGTATGAGATATTAGGCTTGTTGCCGGTGAGTATTTCATATGGAGTCTTGTTCAATCCCTTGCGGAGATAGAGCCGGTTAGAAGAGTGGCAAGCGGTGGAGATGGCTTCGGCCCAAAAGTTATAGCGGGATTTATACTCCGCCATCATAGATCTTGCCATATCCATAAGAGTCCGGTTCTTCCTCTCCGCAACACCATTTTGTTGAGGGGTGTAAGCAGCGGAATATTGATGACGAATCCCCTCATCACTAAGAAAATCATTGAGTGTGTAGTTTTGAACTCGGAGCCGTTGTCACTTCTTATTGCCATAATGAGGAGGTTGTGTTGGCGTTGCACCTCGGTAGCAAAGTCAATGAATATTTGTTGAGTCTCATCTTTCGTCTTGAGAAAGTAGACCCAAGTGTATCTTGAGTAATCATCAACAATCACCAAGCAATGTTTCTTCGCACCAAGACTTGCATGAGTAACGGGACCAAAGAGATCCACATGAAGGAGCTCCAAGATCCTCTTGGAAGAGATGATAGTCTTGCTTGGATGCGGAGAGTCATGCATTTTGCCTTCAACACAAGCCCTACAAACACGATCTTTGGCAAAAGAAACATTTTCCATTAGTCCCACAATATGGTTCCCCTTGTGAAGACTTTGCAAAGTTCTCATGTTGACATGGGCCAAGCGGCGATGCCACAACCAACCCACATCCGCCTTTCCGAATAGGCACATCGCACTTGAAGTGGTGGTCCCCGAAAAATCCACCACATACAAGTTATGTTCGCGATACCCAACGAAAGCGACTTTTAGAGTCTTGCTCCACAAGAGGACCACAATATCATTATCAATAAAGACGGCGAAACCCATCTTGCCAAGGGCGGAAACGGAAAGCAAATTGTAACCAAGGGTTTTGACAAGCATGACATCCACAAGAGTAATGTTGTGTGCAACCACAACCTTGCCAAAACCCATTACCTCGGATGTAGAATTATCGCCAAAGGAGACGGTGATATTATTTATATTGGACCTCAACTCCTTGACGAGGTTCTTGCCGTCGGTCATATGACTTGTACATCCACTATCAAGTACCCATTTTGACCCTCCGGCGGCATAGTCCTACATGAGATCAACTCTTGGATTTAGGTACCCATTTCTCAATGGGTCCTCTTTTGTTAGCAACAAGGGTCTTTGGGACCCAAATTGACCAAGCAACATAACCATCATATGGGCCAACATATTTAGCATAAACATCACCATAATAATCTTTAAATAAAACATAGTGAGGGTTAGCATTTCCCGCATCATCATCATTAATGGTTTTGCCCTTAGGGGCTTCACCATTAGTGATATCTTTCTTCTTCTCTTGTGCGGGCTTGGCCTTTTGCTTGTTTGCCTTCTTTGCCTTGGCTTATAACCAAGGCTCTCCTTCCCATTGTTTGATCTTTGCTTACTCAAGAGATCATCCAAAGAAAGTTTACTTTGGGGAGAGGAGGCCTTAGTAAGTTCATCCTTCAACCTAGCATTTTCCTCAATAATATTTGCATGATCACATGAAAGGGTAGAGGAACTAGGCACATCATATGAAGCAAGCCTAATTTGAAGTTGCTCATATGACTTGGATAGGAGAGTGTATTCACTCTTCAAAGCTTTGTGAGCTTTGTCTAGTTCATCTAGATCCTTCACAAGTTTCTCATGATCAACACCAAATTGGGCCTTTTCCTTTTTAAGCATTTTAGTCTTAGCCCTAGCAAGATCTGTAGCTTTAATGAGTTTGTTAATTTTATCTTGAGGCCCTTCAATATTTTCTAGCCTCTCCTCAAGACAAGCTATAGTTTGTTGACTTTCCTCAAGAGCATTTTTAAGAGCATGGATTTCAAGAGAGTCTTCTCTCTCTATTTGACCCTTTTTCTCAAGAGTATAATTTTGTTGAGCTATACGAGCCATGAGATTTGAAACATGCTTTTTAGTGTTACCTTGTAGGTTAAAAATGAATTCATCAAACTCTAGCATTTCTTGTTTGACTTTTAGACTAGCATCATCAACTCCTAGATCACTAGATATGTTATGCATAGAGGGGCTAGGAGATGATACCTCGGAGGATTTAGCCATGAGACAACTTTCTTCCTCCACATGAATGACCTCATTGGGGGATTCACTTGGTGATGAAGAGTTGGTGGAGAGGGAGGCAAGAGCGACCAATCCATTAGAGGTTGCATCTTCTTCATCATCAACATCATCATCTCCGGAGGTATATTCTTCTTGAGTTGATAGCACAATAGATGTGTCCAAGGAGGACCTTGCCATGAAGCAATGTGCATTCTTGATATGAGGATTCTCATTGGGGGACTCAAAGAGAGACGAAGAGGGAATATTGGTAGTGGCAATGGCGGCCACTTCCTTTGAGCTTTCTTCTCCTTCATCACCACTAGAACTTTCAACTTCATCGGAAGAATATTCTTCCCTAGTCACTAGCACAACTCTTGAGGGCCTCTTGCCCTTCTTGGTCTTGTTGTTGTAGAATTTCTTGTTGGGGGCTTTTGAATATTTTCCCTTTGTGTCTTTGCTCTTGTCCTTGGGAATGAGCCTTCCATTATGAAGCTCTCTATTCTCATAGGGGCATTCGGCAATGAAGTGGCGCTTGTCATCACAATTGTAGCATGATCTTGTCTTTGGACCAAAGCTAGTGAACCCACTTTTGTGGTTTCTCTTGATGTTGTCTTCCTTGGCCTTGGAGGGATCAACCCAAAAGGACTTTGCATGGAAGGCCATGTGATCATGGTAGTGGCATTCCAAATCTTCCGGATAGGACATACTCCAAGATGCCCTATATTGTTCTTGAGGGTGCACTTCTTCTACGGGGTTAACCATCAAGGCAAGATTGTTCCCTTTTGACATACCAATGGCACGATTGCGAGAATCATGAGAGTTTTGCTCGAGCACCTTGAGGGCTTGCATTTCGTGCACGGCTTCTTGAGATGTGAGAGAGGAATATCATTCTCTCCCAACAAGGGTCTTGACATCAATGGGTACAAACGGCATCATGCATTCAATGTACTTCTCCTTGATCAAAGAGTCATTGATGTGGGTGGCACCAATAAGCCGGAAGGAATCGGCAACGGTGAGAAGTCTTCCATACATGACTTGATGATCTTCATCCGATAGCCTCATGAATCCTTCGGCTTGATTCCGAAGAGCATTATACTTGTTCCTTCTCGTGCTCTCACTTCCAATGCAACTAGCGGCCAAACCATACCAAGCTTCCTTGGCGGTGGTGTAGTTCCGAACACGAGACAACTCCTTTGTCCCCACACTAGTTTGAATCATGTGCAAGGCGGTGTTGTTGAGTTGACTATCAACCGCTTCTCTTCTAGTCAACTTGTCGGGGTTGTAGGGCTTGAAGCCTTCCAAGATGATTCTCCAAAGTTCATTGGAGGCACTGCAAACATGAGAGCGAAACTCAAATTGCCAAGTATCGAAATTATCAACGGAAAACTTAGGTGGGTCGCCTCGAATGTTCAAATGGGGATGGGGAACCGGTATATCGGGAGATAGAAAAGGTGGAGCTACTCGATTGTAGCTCTCACCTCCACTAGTTCCCCTAGGAGATGCAATGGGAGATTTGATAGTGTTTAAGTTATCACCTTCCACGGGTTTGGTAGAGGAGGGTAATGCCGAAGCACCTCCCTCTTCTAACACACCCGTGTCCTTTACCTCTACGGCGGGAGCCCTAGGAAGGACCGGAGTCAAAAGCTCGGAAATCATTTTTCTCATGCTTTCCATTTGAGCTTCCATGGAGGATCTCAACGAATTGATGTCCTCCATGGTGACCATCTTACCGGCCTCTTCCGAAGGCCCATCGTCCGGCATACTCTTAGGCGGTTAAAAATAAGAGCCGAGGCTCTGATACCAATTGAAAGGATCGTATGCCGCACCTAGAGGGGGTGAATAGGTGCTAACCAATTTTTAGTTCTTTTTCAATTTAGGCTTGACACAAAGGTAAATTCTCTAGATATGCAACTAAGTGAATTTACCTATATGACAAGGTTATCACTAAGCAAGATATAGCTACACAATATATATGAGATAGAATAGGATAGAGGTAACCGAGAGTGGAGCACGCGATGACACGGAGATGATTCCCATAGTTCCCTTCCTTTGCAAGAAGGTACGTCTACGTTCGGAGGAGTGTGGTCGCTACGAAAGCCAGACCAACAGTCACGAAGACTTCACTCAGGTCTCCTGTGCTCAACGCCACGAAGGCCTAGCCCACTTCCACTAAGGGATTTCCTCGAGGCGGAAACCGGGCCTTTACAAGGTTCTTGGGGCACACATCCACAACCGAATTGGAGGCTCCCAAATCTGTAACAACACAACAATCAACAACAATACATCAACACAAATCAACTAGGGATCCAAAGAGGAACACTAGCAAGGGGGCCCTCAAACAAATGAGGGGGAAATGTAAATCGCTTCGGTGAGGATGTAGATCGGTGGCTTCTCCTTCGAATCTCCAAAGATCAAGAGCTTTGGTTGGGGGAGGAAGGAGATCTTGCAAATCTTGTGTTCTTGAGGTGGCTCTAATGGTGGTGAAGCTTGGCAGATTTTTCTTGCAATGATTGAGCAACTTGTCCCTTTGGAGAAGAGAGCTATTTATATGATTGGAGCTCTCAGATCTGACCGTTTGAACTATTTCTCGTAACACCGGAAGTTCCGAGGGCCGGAGAAACCGTACCGGCCAGAGAGCCGGAACTTCCGCCAGGAAGATTCTTCGTCAGGCAACCTGTCGAAAAGATTGGGGCGGAACTAGGGCGGAACTTCCGGTGACCGGAAATTCCGGCCAAGTTCCGCCAAGTTTCAAAATCCGAAAACCATACTCGACATACCGAGCCACAAATCGCGACTTTCGGAACTTGTCCGAAGTTGGGCGGAGTTCCGCTGACCGGAACTTCCGGCCAGCTTCACCGGAACTTCCGGCTAGAGAATAAAACCTGCAACCAGAATCGCGCCAAGGGCCTCTGCGGAAGATCTGGGCGGAACTTCCGCTCGCAGGGCCGGAACTTCCGCCGAAATAAAAAGACCTTCAGAACTTCAGAACAGCCATACCATTTCACCGATCAAGTATATTTCTCGAAAACTTGTACCTGTCTACATCAACACAAATAAAAATATAACTAGTGTTGACATCAAACACACAAAACCCAAAAGGGCGGGAAATGTTCTTTCAACGATGTTAAGCGGTATCCGCAAGAGTGAGGTCATTGGTCATCTCCCTAGAGTGAGCTCTGATCCAATGTGCATCTCCTAGGAACTGACTTAGCCGTAGACTCAAATAGCTAGGTCCGCTTCGGAGATTCGGCCGGACTTCGATACGGGTTTAACTTAGTTAGGTGGCTTCCTGGACATTGTTGTCGTGAAGGAGAGTGCGAGTCGTGATATCTACCTATCGCAAGTGGGTTGATCGTGTGTGTGGGCACATTTGGGCACCCCTGCAGGGTTACAATCTTATCGATAAGACGTGTCCGCGGTTATGGACGACTTGGAGCTGTATGACTCGGCCATAGACAACTTACACATGTTGTTTCAATGCTAATAACTTGCATAGTAAGATAGCAACTTAAATAATAACTGGTTAAAACTTGTCAACCGTGTGAGTGCCTTGTAAGTACTTCCTTGCGAGGGGGGAACACATCGGCTGTGTTATGTTTGCAGAGTATAGAACTGTTAGCTTATGCGCTCTCTCGCCTTCTCTGTTTAGACGAATGTTGTAGAGTGTCTCTATAGGTTTTTAGTGCTTGCGCGCTGCCGCTTAACCCCACCATATTGCATATGACATTCCTCTTGCGTCCTCTAAGTCCCCTGCGTGCCTCAAGTACAAAGGACGACTGGTTGACGAATGCTTCCTTGCACTTGCTGGAGTTTGTTGGATGCGTGCTTGGTATATGCTTGATGTTGGAGCTAGAACCGAGCTCGACTTGTCGACGGGATGATCTTGCTCCCGTGTTGGAGCAAGAGATCATCCAATGCATGGATGCGATCGATCACTGCCTTCCCCTGGATGCAATTGATCCGGTAGAGTGGAGCAGGTGTATTCGATCCGGCTAGACTGGCCGGCGTCGGGAATGAACCATAAGGACGATTGCTGCTTTGGATCAATTCGTTTGATTTTGTACAAGATGGATTGTTCAATCATTTTCTTCTCCTCGTGTCAAGTTTTTTGAACGAGTTGAGTATGTTTTTTTACCTTTATCTTGATTCTTGCATGATAATAATATTTTTTTTAAAGTTAACCTAGAGAACACCTCATCAATTAAATCTCCATGCTAAAATATTACTTTGGTGAAACATCTTTTTGAATGTTGCTTTCTATGCACATGATGTTCACAATAAAATATTTGCTCCGGTTCTTTTTAATTGACTTTTGATTTAATACAAAATTATACTAAATTTGAGTCAATCAAAACAGACTGGAGGGAGTAGATATTTTTCTACACATGAAACGTATTACACATGGTGGCAAAAAAAAACTTAAGAGCTGTAGCAACGCACGGGCATTCAACTAGTAGAGTATAGATCTGTGTTTTGGAAAGAAGGCAACGTGGGAGAATTCGGGTGCGAGATTAGCAAACATAGAGTTTACCGCTGTCCACGACCTCTTAGTGGAGAATCGTTACGTCCTACTAGCAATCTGGTATATGATAATAATTGTGCTATAAGGGAGCCTCCGTAGGCAGAGTTGTGTCTTTCTAATCTAATCTAATTTGTCTAGGGGTGCCCCTGGTTGGCTTTATATATGTAACTAGGTTAAGTTTACAAAGGTTATTCTAGAGTCATTTTTCTTGTATTCCAAGCCAGGGGCCATCTTCATAATGAGCCAACCAAGTATAGTAATGGTGGAGTGGGTACCCTAAATGGTATGTCCATGTCAATCGTAAAACTGATTGTTGAGTTAAACAACTTGATCTTGCTGTTAGCGCTCCAGGATCCAGTTTCAATGAGAAGGAGATCAGTGGGCAATGATGGAAAAATAATAATGTAAAAGAAGCCTAAAAAAGAACATGTAGGTCATTTGTTTCGTTATTCAGATGTCCTACATCCACACCTGATTTGCTTTGTTATTTAGGTCGTTTCTCTTGCTATGCAACTTCATATGTACCTAAATATATTTTCTCTGTCCCTATCACCTAAGATAACTCCTTGTGTTAAGATGGTCGTGTATGCAATGTTTCATTTATATTGCATTTGGCAACGGGTTGATATCATGTATTATGGAATTATGTGTAAACCGTTTATTGCTGATTGTATTGTGATACTATGCTTTCTTAATTTAAGTTTTTCACAACATATCTTTCTACCTAGTTAGTAACAATCCAGTGGTCCTTTAAAATATACTTTTACTGTGCAGCATTAAGAATAAGTACACAATTAATACATAGTTCCTCGACTCTGTCAAAAAAAAAAAGTTCCTCGAAATAGGCTTTCGCCCGGCTACATTAATATAGCAACCACACGATACAACAGCTGGAG
The DNA here is from genome assembly GCA_030979885.1 of Lolium multiflorum. Taxonomy (NCBI): domain Eukaryota; kingdom Viridiplantae; phylum Streptophyta; class Magnoliopsida; order Poales; family Poaceae; genus Lolium; species Lolium multiflorum. The sequence goes on from CM061748.1 coordinate 290,699,205, forward strand.
CATCAGCACAATCACGTCCAAAAGAAAAAACTCAAATGAAATAAAAGACAAAGAAAGTTGAAAAGGTCAGATCGACGAAAACAAAGTTGGCCCGCAGCTGTTGCGCCCTCCGATGAATTCTAACCACGCTTCAAGCACTCTGATGCGCCGCGTAACAAGCAGCACCTTCAAGAAGGAATGCAATGGCGATGACGTTGTTGCCCCGACTGGTCCTAGGGTTTCCCCCGGTAAGTGCAAGGACAAGGGAGGAGGGATTCACCCAAAGCTCTGCAAGAAAGAAGGGTGGCGTCCGCGGGCGTCACCGTGTCGGTGTCAGCCAGACCGACAGAGATTTATCCTGACACTCCAATGTTCTCCACCAACCTCACCACCCACCAACGTGCACCGACACAGCTTTATAAACATCATCGTCGTCTCACTGTGGCCAATGAACCGAGACCAACGGGACCAAGGAGGATCTCGAAACCGAGGAGCAGCGAGATAGTGGCCACGCGGGAGGAAACCGCCTCCACCACCAATGGTGGTACCCACCCAGACATGACGTCAAGGGGAACACCAGGCCCTCTTGGCTTGGCCGAGCTCAGACCTACCTATCCCATGTTCGTGAAGCCCCCGTTTGGATGATGCAGGACACGCGCCTCCACCCCAGCTAACCACCAGTCTGGCCACCTCCCCGCCCACCAAAAGCAGCCGAGATATGCCCGGGCTTGGCCTTCCTAGTCCAGATGGGCCCCAAAGGCCCCGGATCTGGGTCGGGAGAGTGCCACCCAGCCACCAACCAGCAGCGCGCGCCATCCGGCTTGCCGCCCAACGCTGCGCTGCCCGAAGACCCGCGCCACTGCCGGAAATCATCAGCGACCGAGGAGCACCGCCGCTAGAAGGGAAGACCCGCTCAGCCGCCGCCGGCACCGCGCGGGCTTTGCCCGGCGGCGTATGCTGACGGCGGTGGCTGGGGAGGACGAAGAAGAATTGGTTCGGGCGCTAGGGTAAGTTGCCCTCCCCTCGCCCCAGGGGAGCGACGCCGAGGGCCGAACCGGTTTTCCCCGTAGCCCACCTATAGTTGTCCACAATATCTAGTTCACATGGAAACAAATTCTCAAGCCATCGAGTAAATCTACATGCATCACAATGTGTGCTTCCTATCTATCACCATACAAGTGATTCATGTGTTGGCGACTTTATCTAGTATGTTAGTAGCACAAAGATGGAAGCAATGGGTAGCGCCAAGAACAAGTCTAGCGTGATTTAGGGGAGCAGTTGTTAGAAACATATCGCAATCAGCGGAAATATCTCCATGCGTACTAACCGTGGAGCCAGGACCCACGTTTTACTCGCCCATCTCCAAGCTCCATACAGACAGGAATCTAACGGCGCGGGAGTAGTACCCTTACCATTACGATGGACCTACAGTTTTGTCTCGCTACGGGGTCCTTGATTACTTGCAGGACCTATATAACCAATCTCTATTCCCCTAAAATAAGATAGGACGCATACGCCTGGATACTCTGTTGGAGATTCCTCGTTTACCTTAGCCATGGCAGGGGACCGCGTGCCCGAGATCATGTCGTTCAGATGCTCCACGGAGAGCACCGCGACTCTCAGTCTCGAGGTAAGCAATTACCTGCGGATTAAGGACATGTGCGTCCGCGAGTCTGTGAGCTCGCCCGTCTTCAAACTCGGCGGCTACGATTGGGAGATCAAGTTCTTCCCAGGCGGCCGACACGATGAAGACGATGGTTACGCCTCCTGCTACCTGTGGTGTCTCAGCCAAGGCGATCATGATCATGATGTGAGCGTCGGCTTGGCGCTGAGCATGCTACATAAAAAGAGCCAGGAACCGGTTGTCAGTTTCGTCGTGTCCAATCGTGTCTTCTCTTCGGGGAAATACGGTTACTTCATCTGGGGCCTCCACAAATTCGTCGACAAGGCAAAGCTGGAATCGCTGTCATAAGAGGGGGACGGCGGCTGCTTCACCATACTGTGCGTCCTCACCGTTACCAATGAGTCGCCGCAACCGCCGATGGATCTGCCAGGCGACCTAGAGGGCATGCTCAGGGGCGAGAGAGGCATGGATGTCACCTTCAAGGTAGGCGGCCAGGAGTATCGTGCACACAGGTTCGTCCTGGCTGCGCGGTCGCCAGTCTTCAGTGCGATGCTATTTGGACCGATGGCGGAGAAGGATATGCGATGCCTGGACATCGCTGACATGCATCCCCTTATCTTCAAGAAGATGCTTCACTATATCTATACGGGCTCGCTGCCAAAATGTGGAGCCTACAGTGCAGCTGAGATGCAGCATCTACTGGTTGCAGCAGATAGGTACGGGCTGGAGACGCTGAAGCTAGGATGCGAAGATGAGTTGTGCGAAAAGTTGGATGCCAAGACCATAACAACCTCAATGAAGTTGGCTGATCAACACGGCTGCAAACGACTCAAGGATGCATGTCTCGAGTTTGTATCCAAAGGGCGCCGTCGACTGCGCCCAAGGGTCGTCTAAACACCTCTTACTAGCTAGCTACTCTGCGACCAAAAGTCGCTATATATTGATATGAAGGCTAGGAGCCAAGAGTGGGTTTTGTAGTAGTGCAAAAGGATCCGTTAAATATCAACTTTACTTTCTTTTGTAGATATAAGTTACTTTTAGTTTCTACGTACCATGCAAAACAGAACGATGTTTTGCGCCAAAAACGTGTGGCAGTTTAGATTTATTAAACCTTGAAACTCAAAATATTTGCCTTCTGAAATTTGCATATCTACATTTGTCAAACCTACCATTGGTCATTTGGCAACCCTACTCGCAACCCCACTTTGTAGGGGAAATCATTCAAGAGCAATTCCCCGAACTGCACACATCACCTTTTTGCTCACCTCCAATGGCCAAACCGCTTACTTAAGGATAGTGTTAGACATGTGGTTACTTCCCAAACCCTAGCATCTGATTTTCCAAACAACTTCTCTCACGCCACAACGCCACAAGCTGTTGTTTTATTCACAAGTGGGGATATTTAGGGCATGTCACTACGGGAAACAATGCAGACGCTTATGCAGAGGCGCCAGGATTTTATTCCTGCCCGATTAGCAGTTGTGTCTTGTGATCCTAGTCGTTGGGCGCTTAATATCAAGCGTCGATGGAAAAGATTGCGTCGGGCGCTTCTCTCTAGAATTTGGCTGGCGGCATGATAATCGGACCTGACTTCTCCTGAAACAAGCGCCTCAACCGGGGGTTGCATTGTAGCTGTGTACTTCGCGTGAAACGCTAGGATTAGTTTACTTTGTTTCCTCCGCACAAGCGCCTGTTTAGGCGCCTAGCATTGAACATGCCCTTAAAATTCGGCACAGGTTTAGTTTGGGATAAGGTTGGTCTAGAAGATATATCAGCAAACATAACGCTGGTCACGTACATGTCTTTGCTGTATGGGTAATCAGCGTCCTAGGACGAAGGAACTGATGACGCAGCTGCTTAAGCTGGTTTCGTTAATCCATCCAGGCCAACAAGGCAGACAGGCGTTTAATTTTCTGAATTCCATGTTGCTTGAAAATGTTTACTTATTAAAGCAAAGGAGCTTCAGCACAAAAATTAAAATCAAAGGAAGGAAGATCAGTAGAACCTATCAGTTGCCGTAGTTTAGAATTAAGCAAATGTTTTCCAATAGATCAATTATAGAACCGCTGCTAATGATGCACATCTACATTTCAGTAGGATCCACTTCACATCAAGACGCTTGTAAATGTTTATCATTCTCCTAGAAAGCTAAATATGTAAGAAAAAGAAAATACAATTCTCTCATTTCTATAGGCACTAACCGCTAGGTATACTCTTTCCTGTGGTTTTGTATCTCTTTCGAACTTTCGACAAAATAGAGTCATAAAAGAGAAGTAAAACTGAATGATGCTAGTCTGCTCTAACATTCGACCATTCAGAGAAAGACTCCACTTTTCGTTTTGAGATTTTTGTAGGCTGGGCTGAAACATTCTACAGCATAAGGCAAATGAATTAGCTCAGAATAGCTGTTAAGCGGATCAACCAGAAGCACCAAACAAAATGATTTATGTTGCCGTTATCAACCTCAGCTTTCATTTGCTGTCAACCTTCATTTCATCGTCCTCCTCCACAGATTGAACGCCATCTGATATGCAAATAGCAAGGCCACATCAGTTTGTTACCCTTTAAGTAAAAATGAGGCCTACAGTGAATAGATACTCCAAACAGAGTAAACTATCTAGGGGTTCAATGGCTCATGAGTTGCACGCTGTAGTTGGTGTAGTTCCTAAGAAAGTTACTGACGCTGGTCTAATTTATGCATGGCAGACGACAAATATATTTACATGTTCATATAACCGATGTAATTCTGCACAGAAATTATTCAAGGGAGTGTAGAGCACAAAAAGAGCTCAAAATTTTCAAAAAAGATGAAGCCTTCTTATGATACAAAATTAGGTTCGTGCAACCAAACAAGTACAATCATTAAGTTCCACTTTTAGCTGATCTACACATATTTCGCTGATCAAAATACTTTCTCATGTCAGGATTCAGAAATCACTGAAGCTATGATAAGAAAGACTAATCAGAAACATTGAGGGTTGGTTTTACCTGAGGCTCCTGTCATTGAGCCATGAACTTCTTTCAGAACATTAGCCTCTGTCTTTGGTCGCTCAGACTGTTCAGCGTTGTCTAAATTTTTACACCCACAGAATTAGCTCAGAATAGCTGGTAAGCGCATCAACCAGAAGCACAATAAAGACATATATTACCTGATGGTTCCTTACAAATATGTTGCTTGCTACTAGCAGCATTTGACTGGTCTTTGGAGCCTAAGAAAATACCACCATCGCTCAGTCATTTTCAATATTAGAAGTCATTTTTTTCATCAAGAGCATGGGTGAACATATAGACCTAAAGTGATACCTGAAGTTATCTCGATCCGATACGGGGCAGCTGGATCAACGCTCTGAATTTGGCCTGCCAAGAAAATCCAACTGAAATGAACTGCACTTACCAGCTACACTAGCAATAGGGCCACACTTAGCTGCTGTGAATATTGAGATACCAGATATGCCTTGCATAGATCGATAAGTAAAACAATATTTTTAGAGAAACAGAGAGAAAGATTGACATATTAGTTGGCTCTCTTCCATATTTTGTTTCAATTTAAAATGCAGTCTTCGTAAATGAATGAAAATAAGATTAACCTGGGGCTTCCTTTACAACTACTCAACAAAAAAAGTGTTTGGTTATTTAGCTTTCACTACTGATAAAGCAAGTTTGGAGCATTAACATAGATATATAATTAAAGTTAATAAGATAGAAACATCAGATAGTACATGAAATTTCTTGAGACCCATGTAGAATAGACAGGGTTGACAAGTTTCTGAACTTGTCCTGGAAAGTAAAAACTATAACTTCAGGCCAATGTGGTTGCTGATTAGAATCTCAGCAGGATATATAATCCAAGAAAGTGTACCTGATGACTCGTCGCTTCCATCAGAAGATTCAGAATCGCTGCTAACCTCAGGGAGAGAATTTTCTTCAACTGGCACATTTTGATTATCCACTTGCATGCATGATATTAAAACAGGTTGAGCAGATTTAACTGGCACCGCAGTAACTGATGGTTCTGCACGCGCAGATTCAGCATTCCCGGATTTAACAGAGACAGGTGCTGCTGCAAGAACTCCAGAACCAATGTATGGTCTTGGAGTGGGAGGGATGATGTGCTTAGCATTAGATTTCTCCACAGGTCTCCTCATCTGAAGAGGTTTTGCAATTGTAACATCCTCCAAGCGGACTGGCAAGGGAATAGGCGCTTGCCTGTGGATTGCAGATGGTTTCTTTTGAACTTGACTTAGCCGGAGCATGGGGAGCTCAGGGGCAAGATCATCCTTCGGGGTAATTGGGAGTAGGTTATATGCATCTGGGATACAACCTCTGAGCACATGGTTGTCCTTCACTTTAACCGTAATAAGAGAAAATCCAGGAGATTGCTTGGTCATCTTGCCTACAAAATGCTTGCCAATAATAACACCCTTGCCTGAATTACCTTGCACATGAGCAGTACTATAACTGAAGGCTTGATTTTCCTGAGTCTTAACTGTATTATTACCAGAATCTCTAGGTCGAGTGGAGCTATCACCATGGATAGGCTGTGCAGGAAGCACATAAACTGTATGCATTCTAGTGTCAGCAGTAGCACCTGATGTATGGGTCATATGCACCCCATCATGGCTGATATTCGAGTTATACAGAGTGCTGCGAAGAGGTGGAATGCTCTGAATGGGCTGTGCCATCTGTGGTTGTTGATATGTAGAATACTCATATTTCCTTGGGCGACCACGCTTACGCTTTGCACCAGAGCTTGCTGTCAGTGGTTCACCAGGTCCAACAGGTTTATTCCCTTCTGATGTCATCTTTACAGGTTTGCTTTCAACCTTTGCAGCTGCACCCAAGAATGCTTAGAATACCCTGTCGATTTGAATTTACCTTTCAATTAGTACAGTGGCTTTCTTTTAAGGTAAGAACTGCTACTGTCATAAAGAAGCGAATTCAAAAGAGTGGCATGGCTACTGTTTGCAATCAATGATTTAAACTCCATCTTGACAATACAAGAGTGTTCAAGCCAGTCAAATCTAATGCTGCCACAAATTTGGGAGCCATTTTTCCACAACAATAAACTGGATGTGTCACACATTACAACCAAAGAAAACATAACCACTTTCCTGGTTTGAAATGTGCAACACCTCTTACTGACACAAACAGGCATATATAAACGAAGCGGCTTAAATTTTATTAGATTACTAATGTGCACGCTGAGCTCCTTTAAGGCGCAGAAAACGTTTGATGTTGACATGTGATTTGCAAATTGTTATCAAAATCCCATCCGACACATTAACACCTCAGGAAAATCGAAGCAATATCCAAACAAGAGGAGGTGGAAATCTCTCTCTCTATATATATATATATATATTTTTTGGTCCGGATCAATCCAAAATCTCATGCTACCTCGATCATATCGCATCGCCGGGCCCAAAACATCATCAGGCAGGCAGAGTAATAACTACAGATTGAAACATCTAAATAACGAGCCAATCTGAGATTCAATGAACCGATCGGGGATAGACCGTATGAGAAAAGGGGACCAAACCAGGCACCGTCGAGCGACAGAAACATGCGTAGGTTTGTAGAGATAGAGGGCGCGGTTACCTGGAAGTAAGTATTGTGTCCTCCGTGTGAGCGCCGTCGCCTCGATCGCGCCCGCGGACGGGAAGAGGAGGAAGACCGTGGATGCGGCGGGCGGAGGAGCGAGGGGCGCTAGGGTTCTTCTCGCCGGGGGCGAACGGAATGGCGGGGGATCGGTGGTGGAGGAGGAGGACGATGTGGCTGGATGGGAAACGGCAGCAGCCTCGCCTCGCCGCACCATACAAATCGTGGCTACGGAGGCGGGGCACGCAGGCGCCGCTTGGTCCACTTGCTGCTGTGCGCTGTGTACGGCCTGCCAACATCGATAAATACTGCATGGGCCGACAATACAGATAGAGCTTTTGACAAGAAACATAACATGGTTAGGTGCTTCAATGGGCCGAAGGAGGGAGAAAGATAGTTGTATTTTCAAAATTCCAATAAAAAAGTTTGGGGGCGGCGTCTTGGGGACGCGACTGGGGAGCGACGTCCCCTAAACGCGACACGAACAAAACACGTCCCCAAACGCTCGATCCGGCGCCGTTTGAGGGACGCTTTGGGGGGACGCGGCTGAAGATGCTCTTATATTGGGGAAAAATTAAGAGATGGAGTAAATCAAGGACGTCTAATTTCCAAGACCTACCATGAAGGATAAAACTGGAAAGAGATCGTATCGGCTTCGATAGGGCATTGGGGGCTTGCGTCCTCGGTTGGGGGTTCTCAACTTAGGGCCGATTTTTTTTATTGTACACGTTAATAATTTATTCTATTGCATTGTGGCATTATTTGATTTTTTAGAAAAATACCTTATTCCTTTGAAATCAAAGGGAGTGCTTTTTTTACGTTCATGATGTTTCTCCACCCTGTCTTCGATATGGTGGCGTGTCTAGTGCTGGCGGAGGAGTTGTGTGTCAGTGCGTATCTTTTGAAATTTAATTCTTTTCATGTCTGTTTGTATGATTTTGGGTCTACCTCTTCTGCTCTACGAGCCATCTTTGTCAATGGTTGCTGCTCCGGTACACTTGTTCTTTGAGGCTTTAGTACGACGATTTTTCGTTTGCTTACTACAACAAGCTCTACTATAATTTTTTCTTAGCTCGGGTGATGAATGGGTGAGGACGGCGGTATGTTGTCAGCTCGTGTGTCGTTGATAGGTGGTCTAAGAACCTATTTGTATTTTTCACTACTTTTTAGGTTTTTCTGTATTACTATAGATTATTCCGTGGATTTTTTGAAATAAAAATCCCCAGAAGTTTGTCGAGAACCCATTTTGAATCCATGGTGAATATGAAGGATGGTCCGGAGATAACACCAGCGCACCCACAAAAGGGATAAAATCCCTGGTTTCAACGCTTGAATGGTGAGATTTTGTGTTTCCATTTGATGAGTATGTTAAACGCATTGTTTCTGCAGAAACAACATAACTGAATGATTGAAACCATCGTGGCCTGGGAATAGTGAAAAGAATGAAACGTCGCACAAAATCATCCAATCAAACCACAAAATTGTTTCAAATTAATGCATATATACTTTCCACAATAGTCCTACGCCTATGGACGAGACGTGGCCTAATGCGGTTGGAGAGGCACAGTACTGTGGCTGGTTATTTTCCTAACAATTCGTGATGCACCATTGCTCACCACGTCATCCCGGAACAAATATAGTCCTTAGGTGTAGCATTACTCTGTTTTCCATGACTAGGAAATATAATACCTGGACCATTACTTCTTCTAGATTGTTGGTTGGCTTTTCTCCCCGCCGGGGCTCGCCTCCAAACTCAGAGGCGGTGAACATGTGTTGAGGCCCTCCTTGAACCCGTCGGTCTCTACGCCGACTCCATAAACGCCATGCATGCCTTTTTGAGCCGTTCGCATTGGTGCTGGTTTGCTAATGCCAACGTGCTCGTGACGGTCTCCGCATCCATCAGATTGCAGAGTTCTTCTTCGCACATCTGCTTCAGCGTATCCAGGCCGTACCTATCTGCAGCTACCAGCAAATGTTGCATCACCGCAATGTTGTCGCCCTCTCCGTCATCGCTACCCGGCGCCGGCGGCAGCGATTTGGTGTAGATGTAGTGAAGCATCATCTGGAAGATGGTAGGCTCCATGTCGTCCACCTCCACGCGCCGCATATCCTTCTCCGCCATCGGACCAAATAGCTGTGCCGCGAAGAATGGCGATCGCGCGGCCAGGAGGGCCCTAACCGCGCCGAACTTCTGGCCGCCCACGCAGAACGTGACGTCCGCGCCTCTCCCGTCTCCGAGCATGCGCTCCAGGTCTCCGGCCAGCTCCAGTGGAGGAGACTCCTTGCTGACGGTCAGCACGCACCGTACAGTGAAGCAGCCATCGCCCTGGCGCGACATCGATTTCAGCATCGATCTGTCCACGAACTTCTCGTGGCCCCGTTCGTCTTTCCTCGGAGAGAAGACATGATGCATCCTGCCGAAGCCGGCTACCTGTTCCTGGCCCTTCGTCTCCAGCATGCTGAGCGCGAAGCTGGTCCAGACATCCTTGCCTTGGCTGAGATAGCGCACGAAGCATGAGGCTTTGCCGGCACTGAAGTCCTTCTTCCCGGCAGGGTAGAACCTGATCTCCCAATCGTAGCCAGCGACTCTGAAAACAGGCGAGCTGACGAACTCCCCAACAGACATGCCCTTGAGCCGCAGGTAGTTGGTGATCTCGAAATTGACCGTCGCCGTGACGTGCTTCGTCATGCATCTCGACGGCGTGCTCTCTGGTGTTGTCCAGCTGCTAGCCATGAACGGCAGGGAGAGGGGTGCGGGAGCAGATTTTACACGCGTAGGAACGCAGGATTCTAATTTTAGGGAGGAAATTGAGGAGAGGAAGTAAATCAAGGACTCCTGACTTCCTGAGACCTACGCTGATGAAACCGTAAAAAGCTGTCATCGGCTTCGATGGGACTTGTATATTCGGTTTCTAGGTTCTCAACTTCTTAGAGCATCTCTATCAGATTATCCAAACCGCAAACCTTATATCCGCCTATTCGGTCACCCCAAACGCGTGTTATGCGGGCCGCGTTTGGCGCATCTGGACTGCGCTGCCGTTTTTCGGTCCGCAACCAGAAACCGCAAACGCAAGGTTTATCCGAATTATTCGATAATTCTCAAATGCAGCAACATAATCATTCAAAATAGATTGTTCACAGTACTCAATCATACATGAAACACGGCACTAAAAGAAGATCGAACATCACATCATGAAAGAGGGAAGTGATCACGCGTCACCGTCGCTTGCCGGCGCATCGACATAGCCGCCGCCGTCTCCGGCAGTCATCACGGCAGCCATGGCAGCGTGTGCAGCTTCCCTTCTAAGCGCCAAGATCTGCGTCTTCGTGAGCTTCCGCCACTCAAGGGTCTCCTCATCCATGGCCGCCGGGTTCATCAACATAGTGGCATTCTCCACCGCAATGAGCTCCGCCATGGCACGATGCTCCTCGGGCGTGCTCTCTTCTCCTCAATGTCGGCCTTGCGCTTTGCATCCTCCCGGAGTGTCGCCCACTTTGCCTCTTTCTCCCTTGCCTTCGCCTCCATCATCTCCTTCTTGGATGCCAAAGTCTTGATCATCATCGTCTCTTTGGATTTGACCATCACATCGATCTTGAGAGACAATTAAGCAGCCTCTCCTTGTCTCTTGATCTTCTCCTTGGTCGCCTTGCATCCATCCGGCCTCTTGTCCTTGTTCTTCTTTTTCTCAAGAACGTCATCCTCCTCCTCCTCCATGTCCTCCAACTCGATGAGCTTGTGCTTCGGCGGTGGCTCCTCTTGTTCCATCAACTTCCATTTATGATTGTGCTCAAGAAGTGCATAGCAATGAGCGAACTTGAACGGTACATGCTTCAAACCCGGCATCTCCCGGAACCTTTGCTGCGCAATAGCTTTCCATTCGCCGGTGTTGGTGCCGCTCGGTGGCGCGTTCCTCTCGCCCTCGATGCAACCTGACCACCGGCTGCACGCCGTCTTGATGGTGTCCCATCGGCCTTGGAGCGAGCGGTAGGAGCGGGTCGGAGTAGTAGAGAGAGGCAGCATCAATTGGAAGAATTTGTCTTCGATGTGTTGCCAATACCTCTTGCTGGTTTGGTCGGTGCCGGTCACGGCATCCATCGAAACCGCCTCCCAAGCATGGATCAAGATCACGTCTTCGAACTCGGTGTAGTTGCTGGTCCGGATCGCTGTCCCCTTCGCCTTGGCCACCGCCCCATCGAACGCCCCCTCCTCGATCTCTTCCATTTCATATTCTCCCTCGTCGCTGGCGTCTTCTTCCTCCTCAAACTCCTCCCCTTCGAGCCCCTCCTCCAATCTATCGTTGTATTCACCGTAGTCCGCAAGCGGCGGCGTGTCGATGTCCACGGCATCATCGTTGAGCATGTCAACGTACGACTCCGGCGCATCATCAACCGCGGGACTTTCATTGACCACCTTGCACGCATCGGTCGGCTCCGGCGGTGTAGGAACCAATGCCGCAGTCAAGGCAGCCACCGACGCCATCTTGGCCGCCGGTGGCTTCTTTGGAGCCAGCTTCTTCGGCACCGGCGCCACGTCCGCCACCTTGCTGCTCGGCCGCTTCACCCGCTTGGCCGGGATGGTAGGGGCAACTGCAGCGGGGAGCGCCAGGCCAGCGGGAGGCGCGGGGACGACGTGTTGGCCCAGCCGCTTCCGCTTTCCGGCCGCTGCAGCAGCGAAAGGTGCGGCGACGACGACGGGTTCGGTGGTGGCTTCCGCGGCGGCGCTAGATCCGGATGCGGTCGCTGCAGCTGGTCCATGCGGTGCGGCCTTGCCCGGGAGCGGCGGAGGGGCGGATGCGTCCATGTGGGGGCGGACGCGGAGGCTCCGGTTGCCGGAGATAGGCGGGGGCGGCAGAATCGGGCGCGGCGGGTGGAGCGGAAGCGGGAAAGGGAGGAGCTGAAACTTCCTTCGCGCCAGGGGGGAATGGATGGAGGCCGGCCTTCGTATAGCCCCTCCGACCTGGAAACTTGGAGGTCGCGCGGCGCGAATCGGTGCGGTTCGGATTTTTTTTGGAAATGGGGGTCCGATGCGGGATTTGAACGGCGCGTTTTTTTGCCATTCGAACCGGAAATCAGCGGTTATTATGCGGATGGGGGTCGAATGGGGGATCTGCTAGAGATGCTCTTGCGCGAGAGATCTCGTGGGAAGGGAACAGTATAATTCCCATGGCTCGTCGCACCACCCCAGGGCACTTTTTTTCTTTTTTTTTCCGCGACCTTCCGTGAGCGAGTCCGATCTCGAGCGAAATTGTAGGCAAAGTAGTCGAGCTACACATGAAGATCAATCACATATGCAAAAAGTAATTCACACAGAGATGTAGGTGAGAGTGTTGTGTATCTCTACCCTATCAGTATGCTCCATCCGTCCCACCAAAAATATCATAACTTTATCAAAATTTAGATGTATCTAGACACTATTTAGTTGGTAGATACATTCAAATTTTAATAAAACTGAGATATTTTTTGTGAGACGGATGGAGCACAATATATGGGGAGAGGGTAGGTGGATAAGAACCAAACGTAGGGAAACTTGCATCCCAAGATACTTCCTCCGTGTGACAAAGGGCTCTCGTGGTACCTGCTGTATGCCCTCCATCCGCTTTAATAACCGTGTGAATGGGGAGTGGGAGGAACTGGACAGGTGTATAATTATACTTGGATTGGATCTTGTTCAATTTTCTTCTCAATAAAAAAGATAATTGCCCTCCTACCCTGCAGCCTCCAGGGGAACTAAGACTGCCACTTTTGATGGTAGAACACACTTGAAACTTGTCAAGAACTTCCAAAGTATAAAACATTTACCATAGCCAAAGGTAGTAAATTGGTATGGGAAGCACTGGAGACGAATGAGAGGTTTACCACAACATTGCAAGGGGAGCCCGCTAGATTCAAAGATAGGAAAGCTGTTGTAACCATACCCCACCAAAGACCAGATTCATGGTGTCATCTCATTAAGGTGGATTATTGGGATAAAATGCTTATGGTACATAAGTTTTTGTGGTGACTACTCGTAGCTCTAGGTTTGGTTAGACACTGCATGTGTGTGGGTGCGGCATTAGTGTTCGCCTACATTGTACTCAATGTTTCCAGGAAACAACACAACTTAAATGTTCAAATGAACGATATCAGGATTGAGAATAATAATAAATGATAAATAGACAAAAAAAAAAGTCATAGTGATAAGACAATATTGTTTTCAGTAAATATTGTTCGTATTGAGAAACATGAACATCTAATTTTGTACATAACCTTTTATATCTCTCTAGCTTGAATCATTGCTATCTCACGATTGATGGTTTTCTTTTCTCTTTTATTGTGGTTACCAATGTCATCTGTAATGTTTTCGCTATGACCATTATGTCTTTTTTTAGATAAAAGGGATCATCCCTGGATTTCGTTAAACGAAACCATCACACTACAAAGTACCATCCTTACACATCACAATGCAACAACAATTAGAGAACTAAGGTTTGTTATAAACAACACCTGATCGGGTACTGAAACTTAACAGTACAACACAAAGCAACTGCTGGCGAAAACGAGATGAAAGAGAAAGTGAGATCCCAACAGCAGCCAGCCAACCTCTCTCTCTCAGATCATCCCTAGCACCAGTCGCAGTGCTTTTGTTGCTGCCCTTTTCCTTCCTTTTATTTTTTTACATCGACAGCCTTGGCGTCCATGACACCCAGCTTCTTCTTGCTCCAAACACCTCCTTCGCACCCTTCTCCAACAGCTTTGGGCAGAAATCCAGCTGGTCCTTAACGTCCTCCTTCACCTGCAAAAAATCCAGCAATTAATAAAGTAACAAATCTTAAGTATTACTACATATGGTTCATCAGGCCATTTTCCTTCAAACCATGCTAAATTTCTTGTTTTCCAGATACTCTACTCCATATCACAACAGCTACTCCCATAGCAAGAATTTCTTTTTTCTTGCCCCCAAACCCTTTTATTCAATTTGAAATATAATGATCAGCTGATTCAAAATGGAAATTGAAACCAAAAGTACAGCTAACCACATTCCAAATGTATGTAGCTAGAGGACATTTAAAACAGAGATGCTTAATAGTCTCACTGCATCCACAAAAGAGGCAACATTTCTCACATTTCCCTCCTCTCTGTAAAAGTACATCTTTTGTCAGAATACTTTTTTAAGCATTAACCACAGGAAGGTTTTAATCCTGAGAGGTATCTTAACTTTCCACATTAATTTATAGGGCACAACCTCATTGAATTGCATTGCCAAATAGAAACATTTAACTAAGAATGTCCCTGAATTTGTTAATTTCCCTATTAACATTATTTAGATTAACTCTCTCTAGCAAAAAAAATTTGTTCACCCCATTGTTCTCTAAGTTCTCCAACCATTGCTCTCCTAAACCTGAGTCCTCCACCCCTTTATCAAAAACCTCTTGTACTGTCACATTCCTATTCATGGAAACTATGAACAACCTAGGAAAGGTTTTGGCTAGGAGCAGGAACCTATCCATTGATCTTCCCAAAAGCTTCTTTTAATTCCATTTCCTACTCGCACCCGGCAGTTTTGCCAAAAGAATTTTTTAATCTCCATCAAACCTTGCCAGAAATGGGAGTCTCCATTTTTTCTACTTCCTAGCAGAGGTTTTGTTTTTGAAGATATTTCTTCCTAAGGATTTGTTGCCATATGCCATTCTCATTGAACAATTTCCATAACCATTTAGATAACAAATCAATATTCATTTTCTCTAAATCTAAGACTCCCAAACCACCTTGGTCTTTTGGCATACATACTATCTGCCAATTAACCAAGTGGTATTTCTTACTCCCTTTGTTCCTTTCTATAATGCCTATAGATTTTTGGCTTTTTTTTTCAGTATATAAGGTTGTAACTTGGCTCTTTTTCAATTACCCCCTCTACCGGTCAGCTCCCACACTGACATCCGTGAAAAAATCCATACAAAAAAGGAAACAATTAATTGAGATTCCTAATGCATGATCTCAACGATTTCTTAGATTTAGGAAGCAATGTTTTTATTTTCTTAATATAACCTGGCAGCACATATATGGGGAGTCAACTAGAGAGATTTGTGGGATTTGTTATGTTAATTTAGGAAGTTACCGATTTCCCTTATTTTACTCTGATCTCAAATCGTTAATCTATGGGGTCTTGTGTAAAGAACACTCTTGTGCTACTTTCCATGCCAAAAAACTATAGGCACTATAGAATGGAATGGAGGGAGTATTATTTTTGTTTTCATCCCAAAGGAAATTGTTCCTAATCTTATCCATTTTTTCTTTCACCCCACTTGGTATTCTATAGAAGGAGAGCATGTACAAAGGGACACTAGTAAGGGAGGAATTGATCAAAGTGACTCTCCCAGCCATCACCAGCATTTTCCCCTGCCAGGGTCCCAATTTATTTCTCATTTTCCCTTCAGTGGAATCCACTCTAATTTTTCAATATTTTCTTTTTAATAGGCACTCCCAAGTATTTCATAGGGAGCAGTCCAAATTTACAAGGTAAAAATCTCTCAAAGTCTCTCTCTCTCTGAAGCTTCTCCTAGACAATAAATATCACTTTTATGAAAGTTGATTTTTAGTCCTGGCATCTGTTCAAATAAACATAGAATTAATTTCAAGTTTCTAGCATGTTACCGATTATCCTCAAGAAGGAGAATAGTATCATATGCATATTGCAAGATTGATACCCCTCCTTCTATCAGATCTGTACCTAGTCCAGTCAGCAAACCTTCACCATGTCCTCTCTTAACAAGAACTGCTAATATATCAACAACAATGTCAAAGAGAAGGGGGAAAGAGGATCCCCCTGTCTTAAGCCTTCATGTGTTGAGAAATATGCTCCAATTTCCCCATTTAAATTAATTCCCACTTTACCACTGGTCACTATTTTCATAATCAAATTCATCCATTTAGTTGGAAATCCTTTGGCTTCCATTGATTGGTATAAAAAAGTCCATTTGATTTTGTCAAAAGCTTTCTCAAAATCAATCTTTAAAAGGGCCCTAGATTCCTTTTCATGTGTATGTCATTTAAAACCTCATGTAAAACATTTACTCCCTCCATTATATATCTACCTTTGATAAAGGCTGTTCGATTTAAAAGGGTAATTTTCCAAATCACTTGAATGATCGAGTCTATTAACAAAGATTTTTGTTATAATTTTAAAAGATACATTCAAGAGACAAATGGACCTGTATTTTTGGATTATGTCTTCATCATTTCCTTTTGGCACTAGAGTTATCACTGTTGGGATTCGTAGCATAGAAAACAAAAAATTTCCTACCACAAGAACGAATAACAAGCCAAGATCTAATCTAGTAGATGGTAGCAACGAGAAGATCATGAGACTAACACTCGAAGATTTCCAAAGCCTAACGAGATTAGATCTCGTGGTGGATGTAGTCAATCACTTGCCGCTTGCAAAGCGCGTAGAAGATCTTGACCGCTTGCAAAGCGCGTAGAAGATCTTGACGGTGCCACACGGGCAGCACCTCCGTACTCGGTCACACGTACGATGTTGATGACGACGTCCTCCTCCCGTTCCAGCGGGCAGCGGAAGTAGTAGATCCTCCTCGGAATCCCGGCAGCACGACGGCGTGGTGGCGGTGGTGGTGGAGAACTCCAGCAGGGCTTCGCCTATGCGCTGCGGGAGTAGTATGTGGAGGAGGAGAGGCTAGGGTTTGGGGAGAGGGGGTTTGGGCGCCGGCCTCTAGGGGTGCGGCCAAGGGTGGCTTGGTGTGGCCGGCCCCCTCCCCTTGCTCCTCATTATATAGGTGGAAACCCCCAAGAGTTAGACTACAAGTCTTCGAATAAGACCCGAAACCAAAACTTGCCATAAGGATGAAACCTACCCAAGATGGGACTCCAACGGTGGGACTCCCACCCCTTCCGTGGGGGGGTGCCCGGCCACCTATGGTGGAGTCCACCTGGGACTCCTCCCCCCTTTGGTTGGCCGGCCATGCTTGGTGGAGTCCCTCCGGGACTCCACTTTCCATGGTGATTTCTTCCGGACTTTTCTAGAACCTTCCATAAATGCACCGGATCATTTTCAAACTTAGAAAATGACTTCCTATATATGAATCTTATTCTCCGGACCATTCCGGAACTCCTCGTGATGTCATGGATCCCATCCGAGACTTCGAATAAAACTTCGAACTCCATTCCATATTCCATATCTACTTAAAACGACATCAAACCTTAAGTGTGTCACCCTACGGTTCGTGAACTATGCAGACATGGTTGAGACTTCTCTCCGACCAATAACCAATAGCGGGATCTGGAGATCCATAATGGCTCCCACATATTCAACGATAACTTAGTGATCGATTGAACCATTTACATACGATACCGATTCCCTTTGTCACGCGATATTTTACTTGTCCGAGGTTTGATCATCGGTATCTCTATATCTTGTTCAACCTCGTCTCCGACAAGTACTCTTTACTCGTACCGTGGTATGTCATCTCTTATGAACCATTCATATGCTTGCAAGCTAATAAGATGACATTCCACCGAGAGGGCCCAGAGTATATCTATCCGTCATCGGGATGGACAATATCCCACTCTTGATCCATATGCCTCAACTCATACTTTCCGAATACTTAATCCCACCTATTTACGCAGTGGCGTTTGATGTAATAAAAGTACCCTTCCGGTATAAGTGATTTACATGATCTCATGGTCGAAGGACTAGGTAACTATGTATCGAAAGCTTATAGCAAACTGAACTTAATGACGTGATCTTTATGCTACGCTTATTTGGGTGTATGTCCATTATATCATTCACTTAATGACATAACCTTGTCATTAATAACATCCAATGTTCATGATCATGAAACCTTGATCATCTATTAATCAACAAGCTAGTTATACAAGAGGCTTACTAGGGACTCCTTGTTGTTTACATAACACACATGTATCAATGTTTCGGTTAATACAATTATAGCATGGTATGCAAACATTTATCATAAACACAAAGATATATTATAATAACCATTTTATTATTGCCTCTTGGGCATATCTCCAACAATCACCCCATAATTTAGTCTAGCAATGTCTAGCTCCCCTTTTTGGAAATCTATTAACAGGTCAAATAGATCCTGTTTCACTAGCTCCCAATTTTTTTGTAAAACTCTACATTGAAACCATCTGAGCCAGCTGCTTTATTTGCTGCCATTTCAAACACAACAGCCTTTAATTCATCCATAGTAAAATCCTTCCTCAGAAGTTCACAGTCATCGACTGTAAGCCTATCTATTCCAATATTATTAAAACGAATATTAGCTAAATGTGGATTAACAAAGAGTTTTCTATAGAAGTCAGTAATGTATCTCTTGAGATTTTCCTGACCTTCTATTACCCCCTCATCCTGATTTAAACTAATGATCAAGGTTTTCCTCCTTCTCCCATTTGCTTTTGTGTGATAATCTCTACTATTATTATCTCCCTCACGCATTTATTTTTCTTTTGCCCTCGGAATCCATTTAATTTCTTTCTATTTAATAATTATCTTCAATTGTGATTGAATTGATTTTTTGGCAACTATTTCCACCTGTGTTAGGCCATACAGCTCCCTTTTTTATCAATTTCATCCATCTGAGAAGCAAGGTCCCCCCTTTTCTTCCTATATTCCCCCTATATTCATATTCCATCCTTTCAAAGTTTTCCTCAAACATTCAAATTGTTGTTGCCATTTGTCTATATTCTTCCTCGCCAAGTATATTTTGTTCCACACCACAGTCACCACACTCTTCAGGTCAAGTATCAGGAGCCAGCAATTTAAAACCTGAAAATTGCTGGTACTCTAGGCCTATACCCTGTTTTGATCAAAATAGGAGTGTGGTCAGAGAGTTCACTAGGTAGTGTTGATGCACATACTAGTGTAAATTTCTCTTCCCAAGATGGCGATACCAAAACCCTATCCAACAACTCATAGGTTGGATTTTCATGATTATTACACCAAGTGAATTTCCTTCCAGTAGGAGCAATTTCCATCAGCCCCTTGCTCAATTACAGCATTGAACAGGGGGCTCCATCTGTTATACCCCCTAGTTTATTTTTCTCACTCTATTTTCTAGTCATATTAAAATCTTATTTTTCTCACTCTATTTTCTAGTCATATTAAAATCCCCTGTTATTAGTATTGGATATGTGGAGCTCCTTGTGACATTCACCAAATCTACTAAGAAATTGGATTTGCCATCTTGTTGGGCATCCCCATACACCACCACCAAATTCTCGGTGAAGTTATCTTTTTTTTGCTAGCAATAAGGAATCTAACATTGTAAACACCCATTTGCTAATCTACAACATCATAAGTCTCTTTATTTACTCCCAAAAGAATCCCTCCAGATCTTCCGCTTGCAGGTATACCATCCCAATGAAACTCATATCCTCCACTTATTTCCTTAAGGAAATTAGCTGGATAAATCATGTCTCACTATTTCCTATATACCAACAAAATCTAGTTTGAAGTCCTTTATACTCTGTCTATCTGTCTAATATAACTTTTTTTTTTGCTTTCTTCCCCTGTTCCTATGCTATTCCAAGTAAAACCACTAATCATTATTTGTTCCTATTTTTCCCCTTTCTAAACCTCATTTTAGTTTTAACTGGGATTTTGCAGTGCACTTCTTGCAAAGCCACCATTTTCCCCCATTTTTTCCTTTCCCCGTCAAGAACGGAACAACCATTTTATCTGCCAAACCCTCACAATCTTCTTTTGTCATTTTGAGAATATCCATTAGAGTTTGGTCGACAGCATCTGGCTGGTTGTCCATATCTAATGAATTATCCTGACATTCAGACTCTCTTTCACTATTAAGGAAATGATTTAACCTAGCTTGTTCTTTTCCTCTCAGAAGATCAAATTATTATCAATCATATCCAGCGAAATTCCAAGCTCAATTCCCACTTTAATAGCAATATCTAAAATGCAATAATCAGAAGTACTAGCCAAAGTGGGTAGAGATGTACTAGCTTCTGATGACTGAAGATTCCTCACCATAGCTCCGTTTTTGGCTCTATCCATGATTGATACATCACTCTTGGGCGCCAGGTTGTTACTGAATATGTTCCCATTGGCTTCCTCTATCTCTTCCAATATTCCAACCCCTTTGTGCTTCTTCTTCCCATGATTAGGTGACTTCCCAGCTTGAACATTGTTGATTTTTGTGTTGATGCTTAGTGAAGATTCAGATTCTCCATTTCTATCTCCTTCATCTCTAGACAAGTCAACTCTGCCATTTGTTTCAAGATCTTCAGTTTGGTCTTACATCTATAAGTCAATCCCTTTTCCATTGTTTCCAGTTTCCTCCACAATGTCATTCTTCCCTTTTTTTTCTCCCCCTCAGTTTGCTCAGTCAGCTCTATCCTTGTTTGTGTCTTGTTTGTCTCATTTGATGGATCTACTGCTTTCTTCTTTGTCAAGACAATTACATCAAGATCATTTTGTTTCCTTATTTATTCTTCTCTTTCTTCCAAAGCTTTTCTGGTTTGCTCACTTGCTTGAATGTGGATCCTCATTCCTTTGTCAATTTCCTTACTTTCTTCATTCCTCTGTCTCCCATTTCCTGTGATAGGGTATCCTCCATCTCATCAAATTCTTGTATATATTCCTCTTCTGGCCTTAGCCATCCTTCCTCCACCACTTGTTCTACTTGGAAGTAAATGTAGTAGATCATCAGATTTTTTGTAGTAAGCTTAGCCATGGGAGGGATGTTTTTATGATTAACCACCCCAACCAAGATTCTAATGATTCCATTTTTTCTAAAAGTTTCCATGTCCACTTCAATCACCTGCCCTAGGGTAGACCCACCTCACAGATCCCCTGGTAGGTCTTCAGAGTTTTTGGGACCCTCTTAGCCCTTACCCAAACTATATTAAGCTTTCCTGCTACCAAATTTTCATCTGACCATTGCTTCACATTGATATTGATGTGTGCACCTCTTAATGTGACCTAGTCATATATTGATACCTCATTAATCTTTGCAGCCGATGGGAAATTGACTAAGAATCGTCATGTGGATACTTCTTTTGCTTGCCAGGTCCATTTCCATGGATAGGTTCTTACCAGACATATCACCAGTAACTCTTCATCCAGTTGGAAGTCCACTTCCTGAACTTTGGCTATTGCTATTGCCTTTGATTTTTCTTCAGCCCTGGAATTTTCTTTTGCATGCTCAGCTACAAAGCAACAGAGGCCACGACCTCCAAAGCCAACCAGGTTTGTTGTTGGTTTCTTCTGCTTCAGCCAGGCACATCTCATAGATTGATGTCCTTTCCCACAATTGGCACATTCTATTTCCTCAACAGTCATTTGAGATATGTCCTTTTTCCCACATTTGTTACATAAGAGATTGTCACTATACACTGCATTCTTCCTTGAAATGTATGTTTCAGAGTTGGATCCAACTTGGATTTGTTGTGTGGCACCTGACGAAGCATCCACTGTTGTTGTAGAGACAGTAGTTCTTTCATCAGTCCTCTGATTTAGCCAGTCGAAACCCCTCCTGAATTGGGTTTTCCATTTTTCTAGACGTAAGCTCTGCCTTGATACGGATCTCTCTCACCAACTATTCCCCCCTGATTCTGGTTGTTGTTGAACTGCCCTGATCCTTGCCCATATTTCCCTCTATTCAAACTATTGAACTGCCCTTGCCCTCCTCCAAAACGATGCTGGCCATTCTATTACTGATTCCTCCCAAACTGTCCAGGACGAGAGAAAGGGGGTGCTGGAAGTTGTTACATATGTATCCACCAAATTGCTGCTACATGCTAGGTCCTCCTCCTTCTCTTCCAAAGTTTCATCCACCTCCGTTACCTTCATAACGCTCTCCCATCCCTCCAGTGTTTTCTGCCGCTGGTGTTGCTTTAGGAACCCTAGTTTCACGCTCCCACCGGCTACTAATAAGATTTCCAAGTGCCCTGAGATAAATATCCTCTCATACAAAGATGTCCATGTTTTCCCTTTATCCGAGCACGTGGGTTTGCTTCTTTTCGGTCTCTGGTGGGCTAGGCCTTGGGCCTTGATTCTTTTTTACCAGCCCACAAGATGGAACAGTTTTAATAGAGATTTTTATCCCTATAAAACACTGAATGTCATCTCCTGGCTTCCTCCAAGGTTGTTTACAAGTTTCAGCTATAGATTCCCTTGCCGGTGGCCTAAGCAACATCGGCACAGGCTTCTCCACCCCTAACGCTCGTCTATATTCTAGCAAGGGATCTAAATTTGGCCGAACTACTTTTCCTTTGCAGATTTTAATCCAATCGGAATCTATTTCTTCTACTAGAGGATCATCAACATGCTCAATTGTCTTAGATTGCAGGGAAGCATTGCTTCCAAGATCTAGTCCAGTAGAGCATGTCCGTCTTCTAGCAAAACAACCATTTCTAGTATTCTTCCTCCTCCTATTTTGATTCCTGATGCGCGTAGATGTACACGTCCGTTGGGAACCCCAAGAGGAAGGTATGATGCGCACAGCAGCAAGTTTTCCCTCAGAAAGAAACCAAGGTTATCGAACCAGTAGGAGCCAAGAAGCACGTGAAGGTTGTTGGTGGAGGAGTGTAGTGCGGCGC
This sequence comes from Lolium multiflorum, assembly GCA_030979885.1. Classification (NCBI taxonomy): domain Eukaryota; kingdom Viridiplantae; phylum Streptophyta; class Magnoliopsida; order Poales; family Poaceae; genus Lolium; species Lolium multiflorum. The sequence continues at coordinate 290,721,976 of CM061748.1, forward strand.
AACACCAGTGAAACCGGCGCCAACGTGGAACATGCACAACACAATCAAGATACTTTGCCCCAACGTAACAGTGAGGTTGTCAATCTCACCAGCTTGCTGAAAACAAAGGATTAAGCGTATCGAGTGGAAGATGGTGTTTGTTTGCAAATAACAGTAAAGAACAATGATTGCAGTAGAATATAGATGTAAAAGAATGGACCGGGGTCCACAGTTCACTAGTGGTGTCTCTCCAATAAGATAACTAACATGCTGGGTGAACAAATTATAGGTGGGCCATTGACAAATAAAGATTCCACTACTAGAAAAAAGCCTAGCCGTAAGATTGATATCAGTGGCGCACAGTAATAGTGGTGCGCCACTGCTATATAGCAGTGGCGCATCACTATCAGGTGCTCCACTGCTAGTAAATTACCAATGGCGCACTAATGTTAGTGGTGCGCCACTACTAGTTTTGGGACAGAATTATAAATTGGTCTAGAGTTAACAGTGGCGCACCCTATATAGGTGCGCCATTGCTATTTGAATAGCTATGGCGCACATATACATGGTGCGCCACTACCCTCCAAATAGCAAAAGCGCACTATACGCGGTGCGCCACTGTGCGGTCTGTTGGATTTGATCCATCCACGCGCCACGCCGGAACGAATCCATACAAAACAAATCCTCCACGCACGCAGGTCCCCGTTTCGTTCCAAACGAGATAGACGCGTGTGCCACCAGATGGATTTAATCTCCAGACGTCTCGAAACACAAGGCACAAGGCACGCCGGAATGAATTCGCATTTTCTCCAGAACGCACAAGGCACCCAACCCTTTCTCTCCACCTTATCCCTACCAACCGCATGTCATGCCTATAGGTACTCCCTCCGTCCTCAAATAAGTGGACATCTAGCCTCTAAACTTTGTCCACAAAAGAGTGTACTCCTATCTTCCCAATGCAATTTAATTGTTTCTCTCTCTTCGCACGGAAATCAAACCCAATAATATTGAGCACATATTATTCTTGTTTTTTACATGCAATTAGCTTATTGGAGGTGAAAGAATTAAAGAGGAGAGATGCATGTTCCCAATGTACTTTTCACTCCACCTCATAATTTATCTTGAAAACCCCGCAGGTACACTTATTTGTGGACGGAGGGAGTACACCGTAGATCCAGGTGTGTCACCAACACTGTGAAGAGGTGTGTTGGGTCAGGAAACGTGTGAGTCGTGGGGTGGGCCTTGTGCCAATTGTATCGGTGCTGCATGTTATAAGCAGCTGGCTTGTATTGAGAGATTAAGACTGAAGAAAGAGAACGAAGCAAAACTCCACCTTCTCTCTGCTTGGCTCTGTTTTCTTCTTTCTTCCTTCGCACGTCTGTGTGTGGAGATCCAATCCTCACGCTGATCATCTTATCAGCAAAGGGGGCTATTACACTTGGTATCAGATTCGGGACGAGTTCCAGGGCGCGCTGCTGTGCGTGATTGTGTTTCCCCTCCTGATTTTGAGTAGTAATTCCGGGGTCGGGTCGCACTTGGGGGGATTTCGATTTAGATCGATTTCTCTTCGAGTGCAGTAAATCCTTGCGCCGGTCGCTCGATCTCGAGACGGAAAATCACGGCGCCGGCCAAGCCATCTGTGCAGACACAGTACATCCTCGACGCGATGGGAGACGCCGGGGAGGAGACGAGCGCCACGCTCGCCAGGCTTCAATCCAGCCTTGATCTACTTCATGGCGTGGTCGCGGGTGTTGATACAGCGCAGCAGCAGATGCGCGCGCAGTTGGACCACCAGGCGGCGGCGATTGATGCGGGCGCCACCAAGCACGACGAGACGGCACGCATCCTCCAAGCACTGCTCGGCAAGCTGGAACTGCTCGAGCAAGGTGCGCCGCGTCGTCCTCCACCCGAGGACACGGAGCCAGACCCGCGTGTTATCTACAACGCAGGGCGCTCTGCCACTCAGCCATCCTTACCGCACTGGGTGGGTAACACGGCGGGCGCCACGTCAAGCACAGCAGGGCGTGGATGCGGGGACCCTTCGCTGGAACGGGATCTCGGTGGGGCGGCTGGCGGCGGTGGACTGGGAGGCGATGGCGGCGGTGGACTGACTGGTGCTGGAGGCGGTAGAATCGGAGGAGCAGGCGGCGGTAGAACCGGAGCGGGGGGCCATGACACTGGAGGACGCTCGCCAATGCCAAAAATGATGTTTCCTCGTTTCTCTGGTGAGCATCCACGAATTTGGAGAGATCAGTGTCTCGATTACTTTCGCGTTTTCAATATCAGCCCATTGTTGTGGTTGACGACGGCGACATTGCATCTGGATGGGAATGCCGCAATTTGGTTGCAATCTTATAAGCTCAGGCACGAACTGTCGGGCTGGCCGCAGTTCATTACAGCAGTGGAGGCAGAGTTTGGAGGTGATGATCGCAGGAAATCCATGAAAGCTTTGCTGTCATTGAAACAAACTGCTGCAGTTTCTGAGTACATTTTGGAATTTCAGTCCCTTATGTATCAGGTGTTGATGTTTAACCCACACTATGATGATCAATTCTTCATATCCCACTTCATCAAAGGGCTTAAGACAGAGTTACGCAGTACAGTCGAAGCCCAGGTGCCAGTCAGTCTCGAGCGAGCCTTCATGATCGCTCGGGTACAACAAGAGGTAGTAGATGAGACCAAACAAAAGAACCAGCGCAACTATGGTCGTGTGGAACACATGGCAGCTAAAGCAGATGCTGCACCACGGCTTGCAAATAAACAGGCCACTGGGGAGTTTTGGAAAGAGCGACAGCTGCGTGATTATCGTCGAGCAAATGGCGAGTGCTTCAAATGCGGTGAGAAGTATGATCCAACACATGTATGTGCACTGAAAGCGGGTGCATCAGTGCATGCAATGGAGCAAGTGGAATGTCCAATTCAGTTATCTGAGGAGGTGTTAAATATGCTGGAAATGCATGACATTGCTGTAGCAGAACAACTCAGTCTCTCTCTGAATGCACTAGCAGGGTCTGAGGGTGCAAATTGTCTGCGACTGCGTGCTTTGGTGGGCAATCAAGTGATGCTTATTTTGGTTGATTCAGGCAGCAGCAACTCCTTTATAAATGCCAATATGCTGGATCGTATTCCTTGTGCAATCACAGAAACTACTCCAATTTCAGTCAAAGTAGCCAATGGCCAGTATATGCAAACCTCAAAAATTGTCAAGGATCTCACCTGGTGGTCACACGGGGCTACTTTTACTACTCCAATGAGGGTGTTGGATTTGGGAGGCTACGACGCTATACTTGGTATGGACTGGTTGCAGCAGCACAGTCCAATGACCACTGATTGGGAAAAAAAGTTCATCTCATTTCCTTACAAGGGACAGCAAGTGACACTGTATGGTGTTCCACCAATTACTAAACAGACTGTAGCAGAAATACCTGTCCAGCAATTGGCAAAGTGGTCCAAAGGGAATGATATATTGTCTGCAGATTCCGCAACACATGATTGTCCAGCCTCGGTTGTGTCGTTGCTGGCAGAATTTGACTATGTGTTCTCTGAACCGACAGAATTACCACCACCCAGGCCTTACGACCATGTTATCACCTTGAAGCCTGATGCAGCCCCTTTCAATGTTCGACCATATCGATATTCTCCAGCCCACAAGGACGAGATTGAACGACAGGTCGCAGCTATGCTTGCAGCTGGCATCATCACGCCTAGCATGTCACCGTTTGCTTCTCCTGTGCTCCTTGTGCAGAAAAAGGATGGGTCCTGGCGCTTCTGTGTAGACTATCGTCGTCTTAATGAACTCACTATCAAAAATGTATTTCCGATGCCCGTGATCGATGAGCTTTTGGATGAGTTGGCAGGTGCTAAATTGTTCTCCAAACTAGACCTGCGAGCAGGATATCATCAGATACGGGTGCAGCCTGCTGATGAGCATAAGACCGCGTTTAAAACGCACCAAGGTCATTACCAGTTCCGGGTGATGCCCTTCGGGCTATGCAATGCGCCTGCGACATTTCAATGTGTGATGAACACAGTTCTTCGTCCATGTCTGCGCAAATCAGTCTTGGTCTTCATGGATGACATTCTCGTGTACAGCCCAGATTTGGAATCACATGAGAAGCATCTTCGTGAAGTGCTATCTCTTCTCCGTGATGAAAAGCTCTTCGTCAAGCGCAGCAAATGCTCTTTTGCTTGCGATACCTTGGAATATCTGGGCCACATCGTCTCGGCTCAAGGCGTAGCTACAGATCCTCGCAAAACGCAGGCAATGCTTGATTGGCCACTACCTACCACAGTCACTGAATTGCGTGGGTTCCTGGGGTTGACCGGCTATTACCGGAAATTTGTCCGCAATTATGGCATCATCGCTCGACCACTTTCAAACCTGCTCAAGAAAAAGGGATTCAATTGGGATGATAAAGCCACAGTGGCATTTGAGGAACTGAAGAAAGCTATGGCCTCGACCCCTGTTCTCCAACTCCCAGATTTCACGAAGCAATTTGTCGTGGAGACAGATGCGTGCGAGTCTGGCATCGGCGCTGTCCTGATGCAGGAGCAACATCCACTGGCATTCCTAAGTAAGCCGTTAAGCATGGCCCATCTACAGCTATCCATATATGAAAAGGAGTTCCTGGCGCTCATTATGGCTGTCGAGCGATGGCGCCCCTATCTGCAACGCGGCGAGTTTATTGTGAAGACAGATCACCAGAGTCTTACTTTCCTTGATGATCAAACTCTGCAGTCACCATTGCAGCGTAAGGCCATGGCGCGTCTTATGGGACTACAATTCAAGATTGTTTATCGCCAAGGGGCAGAGAATCTTGCTGCGGACGCTCTCTCTCGAATTGGGCATTTGATGACTATTCAGGCGCGTTCGGAGGTACAGCCGACATGGATGCAAGAAGTGATCAACACCTATATTACTGATCCTGATGCTCAGGCAAGATTGACCCAGTTGGCAATCTCTAGTCCAGATACACATGGTTACGAACTAACGCAAGGACTCATCAGGTTCAATGGGCGCATCTGGCTGGGCAAGAATTCTGCCTTACAAACAAAAATCATTTCTGCCCTACATTCCAGTGCAGTGGGGGGCCATTCAGGTGCACAAGCTACCTATCAACGCATCAAGAGACTATTTGCGTGGCACGGTCTAAAGGCAGCTGTTACTGAATTTGTTCAGCAGTGTGATGTGTGTCAGCATGCCAAGCATCTCAACACACATCCTGGGGGGTTGTTGCAGCCTTTACCAGTTCCTGAAGGCGCGTGGCGCGATATTACAATGGATTTCATAGATGGCCTTCCTCTGTCCGAAGGGTACAATGTCATTCTGGTAGTTGTCGATCGCTTTACCAAGTATGCACATTTTGTGCCTCTGCGCCATCCTTACTCTGCACCAATGGTGGCCCGAGTCTTTGTTGATACAATTGTGAAGCTCCATGGTATGCCCCACTCCATCACTTCTGACCGAGATTGCATATTTACTAGCAAGTTCTGGAAGCTTTTGTTTGAGGCATTGGGTACAAAATTGAACTATACCACCGCATACCATCCTCAAACCGATGGACAAAGTGAGAGAGTAAATCAGTGTCTAGAAATGTTTCTGAGATGCATGGCTCAAGATAATCCCAAGCAGTGGCGTCGCTGGCTGCCGCTGGCAGAGTTTTGGTACAACTCCACCTATCATACAGCCTTGGAATGCTCTCCATTTAAAGCTCTGTATGGACATGATCCCAATTTGGGCGCGTTACCTGCTTTGGAGGAGCAATCTCCGGTAGCGGGAGTCATTGCTGACCGTGCTTCTCAGCTGGAACTGCTTAAGCAACACCTGCTCACTGCTCAGAACAGGATGAAAATGTTTGCTGATCGGAAGCGAACTGAACGATCGTTCCAGGTGGGTGAGCAAGTTCTCTTGAAACTCCAACCCTATGCCCAGACTACTGTCGTAAACAGGCCGTATCCGAAGCTGGCATACAAGTATTTTGGCCCCTACAAGGTGTTGGAGAGAGTGGGACAGTTGGCATACAAACTAGAGCTGCCAGAAAACAGTAAGATACACGATGTTTTTCATGTTTCACAGGTCAAGGAGTATCGCGCGGATTACACACCGGTGTTCAAGGACCTACCACACCCTCCTTCTCTTGATACAATGGCTACTGAACCAGAGAAGATTTTGGAGAGGCGCATGGTAAAGAAGGGCAACACAGCGATTCTTCAAGTCTTGGTGAAGTGGCGTAATATCCCTGAAGACTCTGCTACCTGGGAAGATTGGGAGCCGTTGAAGACGAAGTTCCCTAACATTGTGGCTTGGGGACAAGCCAATTCTCCTGGAGGGGGACCTGTCATGCCTATAGGTACACCGTAGATCCAGGTGTGTCACCAACACTGTGAAGAGGTGTGTTGGGTCAGGAAACGTGTGAGTCGTGGGGTGGGCCTTGTGCCAATTGTATCGGTGCTGCATGTTATAAGCAGCTGGCTTGTATTGAGAGATTAAGACTGAAGAAAGAGAACGAAGCAAAACTCCACCTTCTCTCTGCTTGGCTCTGTTTTCTTCTTTCTTCCTTCGCACGTCTGTGTGTGGAGATCCAATCCTCACGCTGATCATCTTATCAGCAAAGGGGGCTATTACACCGCACCGCCGCCACCCACCACTCCCCTTCCTCATGGCCGCGTTGCGGCACGCAGAGGCTCCAAGCGCTGGCTTCCTCACGCAGAGGCTCCGCGCTCCACCTCGACGAGGCGCAGGTCGTCGACGCAACGGAGCCGACGCCGCGGACCGCCTACTGCGCCTCCTCATGCTCGCGCCTCCCGCGCGCTCCACCTCGTCGACACAACCGGAGCCGATGCCGCGGACCGCCTGCTGCGCCTCCCAGGCGCTCCCGCTCCACCTCGTCGCCCGGATCCACCTCGACCTCGGCCTCCCCTCCGACTTCCCCCGGTCGCTCCTCCCGCACTACAGGACCACAGGGCCAGACGACTCACAGTCGTGCTGCTGCAGGCGCTCCTCCCGGCGTCGGACGCGAAGGGCCTGGTGCGGATCGACGACGAGCATCGTCGCGGCTGTCGACCAGCATGCTCGGGCTCCATCGGCGGCCGTCGACGCCTCTCTCCGCCGGCGACATGCGCGTCTCTGTAGATTAGGGACCTGATTGCTTTTTTGTTTTTCTTTTAGGGATTTAGTTGCAAAGTTACAGAATGGTTGTATTTTTGGTAGTGTAATAAATGTTGAGTATTTTTTCGTTCTCTTCCCGCGGTAGAAACGAGAGAGAGCATCGTGTGAGCAGCAGAGAGCCACCGTACGAACCACAATTTTTTTTTTATTTTTTTTCCATACTAGTAGTGGCGCACCTTTTAGGACCCTAGTGGCGCACCTCTAGCTTGTATCTATGGCGCACGTCTATGCTACCTGTGGTGCGCCACTGCTATCTGTCATACCAATGGCGCATCAGTGGTGCGCCACTGCTAATAGTTAGCAGTGGCGTGATACTAGTGGCGCACCACTAGTGCGCCACTGATGGGAAAAAGTGGTGCGCCACTGATTGCCTGTTTTCTAGTAGTGTTCAATACATATCAATGATGATTACTATATGATTTAATCAGGGCATTACGACAAAGTACATAGACCGCTATCCAGCATGCATCTATGCCTAAATAATCCACCTTCGGGTTAGCATCCGCACCCTCCAGTATTAAGTTGTAAACAACAGATAATTGCATTAAGTATGGTGTGTAATGTAATCAACACAAATATCCTTAGACAAAGCATCGATGTTTTATCCCTAGTAGCAACAGACATCCACAACCTTAGAACCTACCGTCACGATCCCAGATTCAATGGAGGCATGAACCCACTATCGAGCATAAATACTCCCTCTTGGAGTTACAAGTATCAACTTGGCCAGCCTCTACTAGCAACGGAGAGCATGCAAGAACATAAACAACACATATATGATAGATTGATAATTAACTTAACATAGTATTCTAGATTCATCGGATCCCACCAAACACAACATGTAGCATTACAAATAGATGATCTTGATCATGTTAGGCAGCTCACAAGATCTAAACAATGATAGCACAAGCGGAGAAGACAACCATCTAGCTACTTCTATGGACCCATAGTCCAAGGATGAACTACTCACGTATCAATCCGGAGGCGGGCATGATGATGTAGTGCCCCTCCGGTGATGATTCCCCTCTCCGGCAGGGTGCCGGAGGCGATCTCCGAATCCCCGAGATGGGATTGGCGGCGGCGCGTCTCGGAAGGTTTTCCGTATCGTGGCTCTCGGTACAGGGGTTTCGCGACGAAGGCTTTAAGTAGGCGGAAGGGCAAGTCGGGGCCACACGAGGGCCCCACACACCAGGGCCGCGCGGCCAGGGCCGGGCCGCGCCGCTGTTGTGTCGGCGCCTCGTGGCCCCACTTCCTTTCCCCTCGGTCTTCTTGAAGCTTAAAAATAGGACCCGGGCGTTGATTTCGTCCAATTCCGAGAATATTTCCTTACTACGATTTCTGAAACCAAAAACAGCAGAAAACAGGGCGCTTCGGCATCTTGTTAATAGGTTAGTGCCGAAAAATGTATAATAATGATGTAAAGTATGTATAAAACATTCAAGTATTGTCATAAAAATAGCATGGAACATAAGAAATTATAGATACGTTTGAGACGTATCAAGCATCCCCAAGCTTAGTTCCTACTCGTCCTCGAGTAGGTAAACGATAACACAAAAAATTTCTGAAGTGACATGCTACCAACATAATCTTGATCAACATTATTGTAAAGCATATGAGATGAATGGAGTAATCTGAACAAAAGATTGCTAACAAAGATAATGACAAAACAAATGAATCATATAGCAAAACTTTTCATGGATAGTACTTTCAAGACAAGTATCAACAAGACTTGCATAAGAGCTAACTCATAAGCAATAAATTCAAAGTAGAGTGCATTGAAGCAGCACAAAGGATGATTAAGTTTCAGCAATTGCTTTCAACTTGTAACATGTATATCTCATGGATATTTGTCAACATAGAGTAGTATAACAAGTGCAATAAGTAAACATGTAAGAATCAATGCACACAGTTAACACAAGTGTTTGCTTCTAAGATAGAAAGAAGTAGGTAAACTGACTCAACATAAAGTAAAAGAATGGCCCTTCGCAGAGGGAAGCATGGATTACTATTTTTGTGCTAGAGCTTTTGTTTTGAAAACATAGAAACAATTTTGTCAACGGTAGTAATAATTCATATGTGCTATGCATAATACTTCCTACAAGTTGCAAGTCTCATGCATAGAGTACTAATAGTGCTTGCCCCTTGTCCTAATCAGCTCGGATAACACGGATTATCATCACATGACATATGTTTCAACCAAGTGTCACAAAGGGGTACCTCTATGCCGCCTGTACAAAGGTCTAAGGAGAAAGCACGCATTGGATTTCTTGCTTTTGATTATTCTCAACTTAGACATCCATACCGGACAACATAGACAACAGATAAAGGACTCCTCTTTTAATGCTTAAGCATTCAACAACGGATAATATTCTCATAAGAGATTGAGGTTGTATGTCCAAACTGAAACTTCCACCATGATACGTGGCTTTAGTTGGTTGCCCAATGTTCTTCTCTAACATATGCATACTCAAACCATTTGATCATGAAATCGCACTTACTTCAGACAAGACGAACATGCATAGCATTTCACATGATATCCAACAAAGATAAAAAGTTGATGGCGTCCCCAGAAATATGGTTACCGCTCAACAAGCAACTTATAAGAATTAAGACACATAACTACATATTCATCACCACAATAGTTTTTAAGCTATTTGTCCCATGAGCGATATATTGCAAAGATAAAGGAATGAAATTTTAAAGGTAGCACTCAGGTAATTTACTTTGGAATGGCAGAAAAATACCACATAGTAGGTAGATATGGTGGACACAAATGGCATGGGAAGAAAGGTTTTGGCTCAAGGTGTTTGGATGCACGAGAAGCATTTCCTCTCAGTACAAGGTTTGGGCTAGCAAGGTTGTTCGAAGCAAACACAAGTATGAACAGGTACAGCAAAACTTACACAAGAACATATTGCAAGCATTATAAGACTCTACACTGTCTTCCTCCTTGTTGTTCAAACACTTTACCCGAAAATATCTAGACTTAGAGAGACCAATCATGCAAACCAAATTAAACAAGCTCTACGGTAGTTCTTCATTAATAGATTAAACTACATGATGCAAGAGCTTAAACATGATCTATGAGAGCTCAAACAATTGCCAAGTTAATCCAAACCATATGCAGCATTTTCTGATTCCAACCAAATAGCAATTTAACGAAGCAATTTCAGCCTTCGACATGAACATTAAAGCACAACTAAGAACACAAGTGTTCCATATGAAAAAACGGAGCGTAATATCTCCAATATAAGGATGGTGGGATCCAACTTTATTCAAACCAAAACGAAAATAAAAGCAAACTGACGCTCCAAGTAAAGAACATAGGATGTGATGGAATAAAAATATAGTTTCACTAGAAGTGACCTGATAATGTTGTCGATGAAGAAGGGGATGCCTTGGGCATCCCCAAGCTTAGATGATTGAGTCTTCTTAAAATATACAGGGATGAACCACCGGGGCATCCCCAAGCTTAGACCTTCCACTCTTCTTGATCATAGTATATCATCCTCTTCTCTTGACCCTTGAAAACTTTCTCCACACCAAACTTCAAGCAAACTCATTAGAGGGTTAGTGCATAATCAAAAATTCACATATTCAGAGGTGACACGATCATTCTTAACACTTCTGGACATTGCACAAAGCTTCTGAAAGTTAATGGAACAAAGAAACTCATTCAACATAGCAAAAGCGGCAATGCGAAATAAAAGGCAGAATCTGTCAAAAACAGAACAGTCCGTAAAGACGAATTTTTCAGGGGCACTTAACTTGCTCCAACGGAAAAACTCAAAACTAATGAAAGTTGCGTACATATATGAGGATCACGCTCGTAAATTTTCAGATTTTTTTGACTCTCCTACTGAGAGATCTGTGCGAATTCGTGACAGACAGCAATGTTGTTTCTGCGCAGCAATCCAAATCTAGCATCAACTTTAACATAGAAACTTTACTTGACACAAAAACATGATAAGGAGAGGTTGCTACAGTAGTAAACAACTTCCAAGACTCAACAATACATTAAATAAAATGAAACTTGGGTTATCTCCCAAGAAGTGCTTTTCTTTAACGCCTTTCGCTAGGCGCAGAAGTGTGCAAATCAAGTAACATCAAGAGATGAAGCATCAACATCATAGCTTGTTCTAATAATAGAATCAAAAGGAAACTTCATTCTCTTCCTAGGGAAGTGTTCCATACCTTTCTTGAGAGGAAATTGATACTTAATATTACCTTCCTTCATATCAATCACAGCACCAACAGTTCGAAGAAAAGGTCTTCCCAACACAATAGGACAAGATGCATTGCATTCAATATCCAAGACAACAAAATCAACGGGACAAGGTTATTGTTAACCGTAATACAACATTATCAATCCTCCCCAAAGGTTTCTTTTTAACATTATCAGCAAGATTAACATCTAAATAACAATTCTTCAATGGTGGCAAGTCAAGCATATCATAAATTTTCTTAGGCATAACAGAAATACTTGCACCAAGATCACATAAAGCATTACACTCAAAGTCATTGAATTTCATCTTAATGATGTGCTCCCAACCATCTTCTAACTTTCTAGGAATAGAAGCTTCAAGTTTTAATTTCTCTTCCCTAGCTTTAATAAGAGCATTTCTAATATGTTTTGTAAAGGCTAAATTTATAGCAATAACATTGGGACTTCTAGCAAGTTTTTGTAAGAACTTTATAACTTCAGTAATATGACAATCATCAAAATCTAAACCATTATGTTCTACAGCAATAGAATCATTGTCACCAATATTTTGAAAAATTTCAGCAGTTTTATCACAAGCAGTTTCAGCAGTTTCAGGCAATTTTGCGCGCTTTGTACTAGGAGTAGAAACATTGCCAACACCAATTATTTTACCATTGATAGTAGGAGGTGTAGCAACATGTGTAGAATCAATATTACTAGTGGTGGTAATAGTCCATACTTTAGCTACATTATTTTCTTTAGCAAGTTTTTTTTCTTCTCTATCCCACCTAGCATGCAATTCAGCCAACATTCTAATATTATCATTAATTCGAACTTGGATGGCATTTGTTTTAGCAAACCTAGCATCTTTAACTTCCTCAGGCATAACTTTCAATTTTAAAAGATCAACATCAAGAGCAAGAATATCAACCTTAGAAGCAAGAATATCAATTTTACCAAGCTTTTCCTCAACAGTTTTATTGAAAGCAGTTTGTGTACTAATAAATTCGTTAAGCATCACTTCAAGACCAGAGGGTACACTCTTATTATTGTTGTAAGAATTACCATAAGAATTACCATTACCATTACCATTATTAGAAGGATATGGCCTATAGTTGTTACCATAATTATTTCTATAAGCATTGTTGTTGAAATTATTATTTTTAATGAAATTCACATCAACATTTTCTTCTTGAGCAACCAATGAAGCTAAAGGAACATTATTAGGATCAATATGAGATCTACCATTTGCAAGCATAGACATAATAGCATCAATCTTATCACCCAAAGAAGAGGTTTCTTCAACAGAATTTACCTTCTTACCTTGAGGAGTTCTTTCAGTGTGCCATTCAAAGTAATTGATCATCATATCATCAAGTAATTTAGTTGTGGCGCCCAGGGTGATGGACATAAAAGTACCTCCAGCAGCTGAATCCAATAGGTTCCTTGAGGAAAAATTCAATCCTGCATAAAAGGTTTGGATGATCATCCAAGTAGTCAGTCCATGGGTTGGGCAATTCTTTACCAAAGATTTCATTCTCTCCCATGCTTGAGCAACATGTTCATTATCAAATTGTTTAAAGTTCATAATGCTACTTCTCAAAGATATAATCTTAGTAGGAGGATAATATTTACTAATAAAAGCATCTTTACATTTAGTCCATGAATCAATAATATTTTTAGGCAAAGAAAGCAACCAATCTTTAGCTCTTCCTCTTAATGAGAAAGGAAACAATTTCAGTTTTATAATATCACCATCTATATCCTTATACTTTTGCATTTCACAAAGTTCAACAAAATTATTAAGATGGGCAGCAGCATCATCAGTACTAACACCAGAAAATTGCTCTCTCATAACAAGATTCAGTAAAGCAGGTTTAATTTCATAGAATTCTGCTGTAGTAGCAGGTGGAGCAATGGGAGTACATATAAAATCATTATTATTTGTGCTAGTGAAATCACACAACTTAGTATTTTCAGGAGTACCCATTATAGCAGTAATAAAGTAAACTAAGCAAATAAAGTAAAGACAAGTAACTAAATTTTTTGTGTTTTCGATATAGAGCTAGTAAATAAAATAGAAAGTAAAGTAACTAATTTTTTGTGTTTTTGATATAAAGAAAACAAGACAGTAAATAAAATAAAGTAAAGCAAGACAAAAACAAAGTAAAGAGATTGGAAGTGGAGACTCCCAGGCGTGTCTTGATCTCCCAGTGTTGCTTGATGCGCGTAGATGTACACGTCCGTTGGGAACCCCAAGAGGAAGGTATGATGCGCACAGCAAGTTTTCCCTCAGAAAGAAACCAAGGTTATCGAACCAGTAGGAGCCAAGAAGCACGTGAAGGTTGTTGGTGGAGGAGTGTAGTGCGGCGCAACACCAGTGAAACCGGCGCCAACGTGGAACTTGCACAACACAATCAAGATACTTTGCCCCAACGTAACAGTGAGGTTGTCAATCTCACCGGCTTGCTGAAAACAAATGATTAAGCGTATCGAGTGGAAGATGGTGTTTGTTTGCAAAGAACGGTAAAGAACAATGATTGCAGTAGAATGTATTCAGATGTAAAAGAATGGACCGGGGTCCACAGTTCACTAGTGGTGTCTCTCCAATAAGATAACTAACATGCTGGGTGAACAAATTACAGGTGGGCAATTGACAAATAAAGATTCAATACATATCAATGATGATTACTATGTGATTTAATCAGGGCATTACGGCAAAGTACATAGACCGCTATCCAGCATGCATCTATGCCTAAATAATCCACCTTCGGGTTAGCATCCGCACCCCCTCCAGTATTAAGTTGTAAACAACAGATAATTGCATTAATTATGGTGTGTAATGTAATCAACACAAATATCCTTAGACAAAGCATCGATGTTTTATCCCTAGTAGCAACAGCACACCCACAACCTTAGAACCTACTGTCACGATCCCAGATTCAATGGAGGCATGAACCCACTATCGAGCATAAATACTCCCTCTTGGAGTTACAAGTATCAACTTGGCCAGAGCCTCTACTAGCAACGGAGAGCATGCAAGAACATAAACAACACATATATGATAGATTGATAATCAACTTAACATAGTATTCTAGATTCATCGGATCCCACCAAACACAACATGTAGCACTACAAATAGATGATCTTGATCATGTTAGGCAGCTCACAAGATCTAAACAATGATAGCACAAGCGGAGAAGACAACCATCTAGCTACTGCTATGGACCCATAGTCCAAGGATGAACTACTCACGCATCAATCCGGAGGCGGGCATGATGATGTAGAGCCCCTTCGGTGATGATTCCCCTCTCCGGCAGGGTGCCGGAGGTGATCTCCTGAATCCCCCGATGGGATTGGCGGCGGCGGCGTCTCTGGAAGGTTTTCCGTATCGTGGCTCTCGGTACAGGAGGTTTCGCGACGAAGGCTTTAAGTAGGCGGACGGGCAAGTCAGGGGGCCACACGAGGGCCCCACACACCAGGGCCGCGCGGCCAGGGCCTGGGCCGCGCCGCCCTGTTGTGTCGGCGCCTCGTGGCCCCACTTCCTTTCCCCTCGGTCTTCTGAAGCTTCGTGTAAAAATAGGACCCTGGGCGTTGATTTCGTCCAATTCCGAGAATATTTCCTTACTAGGATTTCTGAAACCAAAAACAGCAGAAAACAACAACTGGCGCTTCGGCATCTTGTTAATAGGTTAGTGCCGGAAAATGTATAATAATGCTGTAAAGTATGTATAAAACATTCAAGTATTGTCATAAAAGTAGCATGGAACATAAGAAATTATAAATACGTTTGAGACGTATCAATTCCCAATCAACTTTTGTCTCCTAATGTTTTTTTGCAATGTGCACCCCTCATATCCTCTTCAATGGCAAGATAATCACCAAAGCAGATAGGAGAGGTACCATGACAAGTTGCATCAGTCAAATTTTCATCCTCTCCACTCTCCTCATCATATAAATGTTCAAGAACGTGAAAACGATTTGCACTGATGTTGTTGTAACACATACCTTTCAGAGAATCTCCTTGCACCCTTCCTTGAAGGGTTCCTCGTATAGCACCTTCATCTTCCCTCCGAGCAGGCGCCTGGTAATTCTCTTGAACCTTGCCATTATAGAAATGGCAGTCAGATCCTCCTGCTTCATCGGTGGCAGCCTCCACTCTAGGTTGTAGGAGCGGCTGATGTAGGTTGAGTCTTCCTTGGGCGGCCAAGACCACCCTGCCGGAGTTGGTGGCCTGACAGGGGTTTTTCCCAGCAGTTCCGACATCCTTCGATTTGGTGGATCAGGCAGAGCAATGATCCCCACAGGTGTTTTCTTTAGCAGGTCCATCCCCTCCGCTGCCTCTCTCGTCGCTTTCTCGCTCTATGTCCTTCAGTGGAAGACTCTGCGGGAGCTCTCCGATTCCTCCTCCATTTTAGGTAATGGCAGCTTCCTTGGTGACCCCCGCAGCATCCACCTTACAGGCCCAGTCATGGAGAATCTTAGTGATTCCCCCAGGAGCGGTGACAGCACTGCACAGTGGTGACCAGGTGCCCCATCCCCTCAGCAGCATCACGGCATCTCCGAGTCCGCAATCCCCTACGGCGCAAGCTCCCGCATCGGGTCGTCGGGATCCCTGAGATCCAACATCGCTTGCGCCGCCTCGACCTTCTCCTCGATCCCTTGCCCTAACAGCTGCTGCATCCATCCTTTCGCCATCTGCTCTATAGCCCATGGCGAGGCCAGGCAGATCTGCAGCATCAGCAACTTTCGCCGCAGCTTCGCTTGCCATCGTTCCTCCGCCGCCTTCTCCTCCTCTCGCCGCTTCGCCCTTTGCTCGGCAATCCGCATCAACGTTAACTCCTCGAAGGGCAGCATCCCCAGCGACCACTTCCGCTGCGCTACCGCGAGATTCCACCGGCGAGATCGTGGGGTGGGGGCAGAAGTGGGGGCGAGATTCAAAATCGCCTTGGAAGAGGACATGAGAGAGAGCCCTCTCCTTGTAAGTGATGACCATTGTGTCTCTAAATTAGCAATTCCTAATTTCTGATACAAAAGAAAGTGGCCTTATTAGTAGTGATGTATACGTCAGGTTCGAGAAGGAATAACCTGCAGCCAGCGATAGAATCTGTACAAACGGCATGAGCAATTGGTCATATATTGCATGATTTTCATATCAATATATGACCCACCCAGAAGCCATGGAAAATATGTTGGGTGGTTAGGATAGCGGTGGTAACTCTACCCAACTAGAGACAAAATTTCAGGTGTCATCTCATTAAGGTTGATTATATATACTTTCATGTGGGATAGTGATATGTAGTGGGTGTTTGTGGTGACTGCTGATCTTGAAGCCTCGCGGCTCTAGTTTGCGCTAGATGCTTCCTCCATGTGGTTACAGCATGTGGTGTGTGTGTATCTATCGTCTAAGTTGTGCCCAATGTTTCTAGGAAGAACACAACTTAAAGGAATGAAAGTATCACAACTGAGAAACTTAAAGGAATGAAAGTACCATGACTGAAAACCGTAATAAGAAATGAAGAGGGAGACACAAATATGACAGACAACTATACTGCACTGAACATACGACATTATTTTAAAACAAGTATATTGTTCCTATCAAGAAAATTGAACATCTATTTTCGTACATAACCTTTCATATCTCTAGCTTGGATCATTATGTCCTGTGGATTGATGGTTGCCTTTTCTCCCCGGGGCTCTTCCAAACTCAATGGTCGGGAACATGTCTTGAGATGCTCCTTGAACCCGTCGGTCTCTACCACAGCAGCCATCACTCCCGCGGACGACATAAACCCCACGCATGTCTTCTTGAGCTTTTCGCAGTGGTGCTTGTTCGCCAATGCCAACGTGGTCGTGACCGTATGGACATCCAACCTCTTGCACAGTTCTTCCTCGCACATCTGCTTCAGCCTATAAAGGGCGTACCTATCGGCCGCCACCAGCAAATGTTGCATCACCGCGGGTCTGTACCCTTCTCCGTTATCGTCGCCCGGTGGCAGTGAGTCCGTGTAGATGTAGTGGAGCATCATCTCGAAGACAGTAGGATCAATGCCGGTGACCTCCACGTGCCTCATATCCTTCTCCATCTCCGTCATGGGATCATCAAATAGCTGCTCTTCAAAGATTTTCGATCGAGCGGCCAAAAGTGACCTGTGCGCGCGGTGCTCCTGGCCGCCGACTCTGAACGTGACGTCCGCTCCTCTCCCGTCCTTGAGCATGCGCTCCAGGTGTCCAGGATGCTCCAGCGGCGGAGACTCGATCCTGACGGTGAGGACGCAGCGTATCGTGAAGCAGCCGTCCCCGAGGCGAGACAAGGATTTCAGCAGTGACCTGTTGACAAACTTCTTGTAGCCCCAGTCGTCTTTCTCGGAAGAGAAGACATGGTGCGTCACGCCGAAGCTGGCTACCTCCTTCTTGCCCTTGGTCTCCAGCATGCTGAGGGTGAACGTGGTGCTCACCTCCTGGGACTGGTTGTGATAGTAGACGAAGGATGAGGCGTGGCCTGCACACTCGTCGGTTCTCACCCCGTCCGGGTAGAACCTGATCTCCCAATCGTACCCGACGACTTGGAAGACGGGCGAGCTAACGAACTTGCCAACGCCCATGCCCTTGAGCTGCAGGTAATTGGTCATCTCGAAATTCAGCGTCGCCGTGACCTTCTCCGTCATGCATCTCGACGACGTGATCTCCGGTGAGATCCGGCTGCTGTTGGCCATCGCGGGCAAAAGAAGGTAGAGGACAAACGGTGCTCTACAACTCGAACAGGATTTGCACGCGTACGTACGTCCGCGTCTTACTTTAGAGATACAACTAACTTGGGCAGGAATATACTCCTGTCCTTGAGCTGCAGGTAACTGGTCATCTCGAAATCCAGCCTACCTACGCGTTTCACTTTAGAGATAGAACGAAGTACAGAGATATGGGAAGGAAGGAAGTAAATCAAGGACTTTTAGAGCATCTCTAACCGATTGCTCAAAAACTTTTAAAGGAGCAAACGTGGTGCCAAAACCACATCTGGGCATCTGGCCGATCCCACATCTGTGTTAGCTAATAAAAAAAAATTACGAATCGGCGTCCGTGACTGAAAAAAAATATGAGGCCGTGACCTCAGCTAGCATATTTTTCCTCCTCGCCGTGCGCACAGCCTCCTCGCTTCGCCGCCATTCCCCGTCGGTGTTCACATCGCCGACCACCTGTCGCCTCCGCCGAGAGCCCGAAACACCGTCCGCCCTATTCCCCACTCCGCCTCTCTCGTTGGTGCCTACCGTCGCCGGAATCTTTCCCCTAGAGCCGCCGCATCCAGCCCGATCCCGTCACCGATTCAAGGTCATTTCCAAACGCGACGAGCTCGGTTCCTTCGAAAAATGGAGCCATCGGCGCAAGGAGAACTTGTAGATCGACCGTCGTGGAACTGTTCGTGGCCAGAACTGAGGGTCGTAGCCTCATTCGGACGAGCAATTACCAATGGTGTATTCGTCGTTTATTCGACCGACGACCGGCTAGAGGTGTATTCCGCAACCGCTACCTCGACGTCCGATCGCCGCGCGACCCCGGCAACATGATCTTGTTGAGCATCACTGGCATACCGTGGAGTTGGGTTTTATCATTTATCTTATTTCAAACAATTCGATGTATTACCTTTAATAACTTTGTTTGTAATATTGAATAATTTGGTTTATTAAATTTATTAATACAATTTTTAATATTAATTTTTTGGGTAAAATGATTTGATTTGCAACAAACAAAATTTTGCTCCTCTAAGTTTTGTGGAACCACTTAGGAACGGTCAAGTAGATGAGCAAATATAGAAGTTATGGAATAGGGAGGCTTTTGCTCCTCTCAGTTTTTTGGATCGGTTAGGCCATCTCCAACGAGGCAGCCTAAAACGGTGACCTAAATGATTTGATTTTGTGTGTTTGGATTGTGGCTCGGATAGAACTTGGGTCACTGGGCGGCCTGCTAAGCCAATGCGCCCAGCGGCGCGACCCATTCTATTTCATTGATGGCTAGAGCAAAAGTCCGTTCGGTCGCTGCCATTGGTCTTCGGCCCATGCGGGAGGACGTGCTCGTTGTTTGGACCGATGCATCTGTTACCCAAATTTTGTGAATGGATAGGTCGATCCGTGTGAATCGGTCCGTTTAAATCACGCTACGAGCGTGCGCAGCCTGTTTGCTTGTCCGTGAACTATTCAGAACAACCGCAGGACAGGATAATCCCCCACTAGGATGCCCTTAGATATGCGCTTAGGCCATGTACAATGGTGATATCTTAGCAATGCCAGGTAAGATAAATGTTGATGTGGAGGAAAGAGAAAGTCAAAAAAAGACTTTGCCTTCTCTTAGTTATAAGAGATGATCTCTTAGCACAATATGTCTCACCACATATTTAGGATGTCTACTTACTAAAGATAAAACTAAAAAATAACCCATTATACATCATGTTTTACTGTCATATCTAGATTACATGGCATATTTAAGATATGACGGTCTTATCAACCATTGCACATGCCCTTAAGACCTGGTACGATAATTTACCAACTTTCTATATGAGTTCAATGTCCAGGTGCCACAATATTCGCGGGCGCTCCTTCCCACTGACACATCCATTTAATTGGTATTTGATGCATTAGAGGCAACCTAAACCAGGGGCAATAGCTCATGTGTGGTATTGTTAAGAGAGTGACATCATTCGCACAAATAGCTCTCCCTGATGGCCCAAATAGCTATGGTATCGATGATGATAAGGAGGAGAAGGCGACGGAAGCGCGAGAATACAAATTCAGTCGCAATCATACGCTTCACTCCCACTACGACTGAGAGGGGATGTTAGGATACGTATATGTGTAGGGTTAGAGTTAGACTAGAACTCTAGATTAGCTACTTGTACTCGAAGTCTACTCCCTCCATGTACCTCTTTATATACCCCATGAAGATCATCAAAATAAAAATGAAACAAATATTAAGGTTCTACAACTTCTTACGTGGTATCACACTGGTTAGTCTCACGACGCCGATCCTAAGTCCTCCCACCGCTCCCGCATCTCGCCGCCCCCGGGAAGATTAATCTCCTCAGGGTCGCAGCACCGGTCTCGATCAAAGATCGGATCCGTTCTTTAGATTAGATCTTGGACCAATTTTTCAAAATTCCAGTCGCATAGATTTCGATGACCCGGCAGGCAAGATCTGCCTAGACTTGGAGCCACGTCAAGCAGCAGCCTAAGCGCGTGCCTGCCGCCGACAAGCATTAGGCCGCATGGGCGCGGCAACATCAAGTCAGCAACCGCCGGCGCGGCGGACACACACGCACACAGGGAGGATTCCAGCCCGAATCGTCTCGTGAGTGGCTCCACGCGCACGCAGGCGGATCGACCTGCAGCAGCTCCGATCTAGGTCCTCCAGCAACATGTCCAGATGCCACCGCTGGATCCACGCCGCCGAGCGGACCACGCAGTGGCGCCCACAAGATCTTGGAGATTATGCATCGGAAAGTACATGGGCATGGAGTCACAGCCTTCCTGACATCAAGTAATGATAACTGTAAGTACATATATCAATTGTAGCTAATTTCGAAATAAAAGTATCGAACCACGAGAAGCTACTAGTTAAGGTCTTAATGCCCCTTGCTACTATCTGTTAAAAACTACTTTATAAATTGTTTATCTCATGTTTAAAGTGTTTTAGAGGGTGGTTGTAAAAGGTTGCAAGAAAGTAAACAAAGCCATAAAAAGTGTTATGGGAAATGGGTTGAAACTTATTAAGACAAAATGTTCTCGGAAGAATTATTGGATCCACCTCTAGCATTTAGGATTCATGTTAATCAAAATGAAGTATGCTTTTAATCATATTGTGTGTGAGGAGAGCTCCATAACAAGATGCGCTCAGAAAGCCATCGGTCATCGCATTTCTACATAACCACATCAGCTAGTCTTCTACAAGCCACATATTGACTATTGTTATTAAGGGTTTTACCCCATGGTTATCGATATGACCTTGGTGAGCCCCTCTTTATCCCCCTCATCCATGTGGTAAAGTGCCGATACGGTAATATCACTTCTCGACGTTCACTTTACCACACTTCAAAGTGTAGTTCCCTCTCGAGACCATAAGGCAAATATTATGTGGTGCACAACATATAATATCAAGATAACTCACACACGTTAATACTTAAAACCATAGATTATCTTAGATGCATCTCATATTTATGCTAGGGTTTCTCCATCTCCCCAAGAACTAATGAAACTACTCACATATGGAAACAATCAAGAAGATCATCATAATCTTATGGAGGGGATGAAAGGAATGAAATGAATTCAAACACAAATCCATAGTAGTAATCAAGATTACAAATATGGTTGAAGGAGAATGAGATTGGTCATGGTGATGGTGATGCATCAGTTGATGATGAAGGGGATGATGCCTTGTCCTTCGATGATCCGCGTAGCAGCCCGGATGATGTCTTCTACAAAGTTCCTTCAATAGATCTGATCAGGGAAGGTGTTTCGTGTTTTGCGGAGTTGTGTGTCTCAGATCTCTGTGCGGTCTGCGCGAGATGGAAGTATTTGACGAGGCGGTGCTCCTGACACGTCGTACGGGCGGACGGTACAGGCGGGCTCCCTCCGTACCGATGCCCGCTAAACCTTCTGGAAGTTTTCCTCGCATCCTCCTTTCGCCCAGGTGCATAATCAAGTGTTTAAATGATTTTTATCACGTTAAAATACCATAAAATGATAGTTTTTATTGATATTTTATTATTGCCCTATTATTTTAAAATCATGTGTAGACAAACATAAAAGGCACGGTAGCACGCTGAAATACAAAAATCCTATTACTACTCAATAATATCTTAATAAAATAATGATATAAAAATATACTACTCAATGATATCTTAATAAAATAACGATATAAAAATATGCTAAAAATGCACTCATCAGGTAAACAGATTCCGTGTGATCCATGTGCCAAGGCGACCAACCCATGCCACGCCCAATATTCGAGATCGATCACGTCCGCTACCCCCCTACAGGACTTGAGCCTATCATGCAAAGCCATATATAAGACTACACGTGCACGTACTCCGGGCCGGATCACACCACTCGCGTGAAGGCATCACATCTACTTCATGCGCCCTGCTGCATCGTCACGCCATCTTCATCGAGTCGATCGATTAACTCTACACAAGCTCTTCACAAACAACAAGTCTGCACCGGACATCCCTTCAACGACACAAGTTGTATGGCTACAACCGGCTACGAGCCAAGATCATCGTCGGGTACATACACGAGACGCGACATCAACATCCACACGCCAGGTCGGTGTGGATTCATCGCCGACTTCTCGCGGGAAGCACGACATCGACATCATTGTCGCCACGAGGGATGCTGATACGTCTCCAACGTATCGATAATTTCTTATGTTCCATGCTACTTTATTGATGATACCTACATGTTTTATGCACATTATATGTCGTATTTACGCATTTTGTGGAACTAACCTATTAACAAGATGCCGAAGAGCCAGTTTTGCTGTTTTTGGTTTCAGAAATCCTAGTAACGAAATATTCTCGGAATTGGACGAAATCACCGCCCAGGGTCCTATTTTTGCACGGAGCTTCCAGAAGACCGAAGGAGAGTCGAAGTGGGGCCACGAGGTGGCCAGGTGACGGCGGCGCGGCCCAGGCCCTGGCCGCGCCGGCCTGCCCCCGGGCCCCTCGTGCCGCCTCTTGACCTACCCTTTCGCCTACAAACCCCGTCGCGAAACCCCGACCGAGAGCCACGATACGGAAAACCTTACGAGACGCCGCCGTCGCGAATCCCATCTCGGGGATTCAGGAGATCGCCTCCGGCACCCTGCCGGAGAGGGGATTCATCTCCCGAGGACTCTACACCGCCATGGTCGCCTCCGGAGTGATGAGTGAGTAGTTCACCCGGACTATGGGTCCATAGAAGTAGCTAGATGGTCGTCTTCTCCTTGTTGTGCTTCATTGTTGGATCTTGTGAGCTGCCTAACATGATCAAGATCATCTATCTGTAATACTATATGTTGTGTTTGTCGGGATCCGATGGATAGAGAATACTATGTTATGGTGATTATCAATCTATTGTTTATGTGTTGTTTATGATCTTGCATGCTCTCCGTTATTAGTAGAGGCTCTGGCCAAGTTTTTCTCTTAACTCCAAGAGGGAGTATTTATGCTCGATAGTGGGTTCATGCCTTCATTGACACCTGGGACAGTGACAGAAAGTTCTAAGGTTGTGATGTGCTGTTGCCACTAGGGATAAAACATTGATTCTATGTCTAAGGATGTAGTTGTCGATTACATTACGCACCATACTTAATGCAATTGTCTGTTGCTTTGCAACTTAATACTGAATGGGGTTCGGATGATAACCTGAAGGTGGACTTTTTAGGCATAGATGCAGTTGGATGGCGGTCTATGTACTTTGTCGTAATGTCCGATTAAATCTCACTATATTTATCATATCATGTATATGCATTGTTATGCCCTTCTCTATTTGTCAATTGCCCGACTGTAATTTGTTCACCCAACATGCTTTTATCTTATGGGAGAGACACCTCTAGTGAACTGTGGACCCCGGTCCTATTCTTTACATCGCATACAATCTACTGCAATACTTGTTTTACTGTTTTCTTGCAAACAATCATCTTCCACACAATACGGTTAATCCTTTGTTACAGCAAGCCGGTGAGATTGACAACCTCACTGTTTCGTTGGGGCAAAGTACTTGGGTTGTGTTGTGCAGGTTCCACGTTGGCGCCGGAATCCCTGTTGTTGCGCCGCATCAAATTTCGCCACCATCAACCTTCAACGTGCTTCTTGACTCCTACTGGTCCGATTAAACCTTGGTTTCTTACTGAGGAAACTTGCCACTGTGCGCATCATACCTTCCTCTTGGGGTTCCCAACGGACGTGTACATCTACGCGCATCAAGCAAACTTCTGGCGCCGTTGCCGGGGAATTGAAGAAAAGTTACACCACAAAGATTTCTATCTCCCACGTCAACTGCACGTCAGAAGCAAATTTCTGGCGCCGTTGCCGGGGAGATCAAGACACGCTGCAAGGGGAGTCTCCACTTCTCAATCTCTTTACTTTGTTTTTGTCTTGCTTTATTTTATTTACTACTTTGTTTGCTGCACCTAAACAAAACACACAAAAATTAGTTGCTAGTTTTACTTTATTTACTGTCTTGCTCTCTATATCAAAAACACAAAAAAATTAGTTACTTGCATTTACTTTACTTGATTCATCATGTTTCCTGTTAATTTTACCACAAAAGACATACCGGTAGGACGTGGGTCCATAGTTGGGAGAAATAATATAGAAGAATTTTTCAATCATGTTAGTATTACTGAAGATTTTGAAGATAGACACTTGGTAGAACTTGCACCTACCTATGAAATTGCTGCTGCTGCTTTAGTTCGCATGTTGGAAACTAAATTTGTTAATCTCAATCCTATAATACAACACATGTTTCTTACACTTGGTGATATGGAAGAAGGGGAAAAGAAAGATTTTGTTTTAGAAACTCTTCTTAGAGAATTTGGTGGTCTAGCAAGAGAGGCTAGAAAAGTTTTTGCTAAATTTAATATGCTAGGTTCTCATATAAATTTTGTTGGTCTCCTTGAAAAAATGGACATGGATAGAATAAGGTACACTAATAATATTAATGATGGTGGGGAGATCAAAGCACCAATACCATGTAAACTCCTAGCTATGAATGATGCACTAGAAAATAACTATGCTTGGCTTGTTCCTGAAAATTTGTTCGATGAGAATAGCAAGCCCAAGACTAATGAAAAGGGAGATGCTGAAACTTATGTATCCAATATACTATGCTTGGTTGAGAAAACTCCCAACTCTCAAGGTAATAATGTTGATGCTTCTACTCTCGATGTTACTTGATTTGCACTTTCTGCGCCTAGCTGAAAGGCGTTAAAGAAAAGCGCTTATGGGAGACAACTCATGTTTTTACTACAGTACTTTGTTTTATATTTGAGTCTTGGAAGTTGTTTACTACTGTAGCAACCTCTCCTTATCATGTTTTTGTGCCAAGTAAAGTTTCTATGTCAAAGTTGATGTTATATTTGGGATCGCTGCGCAGAAACAGCATTGCTGTCTGTCACGAATCTGGGCACAAGTATCTGTAGAAAATTCGAAAAATCTACCAATTTACGAGCGTGATCCTCAGATATGTACGCAACTTTCATTAGTTTTGAGTTTTTCCATTTGAGCAAGTCTTGTGCCACTTTAAAATTCGTCTTTACGGACTGTTCTGTTTTTGACAGATTCTGCCTTTTATTTCACATTGCCTCTTTTGCTATGTTGGATGAATTTCTTTGATCCATTAATGTCCAGTAGCTTTATGCAATGTCCAGAAGTGTAAAGAATGATTGTGCCACCTCTGAACATGTGAATTATTAATTGTGCACTAACCCTCTAATGAGTTTGCTTGAAGTTTGGTGTGAAGGAAGTTTTCAAGGGTCAAGAGAGGAGTATGATATACTATGATCAAGAGGAGTGAAAGCTCTAAGCTTGGGGATGCCCCGTGGTTCACCCCTGCATATTCTAAGAAGACTCAGCGTCTAAGCTTGGGGATGCCCAAGGCATCCCCTTCTTCATCGACAACATCATCAGGTTCCTCCCCGAAACTATATTTTTATTCAGTCACATCTTGTGTTCTTTACTTGGAGCGTCGGTTTGTTTTTGTTTTTGTTTTTGTTTGAATAAAATGGATCCTAGCATTTACCTTGTGGGAGAGAGACACGCTCCGCTGTTGCATATGGACAAATATGTCCTTAGGCTTTACTCATAATGTTCAAGGCGAAGTTTCTTCTTCGTTAAATTGTTATATGGTTGGAATTGGAAAATGCTACATGTAGTAATTCTAAAATGTCTTGGATAATGTGATACTTGGCAATTGTTGTGCTCATGTTTAAGCTCTTGCATCATATACTTTGCACCCATTAATGAAGAAATACATAGAGCTTGCTAAAATTTGGTTTGCATATTTGGTCTCTCTAAGGTCTAGATAATATCTAGTATTGAGTTTTGAACAACAAGGAAGACGGTGTAGAGTCTTATAATGTTTAAAATATGTCTTTGTGAGCACCGGTTCATCCTTGAGTTTGCTTCAAATAACCTTGCTAGCCTAAACCTTGTATCGAGAGGGAATACTTCTCATGCATCCAAAATCCTTGAGCCAACTACTATGCCATTTGTGTCCACCATACCTACCTACTACATGGTATTTCTCCGCCATTCCAAAGTAAATTTCTTGAGTGCTACCTTTAAAATTCCATCATTCACCTTTGCAATATATAGCTCATGGGACAAAATAGCCTTAAAAACTATCGTAGTATTGAATATGTACTTATGCACTTTATCTCTTATTAAGTTGCTTGTTGTGCGATAACCATGCTTCGGGGACGCCATCAATTACTCTTTATTGAATATCATGTGAGGTTCTATGCATGTCCGTCTTGTCTGAAGGATCTATCACCTTAATGATTGGAGCATGCATATTGTTAGAGAAGAACATTGGGCCGCTAACTAAAGCCATGAATCATGGTTGAAGTTTCAGTTTTGGACATATATCCTCAATCTCATATGAGAATAATAATTGTTGCTACATGCTTATGCATTAAAGAGGAGTCCATTATCTGTTGTCCATGTTGTCCTGGTATGGATGTCTAAGTTGAGAATAATCAAAAGCGAGAAATCCAAAATGCGAGCTTTCTCCTTAGACCTTTGTACAGGCGGCATGGAGGTACCCCTTTGTGACACTTGGTTGAAACATGGCATTGCAAAGATCCGGTAGTCCAAGCTAAGTAGGACAAGGTGCGGGCACTATTAGTACACTATGCATGAGGCTTGCAACTTGTAAGATATAATTTACATAACTCATATGCTTTATTACTACCGTTGACAAAATTGTTTCATGTTTTCAAAATAAAAAGCTCTAGCACAAATATAGCAATCGATGCTTTCCTCTTTGAAGGACCATTCTTTTACTTTTATTGTTGAGTTAGTTTACCTATCTCCCTCCACCTTAAGAAGCAAACACTTGTGTGAACTGTGCATTGATTCCTACATACTTGCATATTGCACTTGTTATATTACTTTATGTTGACAATATCCATGAGATATACATGTTACAAGTTGAAAGCAACCGCTGAAACTTAATCTTCTTTTGTGTTGCTTCAATACCTTTACTTTGATTTATTGCTTTATGAGTTAACTCTTATGCAAGACTTATTTATGCTTGTCTTGAAGTACTATTCATGAAAAGTCTTTGCTTTATGATTCAGTTGTTTACTCATGTCATTACCATTGTTTTGATCGCTGCATTCATTACATATGTTTACAAATAGTATGATCAAGATTATGATGGCATGTCACTTCAGAAATTATCTTTGTTATCGTTTTACCTGCTCGGGACGAGCAGAACTAAGCTTGGGGATGCTGATACGTCTCCAACGTATCGATAATTTCTTATGTTCCATGCTACTTTATTGATGATACCTACATGTTTTATGCACATTATATGTCGTATTTACGCATTTTCTGGAACTAACCTATTAACAAGATGCCGAAGAGCCATTCTGTTTTCTGCTGTTTTTGGTTTCAGAAATCCTAGTAACGAAATATTCTCGGAATTGGACGAAATCAACGCCCGGGTCCTATTTTTGCACGAAGCTTCCGAAGACCGAAGGAGAGTCGGTGGGGCCACGAGGTGGCCAGATGATAGGCGGTGCGGCCCGCCCTGGCCGCGCGGCCCGTCACCCGGGCCTCTCGTGCCGCCTCTTGACCTGCCCTTCCGCCTACAAATATCCTCCGTCGCGAAACCCCCAAGAGAGCCACGATACGGAAAACCTTGAGACGCCGCCGCCGCGAATCCCATCTCGGGGATTCAGGAGATCGCCTCCGGCACCCTGCCGGAGAGGGGATTCATCTCCGGAGGACTCTACACCGCCATGGTCGCCTCCGGAGTGATGAGTGAGTAGTTCACCCCTGGACTATGGGTCCATAGCAGTAGCTAGATGGTTGTCTTCTCCTAATTGTGCTTCATTGTTGGATCTTGTGAGCTGCCTAACATGATCAAGATCATCTATCTGTAATACTATATGTTGTGTTTGTCGGGATCCGATGGATAGAGAATACTATGTTATGGTGATTATCAATCTATTGTTTATGTGTTGTTTATGATCTTGCATGCTCTCCGTTATTA
Organism: Lolium multiflorum; assembly: GCA_030979885.1. NCBI lineage: Eukaryota > Viridiplantae > Streptophyta > Magnoliopsida > Poales > Poaceae > Lolium > Lolium multiflorum. The sequence continues at coordinate 290,750,573 of CM061748.1, forward strand.
GTAGAGGCTCTGGCCAAGTTTTTGCTCTTAACTCCAAGAGGGAGTATTTATGCTCGATAGTGGGTTCATGCCTTCATTGACACCTGGGACAGTGACAGTTCTAAGGTTGTGATGTGCTGTTGCCACTAGGGATAAAACATTGATTCTATGTCTAAGGATGTAGTTGTCGATTACATTACGCACCATACTTAATGCAATTGTCTGTTGCTTTGCAACTTAATACTGAATGGGGTTCGGATGATAACCTGAAGGTGGACTTTTTAGGCATAGATGCAGTTGGATGGCGGTCTATGTACTTTGTCGTAATGCCCCGATTAAATCTCACTATATTTATCATATCATGTATATGCATTGTTATGCCCTTCTCTATTTGTCAATTGCCCGACTGTAATTTGTTCACCCAACATGCTTTTATCTTATGGGAGAGACACCTCTAGTGAACTGTGGACCCCGGTCCTATTCTTTACATCGCATACAATCTACTGCAATACTTGTTTTACTGTTTTCTTGCAAACAATCATCTTCCACACAATACGGTTAATCCTTTGTTACAGCAAGCCGGTGAGATTGACAACCTCACTGTTTCGTTGGGGCAAAGTACTTGGGTTGTGTTGTGCAGGTTCCACGTTGGCGCCGGAATCCCCGTTGTTGCGCCGCATCAAATTTCGCCACCATCAACCTTCAACGTGCTTCTTGACTCCTACTGGTCCGATTAAACCTTGGTTTCTTCTGAGGGAAACTTGCCACCGTGCGCATCATACCTTCCTCTTGGGGTTCCCAACGGACGTGTACATCTACGCGCATCAAGCAAACTTCTGGCGCCGTTGCCGGGGAATTGAAGAAAAGTTACACCACAAAGATTTCTATCTCCCACGTCAACTGCACGTCAGAAGCAGCGTCTTTCCCTGGCCGGCCTCGGAGGCGGGGGGGAAGCGCTCCTGCTAGCGACCAATGGCGTGAACGAGCTCCTGGCCAACCGTGGAGGCGAGGAGGAGCACAGCCGCGCCATATCTTCGTCGACTGCTGCTGTGTGGCCTTATCTGCGCTCCTTCTGGTGCAGTAGCAGAGCACTCATGCTGCTCCTCTCGGTCGACCGTGGAGGCGAGAGAGAGAGGACAGCGGCGGTACTGCTGCTATGCACTGGAGACGGTGCCGTATCTGTATCAACTATCTCCGGTGGTTTCTCTACAAGCGCAAACACGCAGCTGGCACCATGGCCGTTGTGATCTGCAGCCGATGCGACGGCTGGTTCTCTGCCTCCAAGACGGAGGCATCTCCCTGTCCCTACTGGTGCTCGACGTCTCCTTGCAGCCAAGTGATTCGTTCCCGGTGGCGAGGAGGTTGCCAGTGGGGGTGGGTTCTCGCCGGACGGAAGAGTTCGAGCACCTTCTCTCCATTCCTTGGCGGCGACGCTTCGAGGATGCCGGCGAGCGTCGACGGTGCTGCTCCAGGACCTGATTGCTTTTTCAACTTTTGTTCTGGGGTGTGCTTTGTAAAGTTGCAGGCCTTATCTTCAAATACTACTCCCTCCGTTCTCTTTTAATTGACTCGGATTTAGTACAACTTTGTACTAAATTCGAGTCAATTAAAAAAGAACAGAGGGAGTAGGTTCTTTAGGGCGAGTATTGTAAAGGGCATGTATGCATATTGTACTCGTCACGTGTTACTCTAATATATTACCACCTCCTATTTCAAAAAAAAAGCATATAATTAAACGAGAAATGCTTTCGAATATATATTATCCATAACGAGAAAACTTTGATATTGATTCATAAATATCCCTTTTGATATTTTACTTGATCATTGCTACTGTACTCTGTACTCTGGTTCCTGAATGCAAGACGTACTTTGGTTCTGAAAACATCATACGAGTATAATTTTTCTATGATGTCAAAAAATGTAAAGTTTGACCAAGTATATACAGAATATAAGCTATCAGCAGCTATAATACGATATTGATATAATATAAAAATATATTTGATGATTTATCTTGTATATTGACTTTGAACTGTACAAATTAATACTAGGTTTTTTCTAAAATCTTGATTGACGATGAAACTTCATGTTGATTTTAACAACATTTATATGTCCTGTTTCAAGGAACGGAGAAAGTACTTCCTCTGGATGGATGATTGCCTTTTCTTCTCGGGGATCCCCTTCAAACTCAGTGGACGGGAACGAATGGACGGGAACGAAGTAAGTACTTCCTCTGGATCGATGGTTGCCTTTTCTCCTTGCCTCCTTGGGGGATCCCCTCCACGCTCAGTGGACGGGAACGAAGCAAGTACTTCCTCTGGATGGATGGTTGCCTTTTCTGCTGCGTGCTCCCCTTCAAACTCAATGGACGGGAACGAAGCAAGTACTTCCTCTGGATCAGTGGTTGCCTTTTCTCCTTTTGGATCCCCTCCAAACTCGGTGGACGGGAACGAAGAAAGTACTTCCTTCGGATCCATGGTTGCCTTTTTTCATTGGGGATCCCCTCCAAACTCAGTGGACGGGAACATATCTTGAGGTGCTTCTTGAACCCCTGGGTCTCTACGACAGCAGTCATCACTTTCGCGGACGCCATAAACGCTACACATGCCTTCTTGAGCCGTTCGCACTGGTGCTGGTCTGCCAACGCTAGTGTGTTGGTGACGGTCTCGGCATCCATCCTCTTGCACAGTTCTTCCTCGCACATGTGCTTCAGCCTATCAATGGCATACCTATCCGCCGCCACCAGCAAATGCTGCATCACCGGAGCGTTGTAGCCCCCTCCATCGTCGTCGCTGCGCGGCGGCATCGAGTCCGTGTAGATGTAGTGAAGCATCATCTCGAAGATGGTAGGCTCCATATCCATGACCTCTACGTGCCGCATATCCTTCTCTGCCATCGGACCAAATAACTGTGCTGCAAAGATTGGCGATCGCGCGGCCAGAAGGGACCTGTGCGCGCAGAACTCCTCGCCGCCCACGCTGAACGTGACGTCCGCTCCTCTTCCGTCCCCGAGCATACGCTCGAGGTGGACGGGAAGCTCCAGCGGCGGAGATTCCTTTCTGACGGTGAGGACGCACCGGATCGTGAAGCAGCCGTCGCCGACGCGCGACATCGATTTCAGCTCTGACCTGTCCGCGAACGGGATACAGCCCCAAGTGTTTGACCCCGGACTCGGATTAAACACGAAGTCGTCCAAGCTGTAGCTGCGTACCTGTTCCTGGGCTTGGCCGAGATAGCGCAAGTAGCATGAGGCTTCATCGGGGTGATGGTCCTTGTTGCTCCCGTCCGGGTAGAACATGATCTCCCAATCGTAGCCGCCGACTCTGAAGACGGGCGAGGTAACGAGCTTGCCGACGCCCATGCCCTTGAGCTCCAGGTAGTTGCTCACCTTGTAATCGAAAGTGGCGGCCACGTGCTCCATGATGCATCTCGACGTGATCTCCGGTGAGGTCCAGCTGCTGTCAGCCATGGCGGACGTCTAGGTACGTTCGTAGGAGAACAAACGTGTATGTAGTTAATCGGTCAGAATTTGCACGCGTGCGTCGTAGCATAGGCCTCTTATTTAAGATTGAGACCTAATTAAGGACGTTAATATATATATGAAGTAATGCATGGACTCTTTAAGACCTACGACAATATATAACTGTAGGACTTTTTTTTTTGCGAATAATGGAGCTTCATTAATCAAGTAACAGATTTACAATCCTTTGACAGGATATCAGCTAGAAAAGGAGGTATATAGTTTACCCACAGACACCTTCTTCTAACACTATTAGCTTTCCTAGCACAACAATGAGCAGCCTCATTGGCAAGTCTACCAACAAACAATAATTTAAAGCTAGAAAAAAACCCTCTAAGCTCCATGATTTCCTGACAGATACTGGCAATAATTGATCTGCCACCACCCGGGTCTTCAATCAGTTTGATGACCTCTTGTGCGTCAGTTTCTATCTCGACATCTTGGAATCCACGTTCAATAGCTAGTTGTATTCCATCTCTAATAGCTAACGCTTCCATGATGAGCGGACTAGCCGCATTCTCATACCACAATGCTTGCGCCCTGTTAAGAGCTCCCGTGGAATCACGGACCACAAGCCCTGTCGCGCCAGCACCTTCATTTTCAACAAAACTTGCATCAACATTGATTTTCTGGGTTCCTGGACTCGGCATCTTCCACAATGGTTTGACTTTGATCGGCTTTTTTGTCTTCCTCTTTCCCAACTAAGCAAGATCATAGGTAGTATTTACTGCCCATCGGACAGAGGCGATTATCGATCTTCGTGATTCCCCATGCCAAACTGCATTTCTTTCAGTCCAGACAGACCAACAACCACATAATATGACGCAAGCCTTAGCTTCTGATATTAGTTTCCCTTCTATCATATCGGTAGCCCAGGATATTGGGTGTAACGTAGGGATCTTAATAGAAGTCACTTTCTTTAAATCCTCCCAGAACAACTTTGCCCAAGTGCACTCAAAAAATGCATGGAAGATGGACTCTTCTTCTGCCCCACAAATTTTACAGAATGCAATTGGATCCATATGCCTCCTCTTCAAAATTTGTCTACAGGGGACAAAATTATTTATCACTCTCCACCAAAAGGATCTGACCTTGGGTGGTATTGGAAGTTTCCAAAGAACTTTCCAGCAACGATTAATATTATCACCCGAACTAGATACTGCATCAAAACCTTGCCTTATCGCGGCCAATAATTTGTAGCATGATCTCACAGTAAAATTTCCATTCTCCTCCTGCGACCATGCCCATGTATCCTCAATAAAACGACCAATCGGAATAGAGCAGATGGCTGACACATCCACCGGACAAAAATTGGCCACCACTTTTTCTTCATTCCAACAAGCGTTCTCCTCATCAATCAATTCTTTAACAAGAGTAACTTCCTTTTCTGGCAGACGAATAAGTGGACGCATACTCTGATTAGTAGGGATCCATTGATATTCCCATATATTAATAGTAGAGCCATCTCCAACACGTTTAATAATGTCTTTCTTCAGTGCTTCCCTTCCAAATAAAATGGCATTCCAAATATGGGAAGCATTTCTCTTCCTTGAAGCTGACATAAAGTCACAGTCATGGAAATATTTACCTTTAAGAACTCTAGCACACAAGGACTCAGGGTTTGAAATTAACCTCCATCCTTGCTTGGCTAACATAGCTTGATTAAAGAGCTGAAAATCCCTAAACCCCATTCCACCAGAAGATTTAGGGATAGCAATATTGTCCCATTTCCTCCAATGGATTTTCCTTTTCTGCTCATCACCACCCCACCAGAAGCGAGCAACAATACTTGTGATTTTTTTGCACATCTTCTTAGAGAGCCTGAAGCAACTCATTGAGTATGTAGGGATTGCTTGGCAAATAGCTTTTACTAACACTTCCCTACCCGGACTACTTAGAGTTTTAGGAGTCCAGCCTCGAGCCAACTTCTTTATCTTCGTAATGATATGTTCGAAATGTTCATCCGTTGATCTCCCTAGAGCAGTAGGAAGCCCAAGATATTTCTCCATTAATGCTTCCGAACTAATGCCAGACCCCAGATGTGTATCATGTTTCATATCAGCCGTGCAATTACCGCTGAAAAATACAGCTGACTTTGCTTTGTTCACTAGCTGACCTGGTAATGCATGGACTCTTAAGAACGGGCTAGCTTGATGTCAAGAATCAGCATCAGCTAACACGTCCCATATTCAGACGCAAAAGGCCTATTCTGTTCGTGATAGGTGATGTGTACTCTTGCGTACCTGTTCGGTTCACCGGCTCCAGGATCTTAATTTCAACACTTCTTTTCATTGAACATATCTAGGAACGTATCAGGTTAATGATTTCGTATCGCTTTCAATTCATTTGACAACAAATACAAGACCTTAAATTTTGAGATCATTTCTGCTTTGATGTTGTGTACTCTGCTGTTAGGACTTGTCATCAATATTATTGAAAACTTTGCGATAATGGATTGTGTACTGGCTAGACGTGATAATAATAAGAATAGTACTACCAGAATTACACTTGCCACAGAAGATGACATTCATAACAGCAAGATTACACTTTCATGGCGGAAAAACAAAAAAGGCCCTTCACTATCTTACTCTTTTACAATGTTTCATTGTACATACTGCTCCGCAAGGCAAAAGAACAGGTAAAATGTGTTGCCAAGGCACTCAAAGAATTGCTTCAATCTCCTCTCTATTTTCATATCAACTCCTCCCATGAACTCCCCCCAAAAATTAATCCATAACCCACACCGAAGTATGGTTTATAGCAAACGTTGCAAGTCCTCCCAATAAAAAGACGGACAGTGACCAGCAACTAGTAGGTGAATTAACAGGATAGGAAAAACTGCGAGTCCTCTTAGATGTGTGCCCCCAAAGCCAAGGGGTAAGCCAAGATTCTTCCAACGGAAGCGGAAATTCACATTTGTATGACACTTTACATGTATTTGCCTGGAAACATGCTGGTTGCAGAAGGAAGCATGATCGGATGAATGGCCTGGAATGGCTGCACAAGCTGTGCAGGGCTTGGCACCATCATAGGCAGGTTCCCACTTGCCATGACTGACGGAGCCCCATAGAATGGGCCAGTGCCTGGAGAGTGAACAAAAGATAAGTGGGTATGTTATGAGTGACTGAAATTTAAAAAGACTTCTCTGATCAATCGAAAACATCGAGGCTGGAGATTGCAATGTCCACACAAGTCGCCGATCATGAGTAGGATGTGTTACCTTGAAACTTTTGCAAGCTAGCTTGATATGAGTTCAACAACACAGGACGAGGCCAACCTTGGGAAATAACAGGTGTTCCATGCATAGCATCCTTCAACAAAAACCGAAAAATAGATCAGCCAAAAATAGAAACCGGAAATTTGTGTCCATGCCAGTTTATTATTTAATTCTGCATGCAGCCCAGTTTTGGTTCAAAATTCTGTGTCCAGTATGTTTACAGTAAACATCACTTATATGGAGAAAGGTTTGTTACATGGAAGAGCTTTTAAGAAGCCGGCTGGTTAAGAAACTTAAAAGGAAAACAATCATTTGATTAGCAAGTGATCTGGAACTACAATTTAAGAGTCTAAGCAACATCAGGGTCACAAGCAGTAAAGCCTCAAGATTGTGGACGCTAATATTTAATTACCTACAGCCAAAGTTTATTGAAGCAGTAAAATGTCTATTTCTAAAAACAATATCATTTCCAAAGTTGTTCTAGCTAAGACATGCTTCTACAATTCTGCTTGAACCATCCTCCTACTGAAAAAAGATCCATTTGAACCCTTTGTAAAAACAGCAATGGCTTACCTGAGGAACTGGATGAACATAAACAACAGGACTGAACTTCCCATCAAGCACCTATAATGTACAAATTATAAATGACTGGGTTCAGTTGACTCCCAGATGACAATAGGTTCAGGTACAATAAATAGACACAAATGAACAGATCTTTTAAATTGCAATTACTTACAGGCTGAGGGCTAGGGCTGATATAGGTTGATCCCGTTTGCAAGGGGTGATATGGTGTACCAAGTCTTGCAGGATCTAGCCTGCCCACATTATGCCCCATAATCTGTCATGGAAAAAGTGTAGACAGCATCTATCAGAATTCAGAATAATAATCTATTAGATTTAAAAATGTATGATATACTAAGGCAGCAAGCAAGATCAAAGCCAGGTGTATACAGTACATTACAGAACAATAAAACATAGCTAGTATTCAGATAGTGGCTTTTCAGGGTAAGAGCAGAGCTAGACCCAACATAAAGTAAATGCAGGAGTTTGTGCGTACTATCAACTTGATGCTACATGCTGGGCGTAGAAATTAATATATTAAGTCATATTTCACTTGGTATAATATGGTATTAGATCCAATTACAAGATAAAATAATCAGAATGGAGTAAATCGATGTACTTACTGATTGAACATATTGAGGTGAAATACCAAAGTTTCCAGGAGCCAGGTTATTATAATGAACAACCTTGCTGGGTAGAGATGAACTGCCTGGCAGAGAGTGACTTTGAAATACAGGTATACCAGTTGGAACTCTAGGGACAGAGTTCGAGATATAGTTTGGGTTAACAGGGGGTGCAGCTACATGTACAGGTTTGGTACTTGCCAAAGATGGAGCAAAGACCTTAGCATGTGGATTGAGTTTCGATTCCTGAAATATTGTTTAAAACAACAAATGAGGACATATAATAATGAACTGCATGTAATATATACAATGTAGTAGTGAAGATAATAAAGCATTGGAAGGTTATGAAGGCTTGTGAACACAAGTAAAAAACGGCAGTAGTACAATGCAAGATACTTTTACATGAGTGTTCAAAGAGAGTATAGCAAAGCACCCATGTAAGAGACATCTCCTCGTACGAGTATCGCTTTCTGCATGCTTAGGTTGTTGTATTTATTATATATAGTAATGAGATCTAGCTGTGTGCATAAGCACCTACGACACGTCCGTGCCTATTTAAGCATCAATGGTACAACATTAGCACATATGTACTTGCGGCAAGAAAATACACTTCTTTTACAAAGCACCTGTTTTTGTAAATGTAACTTCTATCAGTGATAATCCAAAATAAGAAATCACTAGTAGTAAGAGCAATACTTGGTGAAGAACACTCGGCTGAGAATATTTAGGTATCTAACTTTACGGTTTTGCTGGGTCTCGATCGACTGACATTTCTAAGTCTCGCTCAATTCAGAAAAGTGCAACTTCAATTTAGTGAAACATGCAACTTCATTTGTCAGTACACTGAAATTGCACTTTTCTGAATGGAATGAGACTTAGAAAATCTCAATCAACTGAGATTCTAATCATTTTTTAAATACTGAAAAAAACAAAAAAAACATTCACAACAGAGCTGACATAACAGATAAACCAGCACAACGTACATATAGTTGAAATAAGAACTCTGTACAGTAAAATACTATGTTATAGTCCAAAGGCATCGATCGCATAAGGTGAGTTGAAATAAGAACTCTGTACAGTTAGGTAAGAAGTAGACAAACTTGTTGCTGTCAGAGCATACCAAAGGAACTCACCTTAGTAGTGCTTTTGCTTGACAAGACAACTTCAGTAGATGAATTATTGACTGGTTTGGATGTTTTAACATCTGAAGAACTAGAGTTAATACTTGGAGCAATTTTCCCAATGGAGATATCAGTATCACTATTCTGACACTGCCTGCTGCACTTCTCAACCTGTCTGTGACAGAAATAGCATTAATAAAGGTCAAAAATGAATAGGATATAGTAAAAATAAGTAGAATAGATTGCTTGAAATCATGAAATGTATATTTTGAACCAGAACCATGCAATCATAAGCCATGCGTATGACAAAACGTGGGTCTGAATAACATAAAATAGTTGAAATGAGAACATACTTTGATGGAGACACATTTACAGACCCGGATGCTTTTGGATCTTTCAAATGTGAAGTTTGTGGCTCCAATGATGCTGCCATCACACCACAAGCAGTACTTTTGGCAATATCTTTAGTAGCAAGGGAAAAATCCTGAAAAAACAACAGTTCATCAACTCCCAAGGCAATGTGTTATGTGTACCATTATACTCTAAGTGCATTAAGCCTACCTTTGCAATCACTTGAACAAGATCATCTGGGCAGACAACGAGAGTATCCACAAAAGCTCCCAGAGATAGATTGGCATCGTCCTTCCCATTCACAATCTTCCGTGCTTTCTTTAGCACAACACCTGCTCAACAGAAATCCATCAGTCCAATTCTTTCTCCCCCAAAAACTCAAAGTTGTTCTCTGAAATCAGACAGCACAGAAATTATACTGCCCTAGACCCTGAAGTCGGGAAAATATAAGCAGTGGCACTAGGTGAGCAAAGGGAGTTCAGATATCACAGAAGAAACAACACAAGATCAAGGCTAATCCAGAGACACTGCACATGATCTGCCAAGGGAAAGGTATAATTTCTAGAGAACTTACAGCAGATCCAAAACAATCACGAATCAACCTTCATAAAAGGAGTAATAATATACTAATGTTCGTTCCCGGAAGGTGAAAATTCTACTGTAATTACTTTTCTGCGGATAAAAATACATTACTCCTCTGAAACTCACGACGAGGTACATAATCACACCTCAAATCTAGAGACAGACCAATATTTTAACTACTGCAATCCCTTCATAATAACCAATCGTAACAATTAACTGCGTACTACAGCCTACAATTGGATAACACAATGAAGGATAACCGCTTGATCCCGCAACGAAAGCATAGTTGTCGATATGCACACAAAATAAAAGCAATGTACAGGTGGAACTTCAACCCTCAATCGACACTAATGACTCCGATGTAATCCAACAACGGAATGCAGCGCCGTGACTGGGGACCAGAAAATGAATCAAAAACGGTACCCTGTGATCTCGACAACGTACATTTGAATCGACACCAAATGCTCAGAAGATCACCAAAATGACGCTTCAAACTAAACTCACGACGTGGACGGTACAGGACAGGGGGTGGTGAACGAAGGTAATGATAACTAAAATTGCATTGCAGGAACCAGGGCGGCTCGAAGGAATCCAGATACAATTTCCAGGGCAATTCCCACCGAACGAGAGGACCGAGATCTCGGCCGGCGGCCGCCAGAGAGCGCGACGCCGCATCAGAGAAGAGGAGCAGCACACGCCGATCTCTACCACCACCACCCGGCCCAAACGGGCAAATCCACGGCAACCTCGAACGAAACCAACAGAAGGGGGCCGGCGGCGACCGCGGCCACGTAACGAACGCGCAGATCGCAAACGCATTCTAAGAAAAAACAGAGGAGGAGCAACCGAGTTGCCTCGCGGCATCCACCCAACATCCGGATCGCGGGAGCGGGCCCCGTTCCCATGATCCCGGAACCCAACGGCGACGCCAACGGGAGCCTAGGATGAGGGAGAGGAGGAAGGGCGCGCGCGCACCGTATCCGGCGTGGAGGGAGGCGGCGTGGAAGACGCCGGCGTAGGCGGATCCGTCGCGGACCTGCACCTCGACGGGCAGGCCGACCATGCAGACCGTGGCGAGCAGCAGCGCCTCGCAGACCGCGGGCGGCGGCGCGGCCGCCGCCGGCGCCGCCTTGGCCTTTTTGGGGCGGGCCATGGGTGGAGAGGAAGAGGGGAGGCGACGAGCGGGGCGGAAAGGCGAGGGGACAAAGCGGGGAGGAAAGGACCGAGCGTGCGTGTGTCACGACGGGTCGGTCGGTCGGAGGTGGCAAAGCCCAAACGAACGACGGTGTCCGACCGGTCGGACTCGTGATGCGATCGGCTCGGGCTCGGGCGCGGATCTCGAAGCGCCCTGGTGGCGAGGAATCTCTGGGTTGTACAGGTGCTACAGCGCATGTCTCGAATTATGGCTGCCTTTCTCGTCAGCTTTGTCGCCTTGCAATTGCAGATGGCATCTCTGTCTGCATACTCTTTTCCGGTACGATCGGAATGCTTTCCGGTCGTTCGTCGACGATCTGTTTTCGGTAGAATCGTCGACTGTGGGAATTCTACTTTTAAAATCTATTTCCAACTAAAATTCTACTATTGTTTCAAAAAATACACCAATGTAGCAAAACTAACTCGATCGTAGAACAAAGTAGTAATTCACCATAAAATACACAGATCTTGCAAAAACCTCACTAGAGACCATTGTAGACCATCTACCAAACATATTGTGCTATTGTAGCAAAAAAAAAACTGCCATTGCAGCAAGACCGATCTTATTGGAGACCTCTCTAAAGGTAATGTCACCGGAGATCTTGAATCGAAACAATTATGCTATTATTATAGAAAAATCCCATAACAAATGTAACAAAAGGCTGATTTCGTAGACTAGCTAGAGACATTGCAGCAAAAAAGTTTTAATAAATTATAGCAAAATCACATAACAAATGTAGAAAAACTGATTTCGTTTGAGACATTGTAGCAAACAATTTATATTTATTCCATCCCACCAAGGTTGTCTGAAATTTGTCAAAATTTAGAGGTATTTAGATGTTATTTAGTGTCTAGATACATCTAAAATTTAACAAACCTCCGACAATCTTTGTGGGATAGAACAATTGTAGCGAAAAAATTATTGTAGCAAGATCCTTGCAGCAGGCCCCACTGCGGCTTGTATCTCCAACAAAGGCACAACTAGGGTTCGGGCCTCTATCACTACCGCCGCCCTGTATAGGCTATGTCGCAAAGGTTGAGGCCATGGCCAAGGGAGAGGTTCCCATGGGAGGCAGTGCACTCGCGGACGGTGGCGGGGTGGCTTGCAGAGGTGGAGGCCACGGCAGCTCGCACCCCTGCACCTCGCCAAGGACCTAGCCTGGAACTCATTATATTCTTCATCTCTCATAGACCAGAAACACAGCACACGCAGCCATGACCTGATAATGCTATCAAAAACAAAGCAGAGGTGTGCCTGTGATAAAAGGAGAATCCAAGACCACAAAGCAACAGCAAAAAGAAAAATTTGCAACAGGAAATGACCGGTTCAATAGTATATAATTTATAAAGCATAACACGATAGTAATAATAAAATAACAGTACATCAGGAGAGTTGGGTTGGTCAAACAAAGCATGTTTTCCAGTACATGTCTCGAGAACCGAAATGGGGCAGCAGGGAAAAGCTCTTCATAATACAACGCATAGAATGAACCTCGCCCGGAGGCAACACCAAAATCCGGAGTCCAGAAACCGTCTCTCTCTCTCTATTGACAGGCGCTAGATCATAGCTCGACAGTGCCGCATTGAAATGGGGGTTCTGCTATTTCGACAGAGATCACTGGAAAAGGAAAAGACAGTGCAGTTTTAGATTAGTACAAGTAGATGTGCCAACGGACTAAAGAGGAGAATACCCATTTGTGTTGGAGTAGAATACAATGTTAAGTTTCAAATTTCCTAGAACAAAGATGAGGTTGACAAATGATGAGGAACTTCACCTGTTGAGGTGGCTGCTGCCCTGCTGCTGGTTGTTGGTAGTTCGGATAGCCCGGGTAAGCCCCATAACCATACATGTTAGGGTCTTGAGGTTGTGCATATCCACTATAACCTTGTCCATAGCCAGCATAGTAACCACCGGCAGCAGCACCAGCACCTGCGCCCCACTGGTTGGATTCCTGCTGAGGCTGAAAATGTTGACAGCTCATAATGTTACCAACTTTAGCACTAGCATACAACTCAGACAGGATAGCAATTTAAAATATGCAAGAGATTACCTGAGTCTGCTTGTTCGAAGGGCTTCGTCCCCATGAAAGCCTCACATTCTGCCCACCAATCAAGGTACCTTGCAGCAATTGCAGTGCTTGCTCAGCAGAAGGCCTGAGTACACGGTGACAAGAGTAGCTTAGAAGAATGTACTTCAAAAATCCACACACAAGGAACAACCATAGGATTCAACAAATAACACTAACCTGTTAATGAACTGAACAAAACCACATCTCTTTCCAACAGGAATCTTGACATGGATGACTTCCCCAAAAGGAGCAAAAACTAGTTTCAAGGCATCTTCAGTGACGTTGGGGTCAAGGCCGCCAACGAATATCTGAGACAAAAGAAACCAAAACGTCAAACAAAAAATTGAAAAACAGCTAAGTGTTATACAGAAAAGTAGAACTAAGAACGCACGGTGGTATTGCTAGGATCATTGTCAGACTGAGCTCCTTGAGTATTTGTATTTGGTACTGTAAATGAAAGCAAAAAAGTGAAGGAAATACATTGTAAGACTTGTTAAATATAGAAAGTAAACATGAATGCATATCATGCAAGAGACACACAAAGTTCTAATGACAAATATAACATTGTGACTAAGGCATTGGAAAAGATAAATAAGGAATCATCAATTATCTCTCGGTGCATGTAATTAGAAATTCTCTTGATGAATGAAGAAACCAAAGGTGGCAGTTTACTTTGCATGTGTGCATTCCTGATTGAGCATTGGCCATAACTTTTATATACAAAGAAAAGAGATTCTAAAGATAGACGTATATATGTGGCATATAGGTAATCAGGAAAACAATGAACAAACAAGAAACAGACTTCAAATTTAGAACATGAATAATTTACACTTGATCTAAATGAGGCAACACATTATGCAAGAAATGTAACACCTCAACTCGATTGGTACGGCACCTATAGGAAGGAAGACTGTTGGATGCTGTTTCCAGATAGCATTAGAATAATTTGTTCTCTCCATATGTCCCGTAATATAAGACGTTATTACCAATACTCTCCTCATGTCCATATGTCCGTAATATAATACGTTATTACAACAACCTGATAACTTGCCAGACATGAGGAGAGTATTGATAATAATGTCTTACATTACAGGACAGGAGGAGTATTATTCTATTATGTGTTAAATAATCTATATTCATGCAGGGACCATTATACTAATGAAGAATGTCTTCTTGCAGAAAAAAAAAAGTAGAAACTATGTTCGATTGTTCAGAATAAACCAAGTAAAAGAACAAGAAAAATACAAAAGAAGAGGAAAGGCACCCTCAAGCATAACAATCAGGTAGCCATGAGAGTAGCTGTATAAATGTCATAGCAAAAGGCTATTGCAGCGACATGAGAGCAACATGAGATTGATAACATTTACCTCTCTCCTGAACACCAGTTGTTTTTTTATTTGCTGCTGGACCAATGCGCATAGGTCTGGAAGAACAAGGCATCCCATTCATTTCAGTCATTGCACGAGCTTGCTCTGCAGGATCGCCAAACTTGACAAAACCATAACCCTTTGGACGCATTGTCATTTTATCTGTTACAACTTTTGCGCCCTTCACTGAAGGGTAATGGACCCTGAATGTCTCTTGTAGCATGTAGTCAGTAACATCTGCAGCAAGATCCCCGACAAAAATTGTATAATCAGGGCTATCATCACGCTTTTCACCAGCACTGGCCCAATTCAGTCTGTATTGCATCTCAACATTTGGCATCATCTGCCCATTGAATGTTGTAAGAACTCGCTCAGCGGCTGCATGGCTAATAAACTCAACAAAGCCATAACCCTGAAGCTGTCCAGTTAGCTTGTCACGGATAAGCTTCACAGACTGCACCTGTAAATTGACACACAAAAAAAACATATTTAGCAAATTTATATTTGTTATTACATGGTCTTGAAACATTCAAACCCATGTGCAGAAGACACAATTGTCCTTGCAGCATCATACAAATCGTACCAAAACTCACAACTGCTGAAGAACAACAGCTAATTCATCTAGAGCATGAAAAAAATGTTAGAAAAAATAATCGCCACAAAGTAACTAACCCCCTAGAGCTCAATTTATTAGCAGCTCTCCCATCACAACTAAATCCTTCGCACCTAAACCTTAATTTTTTTTTGAGGGAACCTAAACCTTAAATCTAGATAAACGACGCGTACATCCACAAATTCAAGGGCAAGCGCAATCCAAACACAGCGCAACTGTACCTCGTATCAGACCGAGCGAGGAGAACAAATCTAGAGTCAGATCGGGATGCATACCTCCCCGGTGCTCGCGAAGCAGCCGTAGATGTAGTTCTCGTCCATCCAGTACTGGAGATCCCCGATCCAGAGCGTCCTCACCTCGTCCGCCGCCGCGGGGGCGGCCGGAGCCTGCGGCGCAGCGTAGTACTGCTGCGGAGCAGGCACCTGCGCGTAGGGCGCCGCCTGTGGAGGCGGCTGGCCCCACATCGCATGCGGCTGCTGCGGCGGGGGCTGCCCGTACTGCGGCATCGGCGGCGGGATCGCGCCCCAGTGCGGCGGCTGCCCGGTCGCGCCTTGCGGAGGCATGCCGGGGTGCGGCTGCGACGGCGGGGGCTGCTGCATCATGGCGAGAGAACGTAACCCTAGAGAGAGAGAGAGAGAGACGCACGGGGGAGAGGATATGGAAATTTCAGGGTTGCGATTTGTACACGGAGGCTTTGGACCTATTGGATTCAAATGATTTTACTGTAGGAGTAATAGAAAGTCTGGAGTATTCAAATCCTTGTACTCTCTTCCTTTCTAAAAAAGTTTCGTAATTTTTTTCTAATTACAGATAAATCTATAGCTAAAACATGTCTATATACCTTTGTATCTAGACAAAGTTGAAAACTTTCTTAGCAACGAAGGAAGTATAACAATTAAACGTGTACTTGCAATAAATGCCTCTATATACTCACTCAACAATATGTTTTGGTATATTTCTCTTTCGTGTGCAAGTTCGATCACCCTTTCACTTGTCTTATTGTCCGACGATGCTAGTAGCTAGAATGTGTGATGCAATCTCTCATGTCGTTATCCTCTAATCCACGCAAAGGGAAAGGTCGTTCCTCCCACCAACGCAAGCGGCCATCAGCACTAGTCACCACCATCACATTTCGTGATGGGGCAACAACTATTCATCGTCTCTGTAAACGCACTAGCACTACAGTCGTCATAAAGTTTCTATGTGAGTTTCTTTTCGAGTTGATGGTATAAAACCCATGAGCAGCTCAACTGACATTCCAAGAACTATGTAATCATATAACATGGTAACACATGGTGCATTTGATAGCAAATTGTTTTAGAACTATTCTAAGAATATCGTGGTTTCTAAAAATAGGGTGGCTTTATTTATTAATTAATTAATTTTGGGGGTGGGGTGCTTAGTTTTAGAAAAACTTCAATACTTTATACCGAAGCTTCCGGCTCTCAGCTCTCAAGAGTGAACAGTTCCTGAGTGGCCGTCGCCACCGCACGGGCCTCTCCGATGCCCTCTCCGCCGGATTAGCCGGCCGGAGATGGGCTAGGAGGGGCGCCGGAGTAGATAGGTCTAGGGTTAGGTTAGTTTTGGGCTCTATGCCCGGTAGTTGGAGCAGAGCTCGGGTTCATGGCGGCCAGATCCGGAGTTTTCTAGGGTGTCTCTCTCTGCTGCTTCTGCTCCTCCGGTCGGAGCTGGCGGCAGAGAAGGAGACCACAATCTCCTTCAATAAAGTTTTGGTCGTCTACCGCACCAAGATGCACGAGATCCTCGACGTGGAGCTCCTCCTGGCCAACCGTGGCGGCGAGGAGGAGGGGCGCTGGGTTGAGGGCTGCAGTTCGGTGGAGTTTCTCCTGGATGGCCGTGGAGGCGAGGGGGGAAGCTCTACTGGGCTTCGTATACCGCATCGACGGTGTGGAGGTCGGGTGGATCTTGCGGCTGCCGATGCAGCAGTGGCTCCCTCCTCTCTCGTCATCGTGGTGGTGGCGGAGGAGAGGTTGAGGCGCGCGTTGTTCGTGTCTGCCCGCTGCGTCCGCAGAAGGGGAGTTTGCAGGCTTCTCGTCGGAGGTTTCTCACAACGCTGCTGTCGCCGTATCTGATGGCCGAAGGGCAGCCCCTCCACCCTTGGAGGATTTTTACGGCGCCACTGTCGCCGTCTTTCTTGGCCGTAGGGCGGCCCCTCCATCCTGAGCCGGCGCTTGTTCATCGTCTGCAGGACTTCTTCAACCTCCAATCAGCTAGACGGAGGCTCATTAGCATCGTCGGAGTTAGCTCCCATCTCCATGCCCCAAGTGGTTTCGTCCCCAGCGGCGTGGAGGTTGGCTCCGACGAGTTCGACGGTGGTGGTTTTGGAGTTGGCCTTGATCGCGTTTTCTTTTGGCGGTCAAAGGGCCTTAGTGCAAAAAGTTTGGGTCGATTTGTAATTTTTATTTTCTCCATGGCCCTTTGTGTAATTGTAACTTCACCGCTGATAATGAAGCTCTAGGTCCTTCGGGACCTCTCCTGTTAAAAAAAATACTTTATACCATGGTATTAGCAAAAGTTGTAGTTTTATTTTGCACGTTGTAGGAAAATATAGATCTACTGCTCTATAAATGTCATATCAAAAAACATAGAACACAATAGTTATGTAAAATGGTGATGAAGGTACTTCTTAAAAAAATATAAGCAATCAACCATGTGCGATGAATTTGATAGGATTCGCCTTAAAAAGCTCCAAACATCAACGTGAAACTAAACTTTGAAAAATCAACCAAACTATGAATCGATTGTGGGAATGAATTACAACATTGATGTACATCTTTTTGAGGGGTGCTTACCTCGAATCAAGGCATGGTTGTATGATAGAAGGGAGTAAGTATAAATAGATTAGATAAGCACAAACACCTGCATAGAGTTACTTGCTAAGGGAGATCCTTTTTACACTCGCTAGAAGCTAGTCCTGGAAAAATCGGTTGTTTTGAGTATTCCTCCCTATTAGAGTCCTTGGGTTGCTTTATGTGTACATATTTATTTTTTACACTGGAAACCAAATAGGCCATATTTGGGAGCGTAATTGGAAATTTGTAGGCAAAATGGCCCAAGTGCATGCATCACCTTTGTTATGATTTTGACATATCTATGCTTGTTATAATCCGCTCGGAGAGTCAGATTTTAGCCATGACAAAAACATTTTTTCTTTGGAAACCAACAAAAAAATTCCTTCAAATAGAGGGAGAGGTAGAGGGAGAGAGGGACAGAGAGAGAGGGAGGGAGGGAGAGAGGGAGGAGGGGGGAGAGGGAGAGAGGGAGAGAAGACAATGGCTATCTTTGATGCATGACAATTTGTTTGGCAAAGATGGTGGTGACCAGCAGAGTCAGGTCATAGCATTGGTTTTAATAGTCGCGTTTGCGGGTGTGTCCGACTGCAGTGGAGCCATCGGTGGTGAGGATGGCACATGAAGAGTGTTCTTTATCGGAGTCATGAAGGGTGTTCTTTGCCGGAGTCTCGATGGCACAAACCATGCATATTTGCCCTTTTATGATCCTTGTTGACTGTGTGTTGTTCATTGTTTGGCATAGGCCAATGTGAGATTTGTGCAAGGTTGGCCAATGTGAGATTTGTGCAAGGTCCTTCATAATCGCTTATGGTCGATTGCGGTTAGTTCTCTTCATTACTAATAAAAATATAAAGGAAAAAAGAACCAACCTGAGATTAGGTGGTTACGAAGATGGTTGCACCTCCAGCCACCAAAGTTCAAACTCCAAAACCCCATGTTTGATATATGTGTGTCTCATAAAGACGGAGAATATTCTGAGAGACGATGTTCCCGTCAACATCAAGGCATCTGTGATAACTTTGTCAACATCAAGGCATCTGTGATAACTTTGTCAATTTCAAGATCTAATTCACCGGTTCAGTCTTTCGGAAGTGCTCACAAGGGCGCTTACGTAGGAGAGAACCTTGGGCAAAAAAATAGGCTTTGCTTTATGGTATAGATTAGGAATTGGAAGGATGGGAAGGAAGAAATCAAGGTCAGGTAATCCATATAAGCCTGTTCATCCGCCAGCCAGTACAAATAACCGCTCCGGATCAGAATTGAGATTTTCTTTCATTGCCGTTATAATAAAAATGGCCAATTCTTTTGCCTCTTTCATAAATACTTTCCTTTATTACCCAAACAAATTTTGACCAGGCGAGGAACCAAATACGAAGGAGAACGGACTCGAACTCAAAACAAACTGGGTTGTCTAATGAAAGATAATCCAATACAAAAGTAACAAAAAAAAAAGGAACAAGAAATAGCCGGTACAATATTATAGCATAATTCAACAGCAGATCACAATAATAAGTAATAGTAAATCAGGACAGGAGGTGAACAAAGCATTTCCGGTGCATATCTGCAGAATCACGATGGGAAAGTTCATAATACAGCGAGAATAAACCTTGCCCAGGGGCAATCAAAATCTGGAGTCTAGGTACCGTCTTTCTCTATTGACAAGGGCTCGAATATAGTTTGACAGTGCCTTGAAATGGGTTCCAGCGTGTCTCCACGACCCAACAGGCATCACTGCAAAAAAAAATGACGAAAACATGGCACAGCTTTAGATTAGTCAGCAAAAGTCATGGTTATCACTGCTATTGACATGTTGGAATCATGCTGAAATAGAATTCAGTGTTGAATTTGCAACTCTCTAGAGCTAGATATGCACTAAGATCAATCTAGGAACTTCACCTGCTGTTGTGGTGGCTGCTGCGCCGCTGCTGGTTGCTGGTAATTGGGGTACCCTGCATAAGCTCCATAACCATACATGTTAGGGTCTTGAGGTTGTGCATATCCGCCACCATAAGCCTCATAACCTTGTCCATAGCCACCATAGTAACCACCAGCACCAGCAGCTGCCCCCCACTGGTTGGATTCCTGCTGCGGCTGAAGATGTTTAAAGATCGCAACGTTACTTACTTTAGATAGAATAAACAACATGTACAGTAAACAACTTTCAGTATGCAATAATTGACCTGAGCCTGTTTATTCGAAGGGCTTCGTCCCCATGAAAGCCTCGCATTCTGCCCACCAATCAAGGTCCCTTGCAGCATTTGAAGAGCTTGCTCAGCAGAAGGCCTGAATATGCATTGAGAAGAGTATCTTAGAATAAAGTACTTTAGACGTGTGCAGAAGGGAACAAATAAGGAATCAGTAAATAACATCAACCTGTTAGCAAACTGGACGAAACCACATCTCTTCCCAACAGGAATCTTGACATGGACAACTTCCCCATAAGGAGCAAAAACTTGTTTCAAGGCATCTTCGCTGACGTTGGGGTCAAGGCCACCAACAAATATCTGAACTCAAACAGACTAAGTCAACAAAAAACTGAAAACCAATTAAGATGGTACAGAAAAGTAGAACTAAGAACGCACGGTGGTATTGCTAGGATCATTGTCGGACTGAGCTCCTTGAGTATTTGTATTTGGTACTGTAAATGAAAGCAAAAAAGTGAAGAAAATACAATGTAAGACTTGTAAAGTATCAAAGGGTAAACATGAATGCATATAATGCAGGAGTTTATAAGTCATCAAAATAGTAACATACACTACACAGTGATATTCAAACAGATCCAGACATTTTATATCATATACAATGAGAACAGTAGCAGGAAACTGGCAGCAACTACATTGTCTCAACAAACAAGAAGTGGTTAGGTTAAAATACACTACACAGTATTATTCAAGCGGATCCAATACATTTTACATCATATACATTAAGAAGAATCACAAGCACAACAGAAGCAAATTGAGAGTAACAAAATTGGCTTGGCAAACAAGAAGAAACATTTCTTAAGGATTGTATTAAGTTTAATAAGTAAATATGAAGCCAAAAGGCGCCAGGCTGAACGTGTGCTGAATAGACACTATACATGGATGCCAAATTGCATTACCAAATTAAAAATGCAATGAAGTGGCCAAATATTTACTAGTAAGACAATAAGTCGATACAAATCAAAATATAAGTTAATATAGTCATAGCAAGGATAAACATAAACGTACTTAAAGTGCTATGCGCATAAAACATGCTAGGTTTAAAACATAAAATATTAAACATAGTGAACTGCCTAAGTCTAAGGTTCAACCATTGATTCCATATTCAGTTTGTCAGATTTGAAATCACAAGCGAAATGAAAAGTTGCAGCTAAAGCTGTCATACTGCAAAAAGTAAGTTGTGAGGCAGCATAAACATAAAGTCGCCTGAGAACTTGTTAGTTCTCAGTCACCTCTCTCACCATTGGATTTACCTCGCGATTCATGCAATGTGAGAGTTACACATGAGTTGCAACTAGGTAGCAGAGAATTTAATGAATTGCAAATAGGTTATAACTGAGAATTTAATGAGTTGCAACCGAATTAGTACAAGTTTTAGAAGTTGCAACTGAGAATTAGCACATGATGTCAGCCGACTGAGACATAACAAGTCCTCAGGCGCCTGAGATCTAGGCGCTGCCATAAAAACTTAGTAGCAAAAAGCAATAAAAAATTAAACCCAAAAGGTAACAAAGAATTACTGACAAAAGGTGATGTTGTTTGGTTATATATGAAATTCTCTTTGCAAAAGGGATTCAATCACCATAAAGTCAGCGGTAAAAAAACAGACCAAAGTTGATTAGACACAAATAAAATGTGCTGCAAAGATATATACATATAAATGCAATAGATCCTGCAGTAACCAGGAGAATGACATAAACAGAAGAACCAGAAATGGATTTCAAATTTAGGACATAAATGATTTACACTGACCTAAATGAGGCCACACATTACACAAGAAATGTCACGGCTCAAGTCAATTCCAGGGTTCCTATATGAAGAGAGCCTGTTGACATCCTGCTTCCAGATAACATGAGTTTCATGAGTGTATTGTTTTCTATTGTTCTAATTCTATTGCATTAAATGATCCAAATTCACGAAGGGGAATTACAATAATGAAGATTGCCTTTTTCATAAAAAGGTTAACACTTGATATCAATTTGTTCTGACACAAACAAGTAAAACAGCAAGATAAAAATCACAGAAGGTAAAGGCACCCACAGCTACAAGCGTAGTAATCAGGTACCAATAAGAAGCAACTAATGTATGTGATAGCAAATAACGAATGCAGGGACATGTCATTGACAATATTTACCTCTCTCCTGAACACCAGTTGTTTTTCTATTTGCTGCTGGACCAATGCGCATAGGTCTGGAAGAACAAGGCATTCCATTCATTTCAGTCATTGCGCGAGCTTGCTCTGCAGGATCACCAAACTTGACAAATCCATAACCCTTTGAACGCATAGTCATTTTATCAGTCACAACTTTGGCGCCCTTCACCGAAGGGTAATGGACCCTAAATGTCTCCTGTAACATGTAGTCTGTAACATCTGCTGCCAGATCCCCAACAAAAATTGTGTAATCTGGGGTGTCATCACGCTTTTCACCAGCACTGGCCCAGTTGAGCCTGTATGCCATCTCAACATTTGGCATCATTTGCCCATTGAATGTTGTAAGAACTCGTTCAGCGGCTGCATGGCTTACAAACTCAACAAAGCCATAACCCTGAAGTTGCCCAGTTTGCTTGTCACGGATAAGCTTCACAGCCTGAACCTGCGAGGTTCACGGAAAGATCGTATTAAGCAACTTTGCATATATTTTACATGGTCTGCAGAACCTCCACATCAATGTTAGGCGTTAGCTAGAGAAGGTAATCACAGCTAAATCAACTGGAGCTTTTTTTGTTAGAAAAAAAATCGCCACAGAGTAACAAGTAATTTCCTCCAACTTGATTCCTTAGCGGTTCTACCAACAAAACAAAATCACCAATCACCTAAACCTTACACCCACTAGTTCGGGGACAAGCGCGACCAAAATTACGCTCGACGGAAGAGTAAATCTCGTATCAGATCGGGACACATACCTCCCCGGTGGCCGCGAAGCAGCCGTAGATGTAGTTCTCGTCCATCCAGTACTGCAGGTCCCCGATCCAGAGCGTCCTCACCTCGTCCGCCGACGCGGGGGCGGCCGGAGGAGCCTGCGGCGCGGCATAGTACTGCTGCGGAGCAGGCACCTGCCCGTAGGGCGCCGTCTGTGGCGGCGGCTGGCCCCACATCTGCTGCTGCGGTGGCGGCGGCTGCGCGTACTGCGGCGGGGGCTGCCCGTACTGCGGCATCGGCGGCGGGATCGCGCCCCAGTGCGGCGGCTGGCCGGTGGCGCCCTGCGGAGGCATGCCGGGCTGCGGCTGCGACGGCGGGGGCTGCTGCATCATGGCGAGAGACGGTAACCCTAGAGATGGAGAGAGAGAGAGGGGAGACGGGACGGGAGAGGAGAGGAGATGGGGATTTCAGGGTTGAGATTTGTCCGTGCACAAAGAAATCCTCTTATTACCCGTGCACAACTCGCGCTGGTGTCCTTGTCCATCTCTTCCGAATCTTTTCCTAATTACTCTCAAGTACAATAATATTCAGTCGATAAAATATTACTCCCTCCGTTTTTCCTTTCTATGTTTTTTTAAATTAGTTTTTTTTTGACACAAAGCCCTCTAGCGATAGACAAAATAAGAAACTGAAAACAGATCTCGGAAATACATGATCAGATCGGTTTGATTTTCTGAGGAAGGGGTTCTTTGCAAAGAAAACATAGCTTTACTCTTATATTCTGAAACAATTGCGAAAAAACAATAGGCATTATAGAAAGAAACGAAGGGGGTATAAGTTTGCTTAGTTGGAAGAGAGATTAGGAGAGAGAAGAGAAGTACAATAACCAGCTCTAGCACGTGCTTCTATGCACTATGTGAGACTAAAAGATGAGTCATGTATTGTAAAATGTACTATACTCTTATAGCTTACTATTGTACATGCTAGTTACTCCATCCATTCCTATTTAATCGACGCGAGGTAGTATAAGTTAACTATAGATGATGTGGCAAACTGTTATAGTTGGCTATCGGCCACACTATTGTTCTTGCTCTAAGACTAGTGTCATTGTCCGCTTTGTTTAATTAATTGGCGAAAGTTTATTGGATCTAAGGCATCTCCACCGGACGGACCGAAAACGTCGACCCAAATAATTTTCGTTTGTGTTTTGGGTTGGCCGTCAGACAGTTTGGAGGTGCATGTCTAGCCTGCTACAACAGCACGCACGGCGATGCGACCAAACCGATCCGCGTTGGCTTTGGCCAGGCCTGGCTAGTTGGCCATTGTCTTTCAAATAATATTTTTTACGAGCAAGAAAAATTAAATTATATAAAAGTAAATATTGTTCAAATAATAATAGTTCATAATCACACACCACATAGTTTTACAAATAAGTCAACTTAAATTGAACATCGAATATCAAACCATAAATTGCAAGGGCCAAAGCAGTAGGGGACAATTTCTGAACCATATATATTCAAACCACAATTCTAATCGGATTTACAATCAATTCTCCCATATATTCATTGATACTATTACAATTTGCAGGGAAGCAGTATTGTTTAGTACCTCTTAATTTTATAGGATAGAGGAGGCATAAATCAGCATGTCATCTTCCAAACTTGGTGTAATTTTCTCTTAATATGCGTTCTTTAATTTTCGTGCCAAAAACTATAAAGCTTATATTTAGGAATGGAGGGATTAATATTTAACGTGCGTTGCACGTGCACACTTACTAGGAAATAAGGGAGCAGGACCCGACCAGACGGCGGTGGAGAAGCAGGTGAGCGGGGTGGCTGGCCGCTAGAGAAGTGATGAGAAAGAAAGGGGAGTGAGACGGGTGTGTGCGTGGGCAGTGTGTGGGGGCAGACGAGCACTACGTGAGTTTCAACGTACAAGTCGTCTTCGTGTTTTATTAACGCTAAGTGAGATTTGTTTAGTATATAACTCCCTCCCTTTTAAATTAATTTCACGTTTCAAATTAACAAAGTTGTGTCAATTAATTTAAAACAGAGAAAGTATAATAATTATTATTGTTTTTATTGGATAATATAAAATTAGGTATCACCAAAACATTGTAATCATCATTGGATAATATCATATGGTAACAAATGTTATATGAAGATGTGTGTGGATCGCGTGTCACATGTGGTTCTCACATGGTACTAATTAGGCACATTAAAGTGGCTCGATAGCTAAAAAGGAAATAAGACTTGGAATAAAAAATTGTTGTTGATTATAATACGTGCGTGCACGTGCACCTTTACTAGTGGTGTATAAATGGGAGAAGATCGTGACGAAGCTACAGGCTGGGGCTGGAGGGTCAGTGACGTAGTGGTGGGATGGAGATTTTTTTTGTTTCTTGGCTTTTTGTAGATCGCTTACCCCGCTAGAGATGGATCAGCCCGTCTCCTTCGGAAGCAAGGCAGTACAAGTGCAATGGAGTGAAACTTGGATTTTACTTTGGTGAGCTATTGACCATCCAGGGCCGCACATTATTAGAAAACGGACCTATTGTTCCAGTTGAGAAGAGTCTTTAGTTCTGGTTTCTCAACCGGAACTACGAAATCGGGACTAAAGCTTCACTCTTTAGTTCTGGTTGTGTTACAAACCGGATGTAAAGGCCCCCCACGTGTGTCTCGGGCGTGCGCCGGGGCGGAGGACCTTCAGTCCCGGTTTGTAACACCAACCGAGACTAAAAGCCATTATGTCTATTTTTTATCCAATATTTTTCTAATTTTTTCCACTTCCTTCTTTTCTAGTGTTTCTAGAATTTCTAGTATTTAAGTTATTTGATAAGTTTAGTCTCTAACTATACTTAACTAGATGATGCCCCGCGCGTTGCTGCGGGATTTATAGAATATAATGTTGCGCATACAAATTTTGTGAAGGGTTTCTCTTGAAAATATAAGTATGGTTTATTTCTACAAATAAAAATATATGAGCAAAGAGTGATGGATAGTCAATCCCATAATCCATGCAGATTTTAGTGCTAGTTAAAGGAAGTGGCTTTAATCAAAGCGTCAAAGTCACCTAAATGAACAAAGCTGCTACAGTAATGCAAACTCAGTAACAAAAAGATGATCATGCTATATATGTCCTAACTGGTGGAAAAATAAACTGAATTACACATGCATTTAGCGGACAATTATGGATTGGTAACACTCCACAAATGTCAAAAAAAAAAAACCTAAAGAGAGTATTGATGCCATTGCAAACTGAAGTGTTGCAGTTACAAAATTTTGATGAGATCGGTTGAGTTGTCCTAACTAAATGATTGCAAAAGCATTGTCAATCTGCACAGATTATCTTAGAGGATTCTGCCGCACTCAAAGATTGCCAGTTATTGAGAAGATGCTTTTGAGGTCTCACTGAAAATTGTCAGTTTTTTGCATGGAATGGTATTGCCCCAGATATTAGGATATAACTGTATTTACAACAGACAGACTGAAACAACAAAAGGGTTTATCGGCTGAAAGATAGTTGTGCATAACAAAGTATACACCAAGCTTGGCAGGTTGTATGCGCACTTTGGAAGAAGAATACATGAATAAACTACATGGCATAAGATATATGGTAGTGTGTTTGATACACTCACTGGAAAAATTCTTTTCAAATTGCACGGTCATGCATGGGGCTTTGGGAAAACAGTGCAAGTTGACAATAGTACATTGCTAAAGCGAGATGACTGACCTGCTTCGATTTTCATTGAAAAACTGGTCGACATATATTAGAATGTAATCTGCACAATGGACAGGTAAAGCAATAACAAAAGTGTAGATCAAAGAATCTCTCAACAAAATCAGTTGCGCCGATCTGGAATTCTGGACAAACTATAGCAGCACAGGTATATAAAGATCAAGTAGAAAACCATGACTAACCGAAGTGACCTGCAAAGTGGCTTTTGAAAGATGATTAAGAGGACCTTCAGGCTGTTTGGTTTCATATAGGAGAAATAGAAGGTTGTTTCATCTAGTCCATGCACCGATGCTAAATTAGCTACCTGGGGAAAAACGGAAACACATTATGTAGGATATAGGAGTTAAATGAAGGATGTACTTCTGAATTTCGCATCTAGCATAACTCCATCTGTGCCATAAAAAATCCTCTGTAATTCAATCAACGTAATCAACAGAAAATGGGAAAATGATCAACATGCAACTAAGGATACTGTGTCAAAGTAGAGGGGGAATCTTGGCTAACCTGAAATTGCAAGGTGACTGAAGTGGTCCGCCGGCAAGGGAGAGGGTCTCAGAATCTTCTCTTCCAACACGCGCAGTAGCAGCCGGCTATACCAGGTTAGCTACTTCGTAGCAGCAGCAGAGGGGATGGGGATTTCTGAGCAATCCTAGGCTGAGAATTACCCTGGCATGTGGATTTCTTCTCATCTTGAGCCAGATGGAACCTCACAAAAACAAAATTTGGAGTCACCCATTGAAAAAGCCAATAAAGGTTAGAAGATTGAGGTGAGAACTCACCATCTCCGAAGAATTGGTCACCAAGATGTGGCGAATGTTAAAAATCAAACTGGGTCTTTTAAAGGCGAAAAGAAGGATGGTCAGTTACCCCTTCGTGGAGAACGTGGACTGGTGGACTGCTCCCACTTTTCTGCTTCCAGCTGGGTTCAATTCTTTGTAGAGAATTTTGGCTGCAATTTATGGCGGGGCGGTGATGAGCTAGGAAGTGGAACGGAACAGACAGAAATAATTTGTTTTTATGAGGGAAGGGCAAGCAGAAAGATGAATGAATAGCCAGTGAAAGGAAAAATTAAATGGGCGCTAACTATTAGAGCATCCCCACTCGTTGGCGCTCCCCACGCCCAAATCCGGCGAAAGTTTCGTCCGGATTGGAGGAAGATTTGGCGTGGGGAGTAGTAGTTTCCCAGCCGCGTGCCCAGGCGAAGTCGATGATGCGAATTTAAAAAACGGAAACTTGACAAAATACGGCTAAAAACGGGTGAATATAGACTAAATTTAATGATATTTATGACATAACGGGCGGAGTTCATACATAGAGGCCGAATTCGACTATATTTCGAATTCGGCTAGGGAATTCAAATGCTAATTTTAAAACACGGCGGTCTACATGCCGAAATGGCGGTAGAACACCGTGTCGCCGCCGTCGTCGTCGGAGCCGTCGTCGTTGACCTTCGGCTGCGCGGCCGGCTGCTGCTGCCCTGGCGGCGTCTCCCCACCCCGGATGGCTTGTACCATTCGTCGTCGGAGGACTCGAGGTCGACGACGGGGACAGCGACGCCGGATGGAGGTGTCGCAGGACGGCGGTAGCGCGCGACATCGTCGTTGGCGGTTGGAGCGCGGCGGCACGCGGCGAGTTGGCGTGCGGCGGTCCGCCGCCGCGCTCCGCCTCGGCGCTCCCGCGCTGCTGCGGCGTCGTCCGCGCGCTTCTCCTCCTCCATGTCCTTCGGCGACCTGGCGATCGCCGCCATCGCGGCGTCCTCCGCGCGCTTCGCCTCCTCCTCGGCGAGCAGGTTTGCGGCGGCCTCTTTCCTCTTCCGGCCGCTCGCGGCGCGAAGGCTGGTCGCGGATGACGAGGGCGCCGCTGCTGCGCCTCGTTGGCGGCGGAGACGCCGGCTCCTTCTTGACGCGCACCGGCGTCGAAGGCGACATCGTCTCCTCCCTCTTCATCGGCGCCAAGGATGACCTCGGCGCCGAAGACGACGAGCTGGCAGCCATGCGCCGTGGCTGCCAGACGTTTCCCCGGCGGCGGCTCGCCGATGCCCTCGATGGAGGGGCATCGTGAGCACCGGGAAGTTGCCGCCTCGATGTGCTCGAGGACGGCCTCGACCGGCCCGCGCTCCACCAACGTTTGCGGCCCGCGGAGTTATTGCGCGGAGGCGGAGGCGGCGGGCCGTCGTACGAGGCGAGCTCCCGCTCCCACCGCCGTAGGAAGTACGAGTTCCACGCCATGTAGTTGTCGGGGTGGTGGCATGGCTCGGCGCGCTCCTCATCCGTCAAGGTCATCCGCGCCTCCTCGATGGCGACGTCGAGGAGTTGGACCCGAGGCGGCGGCGGGATTGGTACGCCGCCATGACTTAGACGCCACCCACCGCCGGGAGGCCTCGTGTCCGGCGGGCAGGGGTACCCCTCCTGGTGGAGGAGGTGCCCCTCCCACGCGTGGAGCGAGCGGCGGGGGAAGCCGTTGTTGGCTGCGCCGTCGTCGTCGGAGAACGCCATCGTCGGAGAGTAGAGGGAGAGTGGAGGGAGAGTGGAGGGAGAGTGGAGCACGGGGCGCCTCGCGGCGAGCGGAGCGGCGTATAGGTGCGGCTCGCGCGGGGGATTAATGCCGCGTGGAGTGCGACGCGTCCGCGGCGAGCTGACCGGCGGCAGCCTTTAGTGCGCGCGGAAGACGATGCGTGCGCGGAAGACGACGACATTAACTCGCCGCGTGGCCCGCGAATGCAGACCGGCGGCGGCTTTTACGCGCGGAAGACGATGCGATGAGGACGACGATCGGTTTCTCTCGCCGACAAGTTGGGGCCACACGCGCGGGAAGTTTCCTCGGTATTTCCCGCTTTCTTTCGTCCGGAGTCCCCGAGCGCTCCCCGGGAGGCCGGGGATGGCGTGGGATCGCCGGATGAATTCAGGCCCAAATCCGGACGAAATCGAGGAACCGGGGGCGCGACTGGGCCGAATTACGCCGTCCGGATGGAAAAAAGGCTCGTCGGGGGGACGAGTGGAGATGCTCTTACGGTGGGTGGGCTGCGCGCTGCGGGAAGGAAAACTATGGCTGGGCAAATAAAAGGGGTGACGTGGATGCACCACAGCTCAAAGAAATCTGGTAATGGGGCACTCCTATTTAGAGATAAAAGATCTCTAGTAAAATTATTTACTTGTGGTCAACCTTCCCACTCGGTCACCCACTCACCCATCCTCCCACTACTCTACCACGCTAGAGATGGATCCCCCATTTCCTTCGGAAGTAAGGCAGTACAAGTGTAATGGATCGAAACTTGGATTTTACTTCAGTGAGCTATTGACCATCCAGAGCCGCACACTAGTAGAAAACAGGCCTATTATTCTGGTTGAGAATGGTCTTTAGTCCCGATTTCCCAACTGAGACTACGAAATCGGGATTAAAGCCCCACTCTTTAGTCCTGGTTGTATTACAAACCGGAACTAAATGCCCTCCACGTGGCCTGCGGACGTGTGCGGCGGCGGAGGACCTTTAGTCTCGGTTTGTAACAACAACCGAAACTAAAGGCCGTTATGTCTATTTTTATCCAAAAAAATTCTAATTTTTTTGCACTCCCTCTTTTTTTGTATTTTTTTCAGAATTTATAGTATTTGAGTTTTTTTTAAGTTTAGTCTCTAACTCTACTTAATCTCTAGTAAACTTACTTACTTGTGATCAACCTTCCCACTCGGCCACCCATCCTCCCACTACTCTAGCACTACCACGCTTAACTTCTGAGTTCCTTCTATCCTGATTCCAAGTGCTTTGCGCGTATGTTATTGATATTACTATCATATCAATCCTATTAACATCTTGGTCACAATGTCACACTTTTTTGTTGTTTGAATTCCAAATAGTTTTTTTAATTAACAAAATTAATGATGTAATAATAATCTTGAATAAATAAATAATATCTTTTTTTTTGCAAAACCTAAAACCTGAAAATTTTCATATTTCCCTTTGGAAGTTTGAGAATCTAAAAATTGATCTACAAAAATAAATATCCATGACGAAGATTCTAGTTTTATTGTGCAATAACCCCATTTCGAGGCGACCGGCCCAATTCTTCTAATACTATGACCTATTTTTTGTTGGTCATGCTCTTATGACCTATTATAACAAAAGCAAAAAGGTAAAGTGTATGGATTCACCACTTTAAATGAAAAAATTAGGGATAGATGATGCGGGAACTCCTACTTAATGTAAAAAAGATCTTGGTTTGGCAGCTAATTAGTGGTAATGTTACAAGTAACGGCCAAGTGGAAGAACAACCCTACCCTGGACATGTTCTTTTCTTCATGTGGCGAAAGTCATTAGAAAAAGACCACATAGTTTTTCATGCAATCTTGCTTAGATGATAGGTTGCATGTGGCACTCGCCACCCTTACTGGGTTCTTTGTTATTCTTCAAGGCATGTCAAGAAAAATCCACTATCGGTTTTGGATAATTCTACATAGATCTCTCTAAGAAAAACATCCAAAATAAAGCTCTGACGAAAAGGCTATTATTCAATGGGACGATGATGGTTTATAACAATTTATTGTCCTTTTTCAACTACAAAGACTGCTGAGCACAAGCAAGGCTCAGGAGAACATTGTCCCTCCCCCACACCAAGATAAAAGCACATGTGGACACACTTAGATTTATGGCTGGCATTTAGTGTGATCAATAATCTCATCGAGGTTACTTGTGCTAGTTCCCTAGAGCTTTGCTTTATTTTCATCCGATGAACTATGTCATGTTGTAGTGTTCTGGTGTTGGCTTGCCCACTGGATCCAAAATATGATTTGTATGAGATTTTATTTATATAGCCAGCAAATAAGCATTTGATCTACAAATGGTTCTAAAATAAGGATTTTTCATGAGTCCTATCTTCTTGCAAGCCACGTGATATTATATTTGCCATGAAGGAATTGGAGTCATCGACATGTATATGTGGAGGGTATGGGTATTCTATGAGGTGGCAAAGATCCAAAGACCAACTATCTAATATTTGGTTGGATGCCGGTAAAAATCTATTCATATTGGTATGGAGTAAGAATTTTCCCATCGTATTTGGGTGGTACCATGCGATATTAGTAGTTCGGTACTTCCTCACCTACAAGATATACCTCTTAAATTTTGGTAGAGCTAAGAACTAGTGTGGATATATGGGTTGAAAATGACACTTTGCTGGAAAAATAGCGACATTACAAAAAAAAAAGACCATGCCCAAGATTGGGAGTGAGCTAGATCCCGACGATCGCATGCACCTACATGAAATAATTGGAGAATATCTCTTAATAATTAGTGTCAAACTATGGATATAAGCTATGATGGAAAAAACTTCAGCATTGCCACAAGTAGGCATGGCAAAAATTGGTGAGTGAGCTAGCTCCACTACAAATAATCAAGTTTTTGGCAACAAATTCCATATCGGTATGTACATTACTCCCAAAATATTGGAATTTGCTGCCATGGACTATTTGTGGCAGTGCGGTCATTTTTCCATCACAACATTACTTATAATCCATATTTGACACTAATTCTTAGGAGATGCTCTCCCTTTGTTTCATGTAGCTGCATGCGATCGCTAGGATGTAGATGACTCCTCAATCTTGGGCATGATCAATTTTAGGAAATGTTGTTGTTTTTCCAACAATGTGTTATTCGTGACCCATATATCGTCACTAGTTCTTAGCGCCACCCGTATTGAAGAGGTATATATTGTATATGAGGAAGTTCCATACTACTAATATCTCATGATACCACCCAATTATGGTAGGAAAAATATTATTCCATATAAATTATGAACAAACTTCTCGTCATCCAACCAGATATTAGATAGTTTGATCTTTGGATCTTGGCCACCTCAGAGAGTACCCCTGCCTTCATATATACATGTCTCTGATAACTCTAGTTCTTTCATGGAACGTACAATACCAAGTGGCTTGCAAGAATAGAGCAATCATGGAGAATCCCTATTTGATATCTTTTTTATAAATCAACCGCTTATTTGATGGTGATAAAATAAATCCCAAACATACCAAAGTGCGGTACAAGTTTTGGATCGACTGGGCAAACCACCAATAGAACAATACAAAGTGACATAGTTCGTCGGATGAAAATAAAGGAAATCTCTAGGGAACTAGCACAAGTAACCCTGATGAGATTATTGATCACAGTAAATGTCGTCCATAATTCTATGTGCTCTCCCCTATGATTTTATCTTGGTGTGGGGTAGGGACATGCACTCCCGGGCCTTCCTTCTGCTCAGCAGTTTCCATAGCTGAAATCAGACAATGAATTGTTATAAACCATCACCGTCCCATTGAATAAAAAGCCTTTAGTAGGACCTTTATTTTGGATGTTGGTATTAGCGAGAGTTGTGTAGATTATCCACTATCGGTAACGGGACTGGCATGAGATGCCTTGAAGAATATCAAATTACTCAGAAAGGGCGAGAGTGCCACACACAGTCCATCAGGTAATCAAAAATGCATGAAAATCTATGTGGTCTTTGTCTTAGGGCTTTCGCCGTATCACGAAAAGACCATACTGAGGGTACTGGTTTTCTTGCACCTAGATGTCACTTGTAATATAATCATACCACTAATTATCTTCCAAATGAAGATCTTTACCTTTAGTATGATCTTAGATTTCCATATCTCTTTGCATTCGAAGACACTAGCAACATTGTAAGGGGTTGTGCAAAATGAGATAGAGGAAATTTTCCTTGATTACTTAAAGACCTAAGAGATCATATTTTTAGTGTTGGTGAGCAACAAGCAAGCAGAGCCTCAAGCTCATGGCATTGCCGTAGTTCACGTTACCAATTGGCCCATGCGGATATGAGAGGACAACTGAAACTATCTTACTGGCCCCATTTTCTTGGCCTCCGACGAACAATACAAATTACCACCTTTTCCTTTGAGAAATCACTTCAGATTATAGACAAAATAATGTTTGCCAGATGTCTATTTGGTCACTTGGAAGGATATATTTTTGTGGCGGATTTTGGAGTGGACACTCTTCATTATATGAAACAAACTCCCCAAAGCCTAGGAACTCAACCCACTACTTCTTCAGAAAGAACATGTGGATCCTATTGATTGCCATATCCTGGAGTCCTAGATTAGGAAACAATGCTTTGAGCTAAGCCTGATGTTAGGGTCTAAGGAGCACACAAGATCGTATACTCCCACCTGCTAGAAACCATAACTCTATCTAGGAAGCAACCAATAGTTTATTAGTTCAACTAAACCTCACACCTATGTACCTAAGTTGCTGCAAGCATAAATCCGCAATCCAATCTAAACATGTCCACATAACAATGAGAACTTTTGGAGTTGCGACTATCATGAGATCTCAGGAAGATGAAATATCCCCCACCACCACTAGGTGGGGGTAGGATCACATCTATGGAGTTATACCCATAAGTCTTATGATCGCGTATGGTCAACATGATATGCTCGCTAATTGAATACCTAGCTAATGCAAAGGATCCACTTACCAATTTCCCTGATGTCAAAGGTATCCTCGTTTGCACTAACGAGGATCCCACTGGAGTGCCTTGAAAAGGAAGATTATTGAATGCAACTTGCGATTAGTGAAGCCAAGTTTTATTATTTCCTGTAGGCCTATAATGTTGATTCTAGCGCAAGAGCTGGGCTAATTGGCACTATCTAACCAAATTAGCCTAATCCACAATACTCCACATGGGGAACTTCATGGGAACCAAGGGGATCAGGCTTGGTCCCATTTTGTATTCCATAATCACCGCAATACTAGGACCCATTCTTCCATAAGGTTGATAGTAGGTTGTTTCCTTCAATCTTTTCTTGGAACATAAGATGCTTCTAGCTCTAAAAGCAACCCTCAACAATATGTAATAGAGTCTTATCTTCTTGGGCTAGATCTCCACGCGAAATCTCCCCAAGGGTCACTCTTAGCGAAAATCACTCATTTTTTTAGCCATAATGTTTAGATCTTCTAAAGAGGATATACAAAGGCAGTGAAAGTTGATCACTCCAAACGCATACACCAAAGCCACTTCTGCAAGGCCATCAATCCCAATGCTTAGGGAGAGTTGTGTTCAGATTTTGAGCCTTCCCGAATGCCCTTCCATCTCGGCTCGCCTTATCCAAGTATGAAAAGTCAACATCCACCTCGAGGCAAGTGTAGAAGCCTCGTCTTCATAAGAATTTGAGTTTTACTCATTTATTTTGGGAGAGATAAAGCTCGAGCCTTTCTGAAACATCCGCATGAAGTCTAACTATCCTTGCCTATTCGACGGTACCCCGGAGGAGGGATCCTCTCGCAGGGGGGGAGAGAAGTAGGGGCCATAGGGCGGAGAGCCATTGAGACGGTGGTACACGGTTTACCCAGCTTCGGAACA
This sequence comes from Lolium multiflorum, assembly GCA_030979885.1. Taxonomy (NCBI): domain Eukaryota; kingdom Viridiplantae; phylum Streptophyta; class Magnoliopsida; order Poales; family Poaceae; genus Lolium; species Lolium multiflorum. The sequence continues at coordinate 290,785,750 of CM061748.1, forward strand.
TGCTGCTCGGAGGCAGTGCCTACTGCTGCCTGTCTGGAATTATTTGGGCGCTTTCGTGTTGTTACAATGAGTTGTGGTTGTGCCTATAGGGCTCCCAGGGTCCGGCTTATATAGGCGCACAGATCTAGGGTTTCTACGGAGAGTCCTAGCCGGAATACAAACTTGCCTGACTACGGAACATTACATTTCCATGCACGTCAAGGATCCGCCTACTACCTAAAATGTCGTACTGGACCCGGTTACCCTGATGGGCCTTGCCAGATCCGACTCCTGGGGTAGGTCGGTTGGGATCCACCCATGAAGTATACCACAACACTAACTTTGGTACAATTGGAGGGAACTTGTTTTGGATGTAAGTGGCGCACTGGCACTACTAGCACCACTGGTAACATCTAGTAGTTGCGCATCTCGAGGTACGCCACTGGTAAGCCCATGTAGTAGTGAATCACTAGGTGGTGCGTCACCGGTAAAAAAGGAGGTGCACCACTAGTATAATTTTGAAATCTCGGATCTAGCACCATTTTTGCGATTTTTTTCTCGTTTGTTTCTACGTTTTGTTTTCCAAATTGTTTTTCACGTTCATGCTCATATCCTATCCATCGACCGGAGGAGAGGAGGGATAGGCCATGGGAGAGGTTAGAGGAGACTAGGCCAGAGAGGATGGACGATAGAGGGAGGAGAGGAGAGGAGAGGATGGAGGATGGAGGATAGGAGAGGAGAGGATCGAGGTCCACCGGAGAGGATCGAGGTCCACCGGAGAGGATGGAGGAGAGAAACAACGGAGAAGAGGGAGGGGCACCAGAGAGGTTGGAGGAGAGGAGGCCGAAGAGGAAGGAGGAGAGGAGGAGAGGAGGATTCAGAAGAGTAGGAGGAGGACGAGTGGATGGAGGAGAGGAAGAAAAGACAAATATGTGGAGGAGGAAGGAGGGAGGTGGATAAGGAGAGTGGGGTAAGTGGACGGCTGTTTCGAATTTCGAAGGAGGGTAAGTAAATATTGGCACACCAAGACATGGTGCGCCACTAGTAACTTTTCTCTCTTTCAAACTCATTTTCGAAACGTCAATGAACTATGTTTTCCTTTTTGATTTTTAGGATTCTAAAAAATAGGTAAACGCCTATAGTCCATGGAAATGGAGGTAACTTCTTTGTAGATACATTTTTATTAAAAAAACTTTTTCATCGAAGGTCATATGCAAAATCCAGAGCCATTTTACCGAAAAATGGCACCATTTTGCAAAAAAGATTGAAATTCACGTTTGTTAATTTTCCTGACAACTAAAACACATAACACATGGCCATCTCGAAGGATTTTAAAATTGGAAATTTCTAATATTTTCTTTTATTTTTTAAAACCTGAAAAGGCGATCAAAGGGGGAAGGGTGGAAATTTTGGTCAGCCCTTAGTAGTAGCCCACGAATGTACCAGTGACGCACCAAGGTACCACTGCAAGGGCTGCCCAAAACCCATCCCCTCCCAGACATACTAATAGTGCACCTTTAACTCTAGTGCGCCACTGGCAATGGGCTAGCAGTGCGTCACTGCATTGTGCGCTACTACTAGCTATACTGAGGCTAGTTGTTTTCCTACTAGCGCCGTTCCTGCCTCACATGAGGAGTGGAGGAGCTTTCGCATATGGCGCTTTCTTTTTAGCCGTGTTCCCTTCTTATTTCCCCACCTCCAAGTTTTTTTGTAGCCATAATCTTACTTTTGAATAGTGAAAGTGGGTATCTTATGAATTAGGAGGGGATAAATTCACTCCAGCGTTGAAATTGCATACTCTTTGTTGATGGGAACTACACTTCTAAGGAGGTGGTGAAGACTCTTCAAATTTACATTGTTGCAGAGGCCGAGTTTAACTAATATCTTAACGATATTAATATATTCTTTTTATCCCAAAAAAATGAATTCAATACCTGACAATCATAGTGATATAATAATGTTTCTCTAGATGCACTATTTGATACCTCATGTAACAGGCCCATGTGCAACCTCGACCTAAGTTTTGTTGGCAGAGTTTCTGGTTTCTTTTGTAGGGGACATCGGGTTACACATCCCAGGGAGGTGTGGCAGATTCCTATTGAATTGAAGTTAAAGACCCATCAAAACTCTGACACGAAGTTATTCTACTACCATTTAAATTGAAATTAAAGACTACATTTCTCCCTCCGTCCCGGTTTACAGGTCTTGCATGTATCTCTAATTAAGTTGCTAGCTAATTTTACCAACGTAATATAAGATATGTACTAAAAAGCTCGGATCTTATGCTTTCTAATGGTATAATTTTTATAGTATAAAATTTATATTATATTGATCAAATTGATGATTTTGGGATACACGTAGTCCTTTAAATCGGGACAGAGGTTACTAGCCGTGAGTCTTCATATGGTTTGGGGGTTTGGACTATGGTAACTAATGAAGGTTTTAACGACTTGCCTTCTGCCAATGCTCGTAATATCCCAAGAATTACTTCACGCACCCACTATTCTGCACCAAGTGCTCCTCCATTGGTCAACGATAGTGACTATAAAGAAGATAGAAGAGGATGTGTTCCGTGCAACAACTGAAGCATCAAATGGGATGCAGAAGGACTGACGAATTTAGGCTTCAGTCCACTCGCGTCCCCAAACCGATTTGGGGCGCGCCGGACAAAAAAATATTTCCAGCCACGCACCCCACAGCCGATTTTTGTCCGACGCGGCTCGATACGGTGTCCGGCGCCCCGAGCCCGTCCCGTCCAGGGATGACCGGCACGCCGGACACAACGAGCGAGGCGGGAGTGGGGGCCGACCCGTCGGTGGCACGGGAAAATTCTCCCACTCCCGCCAAATCCCGCCCCTCCGCCACATCGCGTCTATCCCGCGCGCATTTCTGGCCTCCCAACACATATCCCGCCGCCGATTCATTTCTCCTATCCCGCCGATTTGTTTCTCCCTCACGCCGTCCACCCGCCGTCGCTACCCTCTCCCCATTCCATGGTGCCGCCGACAGCCCCCAAAAGATGGCCAAGAAAGCGGCCGGGCAATGGGACAAAAGGGCGAAGCGCCGTCGCGCCGCGGAAGGCGCCGGCTCCAAAGAAGAAGCCGGAAGGATGGACCGAAGATCAATGGCAGCAAGATTGTCTGCGTCGGAAGATGGCGACGATGGAGCGGAAAGGACGGAGGCGGCGGAGCAGGAGAAGAAGGCTCTGGCGGCGCGCCAGCACCAACACATAATGGTCGGGTGTCTCGCCGCCACCAACGCGAGCCCATGGAGTACGTCTGTGCCGGTGTACGTTCCGGGAGTGATCTCTCTGTCGTCATCCGCCTTCTACAACGATGGCCCCTCCGCCACTCCCGGTGCGTGACGCCTAACTTGTCGCCCCACTACCAGGATGCGCTGCCGCATGGCGGCTTCAACCCCAACAACCTCTACTCCCGGCGTACGAGCAGCGCGAGACCCGGTCCGGACGGCGACCCGTTCAGCGCCGGGGGCCGCTCGAGTCGACGCGCCGGTGCTGAGGAGGAGGATGGGGGTGAGGACGAGGACGAGGAAGAGGAGGGGGGTGGAGGACGACGACGACGACGAAGGGCGGCGAGGAAGAGGACGAGGAGGGTGCTGCTGATGATGATTTCATGGAGGTAGACGCGGACGGCGTGAGGACTAGGAGGAAGAAGAAGAAGGCGTCGGGCACACGAGGCAAAGTGACGATGAAGAGGAGCAAAAAGGCAATGTCGACGCGATGGGTCATCATCCAGGCGTCGGTGAACTCCTTTCATGGGTACCATCACGACTTAGTGACCAGAAGCGACAGCGGCGCCGACGTCTCCCAACTGGTACGACTCTTTCTTACATAATCTGTAGCGCCTACATTGTGTTCGATGAAATGATTCCGCTTCCTTTGGTTAGTTTGACAAGGCCATGGATTTGTACCGGAAGAACTCGGAAGGTGACAATTCTTTCACGCTGATGCATTGATATAACAAGCTCAAAACGAACGAGAAATGGCGGTTGACGCCCCTGTCGTTGTCCAAGGGGAAGGACGTCATTGATCTGGTCGCGCCGCTGGCAACTTCGGCAGGGCGTCCTACTGGCAACAAGGCTGACAAGGCCGCCTTGGCCGACGCTGCGTCGTCGAGAAGACGCAGGCCTCGATCACGAAATGCCTCGCCGATGTCTCCTCGACCTTTCTCTCCCGCGACAAAAAGGCCGACGAAAGTTGGGCGGAGCTGCTCAAGAGGCAAGAGGAGTAGTTGGAGCTCAAGAAACGTAGGGACGACATGTCCCTGCTGAGAGCGTCGACAGAGGCAATGTCTCCTGGACGCGGGTGGCGCACAACTTCTTCAAAGGCCAGATCCTCGACGACATCGAAGCCAAAATGGCGGCGGCCGACGCGACGGCCCAGGCAGCGGCAACGGCAGCAAACGCGGAGCAAGAGCCGGCCCACGCGTCTTCTACTGCTACACTGTGTCGGCATCTGCCTCGCGGCGACGGAGCAGACGGAGCATGCACAGCACCGGGCAGATCGCGATGAGGTCATCGTGATCGACGGGCCTGCCTCGACTCAGATACGTCGCCGTCGGCCAACCCCTTCTTCTAATTTACCATGCACCACCGGTCTGTAATATGATCGCGCGCCTTTGATCGCCGCTACTCTGATCGCGACGATTCGGCGGGAACGATCTCTTTTGAATGCAAACTATTTGAATTTCTGATTGGGGCCAGCGTTTGGGGGACGCGGCTGGGGAGCGACGTCCCCAAACACGGCACGAACAAAACACGTCCCCCAAACGCTCGATCCGGCGCTCTTTGGGGGACGGTTTGGGGACGCGACTGGAGATGCTCTTAGAGCATCTCCACCGGCGCGCCCGATAGCGGCCCCCATAGCAATTTGGGGGCCGGGAGCGGAAATGGGCTCGCACCGGCGCGCCCCAAACTGCGCCGGCAATTTTTGGTGCCCAATAGAAGCACCGGCAACCCCGTGCCGGCCCCTTCGCCAAGGGCGCGAATCGGGCGCGCCGGCGCCTTGATGCGCGTAGATGTACACGTCCGTTGGGAACCCCAAGAGGAAGGTATGATGCGCACACAAGTTTTCCTCGTATGAAACCAAGGTTTAATCGAACCGTAGGAGCCAAGAAGCACGTTGAAGGTTGATGGTCGCGAAATGTGATGCGGCGCAACACCGGGATTCCGGCGCCAACTAGGAACCGCACAACACAACCAAAGTACTTTGCCCCAACGAAGCAGTGAGGTTGTCAATCTCACCGGCTTGCTGTAACAAAGGATTAAACGTATCGAGTGGAAGATGTTTGCAAAGAAAACAGTAAAACAAGTAGATTGTATGCTATGGAAAGAATAGGACCGGGGTCCACAGTTCACTAGAGGTGTCTCTCCCATAAGATAAAAGCATGTTGGGTGAACAAATTACAGTCGGGCAATTGACAAATAGAGAAAGGCATAACAATGCATATACATGACATGGTAAATATAGTGAGATTTAATTCGGGCATTACGACAAAGTACATAGACCGCCATCCAACGCATCTATGCCTAAAAAGTCCACCTTCAGGTTATCGTCCGAACCCCCTCCAGTATTAAGTTGCAAAGCAACAGACAATTGCATTAAGTATTGTGCGTAATGTAATCAATAACTACATCCTTAGACATAGCATCAATGTTTTATCCCTAGTGGCAACAGCACATCACAACCTTAGAACTTTCTGTCACTGTCCTGTATCAATGAAGGCATGAACCCACTATCGAGCATAATTACTCCCTCTTGGAGTTAAGAGTAAAAACTTGGCCAGAGCCTCTACTAATAACGGAGAGCATGCAAGATCATAAACAACACATGAACAATAGATTGATAATCACCATAATCATAGTACTCTCTATCCATCGGATCCCGACAAACACAACATATAGAATTACATATAGATGATCTTGATCATGTTAGGCAGCTCACAAGATCTAACAATGAAGCACAACAAGGAGAAGACGACCATCTAGCTACTGCTATGGACCCATGGTCCAGGGGTGAACTACTCACTCATCACTCCGGAGGCGATCATGGCGATGAAGAGTCCTCCGGGAGATGAATCCCTCCGGCAGGGTGCCGGAGGCGATCTCCGAATCCCCCGAGATGGGATTCGCGGCGGCGGCGTCTCTGTAAGGTTTTCCGTATCGTGGCTCTCGGTCTGGGGGTTTCGCGACGGAGCTTTAAGTAGGCGGAAGGTCAACGCGGGGGCCACACGAGGGGCCCAGGGGCAGGTCGGCGCGGCCAGGGCCGGGCCGCCGCCCTCCCCCCTGGCCCCACTTCGTTAGGTCTTCGGTCTTCTGGAAGCTTCGTGCAAAAATAGGACCCTGGGCGAAAGTTTCGTCAATTCCGAGAATATTTCTTTACTAGGATTTCTGAAACCAAAAACAGAAAACGCAACTGGCTCTTCGGCATCTTGTTAATAGGTTAGTTCCAGAAAATGCATAAATATGACATATAATGTGCATAAAACATGTAGGTATCATCAATAAAGTAGCATGGAACATAAGAAATTATCGATACGTTGGAGACGTATCAGCATCCCCAAGCTTAGTTCTGCTCGTCCCGAGCAGGTAAAACGATAACAAAGATAATTTAAGTGACATGCCATCATAATCTTGATCATACTATTTGTAAACATATGTAATGAATGCAGCGATCAAAGCAAAGGTAATGACATGAGTAAACAACTGAATCATATAGCAAAGACTTTTCATGAATAGTACTTCAAGACAAGCATCAATAAGTCTTGCATAAGAGTTAACTCGTAAAGCAATAAATCAAAGTAAAGGTGTTGAAGCAACACATAGGAAGATTAAGTTTCAGCGGTTGCTTTCAACTTATAACATGTATATCTCATGGATATTGTCAACATAAAGTAATATAACAAGTGCAATATGCAAGTATGTAGAATCAATGCACAGTTCACACAAGTGTTTGCTTCTTAAGGTGGAAGGAGATAGGTAAACTGACTCAACAATAAAAGTAAAAGAATGGTCCTTCGAGGAAAGCATCGATTGCTGTATTTGTGCTAGAGCTTTTATTTTGAAAACATGAAACAATTTTGTCAACGGTAGTAATAAAGCATATGAGTTATGAAAATTATATCTTACAAGTTGCAAGCCTCACGCATAGTATACTAATAGTGCCCGCACCTCGTCCTACTTAACTTGGACTACCGGGTCTTCGCATGCCATGTTTCAACCAAGTGTCACAAAGGGTACCTCCATGCCGCTGTACAAAGGTCCAAGGAGAATGCTCGCATTTGGATTTCTCGCTTTTGATTATTCTCAACTTAGACATCCATACCGGGACAACATGGACAACAGATAATGGACTCCTCTTTAATGCATAAGCATGTAGCAAAGTTATTATTCTCATATGAGATTGAGGATATATGTCCAAAACTGAAACTTCCACCATGGTTCATGGCTTTAGTTAGCGGCCCAATGTTCTTCTCTAACAATTTTGCATGCTCCAACCACTAAAATGATAGACCTTCAGACAAGACGGACATGCATAGCAACTCACATGATATTCAACAATAGTTGATGGCGTTCCCCAGAAACATGGTTATCGCACAACAAGCAACTTAATAAAATATAAAGTGCATAAGTACATATTCAATACTACGATAGTTTTTAAGGCTATTTTGTCCCATGAGCTATATATTGCAAAGGTGAATGATGGAATTCTAAAGGTAGCACTCAAGCAATTTACTTTGGAATGGCGGGTAAATACCATGTAGTAGGTAGGTATGGTGGACACAAATGGCATAGTAGTTGGCTCAAGGATTTTGGATGCATGAGAAGTATTCCCTCTCGATACAAGGTTTAGGCTAGCAAGGTTATTTGAAGCAAACTCAAGGATGAACAAGTGCAGCAAGACTCACATAAAAGACATATTGTAAACATTATAAGACTCTACACTGTCTTCCTTGTTGTTCAAAACTCAATACTAGATATTATCTAGACCTTAGAGAAACCAAATATGCAAATCAAATTTTAGCAAGCTCTATGTATTTCTTCATTAATGGGTGCAAAGCATATGATGCAAGAGCTTAAACATGAGCACAACAATTGCCAAGTATCACATTATCCAAGACATTTTTAGAATTACTACATGTAGCATTTTCCAATTCCAACCATATAACAAATTAACGAAGAAGAAACTTCGCCTTGAACATTATGAGTAAAGCCTAAGGACACATGTGTCCATATGCAACAGCGGAGCGTGTCTCTCTCCCACAAAGTGAATGCTAGGATCCATCTTATTCAAACAAAAACAAAAACGAAAACAAACCGACGCTCCAAGTAAAGAACACCAGATGTGACTGAATAAAAATATAGTTTCGGGGAGGAACCTGATGATGTTGTCGATGAAGAAGGGGATGCCTTGGGCATCCCCAAGCTTAGACGCTTGAGTCTTCTTAAAATATGCAGGGATGAACCACGGGGCATCCCCAAGCTTAGAGCTTTCACTCCTCTTGATCTTAGTATATCATTCTCCTCTCTTGACCCTTGAAAACTTCCTTCACACCAAACTTCAAGCAAACTCATTAGAGGGTTAGTGCATCATTAATAATTCACACATTCAGAGGTGACACAATCATTCTTTTCACTTCTGGACATTGCATAATGCTACTGGACATTAATGGATCAAAGAAATAAATCCAACATAGCAAAAGAGGCAATGCGAAATAAAAGGCAGAATCTGTCAAAAACAGAACAGTCCGTAAAGACGAATTTATAAATGGCACCAGACTTGCTCAAATGGAAAAACTCAAAACTAATGAAAGTTGCGTATATATCTGAGGATCACGCTCGTAAATTGGCAGATTTTTTCGAATTTTCTACAGGGAATTATGCCCAGATTCGTGACAGACAGCAATGCTGTTTCTGTGCAGCGATCCCAAATATAACATCAACTTTGACATAGAAACTTTACTTGGCACAAAAACATGATAAGGAGAGGTTGCTACAGTAGTAAACAACTTCCAAGACTCAATAAAACAAAAATTGCTGTAGGTAAAAACATGGGTTGTCTCCCATAAGCGCTTTTCTTTAACGCCTTTCAGCTAGGCGCAGAAAGTGCAAATCAAGTAACATCGAGAGTAGAAGCATCAACATCATAGCTTGTTCTAATAATAGAATCAAAAGGCAACTTCATTCTCTTTCTAGGGAAGTGTTCCATACCTTTCTTGAGAGGAAATTGATATTTAATATTACCTTCCCTCATATCAATAACAGCACCAACAGTTCGAAGAAAAGGTCTTCCCAACACAATTGGACAAGATGCATTGCATTCGATATCCAAGACAACAAAATCAACGGGGACAAGGTTATTGTTAACCGTAATATGCACATTATCAATCCTCCCCAAAGGTTTCTTTTTAACATTATCAAAATATTAACATCCAAATAACAATTCTTTAATGGTGGCAAGTCAAGCATATCATAAATCTTTTTAGGCATAACAGAAATACTTGCACCAAGATCACATAAGGCATTACATTCAAAGTCATTGAATTTCATTTTAATGATGGGCTCCCAACCATCTTCTAACTTTCTAGGAATAGAAGTTTCAAGTTTTAGTTTCTCTTCTCTAGCTTTTATGAGAGCATTTGTAATATGTTTTGTAAAGGCTAAATTTATAGCACTAGCATTAGGACTTTTAGCAAGTTTTTGCAAGAACTTTATAACTTCAGAGATGTGGCAATCATCAAAATCTAAATCATTATGAGCTACAGCAATGGGATCATTGTTCCCAAGGTTGGAAAAAATTTCAGCAGTTTTATCACAAGCAGTTAGTTTTAGCAATTTCAGGCAGTTTTGTACGCTTTGCACTAGGAGTAGAAACATTGCCAACACCAATTATTTTACCATTGATAGTAGGAGGTGCAGCAACATGTGAAGAATTAGCATTACTAGTGGTGGTAATAGTCCAAACTTTAACATTATTCTCTTTAGCTAGTTTTTCATTTTCTTCTCTATCCCACCTAGCACGCAACTCAGCCATTAATCTTATATTCTCATTAATTCTAACTTGGATGGCATTTGCTGTAGTAGTAATCTTATTATCAAGATCATCAGGTTTAGCAGCCATTCTATTAATTAAAGAAGATTGTGATGCAGACATGTATGAGATTCGGGTTTCAGCATTTGAAATTTTAGTTTGCAGACCAGAAATCTCCCTATTCAAGTTTTCAAGTTGATTTCCTATATTCTTCAACAAGGTAGATTGTTCATTCATAGTTCTAGTAAACAATTGATTTTGCTCATATTGTGATTGCATAAAGTTTTTAGTGGATCTTTCAATTTCTAGCATCCTTTCCTCATATCTACCATAATCATTACCACTAGCAGGATATGGCCTATAGTTATTACCAGAGTTGTTCCTATAAGCATTGTTGTTGAAATTATTATTTTTAATGAAATTCACATCAACATTTTCTTCTTGAGCAACCAATGAAGCTAAAGGAACATTATTTGGATCAACATTAGATCTACCATTCACAAGCATAGACATAATCACATCAATCTTATCACTCAAGGAAGAGGTTTCTTCAACAGAATTTACCTTCTTACCTTGTGGAGCTCTTTCCGTGTGCCATTCAGAGTAATTTATCATCATATCATCAAGAAGTTTTGTAGCCGCCCCCAATGTGATGGACATAAAAGTACCTCCAGCAGCTGAATCCAATAAATTCCGTGAAGAAAAATTTAGTCCTGCATAGAAGGTTTGGATGATCATCCAAGTAGTCAGTCCATGGGTTGGGCAATTCTTTACCAAAGTTTTCATTCTCTCCCAAGCTTGAGCAACATGTTCAGTATCTAATTGTTTAAAATTCATTATGCTACTTCTCAAAGAAATAATTTTAGCGGGAGGATAATATCTACTAATAAAAGCATCCTTGCATTTAGTCCATGAATCAATACTATTCTTAGGCAAAGATAGCAACCAATCTTTAGCTCTTCCTCTTAATGAGAAAGGAAACACTTTCAATTTAATAATATCACCATCTACATCTTTATACTTTTGCATTTCACAAAGTTCAACAAAATTATTGAGATGGGCAGCAGCATCATCAGAACTAGCACCAGAAAATTGTTCTCTCATGACTAGATTTAGTAAAGCAGGTTTAATTTCAAAGAATTCTGCTGTAGTAGCAGGTGGAGCAATAGGTGTGCATAGGAAATCATTATTATTTGCATTTGTGAAGTCACACAACTTAGTATTTTCAGGGTTGGCCATTTTAGCAACGGTAAATAAAGCAAACTAGATAAAGTAAATGCGAGTAACTAATTTTTTTGTGTTTTCGATATAGAGAGCAAGACAGTAAATAAAGTAAAACTAGCAACTAATTTTTTTTTGTTTTGTTTTAGTGCAGCAAACAAAGTAGTAAATAAAATAAAGCAAGACAAAAACAAAGTAAAGAGATTGAGAAGTGGAGACTCCCTTGCAGCGTGTCTTGATCTCCCGCAACGGCGCCAGAAAGTGCTTGATGCGCGTAGATGTACACGTCCGTTGGGAACCCCAAGAGGAAGGTATGATGCGCACGGTGGCAAGTTTTCCTCAGTATGAAACCAAGGTTTAATCGAACCAGTAGGAGCCAAGAAGCACGTTGAAGGTTGATGGTCGCGAAATGTGATGCGGCGCAACACCAGGATTCCGGCGCCAACTAGGAACCGCACAACACAACCAAAGTACTTTGCCCCAACGAAACAGTGAGGTTGTCAATCTCACCGGCTTGCTGTAACAAAGGATTAAACGTATCGAGTGGAAGATGTTTGCAAAGAAAACAAAAAACAAGTAGATTGTATGCTATGGAAAGAATAGGACCGGGTCCACAGTTCACTAGAGGTGTCTCTCCCATAAGATAAAAGCATGTTGGGTGAACAAATTACAGTCGGGCAATTGACAAATAGAGAAAGGCATAACAATGCATATACATGACATGGTAAATATAGTGAGATTTAATTCGGGCATTACGACAAAGTACATAGACCGCCATCCAACCGCATCTATGCCTAAAAAGTCCACCTTCAGGTTATCGTCCGAACCCCCTCCAGTATTAAGTTGCAAAGCAACAGACAATTGCATTAAGTATTGTGCGTAATGTAATCAATAACTACATCCTTAGACATAGCATCAATGTTTTATCCCTAGTGGCAACAGCACATCACAACCTTAGAACTTTCTGTCACTGTCCCAGTATCAATGAAGGCATGAACCCACTATCGAGCATAATTACTCCCTCTTGGAGTTAAGAGTAAAAACTTGGCCAGAGCCTCTACTAATAACGGAGAGCATGCAAGATCATAAACAACACATGAACAATAGATTGATAATCACCATAATCATAGTACTCTCTATCCATCGGATCCCGACAAACACAACATATAGAATTACATATAGATGATCTTGATCATGTTAGGCAGCTCACAAGATCTAACAATGAAGCACAACAAGGAGAAGACGACCATCTAGCTACTGCTATGGACCCATGGTCCAGGGGTGAACTACTCACTCATCACTCCGGAGGCGATCATGGCGATGAAGAGTCCTCCGGAGATGAATCCCTCTCCGGCAGGGTGCCGGAGGCGATCTCCGAATCCCCGAGATGGGATTCGCGGCGGCGGCGTCTCTGTAAGGTTTTCCGTATCGTGGCTCTCGGGGTTTCGCGACGGAGCTTTAAGAAGGTCAACGCGGGGGCCACACGAGGGCCCAGGGGGCAGGTCGGCGGCCGGGCCCGGGCCGCGCCGCCCTCCCGGCCACCTCGTGGCCCCACTTCGTTAGGTCTTCGGTCTTCGGAAGCTTCGTGCAAAATAGGACCCTGGGCGAAAGTTTCGTCCAATTCCGAGAATATTTCTTTACTAGGATTTCTGAAACCAAAAACAGCAGAAACAACAACTGGCTCTTCGGCATCTTGTTAATAGGTTAGTTCAAAATGCATAAATATGACATATAATGTGCATAAAACATGTAGGTATCATCAATAAAGTAGCATGGAACATAAGAAATTATCGATACGTTGGAGACGTATCACGCCTCGCGGGGCTGAAAATTTTGGGCGTGGGAGCCGCCTGTCAGCCACACAACAACAATATATACATCTTCTCCCCCAAAACCCCGTCCCCTCCGCCGCTCATTTCTCCCGCCAGCCGCCCCATCTCCCATCCAGCCTCCTGCCCGAAAAACCCTCGCCCGCCGCGCCATGGCACCGAAGAGAAGGGATCCGGTGAATGCAGCGAAGCCGCCGACGAAGGCGCCGCCGAAGACGCGCACCGTCGCGCCGAAGGAGAATCCGACGACCATGACGCAGGCAGAGTGGGAGACGGAGATGGACCGCCGCGCCTTCATCACGGCCGACCGCAGGAGGCGCCGCATCGCCGCCCTCGAAGCAGCAAAAGCGGTGGCCTCTGCGGAAGCGTGCCTGAGCTTGGACGGCGGCCTGAACAGCATCTCGAGCTCCCCGTCGTCGCCCGGTTACTACGCGGGGTATACCACAGACGCGTCGTCGATCTCGCAGATGCGGCTGTCGCAGATGGACGGCCGCGCCCGCTACTCCCCTGAGTTCGGCGATAGCGACATGACCGTCGACAACAACGGCCTGTTCTCGCCGGAATCAACGACTCAGGGCAGCGGCGCCTTCCGCTTCCCCGACCTGAACGATTCGCCAGATCTGCGCCGCACCGAGGGCCACGTGACGGACGGCACCGGCCTTCCCCGCCATCTTTTCCCCGACGACGGCACGCGCACCCAGCAGGTGTTCGGGAGCACGTCCGGCGTGTCCGTGGGGCAGGATGAGGTTCGTTTCCTTTCTTTCCACGTGTTGTGTGCATCGTAGACACCGGCGGCGACTAAAAGTTTGCAACTTTATGCGTAGATTGCCGGCGGGGAGGAGATCATGAACGACATCATACGCGGCCCTGCCTACGAACCCCTGATCGACGACTGTCAAGAAGAGGCCGACGAGGACGAAGGTGAGGAGGAAGTCCAGGAGGAGCTGATCGACACCGAGACCGGCGCCAACGTGAGGAGGACGCGCAGGCGTAACGCCGGCACTCGTGGTCCGAGGTGGAGGTCCTTGGAGGATGAATGCCTCATCGAGGCGTGGAAGCAAGTGATTTTTTGCGCGATCACCGGCGCAACCAAACCGGGGGCAAGTACTACAAGCGCATTCTCGATTGTTTCAACGAGAAGAAGAACTACGGTGATTACGCCACCATGGAGATGATCCGGAACAAGGGCGCCCTCTCTCACCGTTGGAACTTTATCAAGGGGGCGTGTAGCAAGTTCCACGGCTACTATGAGAAGATCAAGGCATAGAAGAAGAGCGGCAAGACGATGGTCGATTGGGTATGATCTACTCCTATCTTATTTGCATATGAATTGATGATGCATATGAATTGTTGATCAATGTTGGTGCATATGAATTGATGATCAATGCTGGTGCATATGAATTGATGATCAATGTTGATGCATATGAATTGATGATCAATGTTGGTGCATATGAATTGATGATCAAATGTTGTTTCATTGTTTTGCATCATATGTTGTTAGATGTGCGACGCTCTCAACATGTACAAGCACCAAAACGAGGATAAGGACTTCCCGTTTATGCATTGCTACAACAAGCTCCAAGGTTGCAAGAAATGGGACGACCTCCTCTCCACTCTCTTGAATGACGGGGAAGGTGGGCCGGTTGATCCAGCCGGCGCCTCCATCGGGCGCCCCATTGGCAACAAGAAGGCCAAGGCCGACAGGAATGCGGCGCCGGTTTTGGCAGCCATGGACGCCTCCCTCGAGAAGATGATCGCCAACTTCTCGGTGGAGAACAAGGAAGCCACCGATAGAGCCGCCGTCGTGTGGCAGGCCATCCTCGACAAGAAAGACGCCAAGATCGAGTTGGAGAGGGAGAGGGTGGAGGCGGCGAAGATGGAAGCTCACGCCGCTGCCATGAAGGCCACCAACGAAGCGAGACAGCTATCGTTGGCCAAAATGTCTCAAGAATCGAAGATCTTGATGGCCGACATGGAGAAGATGGACCCCTTGGCGCGGACGTGGCACGATATGTACCGCGAGCGCATCAGCCAAGAGGTGATGGCGGCGCGAGCTGCGTCGGCGTCTCCCCCGGCACCGTCCGCGTTCATGTCTACCCCGGCATCGTCCCCGTTCATGTCTCCCTCGGCACCGTCCCCGTTCATATCTATCCCGGCACCGTCGACGTTCTTGCCTCCCCCGGCGACCGTGGATCCTGTTGCAGCGACGGAGCTGCCGCCGGCCGCCGATGAGGAAGTCATCGAGGTTGCGCCGCCGGTGACCTCCTTCATTTGATCATGTGATCATGTGGCTTGGAAGCCTTTTTTTTTGCGCCGGAAACGGCGATCTGATGGCCGTGTGTTGGCCCAAACTTCTTATTCCAAAACCTATTCGTATTTGGTGGCCGTGTGTTGGCCCAAACTTCTTATTCGTAGACTTATTCGAATTTCTATGGTTGTATTTGAGATTTCAAATTCAAATTATCTATCAGGGCCACCTGTTTGGGGGCGCCGGTGTGGGAGCAGCTCCCCCAAATGGAGGATGTTGTGCCGGCGCCCCCCAAACGGAGGTGCCGGCGAACCTGCCAGCGCCTATTTGGGGGCTACCGGTGGAGAAGCTCTTAGTACCCATTTGTGTCAATGGAGAGATTCTTTATTTTTGCTTAGTTTTTACCATTATTCTGACATGAGTAAGTATTTTCTGAAGATACGTACAGTTGATTCGCAGGTTACGTTGTTTAGGATTTGTATTGTGCTCTCTAAAAGTTTCAGCTTTCAAGATAGGACATGTTATTTTCCTTCACGGTCAACTCTGATTCTGGAGTTATTGTCTGATAATTATACTACAGCCGTTATCATCGTGGGCTTGTGGAATTCCATGACAAAGGTTTGCGTGCGATTCACTTATGCGTACTTGATTGTAGCTACTGTCTCTCCATTCTTTACAAATGGGCATACGGCAACAATTTGTGTATTCATGAGCTTATTTGAGTCATGAACCTTCAGTTCAGTGATGGTACTAGAATAACTACGTGTCAGAGTTTTGAGAGGTCTTTAGTGGACAACCTGACTACGTCAACCATGTGGTAAGAGCATCCCCACTCGTTGGCGCTCCCCACGTCCAAATCCGGCGAAATTTTCCGGATTGGAGGAATTTTGTGGGGAGGAGTAGTTTCCTCGTGTGCTCCTCAAGCGGCGTTTCTAAAAAAGAGGATGGCTCGGGGAATCCGGACGAAAGAGGAGACACGTGGGCGTGGGCGGTTGGTTTAGCTTCATCCGGAGTCCCCGGGAGACCCCCGGGAAACCGATGATGGCATGGGGAGTCCGGACGAAAATAGGCTCAAATCCGGACCAAAACGAGAAATCGGGGGCCTGACTGGGCCGTTTTTCGCCGTCCGGATGAAAAATAGTGGCCGTGGGGGCTCTATGGGGAGACAAGCGGAGATGCTCTAAGTTCTCCCTCTGGTTGGATTTAATCGAGACGCATACTACAAGGAAATGACTTACTCCGTACGTACGTATATAGCTGCCCTCGATTAAACATGATCAGAGGTAGTACAGTACTATAAATAGTCTACTATGAAAGTGATATCTTGCGTTACTTACCATTTGTATTTTGGCCTCAAATTTAAACAAATTTGATGTATCTATAGAAGTAAGCCACATTCTAATATTTTTACCAACCTTATGGAATTCTTAGTATCGGGCATGAGGTGTTTAGTGTTTCGATTGATTTAGCTAAGAGTCAGATGCAACTCTTAACGATCGAAAATTTCCCGGTTTCTGAACATTTTCTAAAAAAGACACGTTGTAGAAGTGACATGTCGATAGGATTGTCAGTTTCGCTAATCTAATGAAACATGTATATTTATTACTATTATGTCCCTCTTGTGCATAAAGTGCACCGGTTTAGACATATGTAAACCTAAACACGCATGCATTCACTACAGGAAAATGTCAAGGTGCCGACGGCTAAAACCTGTGCCGATGGCTTTTTATTGGAGCCTTTACCACAGGTCCCAAACAGAGCAGGCCGCGAAAGAAGATCGTCGGCACATCCCATCGGCGCAGGGGCCTCCGCCGTCACAGCGAGCCAACGACGTTAGGGGGTAGGCGCTATGCCGACAGCTTTGATGTCGGTACAACCATTTTTTTCTTCACGCACCCCCCAGGATCGATATCGCCTTTTCAGTTTTGAAAAAAATAAAAGAAAATAATAGAAAATTCAAAAAAATCCTTCGAGATGGCCATGTGCTATGTCATCTTTTTTTAAGGAAAGTAAACAAAAAGAACGACTTTTCTGGTTGCATATGACCTTCGATGAAAACTTTTTTTATATGAAAATTTATCTACGGAAAATTTTACATCTAAATTCAATGACCTATTGTCATTTAGACAACTTTTAGAATCCTCAAATTCAAAACGGAAACAAGACTTTTTCAGCGTTTTGTTTCGACCAAAAAAATTTAATTAAAAATAAATTTATTTTATTGTTTCAAGATTTATTATCACTTATCTTATTCATTGCTATTTACTCAAATAATTGTTTGGAATTTAAAAAATAAAGAAGTATGATGTCATGAAACAAGGGTTAATAGGATTGATATGATGCTATTGTCAGTAAAGAATAGCTCATCTGCAGGAAGGTTACCTAGAAGGAATTGAGAAGTGAAGCGAGGATAGGTGATCGACCGAGAAGTTTGACCATTCGTATAATTTGACCTAAGTGTAGTTAGAATTAAAAATAATCTATGTGAGAGACTAAAAAAACTTGAAAAAAATGAAAAAACTTGAGCCAAAATTGCCAAATGGCTGTTAGGTCTATGCTGACGGCTTTGCCGTTGATATAGGCTGTACCGACAAGGTATTGTACCAATAGCTTTCTTGGCTGTGCCGACGGCCGCCGGCACCTTGTGTGTTTACTGTAGTGAATGCTATCGTGCCAGGCAAGTTGCCGTGTAGCGAAATGTTACCCGCGAGCCAAAGCCAACATATACTTTTAACAAGGAGCCCTGCTATACGTACGACAATACCTGTACGAACCCTTGTACGATCAGCCTGACAGCAAGCTCACTTCACGCGGGCGAACAAGACCATGTGCCTTCCTTTGCTATTTGCCTACTCCTACTCAGAATTAAAGCCGGCCAATCTACACCACCAAGTCTAAGATCAAAGTGTGTATATATGCAAAAGTTTGTTCATTTCTTCCATGAGAATTCGGTAGCTCCTTAATCATCAGCTTCGCAAGGGCATCTTCAGTGCAGCGACCCATAATGTTCTAGGCTTTTCAAATCGGTTCACGCGGACAAGCAGACCGGTCACGCATACCCGTCCGGCGTGACCCATCAGTTCACCAAATTTAGAAAGCCGATGCGTCTAAACGGACAGGTCGCGGACAACGCGTGTGTCCTCCTACGAGTGACGTGGGCCCACATGGAAGCGACCCGTCAGCAGAAAGCTGACTGGCGGTAGCAGGCACGGCCATCAAAGCCGTCGTTGACCACTGCCAACGGTTCATCGACCTCGTCTCTAATGACGAAGAAGACGTCGGAAATTTGAGTTAGGTTTTTTAGGATTTTTCAAAATTATTTTCTATCTAAATTTTGTTAGAATGAATGAAATATTGATGAATCTTTCACGGGATTTTTAACTTCATTTGAATTCAGTCTTCTTTTTATGTCTGGGTCAGAAATGGTCAGCATGGACCGAATAGGTCACGCCGCAGCTATGCAGGCATGTCTGGCAGACCGGACAACCATCAAAAATCTATCCGTGACCCAAACATATAGATTCGGATTATTTGGATCGCCGGTTTGTGTTGACCCGCTGAACATACCCTAAAAACCACCAAGATATTCAGTGCTCGTAACGATTGATCAGACTTGTCGGGCTGGAGCTGGATACAACGATGCTGAGATCATCTCCAGCCGCGTCCTCCAAAGCGTCCCCAAACGACACCGGATTTATCGTTTCAGGGCGCCGCTATTGCCGCCGCACCTCGGATTGACGGGCGGTGTTGTTCATCTCGATGTCGTGCTACGCCTGGAAGTAGTCGACCCACCAGGCGTCGTTGCCGGTGGCCGCCCAGGTTGGATCGGCCCGCTTCTCGGCGGTGAGGTGAGCCCGTCGGGCCATGATCGTGTCCCTCCAGTGCTCCGTGTCCGACGGCGGCGGCGGGACGCTAATGCCGTTGACGACCATCCTCCACCCGCCATTGTTTGGCAGAAGCATGTCCGGCGGAACGGGATATCCCGTGTGGTACAGCGCGCACGCCTCCGCCACGGTGAGGCTCCCGTGGCTGAAGCCGTTCGCCGCGGCGATCTTGCGGGACGACGACATTGGCGGAGGAGGTTGGGAACGGCGATGGAGGAGGAGATTTGGGGGCGACGAGAGGTTGGAGCGGCGAGAGATTGGGATCGGGACGGAAGGAGGGGCGCTCTTATTATGCAGCGGCGCCAGGCGAAGCGGCACTGGGCGTTGGACGTAATAAACGACATGGCCACGCGGCCATGCATGACGAGATGCATCCC
This sequence comes from Lolium multiflorum, assembly GCA_030979885.1. Taxonomy (NCBI): domain Eukaryota; kingdom Viridiplantae; phylum Streptophyta; class Magnoliopsida; order Poales; family Poaceae; genus Lolium; species Lolium multiflorum. Next base: position 290,805,336 of record CM061748.1, read on the forward strand.
TACGTCGCCTGAGAAAGCTGGAATGCCATTAGCGTCGCTTGACAAGAGGTAGGTGACGAGGTTTTAGGCTTCCGAGTCGCTGACGCGTCAGTCCCGCGTCTCCTCGCCTTGCTTTTCGTTGTGTTTGGCGTGCCCGAAGCGTCGCTTGTGTAGCGGGAACGGGCTCGACATATCGGACAGCGTATTGTGCCGCGCCGGACAAAAAGGGGCTTTGAGACGGGTGGGAACGAAACTTTGTCTGACACGCAGGGGCAGGTGAAGAAGCCAAGACATGGAGTATTAGGAGTGTTGTTTTGTATCGGGCTGGGACTTGGCGTAGGGTAGCGGGGCTGATGTTGATTAGATTGGTGGGCAGAGGAAAATTAGTACTGTGGAGAAACATCGTACGTGGTTCGTATGTGAATTGTCGTGTGTGGAGCAATTCCGTTTAACAAGGGTCTTCCTCTACTACGAGGACCCTGCAGGTCTGAGTATAACCTCAAGTCTGAGTATACTTTTATGTATTTTACTCGTATCCAAACAAGGATCCGATGTCCGAGATTTCAGACTACGATGTGTATATGTAGTACCTTTTCATCTAGTGTAGTTAATACTACTACTCCAGGTTGATTAAATCCGACCGAAATGAGTACTAGCAAACAAAATGCTTATATACGTTACTAGTACTACTAAACTTTGTATAATAGCACCCAGAAATTAAGCATGCATGTACGTCGTAAGGCGGATGAATGCAGTTACCTTCCGTTCCGCTGAGCTGCTGGGGCGCCTTGACCAACAACGCGTGGTGCCCTTGTGGCGAGTTGAAGTTGGTCCTGCCGCTGCTGGCTGCCGTCGGAGTCCCCTTCGTCGGAGTCATCCGTGGAGCCAAAGTCTATGTTTGCATTTCTACGTAGGACGTGCTGCCAGATGCGACTGATCTCAGAGTCGAGCATGGGCTTTTCGAGAAAGTCGCACGCACCTTCAACCAGCGCCCTAAACACCTTCTCCTTGGGCGCGCAGTCGGAGAACACTGCATCCATACACACAAACGAACGAACGCAGACAGATCTATCGATCAGTACACCTATAGACAAGCTAGCTAGAACCATGTGTGCGAGAGCAGATTACACGGGACTTACGGATGACCGGGTAATTCTCCTTGGTATGCTTGAGGAGCTCGAAGCCGTCGATTCCTGGACCCTGCGTGTCCGCGACAGCCATCACGAGGTCGAACCCCTCTGGATTGTCCCGCAATGCCCTCAGTCCTTCTTCCAGCGATGCCTTGGCCGTCACTGCAACATATGTACATATGTCGGAGGGGATCGAACAAAACTGCAGCGAGGAGATGCGCCGGTGAAAGATAGCCGGACCGGACCGGACGAGCTTACCTGGGTAGCCGCGGCTCTGGATCATCTGGGTGAGGGTGGCGCGGTAGGATGGGTCTTCCTCTACGACGAGGACCCTGCAGGTCCTGAAGAGTTCAGCCTCAGGAGAAGCGGCCATGCCGGCGCCGGCAGCCAAGGCGGCGTTGTTCTCCATCTCCGCGCGGCCGGTCTCAGTGACAACTCACACACACACGTACCTCGCGCTCTCGCTCGTGCTAGCTAGCAAAAGCCGAGAGAGTCCAAAGATACCAGGCGCAGGCGGTCCGCTAATGGTGTATAAATGGGAGAAGATCGTGACAACGACATGCGAGCTACAGGCTGGGGCTGGAGGGCCAGTGACGTGGTGGTGGACTGGTGGGATGGAGATTTTTTTGTTTCTTGGCTTTTTGTAGATCGCTTACCACGCCACAGATGGATCCCCCGTCTCCTTCGGAAGTAAGCAAGTGCAAGTGCAATGAAGGGAAATTTGGAGTTCACTACGGTGAGCTATGGACCGTCCATGACTGCACACCAGGTCACCTCGCCAGTGTGAACCTGGGGCTTTGCCCATCGGTGTGCAACGTGTCAATACTTACATGATTTTCTACAGCTTGTTTCTATATTTGTTGGGGATGCTTCGTACGGGTTTCATTTTTTTAAGAAGGAAATTCCGCAAAAAACTTTTTCTTCATAGGGCAACCAATTCTTTATTAACTCATCATAACATTCGTACAATCAGTATTAAAAAAAACATTCATACAATCAACCTGGAGGCTGTTTCTCAGAAAATCAGGACAGTCTACTGCCCAAACTAAATCTAGGACTGGCTCACAAGCATGACGAGCACACTCATGGGCCACACAATTAGATGTTCTTCTAGCAAAAGCAAAATCAAAAGACTGAAAAGAAGGCAAAAGTTCAGCAACCTCAGCCAAAATTGAAGCCACAGCTGATCTTTGGTTCCTTCTATCCTGCCAAAGCTTCACCAGCTCCTCAGAATCAGATTCACTAGACCATAAAAGCGCGCGTTGCCGCGCCTGTCCCTCTTTCAAAAAATAATTGAAATATTTTTTAAAAAATTAAACTCAAATGACATAAGATAAAATTAAATTATTGTGAGTAGATATAGTGCACCATCTTTAAATATATCACAGATGGGGAAAACAAAGGTCCAATGACCACAATTATAAGCAAGCGTAGATATGAGTCTCATGAGAATCAAAGTTTTGAAATCCATATGTACATAAAGCCAGAAACTAAAATGTGTGAAACATAAGAAAAAAACATGTAAATACACTATAGTTTTGTTCTATTAGTTTAAGTGAATTTGCTCACAAACTTCACAGGCCATGGACACTGCGATCCTTCTTTTGTTAACTTATACTGTATGCCACGGTGATTTGCTACGGCATGTTCATCGGACTAAGCACTGTACAAGTTAATCCCACTAGGGTCTTATCAGAGTTCATAAATAAGACAACAATGATCAGATAGAAGGATGCTTCTTGTATTGAAAATTCTTGCAATGATATAAAAATGATACATTAGCTTATATTAGCTAACGCGAAGGTTAGAAAAAATGCACTATCACAAAAAACTGACATGGTGCCCTCCAGATAGCTCGATAGAAAAGTAACATCATTCTTTAAGAAATGTATCTTCATTCTTTAAGAGAGACTTTTAAAACTTAAGATGCATACCCAGCTAGATTTGTTGCATCAGAACTCTAAAGTCCTTATCCCACTGTTCTCTTTTTTGGGTTCATACGAGACAGTCATTTCCAAAGGGATTGCACATAAAGATAAATCTATCATTTACAAAGAGTCTAGTTTTTTAAAGTGCAAAACACAATAATATGATGGAACGAGTGAAGGACAATAACCAACAATCTGGCAAGTCAATATACAAAGGGATTGTCTCTGTATGAATCGGTAAAATCATATAGTGAAGTCAAGCCAGTTTCCATAAGACATCATATTCTCACATGACATAGTTCCTTTTCAGTACACAAACATGATCAGTAATGAAAGGAAAAAAACACCAGCAACTGATAAATACTGAGATGACCTAACTGCTTGTTAAAAACATAGAATAAAAGTTGCACATTTAAATTTACCATGTAAGCAAACCAAGATTGCACCAAGGAAAAAAATAGCGGGCTATTTGATTTAGCGGATGTCTCGTCTAGAAGCTACAGAAGCTATAGCGGCGCAATAGCGGAAGCTAAACCATTTAGCGGTTTTCCCTAACAAAAGTAATATATGTCGCATAAACATAGAATCTCAGCATGCATTATGAAATATAATATTTTTCTTCATCTTCAAGACTATTGCATTTCTTATAATCTGCTATGGACCTAAACTAGATACGCCAATTCTATCTACGATCCTTATTTCTAAAAAATGACAAGGGGTTGAATGGAATTGAATAGGCAGGTTGCATCTGTTCCACGTATAGAAGTACAGTACAAAGAGGAAAGGATAGAGAAGCAAGCTTCGATGTAGCAGTTCTAGTTCTTGAATAGACAAACAAGCTTCTGTATACAAATTAATTTTGTGGTTCTACTGTCTGGCATCTGAACCAATACAACGAGGAACAAAGAGTAGAGGATATAGGAGTTGCAACAATCCATCTTGAGTTTTAGTATGAGACATCACGGTGTTTTTAGTCGTCTCAATTCAGCCCATGTCTCCCTAGCCACCGTTGTCATGGCCTGGGCGTAGAAGCCGTGGAGGACAACCGGCTTGGTGATAGAGATTGTGGATTGCTCTAGCTGCATCAGGATTCAATCCTTCGCTAGCTACCGAGCGAAAATGAGAGGAATGGCTAGGTTATTGATGGAAGCAATTGACTATGCATCGAGGGCTTGGTTTTCGGCCAATGAAAACATGCATTAGGCTTCAAGTTCTAGTGTGATGGAGCAATTTTGTTTGCGGCGCTATAGCTCCTCTAGCGGCTATACTCTTTAGCGGTAATTAGCGGCACCTTAGCGGACTTAGCGTCCATAGCGGACGAAACAGGCTTAGCGTAGCGGAAGGCTGTCCCAGAAGCTATAGCGGTGCTATAGCGAAGCTATAGCCAGCTATTTTTTTCCTTGGATTGCACACAATAAATATGTTTATTAGTAACTTTTAAAAGTTAGAACAAAGACCGCAAAATAAAGTACAACAACCGAGCTTACTCTTTGGAGCTTGCTTAAAACAAGAGATAGACAGGTTACACCATCTCTTTGACAAATCAAATTGGGATAAATGGTAACTTATAAAAAAATATGACTATTGTTCATACTGCTGTGACATGTGCCATAACACGAATATATATAGTGGACTCCCGGCTTTCTCTCCAACTTCAACTTTAGCAATAATGATCATAGGGTTCAACCAATCCTGTACATATTGTAGTTCCAATTCATAGATAACTTGGGCACAAGGTCAGACCAGCAGTGTTCGCTGATCACAAAATCGTATCTACGCACTACCAAGCTAGATATGTAGGCATAAAACATGGAATATACATTTGTATAACTGACCTACGTAGATATTTTAGATGAACTGACCTATATATTAGACGGTAGTAGAAAAGAGTTAAATAGTGCAGTCGTAGAAGAGGACTGGTTTTTATCTTGGGTCTAATGGACATGAGAGGACCGGCTGTACCGCTGCAATACATTGTCAGATGTGCACTTGGTAAGGCCATCAAAACAGAAAAGTGTTATTTTTGTTTACTTGCACTCCTTTCTCAGCAACTGAGAACAAAATATCATGACCAACGCCCAACTACTAAACGGTGCATCTTGGGGTCTTGCCACTTCAAGACACCACTATTTTTCAGCTATCTAACTTGGCAACACAAAAGGTTATTCAGATGCATAAATAAATTTTAAGAACAAAATGTAAAATACAAATCATAAAAATTGATGGCCAATGATATATCATGAGAGAACAAACATGTTCCTTAGTAGCATGGGTAAAACCGATGACACATGATTTCAGGCAACTCTACATAGTGTCCCATCACAGTATAAGAATATTTCAAATAGTTAAACAAAAAGCCAACTGGAAAATGTCAACACTTTCTAATACTGTACAATGTCAACTCCAGAGTGAAAATAAGCGTGAATTGCATAGTGAAAACATGTCAATGGCTTATAAGGTTGGGTAAATAATTATAGTACAGTAAAGATAAACTGGCACAAAATTTTTTTTAATAAATTATCACATTCAGTTTTGTGATCAGTAAACCCTCCGCCACGCATATCAATTGAGATTAGTGTGTTCACCATTTCTGCAAATATATATGAGCAAGGTTTGTATTATAAGTCTGTAGAAAAAATGCTCGGATTGGTTAGAATTTGCGAATTTTCATATATAAATATTACAAGTGACCCAACCAAGTCATCGACCTTACAACATGAACAAACAAATCAAGAACAAAGTCATATCAAGGATCTCACTAATATACCCACCTAGAGGTACACTAATTCAGCGATTGAGTTGCTCCATCCTTTAAAATAGCAAGCTTATTTTGGTATGAACTGTCGCGCATCTGCACAAAAACAAAACTGAGTACACTACATTTCCCTTCTTGATAGTTGGGTGCCCGTCCAATAACAAGAAACAATAATTAAGACCAAATTTGTTTTTCGATATGGGAGCATCGCTCCGGCCTCTGCATCAATAATTAAGACCAAATACCTCTTGGAAAAAATACCAATGATTTTGCAGCTTCCATGTTGAAGAATATAGGTAAATTGTTGGGGCTTGGTTGTAGCATTTATCGTCTTGTAGTTTGGAATGAGCTCTTGCAGACAGCTCATTATTTCATCAACCATGTCCCTATTTCTAAAAGTACTTACACTGCAATGCAAGCTGCAGGTCTGGAATTAATATGGTTGTTGTTAATCGGGACGAGCCTACTTGCCTTTGCCACAAATTGTTGACCTGGGATCTCCATGGGTAGGAGAGGCAACCAACAACAGAGGCAGCAGTAGTGGAAATCAAATGGACGAGTCGGCTCATCTGCTCCCCTTATGTCTCCTCTCTTCTCCTCTTACCCATGCCCTGTGCTGCCGGTAAACCCCTGTAAAAAATGAGACTGAAAATACAACACCGATTGGCAGTTAATACGGAAAAACATAATGGGCGAAAGAGGGTTCGTACCGGGGTGGAAGATCTGCAAGAAAATCACAGGCGGCTATGGGGGCCATGGGCTTCGAAATCGACACCAAATCGATCGAACTGGGCATCTAGTAGGTATCCACCGGTGCGAGTGTCACCTCGTCAGTTTCTTAGCCGGCTCCAATCGCGTGTGGAGCAGGCCGTCGCTCAGGCGTGTCGCAGGCGGAGGGGAAAGGTACGGCGGGACGAGGGGAGGGAGAGAGGAGGGAGGCCGCTTCGTCTGGTTTTCTCTGCTAGATGCGAGGCCACGCTCAGGAGGAAGATGGCCTTAAGGCTCGTATGAAGCATAAACGGCCCAAGTAACCAGTATTCGACCAAATCAGTCTACGGAGTAGCAGCCCAGCAACGATGGACTGCCCCATTTGACGGCGATTTGGCTGGCAGAACGAGCTGGGCGACTTTGCGAGCATTTAATGTGCAAATCGGACGGTGTAGAATGTCAAAACGCTGTGAGCAGCCGTAGCTCGATGCGTTTTACTGTTACTTAATTAATAATAATCAATCCAACTATAACCATGTTGATGGGCAAGCAACACCGACTCACAAAATGCTAGTGTTTCCATGAGCAAAGGATCAATAATTCCCTGGTAAGTGTGGCACCAGGCACTTCTAGAACCCACTGAATCTCTTGCCACCCCACCGGCCGCTTGCAGCAACACCTCTTTCCTCTCTGATTGCACCGTCTGAATTTAGTTTGATAATCTCAGGTACAGGAGCTTGCCATTTGCAAGTAGACGTAGTACCTATCTCTTTGTTGATCTTCTTCTCCAAATATCCCATTGTTTCAGCTATGAGCTTCATTGTAATAACTGGGTCATAACCCTTATCATCATGGGTCCGTCTATTCCTGAAGTCCCAAATTCATGACATGATTGATATCAATCTCTCTCGCTCCTCCTTTCTGAATGATGTCTCACAGAGGATGTCCATCGTCCAAGTATGAGGATGAAGACTTGGTAGTTTCAACTGTAAAATCTCTCGTGCGGCTGCCCAAAAAAGTTTTGCATGCGCACACTCGATCAATGCATGATACAATGTCTCTGAAGTTGATTTACACACTGTGCAGTACTATTATCTTTGACATGCCGCCTGGTGAGAGTCGCATAACTAGGCAAAATAGCTTTGAGAACTCACCACCAAAAAACTCATACCCACGGTAAAACATGAAAAAACTACATTTACTACAGTGGTGGGTTACGGATTACAAATAGGCCCATAAGATGACAAAAAGATATCATGACCTACACTTTTATAGAAAGGACCTTGCAACATGATGAAAGAAAAGTGATCGTATCCTTTTGGTCCTTCTCCACCGCAACGGGATGCGCTCGACATCACGGCTATCGACGCCGCGATTGCTGCCATGGAAGCCAGCGAAGCCACCGCAAATACCGCCCTAAATGACCAAGAGGCCGCACCAATGGCGGACTTTCAAGAGCGCCAGCCACGATATGAAGCTCAAGTTGCTAAAGAAGGTGTTCACGAAACATGAGAAGCTCATCGAGGCTAAGAAGCGACGGGACCATCTTTGCCAATGCGTGGATGATGGAAGCCCATCAAACCGCCGATGACGCTCGAGGGTGGCCCTGATGGCCTTGGGTATGCAGGCCAAAGCCAACGCACATGTGAGGCTAGCAACATGGGATCATCAACCATGCTCCCTAGGCCACTTCGGTGAGCTCTGTAAGTTCTCAAATGGCACCGCCAGCTATGCAAGGGCGGCCATCAATTTTTCCGCCAGAAACACCCTCCCTTGATATGCAGGTCCACTCACTGTCCCACTTTGCCGCCTCCGGCTCGTAGCTGGTCGGACTATATGAATGAGCAGGCTTCACGGTCTCAGATTTCAAAAGAACCGCACGGTGGGCGAGGAATCGAGTTCTGGCCCCGCACGCAAGACTCCAGCGGTGCCGCTGGAGAACATGTCGGCACCCCAACCTGTATGCTGAAATGACACAACCTCCCCCGACGATGGACCACACGATACACACCCTCTATCTTGCTCACATATCCTTTATAAAGCATCGTATTCATCTGATGCCTGGTGAGCCGTAGGCCTACCGGGCCAATAACGGCGAAGAGTCCATGCAGGCGTTGACCTTGGTTTGTTGACGATGGTCTTGGGAGACAGACGTAGACCTAGTACCCAGGGACTAACATCGATGGGCATCCATTGTTCGATGCCTATACCCATGCAACGGACAAAGCCATGGTCTTGTGCGATGATGACAGTGAGGGATTTGAGGAGGGCAAGGACAACTTGGGGCCCAATGATGTCGCAGCTGATGGGGGTGGCGTCGGCATTAGCAAGAAGAAGGGGGAGAGCCATAGGACTTGTGGCTTCACTGACAAGGAAGACCTCGTGCTCTCCGAATCTTGGCTGGTCAGTAGGCAAGACTCTATATGCGGCGCCCAGCATATAAGGCAAAGCATATTGGCGGAAGGTGACCCAAGAATTTTATGAGAAATGGCTACACAAGCCCTACCAGATTTACAACACCCACAACGAAGAGTTTGTCAAAAAAGGTGGAACTACATCAAACAAGAGACCAACAAGTTTTGCGGCCCGATCGACCATGTCGTTAGCCACCCCAGATAGCGGTGTAGGCGTTGTGGTAGTGGTAAGAGAACGAGCATAATTACTCCATCAATGTACATGCCTTGGCATACCCAAAAATCCTAACATTTTGCATTTGTAGGTGTCCCAGGCCTTGGAGTACTTTAAGGAAAATGTAAGAAGGGCTACCACATGGTCCACTGTTGGAATGCGTTGAAAGGAGGCTCCCAGGTGGAGTCCAGGCTTGCGGCCTACATGTATAGCGTCAAGAATGGCTCAACCGAGCTCACGGTGGCCATCGATGGACAAGACGAGGTTCCTAGTCAGAATGTGCTTCCATCTCGTCCAAGGGGCCATAAGTCCACCAAGGCCGATCTCGCCTGTGAGGCTTCAATCATTGCGTTGAGTGAGACCTTGAAGTCGATGATGGTCGAGTCTTAGGATGCCTGTAAGGGTACTTTGCCCCTATCTTTGCTTTTGGTAATTGATGACAATTACTATGGACTAATATTTCCATTGAGTTTTTGTTTGAAGGAATACTTCATAGGTTTTGCTTGAAGTCCATTTGTTGGATTCAAGATATTTGATGTCAAGAGAGAAGGTTTGGCTCGAAGTCGGTGTCACAACCCTCCAAGCCTCATGAGTTGAGATATTGGCGACCAAAACCTAGAGCATGCAATCAAACGAGGTGTTTCGGCTTGAATGAAGTACGAGCATTGTTATCAAGGTACATTGGAGATGCAATGGATGCTTGTCTCATCTACAAGAAAGGTAATTTCACCATATGATGGTTGGAGCCGAGCTAGGATGAGCAATGAACTCTTATCTACTACATCGCACCATTGCTATCTCGGTAACAAGTATTTTATTCATGCATACTCCTCTTGCATCAAACCTCTTGGAGGTTACATCTTGGCATGAAAATATTTTGTTGCGGTTCTTGCAAAGATCTTTTAAAATAAACCTCTTTATTGTTTATGTGAGTATGTTGAGATGATGCATATAAAGGGGAGTATATAAAATCATGTTTATGATTCACCAATCCCAAATGTGCCCTTTGGCAATTTATTGCATATCAATTCCTCAATGTGCTCTTATGTGCAATATTTTTGTAATTGCATCTTGAATCCTTCTTTTCATACTTGTTGCCTTTCTCAAATTATCGCAACTAGCTTTAGTTCCCTTATTGTTGGTTGTGATGTGTTTGAGATTTTGTTTGGATGAAGTTCATTAATATACCATGAGAGAAAAAGGAGCCATTGTATATATATGCTTTTAAGCAAGAATATTTTTGGCATATCTTATAACTTCATATTGGATATCATGTCTTCTTTATTTTATTTAACCTTTTGTGTGTGCATGTTACTTTGTGGATTTCCCGCGTTGGTGTCCACCTAGAAACTTATATACACGAGTGTTCATCTCTTGTCTTGATATCCTCGTTCTTTGCCGACCACCCTTCTTATCCATTTGGTTTTTAGTGATTTTGGTAAGAACTTGATTTATGAGTGCTTGGTTTACTTTGATTGATCTTATTGCACTTATATCTCTTGAATTCTTTTGAACTCAAGTTTGTATCTTCTAAATGCTATAGAGGGAGTGAGTATTCCATGTTTGTGCATATTATTTTCAAAAATACAAATGTTATAATTTATGCACCAATGATACGTCTCCAACGTATCGATAATTTCTTATGTTCCATGCTACTTTATTGATGATACCTACATGTTTTATGCACATTATATGTCATATTTATGCATTTTGGAACTAACCTATTAACAAGATGCCGAAGAGCCGTTGCTGTTTTCTGCTGTTTTTGGTTTCGAAATCCTAGTAAAGAAATATTCTCGAATTGGACGAAACTTTCGCCCAGGGTCCTATTTTTGCACGCTTCCAGACCGAAGAGATAACGAAGTGGGGCCACGAGGCAGCCGGGGGTGGCCGGCGCGGCCCAAGCCCTGGCGCGCCGACCTACCTCTGGGCCCCTCGTGCCCCCCCCGCGTTGACCCTCCGCCTACTTAAAGCTTCCGTCGCGAAACCCCGACAGAGCCACGATACGGAAAACCTTCCAGAGACGCCGCCGTCGCGAATCCCATCTCGGGGATTCAGGAGATCGCCTCGCACCCGGCCGGAGAGGGGATTCATCTCCCGAGGACTCTTCATCGCCATGATCGCCTCCGGAGTGATGAGTGAGTAGTTCACCCCTGGACCATGGGTCCATAGCAGTAGCTAGATGGTCGTCTTCTCCTAATTGTGCTTCATTGTTGGATCTTGTGAGCTGCCTAACATGATCAAGATCATCTATATGTAATTCTATATGTTGTGTTTGTCGGGATCCGATGGATAGAGAATGCTATGTTATGGTGATTATCAATCTATTGGTTATGTGTTGTTTATGATCTTGCATGCTCTCCGTTACTAGTAGAGGCTCTGGCCAAGTTTGTACTCTTAACTCCAAGAGGGAGTATTTATGCTCGATAGTGGGTTCATGCCTTCATTGACACCTGGGACAGTGACAAAAGTTCTAAGGTTGTGATGTGCTGTTGCCACTAGGGATAAAACATTGATTCTATGTCTAAGGATGTAGTTGTCGATTACATTACGCACCATACTTAATGCAATTGTCTGCTTTGCAACTTAATACTGAATGGGGTTCATGATAACTGAAGGTGGACTTTTAGGCATAGATGCAGTTGGATGGCGGTCTATGTACTTTGTCGTAATGCCGGATTAAATCTCACTATATTTATCATATCATGTATATGCATTGTTATGCCTTTCTCTATTTGTCAATTGCCGACTGTAATTTGTTCACCCAACATGCCTTTATCTTATGGGAGAGACGCCTCTAGTGAACTGTGGACCCCGGTCCTATTCTTTACATAGCATACAATCTATGCAATTGTGTTTTACTATTTTCTTGCAAACAATCATCTTCCACTCGATACGCTTAATCCTTTGTTACAGCAAGCCGTGAGATTGACAACCTCACTGTTTGTTGGCAAAGTACTTTGTTTTGTTGTGCATTCCACGTTGGCGCCGGAATCCCGTTGTTGCGCCGCATCACATTTCGCCACCATCAACCTTCAACGTGCTTCTTGGCTCCTCCTTCGATCAACCTTGGTTTCTTTCTGAGGGAAAACTTGCCACTGTGCGCATCATACCTTCCTTTGGGGTTCCCAACGGACGTGTACATCTACGCGCATCAACCAACCTTGGGGAGATTCCTTATTTCATTTAGAGCATAAATTCTCTTTTATCATGATATCTTGTAGTGTCTAATTGGTTCTTTGGATCCTTTGATTGCTTGCTTCTTTGGTTGAAGTTTGTTATTCTTGTTATTTATTTCCAATCTTTGATCCTCAATATGGTTTGAGTCCCTCCACATATTCATACTTGGATAAGTGCATATGAATTCACTCGTTCTATGAGAAATGCACATTTTGGGGATAAAATCATCCTATATTTGTATCCAAACTTCTTCATCCATTTGGTATTTGTTGGCATTTGGAGGGTTTAAGGAAAGTGGCTTTATTCTTAAGATTGGTTTATTCTTAAGTGTTTGCCTTTCATGTATCTCATATTTGTTATGTGTTGCATGGTTGAATATATAGTGGAAACTCTTCCAAAGGTTAATCTTGACAATATATGAAATGCAATGAAAGTTCATCACACGTGCATATATTGTGGGGGAGTAGTTTGCTCTATATATCTTGGTTCTACTCACATCTCTTGCATTAGTTGTAGTAGGTGTGAGTAGAATTGGTTTTGATATGTGATAGTAACTTTGTGTTACTTGATCATATCAAATAAAACCTCTTGTATTTATTTTTTTGACCAACCACTGCGAGGCAACAACCCCACATCAAAACTTATTCCCATAAAAAAGCAGTCTTATGTACAAACAAAATCTTATGGAGAAGGGAAAAACAAAACCTACCTATCAAAAAAAGACTCTAAGGCAGACTCTAATCCAATCTAACAAACATTCCCTATGCTTAACTTTTATTCTATGTCTCAACAAATAAATATCATGAATAAATCCTACCTTCCACCTTGCAAAGGTAGGCCTTTCATGCCTGAAAATCTTCCCACTTATGAGGATCCATATATTCCAGCATGCCAACATTAGAACTTCCATGAAGAATGGTTTTGCAAACACCTTCCTAGCATGAGCAATCACCAACTGTAAATCATCATTGGGCAACCATTCAAATTGACTATAATTCTAGATCCTAACACTGAAGTTGCACTTAAAAAGTAGATGTATCATATCCTCATGTACATGGAGAGGACATAATTCACAGTGATAATCATCAGTAGCATGCCAATGGCGACGCTGCAGCAAGTCTCTAGTATTCAAGCGATCCACCAATAATAACCAAGCAAAAACCTTAGTCTTCTCATACAGCTAGAGTGCCAAATCCACTTGTACACTTTGGGTACCTGGATATGCTCATGAATATGAGTGGACCTCCTGTATTTATTATATAAACCCTCTTATTGAGATTTTCATCAATTACTAAAATGGGGGAGATTGTAAGGGTACTTTGCCCCTATCTTTGTTTTTGGTAATTGATGACAATTCCTATGGACTAATATTTTCCATTGAGTTTTTGTTTGAATGAATACTCCATAGGTTTTTCTTGAAGTCCATTTGTTGGATTCACGATAGTTGATGTCAAGAGAGAAGGTTTGGCTCGAAGTCGGCGTCACAATCCTCCAAGCCTCATGAGTTGAGATATTGGTGACCAAGACCTAGAGCATGCAATCAACCGAGGCGTTCCGGCTTGAATGAAGTATGAGTATTGTTTTCAAGGTCAAGCGGAATGCGGCTAATTCTCTCGCCCTCTTATGGTGTCGGGTCATGATGTGAAAAGGGAGAAGAAGAGCACGGCAAGAGAACTCGAAGACGGAGTTTGTAAGAGTGCAACTCGACGAAAGTTCGGAAGAGCACGATAAGGTAGTCTCCTTTTTCGGGTTTGCTTGAGTTTAGGACCCTGCACTATTAAGAGGAGGTCGGAGTCGTTATTTCGGGTTTTTATTCGCCATAAAAATATTCCACCTGTTACGTTTATCTGTACCTCTCCAATATTTTGCTCCCGATGGTGATCAAAGTTTGCTCAATTTTTATCCAAAAGAGGCTCAAAGTTCCACGTTTTGCCAAAAGTATTTAACAAAAAAAAAGGATGAAAACAGTAGTTTTAGAGCATCTCCAGCCGCGTCCCCCAAACCGTCCCCCAAACCGCGCCGGATCGAGCGTTTGGGGGACGTGTTTGCCGGCTTTTGGGACGTCGCTCCCGCCCGTCCCCCCAAACGCCGCCCCCAAATGAATTTTTGTGCACGAAATTAAAGATTTTCATTCAATTTTGATTATATATTACAAAGTTTGAATGAAAACGGCTAGATTTCTTCATCTAAACCTAGACTACTGACCGCCCGTCGGCGCGTTCGACGGCCCCGCCCGTCGTCGCTCTCTACGCCGCAGCTCCTCCGCGCGCTCTCCTTGCGAGCGGCGGCCGACGGTGCCGCTCCCGCCGCGTCCTCCGCCGTCCCCTGCTGCGCCGCCGGAGGGAGAGCTCGATGGCGCGACGAATATGCGCCTCTTCGCGGGCACGGGCGTCGTCCCGGAGCTTCTTCTCCGACTCGAAGGACTCGACGAGGGCGCGTTGCTGATCGGCCGTCTCGTCCGGGTGCGGGGCGCCGTCGTCGGACCAGTCGAACTCGTCGTTGTCGTCGCCCTCCACCTCGGTCTCCTCCGCCTCGCCTCCTCCTCCTCCATTGGCGCCTCCTCCTCCACATCGTTGGCGCCTCCTCCTCCATCATCGCCGCAAGCGCGTCGGCCGCTGCCTCCGCCCCCCCATAGCGCCGCCGCCGCCGCCTCCCGCTGCCGACGCTCCTCCGCCGTCGCCGGCAGCTCGATCGACTCACGCGCCGGCGCTCGATCGAGTCACGCCGTTCACGGAACAGCCGCCGCTCATCGCGCTGGCGCCGGCGCTCCCCATCGCTGCTCCACCTCCTCCCGGTACGGCGCCGTCGCGCCTCTTGCCCCGTCGAGGCGTCGAACGCCCCAACGTGTCGCACCGCTGCTCCTCGCCACGCTGCCGCCGCGGCCTCCTCCTGCGGAGGCAGGGCGGAGAACGCCGCTAGATCCGCCGCTGCGCGCTCACGCCGCTCGCGGCCTCCTCGAGTGCCTCCTCGAGTGCCGCACGCCGCTGCCGGCTCCTCAATGGAGGAGACGGCGGTGGAGGGAAGTGGCCATCGCCGGGCGGTTCGCCATTGCCACGGTGATGGAGGAGACGGCGTGGAGCGACGAGGGCTGTGTTTGTTGCCGGCGGGGTGTGGTGGCTACCATTGATGAGCCGGGAGACCTTTTATAGACGCCGGCGTCGGGAAGAAAGCGCGGGAACAGACGAGAAGAGGCGGGAAGTTCGCGCGGGAACGGGCGGTGGCGTGCGAACGCCGGCGACGCGTGGAGGCTGCAACACCGACGAGACGTCTCGCCTGCCCTCCGTCGCCATTAAGGCAAAGATGCCGTGCGCGCGAACAACTTCCGTCGCGAGGTAGGCGACGGTTAGGTTAAAAATGTGCCGCCGACGCGTCGGCCCCGCGCCCTCGCCTCGTTGTGTCCGGCGTGCCCGGTGCGTCCCCTGTGGGACGGGGACGGGCTCGGGGCGCCGGACACCATATAGGGCGCGCCGGACAAAAAAGGGCTTTGGGGGACGCGGCTGGAACGCTTTTTTTGTCCGGCGCGCCCCAAATCCCTTTGGGGACGGTTTGGGGGACGCGGCTGGAGATGCTCTTAGCAGGTCTAACCGGGCCTCAGTTTCTCTATCTCTCCCCGCGCGCTTGCCCCGCTCCTTTCCAGCGCGGCGCCGCTCGACGCGCGCCTCCCTTTTTCCCTGCGGCGCGCGCGCTGCTCCACATCTCCGGCTTGGCCCCGCGCACAGCTGCCGCTCTCTACGTTGACCGCGCGCCTGCGGGCTGGCCGCGTCTCGATCGCCACGCGTCCCAGGCTGGCCCACGCCGCACACGGACGTCCTGGCTTGCCGCTGCGCAGCGCCCGCTCCACCGCACACGCAGCGCGCCCCGAGCCACGCATCCCGCATCGCCCCCCACGCTCGGGTCCCAATTTTTTTTTTTTTTTGCGAAAGGAAGAGATGTATTAAACCAGCGTTCTTACAGAAAGACCCAGAAAAACAAAGAAAAAACAGAGAAGCCCTTCTTCTAGATCTTGACGAGGACGAAGAACTGGGGCCGTCGGTGGCGCGCCGCTGCCGCTGCTCCGCTTCACGCCTTGGATAGGAGCCAGCCCCGTGGCAGACGGGAAGTCGCCGATCGCCGGATCCAAGAATCCTACCCGCTGGATCGCTGGTCTTCAACACCATCTCAACCTTGTTATTCGATCTCCGGATCCACCGCCACTCTGGATCCGGCCGGGGCACACCAAGCGCAGCAGATCCACCGATCCACCAGCTCGAGGAAGACGGCCGTCGCACGGTGAAGCTCCATGGAGCGCCGCCGCGAGAGGGGAAGAAGGCCGCCCAAAAGGTTCGCTGCGCCGCCACCACCACCTCCATGGCGACGCCGTCCGCGGCCCAACCGAGCCCTACACTACGTACAAGCCTCGATCCACGGGTTCCCCAGCCTCCCGCCGCCGGAGCGGCTGCCGGAGGCGGAGGAACCCGCAGATCGGAGACGAGCGAGGTGGGACGACCGGGTTCTCCCAAAGAAACGCCCTCAGACCCACTTCTCCCTATCTTGCGCTGCCTGGAGGAAGATCTCGACGGCGCGGTAAATCTGCACGTCTTCGTGGGCACATGCGTCATCCTGAAACATCTTCTCCGATTCGAAGGACTCGACGAGTGCTCGTTGCTGATCCGCCGCCTCGGGTCCGGCCTATTATCATCGGACCACTCGAAGTCGTCGTCGTCGTCGTCGTCCTCCTCCTCCTTCTCCTCCTCCTCCTCGTCCTCCATTTGCGCCTCCAGTTGCGTCGCCAACGAGTTGGCCTCTGCCCCCAACGCCCCTCAGGCCGCCTCCGTTGCCGCCAGCGCCGTCTACCGCTGCTGACGCTCCTCCGCCGCCTGCCGCTGCTGACGCTCCACTGCCTCCCGCCGCTGCTCCATCGCGTCCCGCCATTCACGGTACTGGAAATCCCGCTCCATGTGCAGGCGCTGCCGCTCTGCACGCCACCGCGCGCCCATCTCCTCCGCCCGGCGCCGCCGCGCCTCTTCCGCCTTGGCGACGTGGAGCGCCGCTATGGTGTCCACCAGCGCCACGTCCTCCCACGCCTCGTTCTCCGCAGCTTCCGGGTAGATGTCGAACTACTGTGCTTCGGGTGGTGGAGGTGGTGGTGGAGACAATGGTGGAGGAGGGAGCTGGCCAGCGCCGGGTGGTTCATCATTACACAGGGCTGTGCTTGCGGCGGAGAAATGGGTACTGACGGCTGTGGTGGCTGCCATTGAGCCGGGGGGCCTTCTATAGATACCGGCGTCCCCAGAAGAGGCGGAAAAATAGTGTGGGAAGAGGCCAGAAGCGGCAGGAAGAAAGCGCGGGAACGAGCGGTGGCGTGCGAACGCCGGCAACGAGTGGAGGCTGCGCAGCACCGACGAGACGTCTTGCCTGCCCCTCCGTCGCCATTAAGGCAAAGCTGCGACGCTTCGTTCGTGTTTCACTACACACCAATAACTTCCTTCGCGAGGTAGGCGACGGTTAGGTTTAAACTTGAATGTGCCGCTGACGCGTTGGTCCCGCGTCTCCTCGCCTCGCTTGTCGTTGTGTCCGGCATGCCCGGAGCATCCCTGTGTAGCGGGGATGGGCTCGGGGCGCCGGACACCTTATTGGGCCGCGTCGGACAAAAAGAGGCTTTGGGGCACGTGGCTGAGAATGTTTTTTTTGTCCGACGCGCCTCAAATCTCTTTGGGGGACGCCGCTGAAGATGCTCTAAGGTCTTCACATAGTGGAAAGAGCTCCTACTTCGTGGAAGGAGCTCACGGAGAAGAAGGTGTGCCTTCGTGGATTTCGATGTCCTTCGTGGTACCGCGCCTCTCAAACATTGACTAGCATCCCCTCAAGGAAGTGAACATCAGGATACATCGTCGTCTCCACGTGTTTCGGTTATTTCTTTCCACCTATTTAATTTGTGATAGCCATTGAGATTGAAGTTCTTGATATATGTATTTTTTTCATATAGGGTGATCCACTTAGTTTGCATTAGGCCACTTTATTTATCCGCATAGCCTAAAATTGCAAACAAGTCAGTGATTTTTTTTTGTAGAACCTATTCACCCCCTCTAGGTTACCTACATTGAACTTTCAACGCCGTGGCCAAAAGGAACGAGAAGAAGCATCGGGAGAAGGATGGCTCTGCTGCCATCTACATCGACCTCAACAAACATACCATAGAGGTTCAAAAGTTTGGCGCTGAGGCCAAGTCTCGCGCGGAGGACAACCGGATCATGCTTGTTGACTTGAGAACCATGGATGTGTACCATCGGGCTTGGTTCAAGAAGAAGCGAGTCGAAATCTGGCAACTAGATGCCTGACCGCTCGTGCCTACGTCGAGAGCACTATGGTCTCCTTCTACCATTGCTACTCATGTCCCTCTTGTGTATCTTTTGGATGTTCATTTCATACTCTACTTAGTGAACTTTGTTATGGACTGAATTAGGCGTATTTTGAGCCAGTGATGCCGCATGTTGAATGGCCTAAATACCACTTGAATTTGCTCCTTTTAATGCATTTATTTGATTCAAACATAACAGGATGTGCGGAAAAAATGCGTCGAGCCATTGGACTACCTCGATAGAAACAAAAAATCCTAGCTAACTAGCCAATTTGATGTCCGCTGGCAACGCAAATGGATGCTGACGACCCTTACACGAGCATGAGAGGGAACGTCCGACATGGCCATACCCTTTCGATTAACCACTATTGGTATTACCGGGTGCGGTTTAGCCGAAGGTCCATAAAGTCCAAGGTGCAACAAGCAGTCAAAGGCCAAGAAGCTAAGCGTATCGACTAAGAAAAGCTCATAGAAGGAAGAGACATACATGGACACAACTCCAATACGTAGTCGACTACGACTCTTGTAAACCCTAGCCTAATTGCATATATAAAGCTAGACAGGGGCACCCTTAGAATAGAATATCAGATACCCGCATCATATTAGACTAGACACAATCCCGATTATACTAGATTGCTAGCGGAATGTAGCGACCCTCCACCGTAAAGACGTAAATCTTAGTACGCTGTGTGCCTACTCTCGCTCCCAAAATCTCCATCATCACCTTCTTCCCAAACCCCAAATCCATAATCTATGAGCATTTTCGAGGGTAACCCTTGTGAATGTCCGAACATTCCGCTCCCACCATGGCTGATCTGTTGTGGCCGCGTCAGTTGTATGTGGGTTTGTGACAGTGGGAGAGAGGGTCACACGGAGAGAGAAATGTGTTGGTCTGAACATGTGGTGATGCGACTGTCCAGCCTGGCTAAGGCCAAGCTGGACCTGACCGGCGCAACGACCAAGACGAGAACCTGACACTGCTTAAGGCTATCTCCAACAGAGCGACCTATTCCACATCCGCGTGTTCGGATGGATCACGCCAGATAAAATCGTGGCCCATCGCTGCTACGCATTCAAAAAAGGATGGCCGCAGCGTTCGGGATGACCCAAAGCCGGCCCAAATTTGGGCCAGGTTTGCGTGGCCGCGGATAACACTCGGCGTCCTCCCGCGTCCACCTGCTCGCATGCCAGGGCCCACATGTCAGTGGGAAAGCGTCTTATTTAATGTCGACCGGGAGGGGGTTGTCGCTATCCACTCCAGTCCCTACTCCCCTCTGCTCTTCTTCTTCGCACGAGCTCTGCCGCCATGGCCCCGAAGAGAGAGTTCGCTCCCGGCGAGAACGACCACGAGGCTAGCAGCAGCCGGCAGATTGCGACGGCGGCATTCTCGATGGCGCCGCCGGTGCCCGAGCGGGAGCGCATCTACGTCACTGTCGTGGTGGCATAGACGTTCTGGGAGGTCGGCGCCCCCATGCCGTGGGGGGGGGGGGACGTCCACCTCCCCCACGGGTGGATCTTGAGCCCATATCGGGTTCCGGTGCCACCGATCCCCTCCACCGGGGGCCAAGATCCAGCGGAGCCGCACCCAACTCCCACCGGACCTACGGGTGGTCCCAGCGTATGCGGAGAAGAGTCCCTACTGGGACATGTGGTTCAAGGCGCAGCACGACTAGCACCGTCGAACCTTCTTCGCGTCGCGCGCGGCCACGGTGAGGCCTCACACTGCGCCCCGCACGCTACCGGCATCGGCGAGGAGGGTTGCCCGCCGCCAATGCGGGCTTTACATCCACAACGTGGCCCAAGTGGCTGCACCACTGCCGTCGCCCGCAGAGGCGGAGGAGGATGACCCCGAGCTGCGCGCCGCGCTGGCGGCGTTCTTCGAGGTAAACAACCTCGAGGAGCTGGTCAAGTGGCCGCACCTCAACGAGGTGCTCCACACCTCCGCGTTGGAGGAGGCTAGGCGAGCGCGTGAGGATGCCTGGGCCTTCTTCGCCATGGAGGAGGCCACACGCCAGGCCGCACTCCGGGAGGAGGAGGAGCGCCATGTCCACCTCAAGCACGAGGCGGACCTGCACGCGCTAGCATGCCTGCGCAGGCCGGCTAGCCCTCCGGACTCGCGGTCAGCCTGGGAACGGGCCCAATGGTCGCCGTGGCCGAAATCCCCGGCGCGCTCCGGCGCCTCGAACCGCACCAGCACCTCGCCGCCCGGGGGCGTCATCGTCATCAACGCCGACGATCAGGAGGAAGATGACAACGAGTTCTACTGGGACTAGGCGGCGCGCTGACAGCCACCACGTCCACCCCAAACCCTAGCTAGTCTTTTTTTAGTTATTTAAAATCCCATATAGTGCTTTTTTTTTGATAAATTTGCCCCAAATAGGGCATATGTTTTAATGAAGTATGTTTAGTTATTATTTTTTCCTTTTTTTGTTGGTAGTTTCAAATTTTTGATGTGCTGGGCGCGTTGGGTGCACTGTGCGACCCAAACGGACTATGGGCCACGCGGCCACATAAACGGCCACATCCGGACGACCCGGCATGTCCATTTGGATCTCCCCGTTGGAGATGCCCTAAGGGCATCAACAACCCGACGCATTTCAGACAAAAAAATGACAACGCACGTCCTTTTCCGTGGGGCCGCGGAAATGGTCTTCGAGCCACGATTGTCCGATTGCGTCTAGGGGTGCCCAGCGGCCTGACGCATTTTTCAGTTTCTAAACAATTTTTTTTATTTTTTGATACATAATTTCTAAGATTTTTTCTACATAATTTGAAACATTACAAGATAGATTTTGGAGCGTAATTTAAAGCATTGCAAAATGAGGAAAACCTAACTAGGGTTGTTATGGGCCTCGCCTTCTTCGCTGCGAAGCAAGAACACCCCGTCACCCAAACTAGAGTTCTGGGCGTTCGTGGTTTCTGCACTACGATGGAAGAACATCCAGAAACCTACACTAGCGACTTCAACTGGAACTTACTATTTTCGTTGCAAAGAAAGAACACCCTAGACTTAGAGCTAGTCGTCGTTGCCTCCGCCGGAGCTATTGTTGTGGTAGTGCCTGCGACTGGATGAGCTATCGAACACACCGACGCTCATGTCATCATCGCCTTCGTAGCGGCATAGCAACATGCATCCGACCTCCAGGTTGTGGGCGTGGGCAAACTTCTCGAACCCGGCGTTGAGGTACATCTTGCCTTCCCTGTCAAACAACACCTCGACGGGTCACCGCCACTCTCCGCAACTGTGTTCCTGCAGGTTGACGGGGGCCGGCTCCCGGGCGGCGAGAAACTCCGTGAACTTATCTGGGAGTTTCTTTCGGCGATGGGGGTCCTCGATGTGGATGAAGAACTCAAAGTGCATGGCGAACGGGCACTCCCAGTCCTCAGGGGAAGGTAAGCCCGCATGCGACGATGAGCATGCAGATCCAGCACGGTCGCCTTGCCGCGGCCTCAGGGGTCGCATCCTCGGCCGCGACCCCTACGACCCGCCATGGCGCGCGCGAGGAGAAGGTGGATGGAGAGAAGATGGATGACGACGCAGAGGTAGCTAGAGTTTGTGTGTGGAAATAGATGCCCCGAGCGTCCCATTTTATACTCCGACGTCTGAGGGGCCGGTGGCGCACATTAAAACGGGCACCCATTGCTAGGCCTGGAAAACCTACATCGCTGCATGGCTATTAAGTCACTTGGCAGGATGCGGAAGAGACACTGCTCGCCAGTACTACCGCGTCGCGCAGAAGACGAAGCAGACGTGGTCGCTGCCACGCGGGCCCGTTGCAGAGGGAGCGTCAAGCTCTGCATTCGCGCAACATCCGCATCGACCAATTTCGACCCTAAATTTAAGACGGGCTCGTGTTCCGGTGGATAGGCCGAACATTTTGTGTGGCCGGCTAGAGATGTCCTAGTGGGATACCTGACAACGTTGGTCCATGTCCATAGTACTACACAAGTTCGTTCCCAGACTGTCGTCATGTGGGAACCAACCTTAGGTTAGATGGTTGTACCCCAGCCCACCAGAGTTCATACCTGTATGTGTCTTATAAAAATGGAATATTCATTCAGTGAGAGGCGACGTTTCCGTCGACAGTGAGACGACTGTGATGACGAGTGTATGCACGTGTACGTGACCATCTGAGTTTGTAATTCTGTCCTCCTGCCCCCTCGGTTTTCTCCATGGACCACATCCAGGGCGTTGCCCCGGCCGCCGGCAAGAAGGGAGGCATCGGCGTGTGGCGGACAGAAGCGCGCCGGCCCGTGAACCTACAAACCGCTCGCGCTATTCGTCGCCGCCGCCGCGTTCGCGTGCTGAGCGGAGGGACGAGATTTGGAAGAACCGCGGTGCCTCCGCGTCGTCGTTGGCCCCCTCGCTCGGGTGCCTGAACGCTCAGTATCGCCGCCGCGTGTCCTCTCCATCGAGGACACCACCTCCACCGAGCCCCGCGCCACACGCCTTTCCACCGGTCGCGGCCGGCGGTGCCATTCTCGCCGCGTCAGCGGTGCGCGGCGCCTCCGGTGTCGAGTCGGGGATGGAAGTCGCGGCCGCCGCTTGCCCTTGCCTGGCTGTCGATGCTGCTTCGGTCACTTTACCCTTCTCCTGCTACCGGTTTCTCTCTTGCGCATGCCGGCATGCCTCCGGCGCGGAGAGAGACCAGCGCGACAAGGTCCAGCAGCCTTCCGGCGTCGAGAGAGAGAGAGAGTTTAATCCCGCAGGCATCTTTTCTTTCTTTGACCAGTAAAATGGATCATTGCTGATAATATTCAGAGCCATGTGGAAGCCCTCTCCCATTATCCTGTATCAGGAATAAATATTCAGAGCAAGACCCGATGGCCTCAGATTTTCTAGCTTTAGTCATCACCACTCGATGAAGAAAACCAGGTCAACAAAGAGCTTTGTCAGCTTATTCAGTTTCCAAGTATAACTGCTGTCTTCTTGGCAGAGTTCATTCCTGATACTTCTCTCCAGTCTCCAGCTCCCCAGTCCGCCAGGAGTGGCCACTGTTCTAGGGTAAGAACTTGTTCTTCGCCATACTAGTTCAGCTCTGACTTTGAGTTGCACGTTTGCATCCGAGCTAAGGTTTTTCTTCTTCAGGAAAAAGGCAGAGTTTACAGTCCTCACTTCCATTTTGATTGACTTTACACCAGCTGCGGCAAAGTTTGCAACAGGGCTTAAAGCTGAAGCAGGTATGGCCATCGTCAACTCTATTTTCTGGAGCCGATGTTAGTTGAGAATTTGAGAATGATCCGATCTTAGTTTTGCAATTGCCAGAAATGAATTAATGGTGCTTAACTCTAACATGTGCTTAATGATAGTGGAGCCTTGAGGGTGTATGGAGGCATGAGATTCTTTCGTCTCTAGGTGGAACCACTTGGAGACGGTAGCTCCAGCTATATTCTAATAGGATTTGTGATACATGAGTTGTAGCATGTAATTCATGTTGACGCCGTGTTAGCCCTCGGAGTATGTTCCTTTTATTTATTTTTGTACAACAACTAAATACTTCGCAATAAAACAGCCATGTGAGAGATAAATATTGTAGCATAACAATTTCCCCCAATATATGAAATGCTTTCGGTTGACCCTAGGAAAAGTAATGTTGTTTTGGATTTAGGATCTTTAACATCTACTCTGAATTAAATAAGACACATTCAGTGGTGAATGAAATAAACATGTTTCTTTTGCAATGATTATTCGGTATTAGAAGTGGATTAGTGGATAAGTGGATGTTCACTGAAATTCAGAAGGGGAAGTGGCTCGAAGCAAAATGTCACCTGCTTTGGCGAAGTTCAGTATTGTCAAAATAATGCCACTCCTGAGTTAATTTGAACTAAAACTGCGACATTTTTTATGGATCGGAGGGAGTAGTAAAAATGAATCAATCGTTAGTATTTGTGCCTGCGCTCAGCGTAGCTATGCTTTGTTGGAGCTAGTAAAACCTTGTTTGAATGTCTAGTATAGTTAGCATTGTTGTTTTGCATAATCGTGCTACGTGCATTATGTTGACCAAGTTGCTTTGTGCATAAATTTGAACAGGGCGCTCTTGAACAAAAATATGGCAGGCGTTGGTGCCATGTTGGCAAACTTGCTCATCAAATGGGATCTGGACACCTATATTTTGCTTCGCATCCGGGTCGTGATGGGATTCCTCCTCGTTCTGCACTACGTGGCACTTGGTTTTTTGGTAGTACCGCTAAACACCTCAAGAGTTTCCTGGGCGAGGGTACTTGATGCCATGTGTGACATGCTACTGGTTTATGTTATGGGGGCCATGCAAGCCGCACCTTTCAAGAATGAGATGTTTCCAATCTGGGCAGTTTTGCTGGTCAGTTCCCGTTCTTGCACCAACTTCATGTCTAAGTACGATGCATACTTTGAGCTGAGAAACATGTTGAAGCTTTGGGCAGCGGCATTGTTGAATGTAAGACATGGCTCCAAGTCGTCGCGTGCTTCTTTCTGGTTCTTTTGGGGTATGTTGGTCATCAAAATCTTGTACAGGATTAGAGCACGCAAGCTAACATCTAATTCCTTCTGGCACGGTCGTAGTTCAGAACTTGTCCTGGTGTACATGGGTTCCATTGACCATAATTTGAGCAACTTCAACCTAGATACTCTGGAAGGATGCAAATACTTGGTCTATGGAGAATCAAAGAAAAACATCACAAAGGGGCTTAGTCCAAGTATTAGCGACCTGAAGTCGGTAATTGGCTTGGACAACATTTGGCTACATGATGGCAGCTTACTGCTACACATCATCAACGAGCGGAAGAACACCGTCAAAGATCTGACCCTGGCCTTTGCCCTGTCCCGGCTGCTCCGTTGTCGGATGGATGGAGGAAGACTGCATGAGGACACAATTTCCATGACCAGAGAGTTAATCTGCTCGCGGATCACCCGTGCCGATGATAATGTCGACAGGGTACTAGCCGGTATCCTGCTGATGGATCTTTCGTTCCTCGGTCAGCACATCCATACTGGTTATCCTATGGTCTTCTGCCAAGGGCTTCGCTCGCTCTACTTACATGCCCTACAGTGTGTAGTCCAGTTGACCTGCTTAGTGTGGCTTCTGGTGGATATCTTTCCACACTATAACACTGATGTGCTTATCACGGTGCCAACCGTAGCTGTGATATTAGGAATGAAAATGTTTGAAGCATTCAGTTGCATATCATCAAACTGGACATTACTACTGCTCGTGTGCAACTATGTGAGTTGCCGCAACAACAAACGTATGGAGCATGTCTTTGAGAGAATGATATCAAGTATCCTTGGCTTTAAAGAGGATCTGCCAGTGTCGTTTTCAAGCCGGTATGACTTCCTGCAATCATCAAACTACAGTGAGGGGAAGTTGAGAGTAGGTCCACTTAATAAACACCTTTTGGCAGGACGGTCAATCCGAAGGACGCGTTGCAACACTGTGATAGCCGCAGTCATTCGGGCACTAGCCCGCTACATGGACGAAGAGGGCAGTCGCCTGCCAAGGCACTGCCTTCCCTCACCACGTGTTAGTGATAGAGCGCAATGTTATTGGTCGGCATGCCTTCAGCTACCAACTTGCGCCCATCTTATTCTGGTCTGGCACATTGCAACAAGCCTCTGTCAGGTGAAGCTCGAGCAAGACCGAGGCTATACCAATAATAGTGGATTATTTAGATTTTTTGTTCGAAATACAAGGCCTGATCTTGCCGGAAACTTCAGCAAGGCAAACACAGTGGCCAATTGCTTGTCTCGGTACTGTCTCGACCTACTGATTTCAAAGCCCAACCTGCTGCCGGAGAACATTTTTGCGTCCAAGAAGCTACTCTTGGACACAATTCAGCATGCTAATGACCTTCTGAGAAGCTGCAACTCACCACAGAGCAAGTACGATGAGCTCGTTGCATTATCACAGGCTGTTCCTGCAGGTAGCCGGCAGGATATCGAGCTGAGTGGAAACATATTGATACAAGGCGCCATGATGGGCAAGAAACTGATTGACAGTGAGGACGAGGAAAGTCGCTGGGAAATCCTAGCCGAGGTGTGGGCTGACATACTCATACAAATTGCCCCAAGTTCTAAGGCAGAAGCGCACGGGATGGCTCTCCAGTTTGGAGCCGAGCTCGTGACCCTAGTCTGGGCTCTGCTCTGTCACTGCGGCATTGAGAAGAGTGAATTGTGGCCGGAGGAACAGTAGCTCCAACAAAGAGGCATCCCTACTTTGTCTGGCACATGTTCATTCTCCATGCTCTGCGTAGTCCCTCCCTGGCTACCTTTATCCTATCAGTATGTTCCAATAAAATGAAAAGACGTGAAGACCAACTCTTTGGCAATGTCATATAGGATTTTGAGATTCACTTAGATTAGTTTCTCCTGGATTCTGTTTCTTTGTTTCAACTCAGGGGTTATGTAACTCTTAAGATATGTAATTATATGCTATATTTGTTTTTAGATGATCATTTGCCACTTCGCCTCTGCTATTTACCCCGTTTCCATCCTAGTTCAGTAAATATCTTGACTCTCCTTCTGTTCTTGTGCTGATCATTTCCAGCTCTTGGTCATTCTTCTCACTCATTTTTCATAATTTCTCTCCCTGAGGACAATGCCTTTTTACCTCAGTTTTTTTTTTGAAACGGGGGCAAAAGTTTTGCCCCAATCTGTTGATTAAGAAGAAGTTTTACATGAAAGAAACATGTTTGGGACCGAAATTACAAAACCCTACTCTCTCGGCATGATTTGTCCCATTCTCTTGGCGCATGCAATGACTCAAAGGCGCGCCTCCCTCTTAACCCTATCTAGCATTAGTGCACTCTTATTATGAAAGACCCTAGCATTACGCTCGTTCCAGATTTCCCAAGTGACAAGAAGGGTGATGGAGGCCATGGCCTTGAGGTTTCTTGCTTGGTCTCCCACCATAATACCCCACCACTCGATGACGGAGAGGTTGTTGCCATTGTGATGTTGTTGCCCCACATCGATTGCCAACCATTCACTACTAGGAAAATGGCTATAGCTACAGGGAATAGTGCCGGCGCACCATCATTTACGCGAGCCGGTGGAAAATATCGCCGGCGCGCCATATTAGAGCCCGCCAGCAAAGAACAGTACTGCCGGCGCACAACCAATTTTAGTGCGCCGGGAATAAAATTCCAAGAGGTCTGGGCGGAGGAAAAATCTGGACACCTTACACCGGCGCACCCTATGGTGGTGCGCGGTGGTAGACAATTTACCACCGGCGCACACCATAGAGGTGCGGGGGTAAGGTGCCCATTTTCCTCTCCACCCCCCCGCCCCCCGAACCGCCTTTTCAGTTTTCGGGAAAATAAAAGTAAATGGTAAAAAAATCAAATAATAAAATCCTTTGATATGTCCAATACTTATGTAATCTAGTTTTAGGGAAAAATTAAAAAAAATGAATTTCGATATATTATGCAAAATGGCGTAATCTTTCGGTAAAACTGGATTTCTGGTTGCATACGACCTCCGATGAAAAACTTTTTTATATCAAATTCTATCTACGCGAAATTTCCTATCCGAATTCAACCGTCTACGGCCGTTTGGACAAAAAATGGATTCGTCAATTGGAAAATAGAAACATGACTTGTTTGAGATTTAAGATTTGGGTGAAAAAAAAAAGAAAAACTACCCCGGCGCACCACCCTACTTGGTGCGCCGGCGGTAACATCTCCTATATATAATGCAAAACGTCGACCACCTCCTCACTTTCCCCTCTTCCTTCTCTTTTCCTCCTCCTCCTCCTCCTCCGACGGACTCCACCAACTGCTGCACCGTCGACCTCCTCCGGCCTCCTCTGCATGGCCTCCTCCGGCCTCCTCCGCATGGCCTCCTCCGGCCTCCTCCAACAGCCTCAACCTCCTCTCCGGCGTCGTCCACCTCCTCCGGCCTCCTCAGCATGCATGGACTTCTTCGGCCTCCTCCACCGGCCTCAACCTCCTCCAGCCTCCTCCGCATGGCTACCACCACCACCTCCTCCGGCCTCCTCCTCCGGCGGCCTCCTCCGCATGGCCACCACCACCTCCTCCGGCCTCCTCCTCCGGCGGCCTCCCACCCTCCACCTCCTACACCGACGCAGCAACAAAAACGACAACCTCGGCCTACTAGACTAACGCAAAAACGACACCACAACCGCAGCTCACGAGATCTAGATCTAGATCTAGATTTAATCTTTTTTGTTTTCTGGTATAACTTACCGCCGACGAACTAGGCAGGTGCGCCGGGGATAAATCGAGTTACTGCCGGCGAACCAGCAGGTGCGCCGGTGGTAAGCCATTATCACCGGCCTGTTCCCACCGGCGGGCGCTAGTGCGCCGGCAATAAGCAATTTTGGTGCGCCGGCAATAAGCCTTTTCCTAGTAGTGATTGCTTGATGGAGTTCCAAAGTCGGGTTGTGTAACGACAATTGACGAAGAGGTGGTCGACGGTCTCCGTATATTGCTTGCATAGTGGACAAAGCCCGCAATTTGGCCAACCACCCTTTGCCAAACGATCGGCCGTCCAAATCCTATTTTGGTACACAAGCCATGCAAAGAATTTGGTCTTAGGCGGCGCCCACACTTTCCAAACCATCTTGTCTAAGGGTGAATATATGAGGCCGAACCATTGCATGTCATAGGCCGATTTGGCGGTGTAGCACCCATCTTGTGTAAGCTTCCAAGTGATCTCATCATTTCTATCGGGGTGAAGGAGGACGGTATGAAGATGAGTCCAAAGATCAACAAATTGTAAGAAGTGTTCCATGGTGAAGTCACTATGTAGGTCTATCTTGTCAATCCAAGCCTCCCGGTGAAGCGCTTGTGCCACTTTCTATTTTTTGCGCTTGGAGCTCTCATAGATCAAAGGTGCAATATCGATTGGTCTCGTACCGTTTAACCAAGGTGCGTGCCAAAAGGGTGTTTTCTTTCCGTTCCCTAAGGTGATGGTCGTGGCGGCGTAGAACAACTCCATATCCTCATCGGAGCACGGGTTTCCGGAGCCAATCCAAATTTTGGTTGGGTCTTTCCATTCGAGCCATGGCCAACGACGAAGGGCCGTTGCAAATTTTCCCATGTGGAGGACCCCCAAACCTCGAAACTTCTTCCGACAATCCAAAATATCCTGATGACAGTTTTTGCCAGGTTATTTCCTGTGCATTTCAAAGTGGTGTTCTCCATAATGTTCAGAACGATAGAAGTTTTGTATCTATGCAATTATTATTCTGCTATGTATTCTCCACGATGAATTATTATTCTGCTATGCATTCTCAATTATAGTTCTCGAGAAGCAAAGCCAATATTCAGTGAGAACACTGAATATCTTGGGTGGTGTTAAATTTCTCTTGTTCCTATGAATAATGAGTATAAAGAATGCTTCATTGTTTATGTTCTTATGAAGAGTGCTTGACCATGCAACCAAATTTGGCAAAGTGATATTGTACCTAGTTCTGTAATGTAGTTATGTCTACGCTGCATCGTCGCACTGTCCTTTTTTATTTAAAACTTCTTAGTGAATCCTCTTTTTCTCAGATCTCATGACTGTTAAAAGTTTTATTTCCACCAAGTCCAGATGCAAAACTTGCATGCTTCATGTTGACAGCTAGGCATGACATAAGTCACTGAGATCGGCTTTACCGCAGATCTCAAGACTGTTGAGACTTCTATTTGTGGTTAATCAAAAGACAAACTTCTGTGCCTTACAGCAAAAATGCCTCTGCAAGTACCAGTTTGGCTGTAGAGAGAGATGAGCTCTCGGTGTGACAAGATCTCAAAACAGTTCTATGTGAAAAAAGCTGTGGAAACTCAATATGACGAAAATCAAAATCTTAGGTTAAAGGGCCTTGGATGGGCTATTACATGTCTTGGAATATGGCGAAAAGGCACATTGTAACAACTAGCGGTTGACCAGTTTACCTGGTTGGCTGCGAAAATATCATGACATGAGCTTAAGCAAATCTAGGAGTTCAATCTGCAAGTTTGGATAAAGAGGATCATATTATTTGTACGAAGGGAGCATGTATTGGTCTACCAGTATTGACAGTATCATGGTACATTTAGAGGGAACCGGGGCTGGGCGAGCGTGACACTTCCCAGTGCTGCTGGGCGAGGGTGATGCTGTGATGTTTGCCGTGGCTAGGATGAAGTAGCTGTGCAGGACGATGGCCTTGGTGTGGAGGAAGAAGGCGTTTTCACTTTGATGTGCTTGACGTCCAGGTCTTCCGTCCATTCAATGGTTGTTATAGCCAATAGAATATAAACGGAAGCGAGAGAGATTTAAGGCGGAACATCCCTTAATCAACCATGCCAACTTTTTATGGCCTAAGAGCAGTCCCTCGGAGGTGCTCATAGGGGTAGGGTGTGCGTGCGTTCTTAGGGGTGTTTGTACGTGCGTGTTTGTGAGCGTCTGCGTTGTACTGTGTTCTAAAAAAAAAAACATAAGTGCTATAATAGTGCTAAAAGACATTTAGAACGCTAAAAGGCATTTACATGACTATTTTAGACTTTGACGCGTGCGCTAAAACCCGGCGCTTCACCGAATGCTCTATTTCAGACACGGCAAAACAGCGCTCCACCGGACGCTACGTTTTGCAGCGCGCGCTACCGCACAAAGACAAATCTCACAAGCATTTATTCACACGAAGATCAAACACACAAATAAAATCAACAATAAATAGTTTAATTATTATTACAACACAAATAACATCAACAATGAATAGTTCAAATGAATAAAATAGATATCTAAATAACAATACAACAAATGCAACAAATGGTAAAATAGACTGAATTTGTTCATTGTTGCCCATGCCACTTCCACCACTTCTCAATGGTATCAAGTTGAAGTTTATCATGCATTTCTCTTTGACGAATGGCATGGTACGAGGAAATAAATTGGGCTAGTCTCTATTCTCTTCTACGCACTTGGAAAACACCTCTACAAACAATGAAAAATCGATTTGGTCGGAGGCCTCATACCTGCGCGTGGCTCATGTTGAATGCGCAGCGGCAGCTGCGCGGTTGACGCCCGCTTGATTGGAGCAGCGCCGGCTAGGAAGGGGCGGCGGTGGCGCAGTTGTTGCCCGTCGATTGGAGCAGCGTCGGCGCGCCAAAAAAGCTCGTGGAGTACCGGCATGCTGATCTACGTCGACGAGCAAGGCGGCGACGGAACCGGCGCGGAATAGGGGCGGCGAGGGTGCCGGAGTGGGAGGCAGAAATGGGGATGCGGCACACAGTGAATTTTCATGGGGTCGTTGGTCGCGCGCGCTCGCTGTGACTTTTCACGCGCGCTGAAACGCAGGCGGCATATTTGATGCGCGCGATTATGCAAAATGGTGCGTGCGGAAAAATATTTGCAGCGCGCTAGTTTAGCGCTTCTGTTAGAGCGGCCAAAATGCGCCTCGGCGCGGTAAATTGGCGGTTTTTTGGCGGTCTGTTGGAGATGCTCTAAGCATAAAAACTTTGAAATCGCTTTCTCTACTAAGACTAATAGGGAGTAAAAAAATTAAGATGAACACTAACCATATTTTTTAGGCAATTAAAATCTCTAAATCAGTGCAAAACATAAGTAAGCATTGTAAAACGTAAAATACATTGAAAATATAAGAAGACAGAAACAGCCAAAAAACATTTCGGCCATAAAGACACTCCCTTTGTGCCTAAATGTAGTGTGTATTAGATTTTTCAAAGTCAAACCGTGTAAACTTTGATAAAGTTTATACGAAAAGATATCAACATCTAGAATATCAAATTAATAAAACGAGAAACATATGAACTATATTTTA
Organism: Lolium multiflorum; assembly: GCA_030979885.1. NCBI lineage: Eukaryota > Viridiplantae > Streptophyta > Magnoliopsida > Poales > Poaceae > Lolium > Lolium multiflorum. The sequence goes on from CM061748.1 coordinate 290,837,723, forward strand.
ATATGGTATATATTTGGTATTGCAGATATAGATAATTTTTTTAATAAACTTGGTCAAAGTTAGTGTAGTTAGATTTTTTTTGAGAGAAAGTTAGTGTAGTTAGATTTTCATGGAAACCAATGCACACTATATTATGGCAAGAAGAGAGTATATTGAAGCCCATTAACTTTCAAGCCCAGCAGGTGACCAATTCTACTTCTGTGCGTTCTCATCCGTTCGATAGTGATCGACGTCACCCCAGGAGCCACCCGGCGGTGAGAAAAACTAGGGTGTACGCAAACCTAACCACAATTCTCCTCCTCTCCCCTGATCTTTTCGCCTCCAACACGAGAGAGGCGGCTCCAGCCAGTTTCCATGACGATGTGGCGGCCCCGTTCACCGGAGAAGCCAGTCGTCGAACAGCGCCAGCTCTGTCTACCTCGTGTGGCGCCCGCGATATGGAGGTCGGGCACGGCGCCCTCCATTACGCGACTCGTCATCTTCATCATCCGCGGCATGGTTTAAATCCAACCATAAGGAGGCGGCGGCGGTGAACATGACATGTCGAGCATGTGCGTCGTCGTCCATAAGGTGTCGCGGCTGTATCAAGGTGAAATCCCTTCCCCGTGGTCAAAATCTTCCAAAAAAAGGGCATTTGGTGTTTCCTTATTTGGTCGATTTTTCTTCTAGGGCACACTTTTTGGAAATTTTCTTCTCATTTCTTAATCTTTGATTCCCCTCCTTCTAATTGCTAGTAAACACCGGAACACTACTAAAACAAGAACAATTAATTAACCAAAGCATAGCCGTGTGGTGCGCAAGAAAAATTTATCATAGGCTAATTAATCTCTTAAACATGCTCATATTGATCCCTATAGAATAGAAGTAAAACTCGATCATAGGCATATGCACTAAATTAGGATGAGGCTAAACAATATCTCCTAAGCAAAAAGTTAGGACTATTGATGATCGATTTAGTTCATCATTAGGAGAAGCATTAACATGCGTTGATCATACTTAGAGCACCTAATGAATGATTAGAAAGAGAGATCGTGAGATGCACTTGTAGGAAGATGAAGAATTGTAGAGATTCATTTGTAGGAAGATGAAGAATTGTTGTTCCAGATCGATGGAGGCATGGTGTAGCTAATAGCGATGGGTGTAAGGATGGTAAAGATGGTGTGGGACAAACTGCTTGTCGAGGTAGCTGTCAATGACGCCGGTGACACTGCCCTTGGAGTGTCCGGCGGTGCTAGTTAGAGCTTCTATTCCTCAAGCGTACCGGCAGAATCCGTAGTTTTAGGTTTTTCTTCATATGTGAGGTCGTTAATTAGCTTAATAACGGGAGGACTCCTCCTTTTTATACGTGTGACGCTAGGGAATAGGGACCTAAACGAAAACGTTGGTTTACACCTTCCATCATGGTGTGTACGTGGGGAGCCCTGCTCCCCCTTTTCTGTCGGATGGTTAAACTAGAGATCAATTCTCCTTCCTCGTTCTTCAATCTTCAGCATGTCTTCAAGATGCTGGTGCAGAAAGGCTCCTTGCCTCGTCGGCTAGTGTTACAAGCTTTTGATTTGGCAAACCTTGAATCGATCTTGAATCTGTTTGTATGCTGCTAGAAGTTTGACGAAATCCCCTCCACGGGCAACAAACTCTGGCACCAAATGGTGGCAATGCCAAGTTGCCAACATGTTGCAAGTATGGGCCTTGAGATTTTGGCCAACAACTAAACATGGCTGTCAACCAAATTCAGGTCAACACCTTCTACGTGAGATCCTTTTATGACAGTTAGCACACACCTGATTGTCAGGCAATCGTTGATGACTGATGAGGCACACCAAGTTCCTTAGCCAGGACTTTTAGTGACGAAATTGTGTTAGCCTCGGTTGTCGCTTGGTGCTTTAAAGATAACTGTTGCAATCCGCTTTACTGGCAAAATCGCACTTCCATCTTGCAGCAGGATGTTAGGCTGTACTTCACCCCGACATCCATGGCTGCCCAGATAAGATGCAGAAAAACTGATGCACAGGAACCAGAGGCATTCTCCTTGCAGCCGTCCGGCCTCACAACACACAATCCAGTGGCAGCCACCAGCGCGGAAGATGCTGGAGCTGAGATGCTTGCCCACACCCACACCATCGAACAGCTGGTGACTCTGAAGTCATGGGTCGCAGTCGCAGCTTCTGTCAGGCTCACCGACAATGTCTTGGGCAGGTGGCGCCATCAGGACGAGGAAGCTGAGAGTTCAGCCATGTCAAAGGAACAGTGCTGGAACAGATCTTTTGCTGAAGTGTTGTTGCGAGACTGTTATATATACTGAGAACTGAAGGCACACCCAGCAGACCGTGCTGGAACCAGAACTGAAAGATTGCATTCATCTGAACAGCGTTGAGGATTTCATGTTCCCACTACCATGCGTGTGGAATATCAATGGTCGCCTTAATTATGGACATCGACATCAAGAAATGGGACATGAGAACTCACAAACCTGTTTGCCACTATTAACGTTTATCTATCTGTCTGCTACTACAAAGGTAAATACTATTAAGGGAGAACAACAGAACATCTCAAAGCAAAAAAGGAGTACCATATCTGAAACATAACGCTTCTGAAAAAGGGCAAAGAAGGTTCAGGCTGAAGCATTGACAGTAGACTAAACAATACGGCTTACAGTTTCAATGCCTTCCATTAAAAATTAAAAATATTGTTTCATTGTTTTGTTAGATCAGCAGCAGTGTTGAATTGGATGCTCATAATCTCATACGAGCAATCAGACAATCATTATATATACTCAAGAATCAGGAAAGCATGCAAACATATCACAATTCCGAAATCAAGAAAATAAAAAGGGCCAAGGATGTCAAAATCTATAGAGTTTTCATTAAACTTGCTGCATGGTGCTAATGAGTCATTCTGTCATGCAAACAAAAATGCATTAGACATAAGATATTACAGTTACATGCAGAAACGTGAACATCTGAACCAAACTAAAATTCAGCACTGCTGTTCAGCCCAATAGGTGTCATCTTATTCTACTTCTCAGAAGACCTGTCATTCCAAATGCTTGACACCCTATCTAATATATCCTTCATAATAAACGGACAGCTCGCAACAAGATGTTTGAATCCTTCGGTTTCTATGACTGGAGCAAGCATGTTGGGCGAGGCCATGAACTGGATGCAAGCTTGTCGCAGCTGGGAGCAATGGTGTTGCTCTGCTAGAGCTAGTGTGGTTGCCACAGTCTGAACATCAATTGTCTCGCTCAACTTATTTTCGCAGATCAACCTTAGCCTATCGACTCCGTAACGATCGGCGGCAACAAGTAGGTGCTGCATAGCCGCAGCCTTGCCGTCTTTGTAGTGATCAGGCAGGGTATCTGTGTAGATGAAGTGAAGAAGCGCCTCAAATATGAGAGGCTCCATGTCATCGATGTTGATACACTGTGTTGCCTTTTCTTTCATCGGACCAAAGAGCTCGGCCCTGAAGACCGGAGAGCGGAAAGCCAAGACACATCGATGAGCACGGAACAGTTTGCCACCCACATCAAACGTGACATCTGCGCCTTCTCCATCGTTGAGCATGTTCTCAAAATCTTTGTGCAGATTAGACTTCGGAACCGTGATCAAGCTGGTCTCAACGTCTTGTGTACGAGACTCTTTGGCAACGGTCAGCAAACATCTGATGGTGAGGCAGTCATTGTGGAGGAAAGGCGAGCCCTGAATCTTTGATTTCTCGATGAATTTGATGAAGCCCCAATTGTCACTAGCAGGGGAGAAGGAATGCTTCATGTAGGCGTTGGTTACCTGAGAGAGCCTGCCATCTTTCTCCATCAAATTGAGGGTGAACCTGGCCCTGACGTCCTTGTCTCGGCCGCAGTAGTAGAGGAAGGCGGAGGCGTTGCCGACGCAGTGGGCGGTGGAGCCGTCCGGGTAGAACCTGACAGCCCACTCGAGGCCCCCGACGGTGAAGACTCTGGAGCTGACGTACCTGCCGACGCCCATGCCGTCGAGCAGCGAGTAGCCGGTGACCCGGAAGTCGTGGACCGCGGTGACGGAGTCCGTGACGCTCATCGAAGATGTCCTGGGCAGACAGTGACCGGGCGGCGGGAAGGCCAGGTCGCGCTGGTGATCACCCATGGAAGGAGGAAGAGGCGGGGCGATCAGCTGAGGGATTTGTGGAGACCTGCATCCATGAGCGCATTGCAGGGTCGCGTGGATCGGTGCCGATGATCTCAGCGGCGCGACGATCGGCGTGCCGCGGCGGCAGATCGGCGGGGGCGGACCGAGTCGGGGGAGAGGAACATCGGGGATCAGTTGGGGGAAGATCCGCCGCGCACGCGGGCGCGGGTCAGGGGTTGAAGCCCTTCCCTAGCTTCCCGGCTGCGCGCACCGTCGGATTCCCCCCTTGCGTGAGCCGGAGCCGGAGCCGAAGAGGGTGGAGGTGGAGGCGGCCGCCGGAGGGGGAGGGGGAGGTGGAGACGGATGACGAGAGGAAAACCCCTGCAATTGAACGGAAATTGCCTGAGCTTTTTCTGCTCAAGCCGAAACTCCCGTGCGGCTTAAGAGAAACCCCTGCCCTGCCTGCGGGCTGCGGGCTGCGGGCTGCCCAGTAATGGTCTGTGGGCTAAAATGAATGTCCTAATTTTTGGGCCAAGACTGACTACAAGGAACAGTTACCTAAAATGAATTAAGCTTAAAAAAAGTTAACTGCAATGAATGGCCACAAAAGAAGTTAGCCAACGCTTGCATGAAGCATACCTTCTCTCTGGCTAGTGACAATTGGGGGTTCATCAAATTAGGTGTTTCTAACTCTTGCCAAATAAGCTCGCACCCAAGATGTCGAGACGAGTTCCGTCACGGTTCTGCTGCCGAATCTACAGAAAGATTTTGAGAACATGCTGAATGATGGAGAAGGTGCAGATGACACGTTTGATGTGCGTAGCCAATTGTTCCATTCTCACATATGTGTCTTGGCTTTTCACTCTTCGATCTTCAATGCCAAGATCTTTGGTCCAATGAAAGAAAAGGCCACACACCGCAAAAACATTGATGACATTGAGCCTCTTATATTCAAGGTGCTTATTCACTTCATCTACATAGATTCCTTGCCTAACAACTGAAAAGATGTCAAAGCTTCGACTATGCAGCTACTTGTTGTGGCGGATCGTTACAGAGTCAACATGCTAAGGTTGCTATGTGAAAGTAAGTTGATAGAGACAATTGATGTTCATACAGTGGCAACCACACTAGCTTTAGCATAGCAACAACATTGCTCACAACTGTGACAAGCTTTTGCATCCACTTTCATGGCATCGCCGGACATGCTTGCTCCCGTCATACAAACTAACTGAAGGATTCAAATGTCTCATAGCGAGCTACCCGCTTATTATGAAGTGTATATTAGACAGGGTGTCAAGCATTTGGACTCACAAGTCTTCTGAGAAGTAGAATAAGATACGGCACGATCTAGACTAAACAGTAGTACTAAACTTTAGTCTGGTTTGGATGTCTGTATTTATGTATATCTTCTAAATTAGCCTTCTAATATTTTTTTTGTTTCTATACATTACATGACAGAATGACTCATTAGGACCAAACAATAAGATTTAATGAAAACTCTAGGTTTTGGCATCGTTCTCTTTATATTTTTCCTGATTTCGGAACTGCAATATGTATTACTTCTTGTGCACAATGTTGTGCTCTTGTTTCACTCGGTTTGGGGGAAGTTGGGATTCCATGCGGTGCACTGAATCATAAACAAGTTGGTTGACTACCGCGTGTAGGGAAGACCTCCTATTTTAAGTTCGGAATTACTACACGTACGACTGAATTAGTCCGACTTTTGTCCGATGAGCCGATGTGCAACCAGGATGCTTCCTAGGGGGTGCAATCTACGGCTCCTGTACAACTTCGTACACAAATCGGACACGTTTTATCATGTGTGTAGCAGCGCTCTTTTAAGTTGCTCTTTTTTTTGCTAAAATTTTGATGTGGCACTGGTAGAAAAAGGGGCTTTAGTCCCGGTTGGCAACTGCCATTAATCCCGGTTGCGCAACCGGGATTAAATAAGCGCGACTAAAGCCCCCCTTTAGTCGCGGTTGCTTACGAACCGCGACTAAAGGCCCGTCCACGTGGCACGACGTCGGGGAGGACCTTTAGTCGCGGTTCTTAGGCCAACCGCGACTAAAGGCCGCCAGGTTTAGGGTTTTAGCCCCCCCCTAAATCTGGTTTCTTTTTAATTTGTATTATTTTATTTCTTTTGTGTTTTATTTTAATTTTGAAGGAGTTTCACATATTCTACGGTACTACATACATGCATATGAATGTACAATTTCAAACAAATTTGAAATTAGAACCAAAAATCTGGTTTCTTTTTAATTTGTATTGTTTTATTTCTTTTGTGTTTTATTTTAATTTTGAAGGAGTTTCACATATTCTACGGTACTACATACATCCATATGAATGTACAATTTCAAACAAATTTGAAATTAGAACCAAAAAGAATTCAAGAGGAATATACAATATATATTCAATATCGGATAACCATATACAATTTTGAATAAGTTTCCATACATAATTTACTGCATCAGAAGTTCTACGTCCTCGTAATAGTGTTCTCCTTTAGGATGGAGGACTTCCCTCATGAACCATCCTGCTAGTTCTTCCTGAATTGGTCGGAAGCGAGCTTCTTGACTAAGCCTCCGCGTTGTTATCCGACGGCGTCCACTCAGAGGTGTATCTCCGGATGAACTCACAAACATAGTATCCACATAGATTGGTCCCCGGTGGCTGAATATCCCCGGTCACTGACCTTCTAAATTGTAGCTCTTTTTTGAATTCACCGACCATTTCATCCGCGAACTGTCTCCAAACCCTACGAGGCAAAGAAAATTAAATGAACAAGAGAGTTATTAGTTACTTGATATTAGGAAATGAACGAAATAGGCCGATCGATATAGAGCGCAAATGAATGAAAATAATTACTTTTGCATCATTTTTCTCATGTCGACCCAAAGCTTTGGATCCATATTCAGAGAGTCGATGACGAGAACTGGGAGGTGTGAAATTGAATTACTAGCAGAATCCAGTGGAACCTGCGGACACGATACATGCAATCATGCATAACTCATCGATTAGCCACATACCATGCATGGAGTAAACAAAAGAGAATGTGCTCAAGACAAAACACTCACCCAAAATGGTAAGGAAATATAATATCACTTTTGAGATCCTGCTTTGTAAGAAAAAGCCACAGGTCTTGCTCCACGTCGGCGGGGTATTTTTCTAACACATATCCATTAACGATTTGTGGGTCAATGATCCCAACATCATGGATGTTCCTTATTCTGCATTCCCTAAGCTTCATTCTGCATAATAGCGTACACAACAATATAGTTAGGACAATATATATATGTATAGTGCAGGCAATGAACGAGATGGGGTAGAAATAAATCACTTACATAACGTAGCAACTGATGATAGATTTGTCGAGCTCGCGCAGATTGAAAAGCTGGAACAATTCACTCAGATGAACTGTTACATAGTAATGTTTGAAGTGATGCTCATGTCTAACTTCCGCATAAATATAATCTTTGCCGGCATTAGTTTTTATGTAACCCTTGTACCAAATTAGCAGATTTTTCATTTGTGGAGGTAGATCCTCTTCCTGCGCAGGCTCGATGAGAGGCCCATTCGGCACATATGTAATTACTACCTCACTCATTGGCGCCTCCTCAAGGCCTAACACTGCACGAAGAGTCATACCGATCGGCCGCTTGTTCTCTGGCACCCGTTACATTCCATGTGCTGCCACAGCTGCTATGATTGTGGGTCCATTAGTTCAGCATCCGGACCGGCGGCTTTCACTATGAGCGGGGGATCGATTGTTTACTTTGTTCCCCGAGCTGGGCAACTCGTTTCCCGCTTTTTTACTTTCTAATTCTTTCTCGGTCAAGTCTTTCTTCTCCTTCAACATGAGTGCTTGCCTACGAAGTTCACGTGCATAGTCGTCAGGCAAATTCTTCGCGGCTTGGGACGGTGTGCTCAAAAATGACTTGGCCCAATTCTTTTCCTTCTCAGAAAATACTGGCTTGGGCTCGGGCTCTCTTTTCGCCTTCGATTCCGCCCTCCATTTCTCATGGTGAGCAACCGTTGCCGCGTCGACTTCCTCGGCACTACGTTCCTTGTGGGGAGAGGCTTCGTGATGGCTCCGGTACCTTTGTGGTTTTAGGTACATAAGGGTCCGGTTAATAGTCCAGGACTACTTCGCTTCTTCGTCGGAGGTGGATTGGGGCGGGTCGCACCCGCCCGATGCGGAGGGGCGGCGTCGCACCCGCCGGAGGTGAAGGGCAGCGTCGGCTGACGTGAAGGAGGTGTAGGTGAAGCACCACCACCACCACCGCCACCACCACCGTAGGGGGGTGGACTTGTTGGCCTTGGCGCCTCGCCTGGAAACTTGATAAACTTCTTTTGCCATAGAATGAACTGCCGCTTGACATCTCCAAGTCTTCTTTCCCCTTCAGGTGTAGCAATGTCAATCTCCAGGTCCTCAAACCCTTGTACTATGTCCTCCACCGTGACACGAGCATAGCCATCTTGAATGGGGTTGTTGTGGTGGAGTGCTCCAGGTAAACATGGTAAAGCAGTGCCGATGGCTACCTTCATGGAAATGTTCCCCATTGGATAATACATATGACATTCTTTCATCTCCTTTACATCGTCCATGGGGTAGCGAGGAGGCTCCGGTGCAGTAATATCGATCGTCGGTGCATTAGCACCAGCCGGTGGGGCCTCCGTGGAAGCCACGATGCTTCTCCGCTGCTTTCCGACATGGATGATCTTCATGCGTCCCAGCTGCCGATCTTTCTTGTACTAGTATATTCGGGTTTTCTTCATCTCATCGAATTCCGATGCCAACCGCGCCACAACATCTGCATCCCGATCCGCCTTTCTCTTACGGCTTCTCGTAGGGTCATTTTCCTGGAAAACTCTACTTTCCACGGAATGGCCCCCATGCCTCGTACACGTCCTCCGTGTTCAGGATTCCCGAGGGCTTTTGTCGCCGCATCATTCTCTCGTTGAACTTGATCTTCCCTCTTGAGCATCCCTCATTGCGTCAATAAGGGCTTGGGTGGGTTTAAACTTTGTGTCTCGGTGAACACACTCCCCTGTCACCGGGTCTAGCGTTCCCCCATGCCCGTACCACCAGCTTTTGGCCCTTGGGTCCCATCCCTCTGTACCTAGAGGGATTCCTCGCGCCCTCAGGTCATCCTCCATCTTCTGCCACTTAGGCTCCGAAAGGCGGTATCCTCCTGGCCCCATAATATGATTGTACACTTTCTTAGCCGCATTTGCCTTATTTTTTCCGATATGGCCTTGAATTGCTCTGATTTCTTTTGCCTCACAAATTCGGGCCAATCATCTTTCAGCTTCTCATACTGTCCGTTGAAATCCGGAGTCTTCCCCTTCTCGACATATTGAGCCGCTAAATTTTTCTTGTAGGTCCGGAATGCTGTGGCCATCTTCTGAAGAGCGAACTCTTTGACCAGCCTCCTCCTCTGACGTCCCTCCGTATTGTCGTTACCGAATTCATCTTTTTTGTTGTATTCCGGAGGTAGAATGAAATGCTCCATAAGCTTTCTCCAGCATTCCTTTTTCGTTCTCTTGCTGACGAAACTGGAACCAACATGTGCTTTCACTGGCTCATGCCATTCCTGGACGGTGACCGGGACGTTGTCTCTAACAACGACTCCGCATTGGTTGATGAACTTGGTGTACGCCTCTTCGGGCTCCAGCGGCTTGCCGGTTGGACTAATAACATCAATGTTATATGTTACTCCTTGTTTCAGCGTCTTGGTTTTGCCACGCTTTGTCTTCACCGATTTTTTCGACGATCCGCTGGCCGAGGGCTAAAATAAGAAAGAGTCGAGTTAATACACATATTTATTGAAATCGGTAAATTTGTATCACCAGAGGCTCAATGTATATATATACCTCGCCGGAGGTGGTTGCTAATTGCTTATCAACATCGCCGGAGGTGTTTGTCGACGGTTGACCTCCATCGATAGTGCCCGTTCCTTCGTCATCACCTTGTTGACGACCTTCATCGTCACCGTCAAGGTTCAGATAAGAAGACACATCCTCTTCTTCATCTTCTTCGGCCGCCACATAAGGAATGTCACAGTTTATGATGCCGAAAAGATGTGCCTCAGCTTCCGCATTATAGTTGTCCCTTATCGGGTCGGCTCTATCATCCGCCATATGTGTCACTCCTGAAAACATGTACTAATTAAAAACTAATTATATTAAGTAAAGAAGGAGGCGGTGGCGGTGGCGAAGGGGGGCGATGGTGAAAGGGCGATGGCGGTGGCGAAAGGGCGGTAGTGCATGCACCGCCCCCTCGCTGCCCCCTCCGATCCTCTCTCTCGTAAAAAAAACAACAAAAAACTCGCGCGTATACGGAGGGGGCGGCGAGGGGGTGCGCCGCACAAAGTTGTGCGTCGCCCCCTCGCCGCGCGCCGCCTCCGTATACGCGCGGTGGTACGTTCAGAAATTTTTTAAGTTAAATTTTTGTTAAGTCAAAATTCAGAAATTTTTTATTCACTTAAAATTTTGTTAAGTCAAAATTCAGAAATTTGTTAAGTTAAATTTTTGTTAAGTCCAAATTCAGAATTTTTTTGTTCACTTAAAATTTTGTTAAGTCAAAATTCAGCCGCGTGGGCGCGCGGCCGGCGCGGTGCGGCGCGTGTGGCGGCGGCGGCGCGCGGCCGCCTCTCTCGCCGAATGCCCGCGGCGCGCATGTGGCGAGCGGCCCGGCCGGCCCTCTCTCGCCGTCCCGGCATGCGGCGGCCGGCGCGCGCGCGTGTGGCGGCGGCGGCCCGCCGGCCTCTCTCTCGCACCGGCGGCCGGCGCGCGCGCGCGTGTGGCGGCGGCGACGTACGAGGATGACGACGGCGCGCGGTGATCGACGATGAGGGCGGCGGTTCTTACGGGGACTACACGGGCGTGCGGCGAGACGACGAGGGCGGCGACGGAGAGCGCGACGACGACGAGGGCGACGACGAGGGCGGCGACGGCGGCGCGGCGCTCTCGGGCAGCCTGACGGCGTAGAATACGAGGGCGGCGACGACGCGGCGCTCTGCAGAGACGAGGCGACGGTTCGGCGGAGAAGAAGAAGTGCGCGGCCGTTCCGCGCCCGCGCTAATTTATAGGGGGTTACCTTTAGTCGCGGTTGGTGAGACCAACCGCGACTAAAGGTCATTTTCCGCCGGAATTTTGGTTCCCGTGGAAAATACCCTTTAGTCGCGGTTGGCGCCAACCGCGAGTAAAGGTCTTTTTCAAAATACTTTTTATTTTCGAAATTCTTAAAAATACAAATAATATATCAAAAAATTCAGAAAAATAAAACTAATTCATTTCAAAATCTTCAAAATACAAATAATATATCAAAAAATTCAGAAAAATAAAACTAATTCATTTCAAAATCTTCAAAATATAAATAATATATCAAAAAATTCAGAAAAATAAACTAATTCATTTCAAAATCTTTAAAATACAAATAATACATCAAAAAATTCAGAAAAATAAAACTAATTCATTTCAAAATCTTAAAAATACAAATAATACATCAAAAAAATTCAGAAAAATAAAACTAATTTATTTCAAAATCTTCAAAATACAAATAATACATCAAAAAATTCAGAAAAATAAAACTAATTCATTTCAAAATCTTCAAAATACAAATAATACATCAAAAAATTCAGAAAAATAAAAATAATTCATTTCAAAATCTTAAAAATACAAATAATACATCAAAAAATTCAGAAAAATAAATTTCTTCCCGCCTCTTTCTTTCCGCCTCCCTCTTCCCACCAGTTCTTCCCGCCGCCTCTGTCTTCCCGCCCTCTTCCCACCAGTTCTTCTCGCCTCTGTCTTTCCGCCCCCTCTTCCCGCCAGTTTTTCCCGGCCACCTCTGTCTTCCCGCCCCCCTCTTTCACATGCTTGCAGGAAAAAATTCCGAGGAGCAACTTCCGAAGATGTCGTAGGGCGTGTGCACTGATACGTCTCCAACGTATCCATAATTTCTGACGTTCCATGCTTGTTTTATGACAATACTTACATGTTTTGCTTGCACTTTATGATGATTTCATGCGTTTTCCGGAACTAACCTATTAACAAGATGCCACGGTCAGTTGTTTTCTGCTGTTTTTGGTTCGAGAAAGGCTGTTCGGGCAATATTCTCGGAATTGGACGAAATCAACGCCAAACATCCTATTTTTCCCGGAAGCATCCGAACACCGAAGGAGAGTCGGAGGAGAGCCGGGGGCCACCACACATGTGGGCCGCGCGGGCTACACCCTGGCTGCGCTGGCCTAGTGTGGGGCCACCCTGTCGCCCCTCCTGCGTCGCCTCTTCGCCTATATAAGCCCTTTCGACCTAAAAACTCGATACCAATTGACGAAACTACAGAAAGACTCCAGGGGCGCCGCCGCCATCGCGAAACTCCAATTCGGGGACAGAAATCTCTGTTCCACGGACGGGAAGTGCCCCGGAAGCCATCTCCATCGACGCCACCGCCTCCATCATGCTCCGTGAGTAGTTCCCCCATGGACTACGGGTTCTAGCAGTAGCTAGTTGGTATTCTCTCCTCCATGTACTTCAATATAATGATCTCATGAGCTGCCTTACATGATTGAGATTCATCTGATGTAATCGGTGTTGTGTTTGTTGGGATCCGATGGATGATACATTATGATTAGTCTATCTATAAAGTTTGTGAAGTTATTGTTGCTGCAATCTTGTTATGCTTAATGCTTGTCACTAGGGCCCGAGTGGCATGATCTTAGATTTGAGCTTTATAATTATTGCTTAGATTGTATCTACAAGTTGTATGCACATGTCGCTGTCCGGAACCAAAGGCCCAAGTGACAAAAATCGGGACAACCGGAGGGATGGCGGTGATGTGAGGATCACATGTTTTCACGGTGTGTTAATGCTTTGCTCCGGTACTCTATTAAAAGGAGTACCTTAATATCCGGTAGATTCCCTTGAGGCCCGGCTGCCACCGGCTGGTAGGACAAAAGATGTTGTGCAAGTTTCTCATTGCGAGCACGTACGACTATATATGGAAAACATGCCTACATGATTAATGAATTGATGTTCTATCTTAATGCTTTATCAATCCTATCAATTGCCCAACTGTAATTTGTTCACCCAACACTTGTCACTTGCTATTGGAGAGTTACCACTAGTGTAGATCGGGAACCCCGGTCCATCTCTCATCATCATATACTCGTTCTATATGTCATTGGAAGTAGTATCAACTATTTTCCGTGCCATGCTCTCATATTACTATTACTGCTGCTGTGTTACTTTTACTATTGCTCTCATATTACTTACTTTCACATCACCCCTGTTGCTAGTGCTTTTCCAGGAATTGACAACTCGCTGTTAAGGCTTATAAGTATTCTTTACCTCCCCTTGTGTCGAATCAATAAATTTGGGTTTTACTTCCCTCGAAGACTGCCGCGATCCCCTATACTTGTGGGTTATCATGCACCGACGAGATCTTCGAGAAGTTGCGCCACGGGAGATTTTCTAACCCTTTACCCAACACTGTTAGAGGAGATGGAGTCTTTCACGGGCTTGCAGGAAAATTTTCCCGAGGAGCAACTTCCGAAGATGTCGTAGGGCGTGTGCACCGACGACATCTTCGAGAAGTTGCGCCACGGGAGATTTTCCAACCCTTTACCCAACACTGTTAGAGGAGATGGAGTCTTTCACGGGCTTGCAGGAAAATTTTCCCGAGGCGCAACTTCCGAAGATGTCGTAGGGCGTGTGCACCGACGACATCTTCGAGAAGCTACGCCACGGGAGATTTTCCAACCCTTTACTCCATCCATGGGGATGAAACTCTCCCTACCTGCTAGGTTGGCTTGTTGGTCTGCTTGCCAAGGCGTATCGATGATCCTTTTATAGGCACGGCGCCGCTTCTGCTTTGTCTTGTTCCTCCGACAGGGCGTCGTGCGCTAAATGCTTTATCTCATCGAGCAGTGCGTCCACCCACGCGTCCTTATCCTACCGATAGCTTTAGTCCCGATTGCACCCATCAGCCGGGACTAAAGCTTACCCAGACATCCTTATCCCACCGATAGTTTTATTAGATGATACAAAACCACCTTTAGTCCCGGTTGCACCCACCAGCCGGGACTAAAGATTAGATGACCAGCTCTGGATTCCTCTTCTTCCCGCCATTTCTTCCCTGTCTTCCCGCTTCTTTCTTCCCGCCACTTTCTTCCCGCCTCTTTCTTCCCGCCACTTTCATCCCGCCTCCTGTCTTCCCGCTCCCATTTTTCCCGCCATTTCTCACTACATATATGTAGCCCGGCAGCATTATCACATCTCTACAATCTCTCATCACTCTCTCATGGCTTCCACCGTACCCACTCTAACCTACCAGCAGGTGGAGGAGCTTTGCGCCTCGAACTACCCTTGCCCACCGGGCTACCGCGTCCCCGCCTGACAAGGTATCAACTTGTCAATGCCTATGGATTGTAGGCTAGGGTTTAGTTAGAAGTAGAGGGCAAGTAGATCTCGAAGGTTTCAGCCGAAAAGTGCTCGACGATTGTGAAAACTAGGGTTTGTAGACAATGATTCGATTATCTCTTCGTCCCTCGACTCCCCCTTTATATAGGAGGTGGAGCCGAGGGATTCGTGCTATAAGTTACAGAGTCCGGGACGGTTTCTAACTCATCCCGCCAGATTACAAATAACACTTCCTATTACAACTCTTAACTTTCCTTAATATATCTTGGGCTCCCGAATCTTCTTATTCTTCGGGTAGTGGGCCTTCAGTAAACCCCGGTACTATCTTCGGCAGGCCCATTTGGGATGCCTATGTTAGCCCCCGAGATTTTGCTTGAATCGTAGAGTCAGGGAAAATCTCCACTGTTTATCTTTATTCGAAGACTTTAACCTTTTTATACTTCTTCACATAAAATTCTATATTGTACAGGGATAATGGTAGTTGGGGCTAGTTCATCTGACGGATCAAGTACTAGTTAACTGCTCTAGTGGCAATCCGCAAAAACCTACTTCAAAATCACGTCCCTGACATGATCTCGGATACTGTGTAAACTTCGACAGTGCCGCTTAAGGTCTTACCATTCTGTCGAGTCCCAGTCAAATTTATCGGGTACCTAACGCGTCCGTTAGATTTTTCTTCGTATCTTTGATACGGATAAAAGTAGCAGAGCGCAGTCTTCGGCGATGCCACGCCAGAACGGATCTGGGGTCTTACCTTCGCAAATTTGCGGCATTCAGAAATTGATCGCAACTTTGGCGTTCTGAGAATATATTGTCGAGTGCTTTTCCGGCTGTTGGAATGGCACATTTTATCGAGTCTCATATGACTTATATTGTTCTCCCGATGGGAGTATATGTAGAGTTAATTATAACTCGAAATATACTCTCTTGCTTTTCTATCTTTCCTTTGTTAATTTCATCGGGCACGCGAACAGCGTTCCCGATGGGAGTAGCCCCCGAGGCTACAGCCAAGGACTTGTGCTTGGTTGTAGGCTCGACATTTTAGTCCACCTTGTCGCTATATTGTCATTATTTCCCAATATGATCTCTCTCTTCTTTTTATCTCTCGGGTGCGCGAACAGCGCCCCGATGGGAGTAGCCCCGAGGCTACAGCCAAGGACTTGTACTTGGTTGTAGGCTCCCGCAATTTCTATTTTGCCATACTCGAAAATTTACTTTTTATCGAAGTAGCCCCCGAGCGTTTGGGCAAAAACTTGTATTTGATCAAAGGCTCCCGAAGTATTTAATAATTCCTCCTGTCGCCAATCTTCTTTTATTTTTCTTGTCGACATGCTTCCCTTAATCAAATTTACTTCATCCCTGTTTAATAATCGTGATTTTTCTGCCCTGTGGGTCCATTGCTTCCACCACGTTGACACGTCGTGCAAGTGGGGGACACATGTCCTCCGCTTTTCCTGGCGCACGTACGGTAACGCTTATCTCAATAAAAATACCTTTTTACCCTTTCATCTAGAAGATTTGTTGTCACCGCACGATTTCTCCATCCAACGGTGCATTGCTTCACCTGATTCTTATATAAACCTTTCTTCAACCTCCGTTCACTCCCTCGCTTGCGCCGCACATCTGTTCCTCTTCGCAAAAGCTTCCCCTGCGCCCAACTCTCTCTGATCTTCCGCACTCACGAACATTGCTTTGCCCATTGCCGTTGATGCCACCGCGCACGCGACTCACTCGCCACAGCACTCCAGAATCCAAGATGGCCGCCGAAGATCTTGAGTGGGAGAGATCTAAAATCTCCAACCAGGACGTCAACATACTGAAGAAGCTTGGCCTCATGAAGAAGGAAGATGCCATCCGCTTTCCCAGCGAAGAGAGCTATCCCAAACCTCCAATGGAGTACCGGGTTAGTTTCGTTGATCACCTCATCCGCGGCCTTTCGGCCCCAATTCACGATTTCCTCCGCGGCCTTCTTTTTGTTTACGGGATTCAACTGCACCAGTTGACCCCCAATTCCATCCTTCACATTTCCATTTTCATCACACTTTGCGAATGCTTCCTCGGAATCCCTCCTAATTGGGCTCTGTGGAAATGCATTTTCTGCCTCCGCCGTAATGGCTCCCACAACGTCACCTATAACATAGGCGGCATTGTTATCTGTGTCCGAACTGACGTTGAATATTTCGACGTCAAGCTTCCTGATTCTGTCCAAGGATGGCGCAAAAGATGGCTCTACATTCACGAAGAAAGTGCCAACTCTGTGGAACACAACATAATCCCTTTCGACGGAAGTGCCAAAATTCAGCGCCGCTCCTGGGACGCTGAAGCTTCCGAAGAAGAGAAAAAGGCGACAGAAGCACTTATGTCTCGTATTCATCAGCTTCAAAACACTCGAGGCAAAGAACTATCCGGTGTTCAAATCACTGCCTACTTCCTTAGGATTAGAGTGCAGCCTCTTCAGGCTCGCAAAAATCCCCTTTGGACATATTCTGGTGAAAACGACGCCAACAGAATCTCCAGTGATCTTTCTGCAAAAGACTTGGAGAAGTTGATTCGAAGAGTTTCTCGCCTGGGCAAGAAGGATCCTATTCCCTCCTCTTGCCGCGTGGAACCATACAGCGCCGCCAATCCTCTCCCCGAGGTATTTTGTCTTCTCGAGTTTCTATCTTGTTCCGAATTTTTCCTGCATCTCATTGTATTGGTATCGCTCTAATGTTTCGTTTGTCGCTATTTTCTTGCAGAACCATCCTACTATGACTTCCCTTCCTCCTCTTCCTGAGGATGGAGAAGTCGAAGAACAGGCTATCGTTGCCGAAGATACCCAAGGTTCTTCTATTCCTGAAAGTGAAGTCGCATGTTCTCACAAATCTGCGGCTTCCCATGAAAAAGAAATTGAATCTGAAGCCAGTGAGTCGACGCAATCCCTTCCTCCTGCTGTTTCCCCAAGAAACAAAAGGAAAAGGAATGATGCCAAAGATTCTGGCACTTCTAAGGCTGAAAAAGTTGTTCCTTCTCATCCGAAGGCAGCTTATGATCCTTATATTGAATCCCTCGTCAGCTCGTAAGTTATCTTTATTTCTCCCTATTCTTGTACTCGAGATGTTTATCTTGTCTTGCTTTTTTATGCTGCCGATTTTTTATCAACAGTGATGATGAGGAAGAAGTACCAACTACTGACGTAGCTCCTCGAACAAGCACGTCACGTACTGTACTTGCCTCAGACACGCTAGTTGAAGGAGAAGAATCCTCGCCTCCTCAACAAAACGTCGTCACCACAACTCCACCAGCAAGCCCCCTTGCTCCTTCACCAAAAAGGTCAAGGGTTGAAAAGATTGTTGAACCTGCCCCTCAGTTGGGCAGTTCGTCGACTCTGCTCTTAGATGATGTAAGTTTGTCGATATCTATATTTTCTTTATTTTGTTTTTTCACGCCTTCACTCTCTTTTTCATGCCGATGTTTCTCTTGCTGTGTTCGTCTTGAACAGCCCATGATCAAAGAGCTTCTCCGCATCGGATCCCAATTTATTGGGTACCGTGAATATGCTAACAGAGCCGAAGGTAACGACTTTTATACTTGCCGTTTTTCCTTGACTTTTTGCTCCTGTTGCTTGTCGCGATTTTTGATCTTTCTTCTCTCTCTTTTTTATATCTCGACAGAGAAACTTGCAGAGGCCAACGAACGTGCCGACGCACTTGCTCAAAAACTTGAGCAAAGTGAGGCGGCTCGCAAGAAAGCCAAACTTGTTGCTAGCGAAGCCAAGGCCGAAGCTGATGAAGCCAAGGCAAAAGCTGCTAGTGTCGAGGAACTGCAGAAAAAACTTGAGGATGCTACATCTGCCTTAAACGAGCACAAAGCTGCGCAAGCTTCTCGTGAACAAGGGATCCTCAAGCGCCTGAAAACCCAAAGTCGCCGCACTTTCAGTAATGTTATAGATCCCTTCTATTTTTATGAGAGTCGTTGTTTCTTGTTGTTTGACCAACGCTTTGTTTCCTTGACAGACCAAACAAACCAAGATTTTGATCTGGCGAATCCTGTCGATGACCCTCTCCTTGACGCACTTTCCTATCTGGAGCTGCATGGGTCCGAAATTCGTGAAGGCGTGGCAAATGCTAATGCAGGATTGTCGGCGTTGTTCCCCTACTTCTTCCCGAAGAAAGAGGAGCCCTCGACTTTCCTTAACCTTGCCAAGATGTTCAATTCACCAGAAGACCTTGGACTGAAGATGCGCCAAGAGAATATGAAGATTGCCGTCGAAAACACTGTCGCTTTGGTTGCTGACAGTCAACAGGTTGTTGATTGGTCGAAAGTTGGCGACACCGAACAGATAGAGCAATCAAGATGGAGGTCGCTGATTAAGGCAGCCAAGCCCAACACGAAGAAGATCTTGGCCTATCTCGGGATCAAACCAGCGTCGACTCCTAGCTCATCAAGGCCGGAGGTCTAGTTGCATGCCTCTTTATTTTTCTTTCTATGTTTCTTTTGCTCTTGTCGCCAAAGTAGTCATTTGGCGACACGTACTTCCTTAGCTCCACTGTAATGCCCTTGTAATTATTCCAAGAGATTAATGAAAACTCTATCTTTGCTTGTTGTTTGATGTTGTCTTGTTTAAATTTCAGTTGATATTTGATAACTATACTCCATCTTCCGCTCCTTCCAATGTTTCGCCTTCTTCTTCTCGCTCGAGGAGAGCTTTTGCTGATACTGCACCTGTCGAGGATACCTTGTCGCAAGAACTGGATGAACTTCGGCAGCAACTTCAGTATGCGAAGAAGCAAACACTTGTGATGATGGAAAAGTCTCATAAGTCATCTGAAGCCGAAAAAATTGCACTTCAACAAGCTC
The DNA here is from genome assembly GCA_030979885.1 of Lolium multiflorum. Lineage (NCBI taxonomy): Eukaryota > Viridiplantae > Streptophyta > Magnoliopsida > Poales > Poaceae > Lolium > Lolium multiflorum. The sequence continues at coordinate 290,857,087 of CM061748.1, forward strand.
GCGAGGCCGTGGCTGCTAAGGAAATTGCTGCTTCCGAGGCTGAAAAGGCGACTACTCGAGAAAATTTCATGCTCGAATTAATGAATGAAGCCAGTGCAGATATGTCGGGTATGCTTGTTTCATCCTTCGATATCTTTCATCTTCATGCTATGTCTCTTAAAGGTTTCCACTTCGTTGTTTTGATAGGTTCCTTTACTGATGCTGCTGCCGAGGAAGAGAGGGTAAATACTAGGACGAACCTCCTTGTTAACCTTTCCCTGGACCATGGTTCTTTGTTTTGGGCTACCCCAGAGAGGACCCGCCAGATTGTCAGATTTCAGGATCGCACCTCTCAAACTCGCGATTTCCTTGACTTCTGTACCAAGACCTTGTCCATGGTTTATAACTCCATGTTTCCTCGGAACGTCCAACCAAAAACTCTTCCTGAGTTAATGGAGAAATTCAAAGATGCTCACAGGATCCATGACTTCGTCAGAGCTCAATTGGTGGCTGGCGCCAGATTTGCTCTTATCATGCTTCAGATCTGCCACTCAAATCTTGACCTTACCCAAGTTGTCGCGAAAGTTCATCAGAAGGTAAAACGTCGAAGAGTTGGTGTTGACCGGATTAACACGAAGGTTTCGCCTATAGCCGAAGAAATGATTGAAGACCTTCTTCGGATGGACGCCGACTTTTTTGCCGATGGTCACTATGCTGATTTTCTTGGCGCTGCTCCTGAAGAGAACAGAGTTACCCTTGATGACATATTGAATCAAGACTAGTTATTTTCCTCCTGTAAATAATTCTTCTTTGCAACCCATGAGTGTGATTATATTGTGAAGCAATCATTATATTTCTATGTTTGTCTAGCCCCCGAGTGTTTCGGTGACTCTTTACTGTATTTGTATATTGCGAGGTTTTGAACCAAGGCATTTATGTATGTATGGCGAATATGAGCCCCCGAGCTTCTTTATTGAGTACTATTTTGTATTTTTATTGACTCACGAGGTATTTTAATACCAAGGCAAGGCTTTTCTTTTTCGATGAACTATATTGAAATTCGTCGGAGCAGAGACTTTGAGCATGTCGATAAAGAAAAGGTTATATTGACACTATCTTTATTATATTGCAGCACCGCGAGCCCGCCTCATTAAAAACCTTTCCCGGCCCCACTCGGTGCCCCGAAAAAGGAAAAGAGTGCGTCTGAAAACTCGCGGGCGTTTCAGTACATTGAAGTTTTACAAGGACTATATTTCAATTCTAGGCGTAGAACCGCCTGAGTTGCGCCACGTTCCAGGGGTTTGGCTCCTCCACCCCTGTCTTCTTGTCCTTTATCCTGTATGCTCCTCCTCCGATTACTTCCGTGACAATATAAGGGCCAAGCCATGGTGACTCGAGTTTTTCATGACTTTTTTGCGTGAGCCGAAGAACTAGGTCTCCCACCTGAAAAGATCTTGGCCGCAAACGTCGACTGTGGTAATTCTTCAAGTCCTGTTGGTATTTGGTTACTCGAGACAGTACTTCGTCTCGAGCTTCATCAAGTGCGTCGACGTCATCTTCTAGTGCTTTTCTCGACACTTCTTCGTCATATTCGACGACGCGTGGAGAGTTGTGCTCTATCTCGATTGGTAATACTGCTTCTGCTCCATGAACCAGGAAAAACGGAGTTTCCTGTGTTGCTGTGTTTGGTGTTGTTCGGATGCTCCACAACACGCTTGGTAGTTCTTCTGGCCAGGTGTGTCGAGCTTTTTCCAGTGGTCCTAACAAGCGTTTCTTGATGCCATTGCAGATGATGCCATTGGCTTTCTCGACTTGCCCATTGGTTTGAGGATGTGCAACTGACGCAAAGTGCAACTTGATACCCACTTCTTCGCAATAATCTTTGAATTCGTGGGATGTGAAGTTACTGCCGTTGTCTGTGACGATGCTGTGGGGCACTCCAAATCTGAAGACGAGGCCTTTTATGAATTTTACTGCGGATGCTCCGTCTGGTGAATTTATCGGCTTCGCTTCTATCCACTTTGTAAATTTGTCGACAGCTACTAGCATGTACTCCTTTCCACCTGGCCAGGATTTGTGTAACTTGCCCACCATATCAAGTCCCCATTGGGCAAAGGGCCATGACAATGGTATTGGTGCTAGCTCTGCTGCTGGAGAATGAGGTTTTGCGGCAAACCTTTGACATGCGTCGCAAGTTCTTACTATGTCCTTGGCGTCCTCGATTGCTGTCAACCAGTAGAATCCTGCCCGAAAACCTTGGCTGCAATAGCTCGACTACTTGCGTGGTGGCCACATATTCCTTCGTGTACATCCTTCAGAATTATTCTTCCCTCTTCAGGTGTGACACATCTCTGCAGGACGCCTGAAATACTCCGCTTGTATAATTCCCCTTTGACTACCGTGAAAGCTTTGGAGCGTCGAATTACTCGCCTTGCCTCAACCGGATCATCGGGTATTTCTTTCCTGAGGATGTATGATATATACGTCTGCATCCATGGTATCTGTATCACCATGACCAGGTCCTGATCTTCTTCTTCTTCCTCTTGCTTTTCCTTGGTAGCCCCCGAGGGTTTCTTCTCCTTCTTTTTTGATTTTGTCGATTTGGTGGATCTCTCTGTTATCTCTTCCCAGAATACACCTGGCGGGACTGCAAGGCATTGCGACCCGATGTTTGCAAGAACGTCGGCTTCGTCGTTGCTCAATCTACTAATATGATTTACTTCGCATCCATCGAACAACTTCTCGAGCTCGTTGTACACCTCCTTGTATGCCATCATGCTATCATTGCGTCACATTGGTTCATAACTTGCTGAGCCACCAACTGTGAGTCGCCAAAGATTTTTAGTCGAGTTGCACCACAGGCTTTCGCCATCTTCATCCCGTGTATGAGAGCCTCATATTCTGCTTCATTGTTAGATGCGTTAGGGAACGTCATCCGAAGGATGTACTTCAACTTGTCGCCTTCAGGTGATATGAGTACTACTCCTGCGCCAGCTCCTTCTACTCTTTTGGACCCGTCAAAGTTCATGGTCCAGGTTCTCGACAAGTCTGGAGGTCCTGTGTTTTGCAACTCCATCCACTCTGCGATGAAGTCTGGCAGAACTTGCGACTTGATTGCTTTTCTTTTTTCATACGTGATGTCCCGAGGGGAAAGTTCTATTCCCCAAAGGGAGACACGACCCGTAGCTTCTGGATTGTTCAATATATTTGACAAGGGAGCTTCATTGACCACTATGATCGGGTGTGCCGAAAAATAGTGGCGCAATTTTCGTGCTGTCGTGAACACTCCATATGCTATCTTTTGGTACTGAGGGTACCTTTGTTTTGAGGGCGATAAAACTTCGCTAACGAAGTATACTGGCCTCTGCACGCCGTGGAGTTTTCCTTCTTCTTCCCTTTCGACAACTAGCACCGTGCTCACCACTTGGGGCGTGGCTGCGATATACAGCAGGAGAGGTTCCTTTTCCTTTGGCGCCACCAAAATTGGTGGTGTCGAGATTGTGCGCTTCAAATCCTCGAAAGCTCTGTCGGCCTCTTCGTTCCACTGGAATTTATCTCCTTGCTTTATCAGAGCATAGAATGGTAACGCTTTTTCTCCCAGCCTAGCGACGAATCTGCTCAAAGCTGCGACTCGCCCCGTTAGCTGTTGTATTTCCTTCAACTTTGTTGGCTTCCTCATTGTTACGATAGCTTGTATTTTATCGGGATTTGCTTCAATCCCTCTTGCTGAGACTAGAAACCCCAGAAGTTCTCCTGCTGGGACGCCAAAAGAACACTTCGTCGGGTTCAGCTTCAGGCAGAATTTGTCGAGGTTATCAAAAGTTTCCTTGAGATCCTCGATCAGTGTTGTCCCCTTTTTTGACGTTATGATGACATCGTCGATGTATACTTGCACGTTTTTCCCGATCTGTGTCGCCAAACACTTCTGCATCATTCTCTGATATGTTGCTCCCGCATTTTTAGACCGAAGGGCATTGTTCTGTAGCAAAACACGCCGTAAGGTGTAATAAACGCGGTCTTTACTTCATCTTCTTCTTTCAATCTGATCTGGTTATAACCAGAATATGCATCCAGGAAGGAAAGACGTTCACATCCAGCCGTGGAGTCGATAATTTGATCGATCCTCGGGAGGGGAAAGTGATCCTTTGGACAATGTTTATTGATACACGTAAAGTCGACGCACATGCGAAGGACCTTAGTGTTTTTCTTCGGCACCAGCACAGGGTTTGCTACCCATGTGGCTTCTGTGAATATCTCTTTGATAAAACCAGCTTCTCGTAGTCGATTTCTGACAGCATGGCTTTGCGGTTTGGTTCCGAAAAACGCCGCAAAGGTTGTTTAATTGGTCTCGCTATTGGATCCAAGTTTAGGTGGTGCTCGGCAAGTTCCCTGGGTACTCCTGGCATGTCAGCTGGACACCATGCGAAGATTTTCCAGTTCTCACGGAGGAACTCGACGAGCGCGCTTTCCTATGCGATATCCATGTCATTTGCGATAGATGTCGTCTTTTTCGGGTCTATCGGGTGAATCTGCACTTCTTTTGAATTTTTCTCGGTACTGAAAGTTGATTCTTTGTTTGGCCTTCCAACGTCTGGCAGTACGTCGTAATCAGTCATGCTTTTTGACGCCAAGTACTCAGCTTGCATCCCGAAAGTTTCTGACAGCCGTGAAAATCCTTGTCGCACTTATCGGCTAAGGCAAAGCTTCCTTTGACTGTGATTGGTCCCTTTGGTCCAGGCAACCTCCACAACAGGTATGTATAGTGTGGCACCGCCATAAATCTAGCATATGCTGGTCGTCCCAACAGAGCGTGGTATTGCGACGGAAAATCCACGACTTCAAATTCGAGCTTCTCGATTCTATAATTTTCTCGGGTCCCAAACTGAACGTCGAGATTGATCTTCCCCAATGGATAACTTGGTTTCTCCGGTGTGATGCCGTGGAACCTTGTGTCTGTTGGTTTCAAGTTTGCTAAGGATATGTTCATCTTCCTCAATGTATCTGCATACATAAGGTTTAGGCTGCTGCCGCCGTCTATGAACACTCGAGAGACATCAAATCCCGCGATAACTGCTGGCAGAATAAGTGCTGATTGCCCTGGTCGAGGAACTTGCTGCGGATGATCTGCTATGGTGAAGCCAATATCTTGTCCTGACCAATTAAGATACTCAACTGTTGGTGGAGGCATTTTTTCTGCCATAAACACCTGTCGTGAGATTACTTTCTGAGCTCTATTGGACGGCCTTCCCTTCTGAATCATCGACACCGCTCCGTTGGAGTTAGGATCAACATAAGGTGGTGGTGCAGGTGCTGCCGCTATTCTGAGCTGATGCCGATTGTCGTCTGTAATCGCGGGAGGAGGCGGCAAGTGAATCTCGCTTCTGGGTTCTCGAGGATTTCTCTGTGCTGCCCGCGCGTTAGCGTTCTCTGCGTATCGCAACATTGCCTGAAAATTTCGACAGTCTTTCTGCAAGTGCCCTGACTGTCTTTTACCGTTGCTGTCGAGGAAAAAATGCATCTGACACGGTCCATTCATCATCTCTTCAGGGGACACGAAAGGCCTTGGGAATCTAGGCCCGCTATTTTGCCTATTGTTGCGAGAGTCGTCCCTGTTATCGCCTCGCTGCTCACTGCTTCTCTGATAATCATCTCTGTTGTTTCCTCCTGTATTTGATCGAAAACCTGCCGAAATTTGTCCTGGAGCGTCATAGTTCTGGTACTGCCGAGGAAATCTTCGCCTCGGTTGATAGTTTCGACCACGGTCCTCCTCTGGCGACCTGTGCCGTTTGTTGTGGACAGCGTCTTCTCCATCTGCCCATTTATTTGCTATCTCCATTAACGCGGATACTGTCTTTGGATTGGTCCTTCCCAAGTCCTCGACAAAATCTCCACGCCTGACTCCTGCGACAAACGCATCTATTGCTCTCTCGTCAGATATATTTTCTGCCGAGTTTTTGATGATATTCCACCTTTGGATGTACTTTCTCATTGGCTCATCTGGCTTTTGTCGGCATGCTCTCAACTCCTCTAACGACGCGGGTTTTTTGCACGTGGATCTGAAGTTCTTGACGAACACGTCCTCGAAACTTTCCCAGCTATCGATAGATCCTGGAGTGAGTTTCTTTATCCAAGATCGTGCGGCTCCGCTTAAATGCACCTGGATGCTTTGCATAGCTGTTGCCCTAGTTCCTCCTGTGAGCTTCACCATCTCCAGATAGTCGACTAGCCAATCCTCTGGATCTTGAAGGCCATCGAACTTCTTGAAGTTGTCGGGTAGCTTGAATCCTGAGGGGACTCGAGTTTTTCGGATTCTCCTCGTGAAGCATGGCAAGCCGCACATATCTTCGTCGTTAAGCTCCGGAGATTGCCGATGATCCCTTCTGCTCTGCCGCGCTCTATCGACTCTTGCTTGTGCTGCCGTGTCTCTTGCTCCGCTTGGCCCTTCAGGGGCTGCCGCCGTTGCTGCTGCGGGTCGTGGACTATTTTGCCTTGCCGCTCCTTCGGGAGGCGTTGATACGAACGCTGTCCCCATAGCTCCAACTCCTGCTATCGCCATATTGTATAGTGTTTCCCTTGGATCACCTGGAGGTGGTTTAGATGCGAGGATAAAAGCTTGTGTCGCCATATACCCAGCTTCTGGTGTCTTAGGGATAATGTTTCCTCTTGTATCTATCGACATAAAGGACATGTCGAGGTTTTGAACCAAGTGCTCTCTTTCTGCTTCGGGTATGTGTTGTAACCTTGATCTTCCTCTGTTCCGAGCCTCCCTGTGGCTATCACCCGAAGTTCTAGATTGTCGACTTAGATCTGCCCTCCTCCTGCTAGATGCATAAGCTGCCTCCTTTCTTCTGTTTAACTCAGCTGTCTGTTTTTCCAATTCTCTCGCAGCTCGTGCGAGCCTGTATTGATATGCTTGCAATTCCTCTGGTGTGGCTGTGGTGGCCATTGGTTCTGAACCGTTCATAGCTCTCGTGGCTCTGTCCCACGCCGCTTGCGAAAGCGAAACTCTATCTCGCGGCTCTGGCCCGACGTATTTGTTGCCCAGGCCTTGTCGCAGATTGGAGGGATCGACGTATGGATTTCCCAGATCGTCGAAAGCCTCAGATGTTTCCTCTTGATCTTCAATGGCATAAATCTGATGATACTTTGTACTCAGATCTATGTTGGGTTTGGTGACATCATCGTTGAGATTGATGAAGACCTTGCCCACTGTGATAGATTTGTCGATGAAGTCATAACTGTCGACATCGCTTGAGCCATCGCTTATATATGAGTCCGCAGATGACTCAAACGACATGTCGTTGAAGATCTTGGCGAGTTTCTCTCTTGCTCTGGTGCTGACGTAGCGTGTCGCCGAAGTTTCTTCTTCTCCTGACTCGGTTGACGATGCATAGCTTGAAAAATCAGAATCGACCGCCGACGATCCCGACGAAATCGGAATTTCGACACGATACGATCCCTCCTTCTCGACGCGAAAGTGAAACCTTCCGAATGTCATCTCCATGGGCTCCGCCAGATACGCATATGCATCCAAACGGGAGGGTGGGTGAGGAACAAAATCGACAAGACCAGCAGCGATCTGTTTACCTCGATCCATTGTGTTGCTTGCGGTTGACGATGTCGAAGATCTTGAACGTGCCATCGAGATCAGATCCTTACGCCTCTAGTTCCCACAGACGGCGCCAATTGACAAGGTATCAACTTGTCAATGCCTATGGATTGTAGGCTAGGGTTTAGTTAGAAGTAGAGGGCAAGTAGATCTCAAAGGTTTCAGCCGAAAAGTGCTCGACGATTGTGAAAACTAGGGTTTGTAGACAATGATTCGATTATCTCTTCGTCCCGACTCCCCCTTATATAGGAGGTGGAGCCGAGGGATTCGTGCTATACAAGTTACAGAGTCCGGGACGGTTTCTAACTCATCCCGCCAGATTACAAATAACACTTCCTATTACAACTCTTAACTTTCCTTAATATATCTTGGGCTCCCGAATCTTCTTATTCTTTGGGTAGTGGGCCTTCAGTAAACCCCGGGTACTATCTTCGGCAGGCCCATTTGGGATGCCTATGTCACCGCCGGCTGGAGCCTAAGCGCCGGAGGCGTGCCGGTCCCTCCCGTCCGCGCGCGGGTGGCCATCACAAACCACTACTACCTCGACCTCACGCCGGAGCAGCGGATGAATCCCCGCTGGCATCCCGATAACCAGCATACTTGGGCCTTCTTCATCAATCGGCGTGAGAGGGCGCTCGCCAGGTATGAGGAGGACGGTCTGCCCCTGGAACTTCCACGAGGCCGACCGTCGGCTATGGTGGTACGGCCGGACTCTGCAGAGCGTCATGGACTACATCACGGCCGGCGATATCCCCCGCCTGCGCTACCCTCAGCCACGAGCGCCGCCCGACGACAGCGACGACGCAGCGACGACAACGGCGGCAACTTAGAAGGCGACGACTACCAGTACAACGGCGGCGACTATGAAGACTACGAGTATGCATATTATACGCCTAGGCAGGAGTATGACTAAATCACTCCAAATTTCATGTATCATCAGTGGTATCTCGAATCAATCGAATCATTCGAAAATGGACACCAAACACATCATGGATAATATAATTCACATGCTCCATTCAACAAAGTTTTGGTACAATAAATTATTACACATCATTTCTTCCTTTATGTCCCTGCTTGCTTACGATTGTGCCGTATTGATACGTCTCCGACGTATCGATAATTTCTTATGTTCCATGCCACATTATTGATGTTATCTACATGTTTTATGCACACTTTATGTCATATTCGTGCATTTTTAACTAACCTATTAACAAGATGCCGAAGTGCCAGTTGCTGTTTTCTGCTGTTTTTGGTTTCAGAAATCCTAGTAAGGAAATATTCTCGGAATTGGACGAAATCAAAGCCCAGGGGCCTATTTTTCCACGAAGCTTCCAGAAGTCCGAAGATGAAACGAAGAGGGGCCACGGGGTGGCCAAACCCTAGGGCGGCGCCCCCGGCCGCGCCGGCCTATGGTCTGGGCCCCGTGCCGCCTCTTGACCTACCCTTCCGCTACTTAAAGCCTCCGTGACGAAACCCCGTACCGAGAGCCACGATACGGAAAACCTTCCAGAGATGCCGCCAACGCCGATCCCATCTCGGGGGATCCAGGAGATCGCCTCCGGCACCCTGCCGGAGAGGGGAATCATCTCCCGAGGACTCTACGCCGCCATGGTCGCCTCCGGTGTGATGTGTGAGTAGTCTACCCTGGACTATGGGTCCATAGCAGTAGCTAGATGGTTGTCTTCTCCCCATTGTGCTATCATTGTCGGATCTTGTGAGCTGCCTAACATGATCAAGATCATCTATCTGTAATTCTATATGTTGCGTTTGTTGGGATCCGATGAATAGAGAATACTTGTTATGTTGATTATCAAAGTTATATCTACGTGTTGTTTATGATCTTGCATGCTTTCCGTTACTAGTAGATGCTCTGGCCAAGTAGATGCTTGTAACTCCAAGAGGGAGTACTTATGCTCGATAGTGGGTTCATGCCTGCATTGACACCTGGGACAGTGACAGAAAGTTCTAAGGTTGTGTTGTGCTGTTGCCACTAGGGATAAAACATTGATGCTATGTCTAAGGATGTAGTTGTTGATTATATTACGCACCATACTTAATGCAATTGTCTGTTGCTTTGCAACTTAATACTGGAGGGGGTTCGGATGATAACCTGAAGGTGGACTTTTTAGGCATAGATGCGGTTGGATGGCGGTCTATGTACTTTGTCGTAATGCCCAATTAAATCTCACTATACTCATCATGATATGTATGTGCATGGTCATGCTCTCTTTATTTGTCAATTGCCCAACTGTAATTTGTTCACCCAACATGCTGTTTGTCTTATGGGAGAGACACCTCTAGTGAACTGTGGACCCCGGTCCAATTCTCTTTACTGAAATACAATCTACTGCAATACTTGTTCTACTGTTTTGCAAACAATCATCTTCCACACAATACGGTTAATCCTTTGTCAGGAAGCCGGTGAGATTGACAACCTCACTGTTTCGTTGGGGCAAAGTACTTTGGTTGTGTTGTGCAGGTTCCACGTTGGCGCCGGAATCCCTGGTGTTGCGCCGCACTACATCTCGCCGCCATCAACCTTCAACGTGCTTCTTGACTCCTACTGGTCCGATTAAACCTTGGTTTCTTCTGAGGGAAACTTGCCGCTGTGCGCATCACACCTTCCTCTTGGGGTTCCCAACGGACGTGCCAACCACACGCATCAAGCAAATTTCTGGCGCCGTTGCCGGGAGATCAAGACACGCTGCAAGGGGAGTCTCCACTTCTCAATCTCTTTACTTTGTTTTTGTCTTGCTTAGTTTTATTTACTACTTTGTTTGCTGCACTAAATCAAAATACAAAAAATTAGTTGCTAGTTTTACTTTACTTGCTATCTTGTTTGCTATATCAAAAAAAAAACACAAAAAAATTAGTTACTTGTATTTACTTTACTTAATTCATCATGTTTCCTTTTAATTTTACCACAAAAGACATACCGGTAGGACGTGGGTCTATAGTTGGGAGAAATAATATAGAAGAATTTTTCAATCATGTTAGTACCATTGAAAATTTTGAAGATAGACACTTGGTAGACCTTGCGCCTACTTATGAAATTGCTGCTGCGCATTTAGTTCGCATGTTGGAAACTAAATTTGTTAATCTCAATCCTATAATCCAACACATGTTTCTCACACTTGGTGATATGGAAGAAGGGGAAAAGAAAGATTTTGTTTTAGAAACCCTTCTTAGAGAATTTGGTGGTCTAGCAAGAGAAGCTAGAAAGGTCTTTGCTAAATTTAATATGCTTGGTTCACATACTAATTTTGTTAGTCTCCTTGAAAAGATGGACATGGATAGAATAATATACACTAATAATATTGATGATGGTGGGGAGATCAAAGCACCAATACCATGTAAACTCTTAGCTATGAATGATGCACTAGAAAATAACTATGCTTGGCTTGTTCCTGAAAATTTGTTTGATGAGAGTAGCACGCCTAAGACTAATGAAAAGGGGGATGCTAAAACTTATGTATCTAATATACTATGCCTGGTTGAGAAAACTCCACACCCCGCTGAGAATGTACCATCTTTCGATAATACTTGATACACACTTTCTGCGCCTAGCTGAAAGGCGTTAAAGAAAAGCGCTTATGGGAGACAACCCATGTTTTTACCTACAGTACTTTGTTTTTATTTTGTGTCTTGGAAGTTGTTTACTACTGTAGCAACCTCTCCTTATCTTAGTTTTGTGTTTTGTTGTGCCAAGTTAAGCCGTTGATAGAAAAGTAAGTACTAGATTTGGATTACTGCACAGTTCCAGATTTCTTTGCTGTCACGAATCTGGGTCTACCTCCCTGTAGGTAGCTCAGAAAATTAAGCCAATTTACGTGCATGATCCTCAGATATGTACACAACTTTCATTAAATTTGAGCATTTTCATTTGAGCAAGTCTGGTGCCATTTTAAAATTCGTCAATACGAACTGTTCTGTTTTGACAGATTCTGCCTTTTATTTCGCATTGCCTCTTTTGCTATGTTGGATAAATTCTTTGATCCACTAATGTCCAGTAGCATTATGCAATGTCCAGAAGTGTTAAGAATGATTGTGTCACCTCTGAATATGTTAATTTTTATTGTGCACTAACCCTCTAATGAGTTGTTTCGAGTTTGGTGTGGAGGAAGTTTTCAAGGATCAAGAGAGGAGTATGATGCAACATGATCAAGGAGAGTGAAAGCTCTAAGCTTGGGGATGCCCCGGTGGTTCACCCCTGCATATATTAAGAAGACTCAAGCGTCTAAGCTTGGGGATGCCCAAGGCATCCCCTTCTTCGACAACATTATCAGGTTCCTCCCCTGAAACTATATTTTTATTCCATCACATCTTATGTGCTTTTCTTGGAGCGTCGGTTTGTTTTTGTTTTTTTGTTTTGTTTGAATAAAATGAATCCTAGCATTCACTTTATGGGAGAGAGACACGCTCCGCTGTAGCATATGGACAAGTATGTCCTTGGTTTCTACTCATAGTATTCATGGCGAAGTTTCTCCTTCGTTAAATTGTTATATGGTTGGAATTGGAAAATGATACATGTAGTAATTGCTATAAATGTCTTGGGTAATGTGATACTTGGCAATTGTTGTGCTCATGATTAAGCTCTTGCATCATATGCTTTGCACCCATTAATGAAGAAATACATAGAGCATGCTAAAATTTGGTTTGCATATTTGGTTTCTCTAAGGTCTAGATAATTTCTAGTATTGAGTTTGAACAACAAGGAAGACGGTGTAGAGTCTTATAATGTTTTCAATATGTCTTTTATGTGAGTTTTGCTGCACCGGTTCATCCTTGTGTTTGTTTCAAATAACCTTGCTAGCCTAAACCTTGTATCGAGAGGGAATACTTCTCATGCATCCAAATACTTGAGCCAACCACTATGCCATTTGTGTCCACCATACCTACCTACTACATGGTATTTTCCACCATTCCAAAGTAAATTGCTTGAGTGCTACCTTTAAAATTCCATCATCACCTTTGCAATATATAGCTCATGGGACAAATAGCTTAAAAACTATTGTGGTATTGAATATGTAATTATGCACTTTATCTCTTATTAAGTTGCTTGTTGTGCGATAACCATGTTCACTGGGGACGCCATCAACTATTCATTGTTGAATTTCATGTGAGTTGCTATGCATGTCCGTCTTGTCTGAAGTAAGAGAGATCTACCACCTTATGGTTAAGCATGCATATGTTAGAGAAGAACATTGGGCCGCTAACTAAAGCCATGATCCATGGTGGAAGTTTCAGTTTTGGACATATATCCTCAATCTCAAATGAGAAAATTATTAATTGTTGTTACATGCTTATGCATAAAAGAGGAGTCCATTATCTGTTGTCTATGTTGTCCCGGTATGGATGTCTAAGTTGAAGAATAATCAATAGCGAGAAATCCAATGCGAGCTTTCTCCTTAGACCTTTGTACAGGCGGCATAGAGGTACCCCTTTGTGACACTTGGTTAAAACAATGCATTGTGATGATCCGGTAGTCCAAGCTAATTAGGACAAGGTGCGGGCACTATTAGTACACTATGCATGAGGCTTGCAACTTATAAGATATAATTTACATGATGCATATGCTTTATTACTACCGTTGACAAAATTGTTTCATGTTTTCAAAATCAAAGCTCTAGCACAAATATAGCAATCGATGCTTTTCCTCTATGGAGGACCATTCTTTTACTTTCAATGTTGAGTCAGTTCACCTATTTCTCTCCACCTCAAGAAGCAAACACTTGTGTGAACTATGCATTGATTCCTACATACTTGCTTATTGCACTTATTATATTACTCTATGTTGACAATATCCATGAGATATACATGTTACAAGTTGAAAGCAACCGCTGAAACTTAATCTTCTTTTGTGTTGCTTCAATGGCTTTACTTTGAATTATTGCTTTATGAGTTAACTCTTATGCAAGACTTATTGATGCTTGTCTTGAAGTGCTATTCATGAAAAGTCTTTGCTTTATGATTCACTTGTTTACTCATGTCATATACATTGTTTTGATCGCATTCACTACATATGCTTTACAAATAGTATGATCAAGGTTATGATGGCATGTCACTCCAGAAATTATCGTGTTATCGTTTTACCTGCTCGGGACGAGCAGAACTAAGCAGGGGATGCTGATACGTCTCCGACGTATCGATAATTTCTTATGTTCCATGCCACATTATTGATGTTATCTACATGTTTTATGCACACTTTATGTCATATTCGTGCATTTTGGAACTAACCTATTAACAAGATGCCGAAGTGCCGATTCCTGTTTTCTGCTGTTTTTGGTTTCGAAATCCTAGTAAGGAAATATTCTCGGAATTGGACGAAATCAAAGCCCAGGGGCCTATTTTTCCACGAAGCTTCCAGGTCCGAAGATGAAACGAAGAGGGGCCACGGGGTGGCCAAACCCTAGGGCGGCGCGGCCCCACCCCGGCCGCGCCGGCCTATGGTCTGGCTCCCCGTGCCGCCTCTTGACCTACCCTTCCGCCTACTTAAAGCCTCGTGACGAAACCCCCAGGAGAGCCACGATACGGAAAACCTTCCGAGACGCCGCCAACGCCGATCCCATCTCGGGGGATCCAGGAGATCGCCTCCGGCACCCTGCCGGAGAGGGGAATCATCTCCGGAGGACTCTACGCCGCCATGGTCGCCTCCGGTGTGATGTGTGAGTAGTCTACCCCTGGACTATGGGTCCATAGCAGTAGCTAGATGGTTGTCTTCTCCCCATTGTGCTATCATTGTCGGATCTTGTGAGCTGCCTAACATGATCAAGATCATCTATCTGTAATTCTATATGTTGAGTTTGTTGGGATCCGATGAATAGAGAATACTTGTTATGTTGATTATCAAAGTTATATCTACGTGTTGTTTATGATCTTGCATGCTTTCCGTTACTAGTAGATGCTCTGGCCAAGTAGATGCTTGTAACTCCAAGAGGGAGTACTTATGCTCGATAGTGGGTTCATGCCTGCATTGACACCTGGGACAGTGATAGAAAGTTCTAAGGTTGTGTTGTGCTGTTGCCACTAGGGATAAAACAATGATGCTATGTCTAAGGATGTAGTTGTTGATTACATTACGCACCATACTTAATGCAATTGTCTGTTGCTTTGCAACTTAATACTGGAGGGGGTTCGGATGATAACCTGAAGGTGGACTTTTTAGGCATAGATGCAGTTGGATGGTGGTCTATGTACTTTGTCGTAATGCCCAATTAAATCTCACTATACTCATCATGATATGTATGTGCATGGTCATGCTCTCTTTATTTGTCAATTGCCCAACTGTAATTTGTTCACCCAACATGCTGTTTGTCTTATGGGAGAGACACCTCGAGTGAACTGTGGACCCCGGTCCAATTCTCTTTACTGAAATACAATCTACTGCAATACTTGTTCTACTGTTTTCTGCAAACAATCATCTTCCACACAATACGGTTAATCCTTTGTTACAGCAAGCCGGTGAGATTGACAACCTCACTGTTTCGTTGGGGCAAAGTACTTTGGTTGTGTTGTGCAGGTTCCACGTTGGCGCCGGAATCCCTGGTGTTGCGCCGCACTACATCTCACCGCCATCAACCTTCAACGTGCTTCTTGACTCCTACTGGTCCGATTAAACCTTGGTTTCTTACTGAGGGAAACTTGCCGCTGTGCGCATCACACCTTCCTCCTGGGGTTCCCAACGGACGTGCCAACCACACGCATCATGTATCCATGGAGCATCCTCATCATTTAACTTAATGCTTGGGTCAGTGTTCACTTTGAAGGGCGGAATTTCACCAAACATATTATAATCTTCTAACATGTCTGTCTTGTCCTCCACTCCCACGATGTTTCTTTTCCCTGAAAGAACAATGTGGCGCTTTGGATCATCGCATGATGTACTGATCGTTTTCTTATCTTTCCGTTTCCTCGGTTTGCTACTCATGTCCTTCACATAGAAAACCTGAGCGACATTGATGACCCACAAGTATAGGGGGTGTATCGTAGTATCTTCGATAAGTAAGAATGTCGATCCCAACGAGGAGCAGAAGGTGTTGACAAGCAGTTTCGATGAAGGATTCACTGTAAATGCTCACAGACAAGTATTCATGGGGGTTTTGATGTAACAGATGAATAAAGTACGAGTAAGTAAAGTGCGAGAGTAACAATTGCAGCGAGTGGCTGTTGCGGTCAGAAACCCACCGGCGAGCAACGACGGGCAACACAGGAGAGCCGGGAGCAACTTAGGGCTGCGGCTGGCCCTGGTCCCTCCGAGCGACGGCCCGCAAAGACTCCGGCACGCACGTCCGATGCTGGTGCAAGGGCGTGCCACCTGACCTATACCTGGTCAGAAGGTGATGGAGATGCCTCGCTTAGTTTCGCATGGCATACACGTAAACATTAAATACGAGCCTCGATCGGCTCTCAGGTTGTCCTGTGAATCGGCTCAAAGAGCCGATCCACCCATGATTCGCACGAGGTGTACGAATATATGGTGGTCCTGCTTGATCAAGATAAAGCTAAAACGATCTACGACGATTTAGGGTTTTCACCGCATAATCGGAACATCCTACTCGTGATTGAGCCTCGCGGCCGCGCACGGTGATCGTAAGCCGATCCTAGACAAGGCCTAAAAACCAACACGAAGTTGATCCCGGAACATCCTGTCTAGGGCTAGCAAACTACACCCTGCACGCCGCTGGATCCTTCAACCCTTTGTAAGGCCTAACTATGTAGATATTAAACTAATCCTTGAAGAACAAGGAGCAACCATAACGGATCGGATCTACTAAATAATGATCAAGCGGGGTGCCGCCCCTACGCCTAAGATAGGCGTAAGGGCGGCTAGATGTCTAAGGGTTGCACGACGATAGCATATGATACGAAGAACAATGCTAACCCTAACACATCTAAGATAACTACGTTGCTCGCCATCAAAAAGGCTTCAGTACGAGCAACGCATGAACAACGAATAAACTGCCTAGATCGCAAGATGCGATCTAGGCAGCATGATGCTTACCCGGAAGAAACCCTCGAGACAAGGGAGTTGGCGATGCGCCTAGATTGGTTTGTGGTGAACGTGATTGTTGTTTTTTTCATAAACCCTAGATACATATTTATAGTCCGTAGACTTTCTAACGTGGGAATAATCCCAACCGTGCACGAGCCAAACTCTAACTAACCGACACGTATCCTACTATATTACAGATACACGGGCAAACTAGCCCAAACTTTGCATAAAAAGGCCGATTCACGTATATTCTTCCATGTATATTCTTTAAGCCCATCTTGATCGCGGCCCACCTCTGACTCGGTCAAATTCTGGTGATAACACATGCCCCCCTGGTTTTGGAATTGATAATTCCAAAATCACTCTGCTTTCTCGTCGGGTCATGTCGTGGCAGAGCAGAACCGTCGCAGTATTCTTCATCATGATGCCTTGCCTTCTCAACTTCTCTGCAAAATTTGATAGCTTTAGCATCACTTCCTCGGAAACTGCAATGGCATTAAATCTCCACTAGGCTCCTCCTTATTTAACTGTGCCGATTGATTAGCCTTTTCATCCCCTTCCTCTGTTCTAGCTATCGGCACCGAAAAACCCTCTTTCCCTGTAGCAATGTCTTCCTCTTCCTCCGTCTCCTCCGGCCTCTCCCTCCAGTCTTCCTCCTCGAGCGAGCCGGAGTGGAACTTTGATCATGTGCCAGACGGCCCACCCGAAGCACTCGTCGGGTCAGATGGCGACCTGCCTCTGACCGATGGGGAAGACGACCTCAAGTTCCTCATCGAAGGGGAGCTGATGAGCGAAAGCGAAGACGACCTCCACCCCTGGGCGAAACCCACCTCCTCCGACGGGGAGGAGGAAGAAGAAGAAGTAGAGGAAGAAGAGGAAAAGGAGGAGGATGATTCCTCTTCCTCCGCTGGGCATCCGCCGGCAAAGCGATTCCGCGCTTGGGCGGACAGCGAGGACGATGATGATGACGAGGAAGAAAAGGAAGAGGAAGAGGATGATTCCTCCTCCTCCGCTGGGTATCCGCCGGCTTCCGCGCTTGGCGGACAGCGAGTGATGATGATGACGAGGAGGAAGAGGCTCCGGCCGAGGGCTGGCAGGACGAAGAACTCTCCGCAGCGCGACGGCGAGCCGACGACGAGGCCAGCGAGGACTAGTAGAGTAGGACTAGTAGCCCCGAGCAATCGGCTCTTCTTTTGTTTTCCCCTTCTTGAGCAATCGGCTCTTCTTTTGTAAAAATCCCTCTTATTATGAAGAAGAACTTCTCAGCTGATTCTGTCCTTTCACCAAATTTACCGATTGCTAAAATAAGTCAACAAATTACGAGCCGATGGCAGCGCACCGGTCCTTGCCATGAAAACACGAGCAGAGCCAACTCTATTGTTTATCCAAATGGTAATCTGTGGCCTGTCCGCAAGGGCAAAACCCAATTCCCCAAAACGCCATTTGAACAGATCCAACCCACGGCCATACGAACCTCAGATGTCAATTGCGCAGGTTCGCAACTGCAATGAATCCATGGGCAGCACCATCCAAAGCCCACGCTATGGTTCCCAGCCTGAAGGTGATCCTTAACTGCCCCTTACTGTCCGAACATAGCGCCTTGCTCTATCTTTTCGCAGCAACAGAGCGGTTCTGACCCTGTAATGATGGCGGCTTCCTTTTCAGCAGCTCTAGTAGTCTTCTACTGCAACAACTCACCGCTTTCGAAGAAGGTTATGATGCAGGGTCAGCCGACGACACTCCAATCGGCTTCTAAAAACAGAGCATCTACCAGGCCAGCTGCCCCCCGAGCCTCAGTCAAGGCGAGAATAGCGGTGAGGATGCACAGATCAAACAAATGGCTTTGAACTCAGGTAATCTGGTAATCTGAGACAGCCACCATGAAGAGTCAGCCAAACTTGCCCCCATTGATCAGCTTTCTTCCGCTGAAAGCCGATATTGTAGATGAAGTACCAACGGCTTAATGAGCAAAGGGCTGCCTTGTATGCCAAAACTGACGCTTCTGACAGTACTGCTGAACTGGCGCAAAGGGTTGGAAGTCCTCGAAGAGAAGGTTCGGGCACCAAAATCGGCTCATTGTTCACTCCCTCGAGGAAGCAGAAGGCCTCACAGCTGAACTGAAAACCGACCTGGTCGAAATCCGTGTCTTGAACACGCAGCCGGTAGATCTTGTGTAAATGTACTAGAGTCGATGGCTGTGCATCGGCTTTGTTTCTTAGCTCTAAAGTCGATGTCCGTGCATCGGCTGTATACCATGAAATTTTTTTTACTGGCCGATTTTCTATCGGCCCCCAATATTTCACTGCACATGTATCGCACATGTTCATCTGATTAGGTGCCCCCCGAGCCGAATCTGCCAGGTAACTGCGGATATCGGCTCTGTAGTTAGCCAAGGCACTGTATTTGAACGTCGGCTCCGTTAGGACTAATGTTGACTCTCATCAGCCGACGTAAAACCGCTGCCCATTAGATCGACGTTGAACACAGGCAGAATGTGTGGTGAGGATAATTTTGGCCGATTGCTGGAATCGGCCTCCACGTTGATCGAATCGCTCAATGAAGGTTTTGCAATGTTCCTTCATAGATCTTTGGGGCCGATCCCAAGGATCGGCCTCGCCACGTTTGCCCATCGGTTCGTTCTTGCTACACGGTCAGGCCGGTGGATAAGACCAGCCTAACCCCATCCTTTGTCACGTCGATGCGCTCGCAGTCGTCCAAATTGATGCCTGAGAGTGGCTCTTGGCCTGCTGTTTCCCAAGCGTTCATGCCAGCCGTTGAAATCTCGGCTGAGTCATCTGCATGGACGACCTCTACCTCATCTCCATCCCACTGTATTACGCATTGGTGCATCGTGGATGGAATGCAACAGTTGGCATGGATCCAATCTCTTCCTAGCAGGACATCATAGGTGCTCTTGCTGTCGACGATAAAGAACGTCGTAGGGATGGTTTTCCTTCCTACGGTCAGATCCACGTTCAGAACACCTTGTGCGTCGATGCTTGGCCGTTGAAATCGCTCAGTGTTGGTCTTGATCAGATCCGAGCTAGAGCGTCCCAATCGACGTAGCATGGAGTATGGCATAATGTTGACTGCCGCTCCGGTGTCCACCAGCATCTTGTTGACAGGCTGCCCATTGATATAACCTCGCAAGTATAGGGCCTTCAGATGTCTGTAGCTTCTTTCTCGTGGCTTCTCAAAGATAACTGGCCGTGGGCCGCAGTCAAGTTGTGCCACGGGTGCCTCGTCCAATCCTGGAGCACTAAACTCCGTCGGAAGGATGAACACCATGTTTGTGCCAGCCGATGTCTCATCATCGGCTTTCCTTTGCTTGGGGCGCCACTCCATTTTTTGTGGTCGACCCTCTTCATCCAGGGTTCGCTGAATTTTCGCGGCCAGGTCGGGCCGCGCCTTCCTTAGCGTGTGCAGGTACAACCTTTCGGCTTCCTCCAAGCCACGCAGTCGCTGAACCCTACGCTTTTGGGAACGGCTGAGTCCATCAGGGCACCACCTTGGCCGGTGGTACCTGTCTTCTTCTTCTTCATCCTCGTCTTCCCAAACCTCGAGATCTTCCACCCGAGGGCACTCAGCGTGCTTGTTCCGAGGCGGGAGAGGCCCTAGACGTTTGAACACGGACACGTTAGCTGCATCCTTCCTTTCATTCTGGGCAGTTGCCGATTGTAGGCAATCGGCTCATTCCTGAATCCCAGCGGTCCGAAGAAGGGGCAGTCCCAGTGCCTATCCTCGTCGTCTTGCTCCCTTGACTTTTCCTTGGCGTGGCGCTCATATCTCTCCTCATCGTGATCATGCCGACGACGTCTCCTGGCGTCCCTAGCCAGACGATCTCTATCATCATCGTCGCTGGATCGTCGGCGTTGGCTATATTGACTCACGTACTTGTTGAGGAGGTGATCGGAGAGAGGTCGCTGATATCTTACATTCTTCACTTCTCCCTCTGTGATGTAGCGCTTGCCATCGTGACGGAGCCGATCGCGTGGAGCGGCCTCCTCTGTGTCCTTGCTACGAGAGCAGCTGCCCTCGTCTCCGTCCTTACCAGAGTGGTGTCCAGGTCCTACCATGTTGATGTTGAACGAGAATCCTGGCTGGCACCCTTCAGGGTAAGTGCACTCCACCATGTTAACGGCGGGGAAGGGGTGGGTGTCGACCTTCATGGCGTACTGGTTGAAAATTAGACGTCCTTGTTCTATCGCCATTTGGATCTGCTGACGCCACACCCTGCAGTCGTTGGTGGTATGGGAGAACGAGTTATGCCATTTGCAGTATGGCTTTCCGTTCAGCTCCTGTACCGTGGGGATTTTGAGGCCTTCGGGTAACTTCAACTGCTTCTCCTTGAGTAAGAGGTCGAAGATTTGCTCAGTTTTAGTCACGTCAAAATCAAACCCTCTGGGCGGACCTGGTGGCTTAACCCATTTGCAGGACACGGGGGTTGCCCCCGAGTCCATTCAGCCACTACTACTTCTTGATCTCCCGCAGAGCCTTCGTCTTCATCTGCCTCAACCAGGACTACCGCACGCTTGATTTTGTCCTGGTACAAGTCCGGGTGGCGCTGTTCATATAACGACGTTTCGAACCATGTGCGCCAGTGAAGGGTAGTCTGCTTGGGAGGCCATATCCTTGATTGGTGATGCAAGGCCCACCACTGCCAACTCGACTGCTTCCTTTTCAGTCACACGAGCCGAATAACATCGGTTCCTAAGATTTCTGAAGCGCTGGACGTATTCTGCCACAGTTTCTCCACGCTTCTGACGTACTTGTGCTAGATCGGCAATGCCGGCCTCGGAAGCCTCTGAGTGATACTGCATGTGGAACTGCTCTTCCAACTGCTTCCACGTCCGGATTGAGTCTGGTGGCAGCGATGTGTACCACCCGAAAGCCGATCCTGTGAGGGACTGTGCGAAGAACCTCACGCGTAGTGGATCCGATGCTGAGACCGTTCCTAGCTGTGCCAAATATCGGCTCACATGCTCGATGGAGCTGGAACCATCTGATCCATTAAATTTGGAGAAATCAGGGAGCCGATATTTGGGTGGTAGCGGGATCAACTCGTACTCGTTGGGGTACGGCTTGGAATAGCCGATTGTCCTCCTTTTCGGCACCATGCCGAACTGGTCTCTCAGTATAGTACTGATTTGATCCGCGGTGCTGGCTGCAGGAGTCGAACTCTGAAGATTCGCCGGGTGGCATACTTAGCCAGCCATGCTTGCTTTTCCAGCTCTGAGCCAACTGCAGGAGCTGAGCTCTGGAGGTTTGTCGGAGTGGCATACTTAGCTAGCCACGTCTGCTTCTCAAGATCCGTTCCCGAAGTTCCTCCTGTTGTTCCAGAAGTCCCTGCTGTTGCGGCCTGGTTTGTGAGCGCCCAGTTACCGCAGTCTGGCACGTATGTGCACGTGTACCCGTGAGGGATCTCCTTAGGCGCCTCGTGCAAGAACTGTCACTAGGGTCACCACCGATCTTGTAGACGACGTATGCCGGTGAATTCGGCACTTCTGGTGCTGCCAACGCGAATGGCAGCGGTGGACGGGACTGGAGTGGCACCTCTCCTTGGTATGTCCCGAGAGCTGGTCCTGACGGAGAGTACTGGTGCCTCATGATTTCCTGGATCACCCGAAGAGCAACACGCTCCAAAGTGTTCACCAGGTTCTCAGAGTGGCGGTGTAGCGAATGAGCTACCATGAAGTTAATCTCCTGACGCAGGGACCTGGTGCGTTCTTCGGACGGGGCGGATAGGTCCACTCCACCGAGCGCGCCTTCAGGTGAGAACCCTTTCCACCTGATGCCATGTGAGCGGGTTCTGTGAAAGGAGCCGATGAGGTCGGCTTCGAGGATCGCTTTGACCTCGTCATACTTCTTCTTGAGCTCCTCGGTCAGATCCTCGTACGTGACTCGTGCCGTCCGCCATCTCAGATGTAGATGGCGATGCGGTTGATGTCGAAGATCGTCCCACCGGGCGTGCCAATGTGTTGCGGTCAGAAACCCACCGGCGAGCAACGACGGGCAACACAGAGAGCCGGGAGCAACTTAGGGCTGCGGCTGGCCCTGGTCCCTCCGAGCGACGGCCCGCAAAGACTCCGGCACGCACGTCCGATGCTGGTGCAAGGGCGTGCCACCTGACCTATACCTGGTCGGAAGGTGATGGAGATGCCTCGCTTAGTTTCCTGCATGGCATACACATAAACATTAAATACGAGCCTCGATCGGCTCTCGGTTGTCTGTGAATCGGCTCAAAGAGCCGATCCACCCATGATTCGCACGAGGTGTACGAATATATGGTGGTCCTGCTTGATCAAGATAAAGCTAAAACGATCTACAACGATTTAGGGTTTTCACCGCATAATCGGAACATCCTACTCGTGATTGAGCCTCGCGGCCGCGCACGGTGATCGTAAGCCGATCCTAGACAAGGCCTAAAAACCAACACGAAGTTGATCCCCGGAACATCCTGTCTAGGGCTAGCAAACTACACCCTACGCGCCGCTGGATCCTTCAACCCTTTGTAAGGCCTAACTATGCAGATATTAAACTAATCCTTGAAGAACAAGGAGCAACCATAACGGATCGGATCTACTAAATAATGATCAAGCGGGGTGCCGCCCCTACGCCTAAGATAGGCGTAAGGGCGGCTAGATGTCTAAGGGTTGCACGACGATAGCATATGATACGAAGAACAATGCTAACCCTAACACATCTAAGATAACTACGTTGCTCGCCATCAAAAAGGCTTCAGTACGAGCAACGCATGAACAACGAATAAACTGCTGCCTAGATCGCAAGATGCGATCTAGGCAGCATGATGCTTACCCGGAAGAAACCCTCGAGACAAGGGAGTTGGCGATGCGCCTAGATTGGTTTGTGGTGAACGTGATTGTTGTTTTTTTCATAAACCCTAGATACATATTTATAGTCCGTAGACTTTCTAACGTGGGAATAATCCCAACCGTGCACGAGCCAAACTCTAACTAACCGACACGTATCCTACTATATTACAGATACACGGGCAAACTAGCCCAAACTTTGCATAAAAAGGCCGATTCACGTATATTCTTCCATGTATATTCTTTAAGCCCATCTTGATCGCTGCCCACCTCTGACTCGGTCAAATTCTGGTGATAACAGTGGCCCAATCCTTTTTAGCACAAAGGATAAGCCGGTTTGTTTACTTATAATGACCAAACATTCTCGAGGACACACGGGATTTTAGTCTAGTGCTTTCGCTACATACGGCTAATTAATCTTCATTGTTTTGATAAGTGTTGTGTGGGTGAACCTGTGCTAATGTACCGCCCTTCCTAGGACTAATACATACTTGTGATTATACCCCTTGCAAGCATCCGCAACTACAAGAAAGTAATTAAGATAAATCTAACCACAGCCTTAAACTCTGAGATCCTGCTATCCCTCCTGCATCGATATACCAACGGGGGCTTAGGTTTCTGTCACCCGGCAACCCCGCAATTGGCAAACGAGTACAAGATGCATTCCCCTATGCCCATAAAGGTGAAGTGTCGTGTAGTCAACGTTCACACGACACCACTAGAAGAATAACACCACAACTTAAATATCATAACATTGAATATTACTCAACCATACTTCACTACTAACATTTAGACTTCACCCATGTCCTCAAGAACTAAACGAACTACTCACGAGACATCATATGGAACATGATCAGAGGTGATATGATGATGAATAACAATCTGAACATAAACCTTGGTTCAACGGTTTCACTCAATAGCATCAATAACAAGTAGAAATCAACACCGGGAGAGTTTCCCCTATCAAACAATCAAGATCAAACCCCAAATTGCTACGGCGGTGACGATGGCCAGCGGTGGAGACGGCGGTGATGATGGTGAAGATGATGATGATGGTGATGGAGATGATGTCCAGCTCGATGACGGTGACGATGGCGTCGATTTCCCCTCCCGGAGGGAATTTCCCCGGCGGATCTCAGCCCGCCGGAGAGCTCTTTTCTCTCTGGTGTTCTCCGCCCCGCAGAGGCGGCTGTAACTCTTCGTGAGGTACCCTCTGTGGCTTAGGTCTTCGGGACGAAGGATTTCGCAAAGAAAAGGAGGCGAGAGGGGCTGTGGGCCCCCCTCTCATAGGGCGGCGCGGCCAGGCCTTGGGCCGCGCCGCCCATAGGGTGGGCCCACCTCGGGTCCCCTCGGCTCCCCCTTCTGGCTCACTTCGTCATCTGGAAAAATAGGATTTTTGGTATAATTTCCGTCAACTGTTGATCTTCCGAAATATTGCATTCTGACGGTGCTTTTTCCAGCAGAATCCTGGCTCCGGTGCTCGATCCTCCAATAATCATGAAAGATGCAAAATAGATGAAATAACATAAGTATTATGTCCAAATATGAAATATATCAATGAATAGCAGCAAATTATGATATAAAATAGTGATGCAAATTGGACGTATCAACTCCCCCCAAGCTTAGACTTCGCTTGTCCCCAAGCGAAACTGAACTCGGTAAATAGGACCACATGTTTATGGAGTGAAGAGTCGATAAATAAAATACGGACAAGAAGCATCATATTCATTCACACAAGACATTCTAGTAAACAACTCCTTCATATGATTCAACTTGAAACAAGTATAAGGTAATCACAAATAAAAGGTGCATAAGAAATCATAGTTGGTGATGGCAAACTTCGTTCTTGGTCAGAGAACAATTAACAATTATACTTATCTTATTGAGCAGCGCTCTCATGTTAAAGTTTATATGGCACAACTTGCATACTCAATCATAATGGTCTCCTCATGATCATTGATAACTTGCAAAGCTATATTCATTCAGATAAAACTTGTATTAAACAAGGAAGAATAAAAGACATGATGAAGCAAATCACAATATAATGGTTTGATCACAACAACTCAAATGCTTGCTTAAGATGGAGGGAAATAGGTTTACTGACTCAACATAAAGTAAAAGACAAGCCCTTCGCAGAGGGAAGCAGGGATTAAATCATGTGCTAGAGCTTTTCAGTTTTGAAATCATATAAAGAGAATAAAAGTAATATTTTGAGAGGTGTTTGTTGTTGTCAACGACTGGTAGCGGGTACTCTAACCCCCTTGCCAGACAAACCTTCAAAGAGCGGCTCCCATTTTATTTTTATTTTGTATGGCACTCCTTCCAACCTTTCTTTCACAAACCATGGCTAACCGAATCCTCGGGTGCCGTCCATCAATCACATACCATGGAGGAGTGTCTATTTAGATTAATTAATTTGGGACTGGGAATCCCATTGCCAGCTCTTTTTGCAAAATTATTGGATAAGCGGATGAAGCCACTAGTCCATTGGTGAAAGTTGCCCAACAAGATTGAAAGATAAAACACCACATACTTCCTCATGAGCTATAAAACATTGACACAAATGAGAGATAGTAAATTTTGAATTGTTTAAAGGTAGCACACGAAGTATTTACTTGGAATGGCAGGAAATAACATGTAGTAGGTAGATATGGTGGACACAAATGACATAGGTTTGGGTTAAGGTTTGGATGCACGAGAAGTATTCCCTCTCAGTACAGGTCTTTGGCTAGCAAGGTTAATTAGCAAGCATAAGAGTTGAAGGAAACAAACAAATATACATGTGATAGAAACAATCATGCATCTTCCTTGTAAGCACAAACAATTTTAACTTCAGAATAATAAGCTATGAGCTAACAAGAAAGAAAGACAATGAAACAACTACATGTATTTCTCTTTTCTATTTAAACCTCAAAGTGTTGTTGCTATTGACCAATGCTAAGTTTGCCAAAACCAAATAGATTTATTTAATGCTCCCAAAGTGATACCGATACTAATAACAAGATCAATCATATAGTAGAGATTGCAAACTAAAATAAGATGTGCAATATGTAAATGGTAAGACTTCTCATTAATATTCCATAACGATAACTCACACCAAGGGATACATAGATAACCAACTAAAGGAGAGATACTTCCAAACTGCAACCCATCTTATATGATAACTTCCCTACTCATGATATGACACTACTTGACAGTAAAAAGTAAAAGGTAGTGATAATGTGATACCGCGGCACTCCCCCAAGCTTGGAACAAACCAAGGGGATGCCAATACCGATGATGAATTACTCCTTCGGCGATGGTGGTGATGAATTCCTGACAAGCTTCTCAACAAGCTCCTGAAGCTCATCAATCTTGTACGTGAGGTTGCGAATCATCTCCGAATTGTGCTCGACGCGGTTAAGAAGTATGTCCGACGGCGAGTCCCAACTCTTGGAGTTATTTCCCCACTCTTCACCCTCAGGCTTCATCCTTCCTGCAGTGTTAGAACGATCTATATCCCAATTGCTAGGCAATGCTGCCCTGGGAACCCTTTCAATTTGACTATTGAAAATTAGATTGCGGAAGGGATGGTGAGTGCCTGAAGAAGATGTCTTTTGAGCTAGGTAATGACGTGGAACCCCTCCTCCGGTGCGAATTCTTGCGCTCTTGTTTGCACTAAAAGGGTTGTCCACCACCTTGATGCTTGCAATGGTAGCACGCGGGTGTGCGCGCGAGTCTTCCTCCACCTCTTCTTCATCCTCTTCCTTGACGCTCTTGTCCACCTCTTTCCACTCGGGATCTTGAATATCTTCATCCGAAAGCTCCTTGCCCTTGTTCTTGGAGACCATGGTGCTTCTAGACTGAAAACAGATCCTGGCAGAAACAGCTCAAAACAAAACACGTCGAGAAAACGATATACGGACCTCCAGGGGTCCGGGGGATTATATAGCAAAAAATTTCACGACAAAAGGAAAGTACCAGGTCGAACCAGAGTCGGAAAGGGGCGACGAGGCGGCCTCCTCATAGGGCGGCGCGGCCAGGCTGGGGCCCGCGCCGGCCTATGGGGGCACGCCCTCGTGCGTCTCCTCCACTCCGTTTCGATCTCGTAATTTTTCATATTTTCCAAAAACAGCAAAAATATTGTTCGGAAAGTAAATTGCGAACTTTTCATTACCAGTACTGTTACCTATTCAAAGTCGAGTTCTGGCGGACTGTCAATTTGTCCTTTGATGAAAGCCTCCGGTGTTTCCACTCGAATAACATCAACATCTACATTATAAGAATCACCTGAGATATAATGCTTGAGTCTTTGTCCATTCACCACTTGTGTGACATTGCCTTGGAGAGAGCTAATTTTAATTGCTCCTGAACGATACACCTCCTCAACAACATATGGTCCTTCCCATTTCGAGAGTAATTTCCCTGCAAAGAATCTGAGACGAGACCGATACAATAGGACTTTATCCCCAATATTAAATTCTCTTTTGATAATCCTTCTATCATGCCATTTTTTAACTTTCTCTTTAAAGAGTTTAGCATTTTCATAAGCTTCACTTCTCCATTCATCTAGAGAACTCAATTGCAGCAACCTCTTATTACCGGCAAGTTTAGGATCTTTATTTAATTCTCTAACTGCCCAATAAGCTTTGTGCTCTAGTTCTAAAGGTAAATGACAAGCTTTCCCATAAACCATTTTATAAGGTGACATTCCCATGGGGTTTTTATAAGCAGTTCTATAAGCCCATAGTGCATCCTTCAATTTACTAGCCCAATTCTTTCTAGTTTTATTAACAGTCTTTTGCAAGATAGATTTAATCTCTCTATTTGATAATTCTACTTGCCCACTAGTTTGAGGATGATAAGCGGAAGCAATTCTATGATTAATACCATATTTAGCAAGAGTTTTTCTAAAACCACCATGAATAAAATGAGAACCTCCATCAGTCATAATATATCTAGGAACTCCAAATCTAGGAAAAATAATATCTAAAAGCATTCTTAAAGAGGTCTCACCATCAGCACTTTTTGTAGGTATGGCTTCCACCCATTTAGTAACATAATCAACAGCAACAAGTATATGAGTGTTACCTTCTGAAGAAGGAAAAGGTCCCATGAAGTCAAATCCCCAACAATCGAACGGTTCAATAACAAGAGTATAATTCATAGGCATCTCATTGCGTCTAGAGATATTACCAACCCTTTGGCATTCATCACAAGATAAAATAAACTTCCTTGCATCTTTGAAGAGAGTTGGCCAATAAAAACCTGATTGTAGACCTTTTGTGCAGTTCTATCTCCGCGTGATGTCCTCCATAAGCACTACCATGACATTTACTCAATATCTCTTGTTGTTCATACTCGGGACACATCTTCGCAGAATACCATCCACTCCTTCTTTATATAAGTGTGGGTCATCCCAGAAATAATGCCTCAAGTCATAAAAGAATTTCCTCCTTTGGAGCTGAAAAGGTTGGAGGCAAGTACTTGGAAACAATAAAGTTAGCATAATCAGCATACCAAGGACTATCTCGCGAGCTCACCTTTATTACAGCCAATTGTTCATTTGGAAAACTATCATTAATAGGAACAGGATCATAAGCAATATTTTCCAATCTAGACAAATTATCAGCAATAGGATTATCAGCACCTTTCCTATCTACAATATGTAAATCAAATTCTTGCAACAGAAGTACCCATCTAATAAGCCTTGGCTTAGCATCTTTCTTTTGCATAAGGTATCTGATTGCAGCATGATCAGTATGTATAGTAACTTTTGAATCAACAATATAAGATCTAAACTTATCACAAGCAAAGACTACAGCTAACAATTCTTTTTCAGTAGTAGCATAATTTCTTTGAGCAGCATCAAGAGTTTTACTAGCATAATGAATAACATTCAATTTCTTATTTACTCGCTGTCCAAGAACAGCGCCTACAGCAAAATCACTAGCATCACACATAATTTCAAATGGTAAGTTCCAATCAGGAGGTTCAACTATAGGAGCAGTTGTTAAGGATTTCTTTAGAGTTTCAAAAGCTTCCTTACAATCATCATCAAAAACAAAAGGCACATCTTTTTGAAGAAGATTAGTAAGAGTTTTTGAAATCTTGGAGAAGTCTTTAATAAACCTCCTATAAAACTCAGCATGACCAAGAACACTATGAATACCTTTAACATCCCTAGGATAGGGCATCTTCTCAATTGCTTCAACTTTAGCTCTGTCAACTTCAATACCTCTCTCGGAAATTTTATGTCCCAATACAATTCCTTCATTAACCATAAAGTGGCATTTCTCCCAATTAAGAACAAGGTTAGTTTCTTCACATCTCTGCAAAACTTTATCAAGGTTCCGCAAGCAATTATCAAAAGAATTCCCATAGACAGAAAAATCGTCCATGAATACCTCTACAATACTCTCACAAAAGCCATGAAAAATAGCAGACATGCATCTTTGAAAAGTAGCAGGAGCATTACATAAACCAAAAGGCATACGTCTATAAGCATAAGTTCCATAGGGACAAGTGAAAGTGGTTTTCTCTTGATCCTTAGTTTTAACAGCAATTTGTGAAAACCCAGAATAACCATCAAGAAAGCAAAAATGAGTATTTTTAGATAACCTTTCTAACATTTGATCAATAAAAGGCAAAGGGTAATGATCTTTTTTAGTAACTTTATTAACTTTTCGATAATCAATACACATTCTATACCCTACAACTACTCTTTGAGGTATGAGCTCATCATTATCATTAGGCACAACAGTCATTCCTCCTTTCTTAGGAACACAATGCACAGGACTAACCCATCTACTATCAGCAATAGGATATATAATACCAGCTTCAAGAAGTCTTAATACCTCATTTCTTACCACATCCTTCATCTTAGGAATTAGACGACGCTGAGGTTCAACAACAGGCTTCGCATCATCTTCCATATTAATGGCGTGTTGGCAAATAGAGGGAGAAATCCCCTTCAAGTCATCAAGAGTGTAGCCAATAGCACCTCGGTGTTTCTTCAATATTTCCAATAACCTTTCTTCTTCAAACTCTGAAAGCTTAGAACTAATAATAACAGGATATATTTTCTTATCATCAATATGAGCATATTTAAGATTATCGGGCAATGGTTTTAAATCAAAGACAGGATCTTCCTTTGGTGGCGGTGTTGTACCCAGATCTTCCACCGGTAAATCATGCTTAAGAATAGGTTGGTGAAGAAAAATTTCATCAAGCTCATCTCTTTCTTCCCTAAAAACTTCACTCTCACTATTCTCCAAATGTTGCTGCAAGGGATTATTAGGAGCAAGAACAATAGATGCATACTGTTCAACTTTAAAATCATCATTAGGCAAATCAGCTTTATAAGGAGTTTTGGTAAATTTAGAGAAGTTAAACTCATAAGATTCACCAGCAAATTTAGTCAAAATTTTCTCTTTCTTGCAATCTATAATAGCTCCACATGTATTTAGAAAAGGTCTACCAAAAATGATAGGACAATATTTACTAGCAGCAGAACCAAGTACCAAAAAGTCAGCAGGATATTTAATCTTACCGCATAGAACTTCCACATCTCGAACAATACCAATTGGAGAAATAGTTTCTCTATTAGCCAGCCGAATAACCACATCAATATCTTCAAGTTCACAAGAACCAATTTCGTGCATAATCTCCGTGTAAAGCTCATAAGGAATAGCACTAATACTTGCACCAATATCACATAAACCATAATAACAATGATCTCCAATTCTAACAGATAGCATAGGAACACTAGCTTTCTTGGACTTATTAGGATGTGAAACAATATTGGAAGCATCTTCACAGAAAATAATATGACCATCCTCCACATTTTCAGTCACAAGATCTTTAACTATTGCAACAGCAGGTTCAACTTTTATTTGTTCTTCAGGTTCTATAGGTTTCTTTTCACTTTTATGAACCGCACTATTTATAACAGAGTACTCCTTCATTTTAGCAGGGAAAGGAGTTTTTTCAATATAAGCTTCAGGAATAACATGATCAACAGTTTCAACTACAACGCATTTATTAATAGATGAATCAATTTTATCTTTATACGGTTCATGATACTTATCAAAATTCTTCTTAGGCAATTCATAATGAGAGGCAAAAGCTTTATAAAGATTTGCAGCAACTTGAGAATCAAGACCATAAGTAGCACTCATATTACGAAATTTATCAGTATCCATAAAAGCTTCAATGCATTTATAATCATAATTTATACCTGATTCTCTATCTTTGTCGATCTCCCATCCTTCAGTATTTTCCTGGATCCGATTAAGAAGGTCCCTTTTAAACTCTTCCTTGTTGCGTGTGAATGATCCAGAACAAGAAGTATCCAGCAAGGTCTTGTCTTCAAAAGAAAGTCTTGCATAGAAATTATCAATAATAACATTACCAGGGAAGCTCATGAATGGGGCATTTGAGCATTAAAGACTTCAATCTCCCCCAAGCTTGAGCAATACTCTCTCCATCATGAGGCCAAAAATTATATATGCGATTCCGATCCTTGTGAATTTCACTTGGAGGATAGAACTTAGAATAAAACCGGGGCACAATATCATTCCATTCAAGAGAATCCCCATTATCCAGTAATTTATACCAATGCGCCGCTTTACCAGACAGCGATATAGAGAATAGTTTCTTCCTCACTTCATCCATAGCAATACCTGCACACTTGAATAAACCGCATAATTCATGTAAGAACAATAAATGATCTCCAGGGTGGACAGTTCCATCCCCTGTATAACGGTTACCCACTACGCGTTCAATAATTTTCATAGGTATTTTGTATGGTATCTCTTCCTTACCTGGCGCCTCATCCACTACCTTTGCAGTAGTAGCAGATTTCCCAAATAAACATTCAAAAGGAGATCTCTCCATAATGAATTATGGCAGCAGGCAGAAATAAAATCAGCACAAACAGTAGAAGTTTCCCTTACCAATTCCACTTACCAATAGCGCTTCACTCCCCGGCAATGGCGCCAGAAAATAGTCTTGATGACCCACAAGTATAGGGGGTGTATCGTAGTATCTTCGATAAGTAAGAATTTCGATCCCAACGAGGAGCAGAAGGTGTTGACAAGCAGTTTCGATGAAGGATTCACTGTAAATGCTCACAGACAAGTATTTAGGGGTTTTGATGTAACCGATGAATAAAGTACGAGTAAGTAAAGTGCGAGAGTAACAATTGCAGCGAGTGGCCCAATCCTTTTTAGCACAAAGGATAAGCCGGTTTGTTTACTTATAATGACCAAACGTTCTCGAGGACACACGGGATTTTAGTCTAGTGCTTTCGCTACATACGGCTAATTAATCTTCATTGTTTTGATAAGTGTTGTGTGGGTGAACCTATGCTAATGTACCGCCCTTCCTAGGACTAATACATACTTGTGATTATACCCCTTGCAAGCATCCGCAACTACAAGAAAGTAATTAAGATAAATCTAACCACAGCCTAAACTCTGAGATCCTGCTATCCCTCCTGCATCGATATACCAACGGGGGCTTAGGTTTCTGTCACTCCGGCAACCCCGCAATTGGCAAACGAGTACAAGATGCATTCCCCTATGCCCATAAAGGTGAAGTGTCGTGTAGTCGACGTTCACACGACACCACTAGAAGAATAACACCACAACTTAAATATCATAACATTGAATATTACTCAACCATACTTCACTACTAACATTTAGACTTCACCCATGTCCTCAAGAACTAAACGAACTACTCACGAGACATCATATGGAACATGATCAGAGGTGATATGATGATGAATAACAATCTGAACATAAACCTTGGTTCAACGGTTTCACTCAATAGCATCAATAACAAGTAGAAATCAACACCGGGAGAGTTTCCCCTATCAAACAATCAAGATCAAACCCCAAATTGCTACGGCGGTGACGATGGCCAGCGGTGGAGACGGCGGTGATGATGGTGAAGATGATGATGGTGATGGAGATGATGTCCAGCTCGATGACGGTGACGATGGCGTTGATTTCCCCCTCCCGGAGGGCATTTCCCCGGCGGATCTCAGCCCGCCGGGGAGCTCTTTTCTCTATGGTGTTCTCCGCCCCGCAGGGCTGTAACTCTTCGTGAGGTACCCTCTGGAGCTTAGGTCTTCGGGACGAAGGATTTCGCGAAGAAAAGGAGGCGAGAGGGGCTGTGGGCCCCCTCCTCAGGGCGGCGCGCCAGGCCTTGGGCGCGCCGGCCTGGAGTGGGCCCACCTCGGGTCCCCGGCTCCCCTGGCTCACTTCGTCATATGGAAAAATAGGATTTTTGGTATAATTTCCGTCAACTGTTGATCTTCCGAAATATTTCATTCGACGGTGCTTTTTCCACAGAATCCTGGCTCCGGTGCTCGATCCTCCAATAATCATGAAACATGCAAAATAGATGAAATAACGTAAGTATTATGTCCAAATATGAAATATATCAATGAATAGCAGCAAATTATGATATAAAATAGTGATGCAAATTGGACGTATCAGACATCTTTGGCTAGGACTAATGGTTCATCAAGGTAACCAAGATTGTTGAAATCCACCATTGTCATTCCGTATTGCTGGTCCACCTTTACCCCACCTCCTGTTAGCTTGAACCATTTGCACCGGAACAAAGGGACCTTAAAGGAGGGTCCATAGTCAAGTTCCCATATCTCCTCTATGTAACCATAATATGTGACCTTTTGCCCATTCTCGGTTGCTGCATCAAAGCGGACACCACTGTTTTGGTTGGTGCTCTTTTTATCTTGGGCGATCGTGTAAAATGTATTCCCATTTATCTCGTACCCTTGGAAAGTCGTTATAGTCGAAGATGGTGTCTTGGCCAACATGTACAGCTGATCTACAACATCATTGTCATTCATTAAATGTTTTCTCAACCAACTGCCGAAAGTCTCCATGTGGGCCTTTCTAATCCAGGATTCAGGCATCCCCGGGTTGTCCGAGCGTAAAATATTCTTGTGTTTCTCGAAGTACGGAGCCACCAAGCTGGAATTGGTCAGAACTGTGTGGTGTGCTTCAGTCATAGAATGGTCGTCCATACATATCTTTGATTTCCTTCCGATCGTGCCTTTTCCACTTAGTCTCCCCTCGTGCCGCGATCGAGGAAGACCAATCGGCTTAAGGTCAGGAACAAAGTCAACACAAAACTCAATTACCTCCTCATTTCCATAGCCCTTGGCGATGCTTCCTTCTGGCCTAGCACGGTTACGAACATATTTCTTTAATACTCCCATGAACCTCTCGAAGGGGAACATATTGTGTAGAAATACAGGACCGAGAATGGAAATCTCTTCGACTAGGTGAACCAGGAGGTGCGTCATAATATTGAAGAAGGATGGCGGGAACACCAACTCGAAACTGACAAGACATTGGACCACATCATTCTGTAACCGTGGTAGATCTTCTGGATTGATTACCTTCTGAGAGATTGCATTGAGGAATGCACATAGCTTCACAATGGCTACTCGAACATTTTCCGGCAGGAGCCCCCTCAAAGCAATCGGAAGCAATTGCGTCATAATCACGTGGCAGTCGTGAGACTTCAGGTTTTGGAACTTTTTCTCCGCCATGTTTATTATTCCCTTTATATTCGACGAGAATCCAGACGGGACCTTCATACTGCTCAGGCATTCAAAAAAGATGACCTTCTCTTCTTTGGTAAGAGCGTAGCTGGCACGACCTTGAAACCATTCCGGATGCCGGTCATCAGGGTCTTTCAAACGTTGCTGGTCCTGCCGTGCTTCCTTTGTATCATTTGTCTTCCCATACACGCCCAAGAAGCTTAGCAGGTTCACGCAAATATTCTTCGTAACATGCATCACGTCGATTGCAGAGCGGACATCTAGGACTTTCCAATATTCTAGCTCCCAAAATATAGATTTCTTTTTCCACATGGGTGCGTGCCCGTCAGCTCCCTTCGGAACTGATTGTCCGCCAGGACCCTTTCCAAAGATGACTTTCAAATCCTTGACCATATCAAATACCTCAGCACCAGTGCGTTCCGCAGGCTTCGGCCGGTGATCTGCCTTGCCGTTGTAATGCTTGCCTTTCTTTCTTACGTTATGATTTTTGGGAAGAAATCGACGATGCCCAAGGTACACGTTCTTCTTACAATTTGGCAAATATACACTTTCAGTCTCATGTAAGCAGTGCGTGCATGCATTGTATCCCTTATTTGTCTGTCCCGAAAGGTTACTAAGAGCAGGCCAATCATTGATGGTTACGAAAAGCAACGCTCGTAGGTCAAATTCCTCTTCTTTGTGCTCATCCCACACACGTACACCAGGTCTGCCCCACAACTGTAAAAGTTCATCAACTAATGGCCTTAGGTACACATCGATGTCGTTGCCGGGTTGCTTCGGACCTTGGATGAGCACTGGCATCATAATAAACTTCCGCTTCATGCACAACCAAGGAGGAAGGTTGTAGATGCATAGAGTCACGGGCCAGGTGCTATGGCTGGAGCTCTGCTCGCCAAAAGGATTCATGCCATCTGTACTTAGACCAAATCTTATGTTCCTTGCGTCAGCTGCAAAATCTTTGAACTCTCTGTCGATCTTTCTCCATTGCGTTCCATCTGCGGGGTGTCTCAACTCCCCGTCCGACTTACGGTCCTCTTTGTGCCATCGCAACAACTTGGCATGCTCTTTGTTCCTGAACAGACGTTTCAACCATGGTATTATAGGAGCATACCACATCACCTTGGCGGGAACCCTCTTCCTGGGTTTCTGGCCCTCAACATCGTCACCAGGGTCATCGCCTCTGATCTTATAACGCAATGCAGTGCATACCGGGCATTCATTCAAATTCTCGTATTCACCGCGGTAGAGGATGCAGTCGTTAATGCATGCATGTATCTTCAGAACCTCTAAACCTAGAGGGCAGACAACCTTCTTTGCTTCGTACGTACTGGTGGGCAACTCGTTATTCTTTGGAAACATATTCTTCATCATTTTCAGCAAATTTTCAAATCCCGAGTCAGATAGACCTTCCTGTGCCTTCCATTTCAGCAAATCCAGTGTGCAGCCCAGCTTTTTCAGACCATTATCGCATCCGGGGTACAGCGACTTTTTGTGATCCTCTAACATGCGATCCAAATTCTCCCTCTCCTTTTCAGTTTCGCAGCGTCTCCGTGCATCAGCAATGGTCCGACCAAGATCATCAGCGGGCTCATCACGTGCCTCTTCTTCACCTTCCCCTTCACCTTCCCCTTCACCTTCCCCACCTTCAGCATCCTCCATGAAAGTATCACCGAAATGATCAAGATAGTTGTCATCGATGAAATCATCCCCTTCTTCATCTTCTTCCATTATAACCCCTCTTTCTCCATGCTTGGTCCAACAATTATAGCTTGGCATGAAACCGTGCCGCAGCAGCCACTATGAGGAAATCATTCAAACCCGTAGTGAACTCGCCGGAGAGTCGGTTACCGTACATCCATTACCGATTCATCTGCATTATTATTATATAAAGTATATAATTAACCATCATGCATTTGTTAAACTAACTAGCTAGAAATAATAGAAATTAAACAATGAACTACACACATGCATATTTTATCAATGACACATGAAAGGTTCAAGTTGCTAACCGCGATCGAGGAGGAAAAATAAATGAGAAAGCTCAAGTGTGGCTCGGACACTTCATATCATGTTTCTTTCTCTCTCGGGCATTTCATCGAACACCTTGTGTGCATAAGAGGAACCAAAATCAAACCAACCACCCACTTGTGAAGTGGAAAATGGCCAAATGGCTAAGGGTAGGCTGGGGGGCTTTAGTCGCGGTTGGCCTGGCCAACCGCGACTAAAGCCCCTCCCGTGCACCAGCTGGCCACCGAGCGCCCTGGGCCCAGGCCTTTGGTCGCGGTTCGCCTCCCGAACCGCGACTAAAGATCCCATTAGTCACGGTTCGTATATTTTTGGGACTAATGGGGACGGATGGAATGCTCTTTTTCTACCAGTGTGGGGCTAAAGAATTGAGCTGCATCTGCTATAGGCTGCTATAGGAGGACGTCGGACGCGCCCTTTGGTCTTTGTTGATTTGCCGCCCCTATCGCTATGGCCTGCATGTGAAACTTAATTACTCCATTAGGCTATTGCATGCATATGCACGATTTGAGTATAATTTATGGTGGCCCGGTGCTAGTTATTATGAGTTAGTTAGTAACAACGTACATGTGTCGCTTGTCATGGTTTTCTCACGATTTTTTTCTAGAAAATAAATAACAAGTGGTGAAAACTCAGTATTGCACTAGATGTAGCCTAGCTAGGTTGTTGCCTAGGAAGCCGGTTCTAGAAGACATGAACTAAAAATAGGATGAAAAGTAAAATAAATGAACTCACGTGGAACAAAACACATGACTTATGTTGGAATAAAATAATTGTATATGATGGAACAATATGTTAATTCCCATGAAATAAAAAACATTGTAAGTGGAACAACAAATTAAACCATAACTTTCGAGTGAATGAACAGTCGTGGGAAAAAAGGAACAAAATTTTAGACAAACTATCCCGAGGAACAAAAACACAATTGCTAATGAACTATTTGGGACTAACGAAAACAAGAGTACGTTCAAACCATTTCACGGCAATTGAAGGTGGAACAAAACTATAGAGTATGCAGAACATGCTGTGTCTACACAAGGAATAAAAAGTAGACTCTACAGAGCCAAATCACACTATAGTTGAAACAAAAAATAACGCAAAGGAATAAATTAAATCTACACATAGAACAAAATGGTAGGACAAAAAGGAACACATAAGAAATTCATTGGAACAAATCGTGAGTGCAAAAAAAAACATTGGAACAAATCGTGAGTGCAAAAGATTTATCAGCTTGGATAATCTCGGTTTTTTCCTCCTCCTTTTGTAACCCTGCCCAATATTTCAGAAATGAACATGCATAGAAAATTATTTCCACTGGATAATTATAATTTTTTTCAAAGCATGCTATATTCCTCAACTTCCAAATTTCCTGGCACAAAGCATCCACAACTACCAAATGAAACTTGACTTTTCCTCTAAGCAAGTTAGAAATCCAACAAAAGTATTAACTAAAATTTCATGGTCTATAAGATACTCCTAAAGATGAGCTAACCAGACTCCACATATATATATAGTCCCAACACTTCTATTAGGACATGTATCAGCTAATTTTTTATACACAAAATTGACTTTAAACTGAAAATATTTTTATAGCAACCAGACTGGAATATCCCTACCCTCACCTAGAGGACATGCCAATATGATTTTGATTTTAAGTTCCAACACCCACCTTCATTTTTCTATTATCGAAATATATGATTTTCATTTTAAAAGATCGTACCAACATGCATAACAAAATTTCTTAAGTCCAGCAAAAGCTAGAGGTTTTTTGTTAGTATATTTTGCACACACCAAATCTTTCCACAAGCCTTCCATAGTTTCGAATCTCCACAACCATTTCGAAAGAAAGCGCATATTCTTTTTTCACATATCTTTTATTCCCAAATGTCCTTGCCTTTTTTATCTACAAATGTACTTCCGTTTTTATCATGTAATAATTTCTTACAGAACTAGCACCTTGACAGAAGAACATTTTTTGAATCTTATCTAGAGTATCAACAAACAAATTGTAGAAGATGAATAAAGACATATAATAAATGGAAATGCTATTCAAAGAAGAGTCAATAAAAAAGTATCCCACACAGAGAGACATTGATCCTCGTTACCACCCTTCCAAATGTTTCGGATGTCTTTTCTTTCAAATATTCATATCTTAATTTTCAACATGCGACCATTAACCTAGGGCTCCCAAGTACCTCACATAAGAGTTCCCTATTTGATAGATAAATAAACCATACATCTCAAGTTTCTGACCCTCTACAATAGTCGGCACCAATTCACTCGAATCAAACTTAACTTTTAATTCTGTCATATTTTTGAATAAGTATAACAAGAGCTTCACATTAATCCCCATTTCCAATTCATCTTAAACATAACTAAAGTATCATAAGGATATTGTAGAATACAAACACCTTTAGGTGTTAAATGTGGAACCAATGCACGAATTCAACCATTATTTTGAGTCTTTTCATTCTAGCAACCACATCACCCGCTATACTAACAAGCACCGGTGAGATAGGATCCCCTTGCCTCACTCATTTGTGAGTTCCAACAGATCCACCCAAATAGCTATTGATTTTTACACATGAAGTTCCTGATCTAACTAATTATTTGATACATCCAGACACACTACAATTGAAACCACTTAGATCCATGCATTGGAAAAGAAACCCCCGATTAACTTTATCATATGATTTTCAAAGATAATTTTGAAAACAACACCTTGCAATTATTTCTCTAAGACCCATGTAAAGCCACAACCGCATTAGAAATGTATATACCAGGAATAAAACGATTTTGACACTTCAAGACTACTTTATCAACAGCTGGATCCAAACTCAAAGCCAGGACTTTGGAAAAATTCTTAAAGGGACATTCAAAAGGAAAATGGGTTTGAAAGGTTGAATCATATTAGCTCCTGTATTTTTAGGAATGGGAGTAATAATTTCTTAATTTATTCTGCTAAGCTCCAAATTACTAAAATCAAACAAAGCGAACAATTCGATCATCCATTTTATTAATATCGTAACATGATTGATAAAACTCAACAGGTATACCATCATGTCCTCTAGATTTGTTTATTTTCCATTCTGAAAATTGCATCTTTTATTTCAGTTTCTTCAAGTGGTTTACCTTTTCTGCATTATCAATTTCATTCAGTCTTTTATGTTCCAACCATAAATTTTCATCCAACCCAAAATCACTACCTTTAGAATGACCAACGTCCATAACATCATTTTGTAAACTGAAATGTTCTTCCGTTTTTTTCTACCATTAACCACCATCTAGAAGAATTTAGTATTATTACCCACTTTATGCAACCAATTTGATATAGATTATTAACCACCAGTCTCTCTCTAACATTTTATACGAATTCAAGCCCTGAATTTCTTCAAGGATTTCCAAATCCCGAAGATTACCGATAATATCTTTTTTTTCTTATATAATTACTACCTCTTAAATTAATACTCCATCCTTTTAACGAATTCTTCACATTTTTTAACCTCAAAAGGGATTGACTTAAAACATCTTTGCTTTTAATTTGCATTTCCCAAGCTTTTATAACTTGGGCTACTTCAACCAAAAAACTTCAAACCTAAAACTTTGTTTGGTTTAACATGATAATTGTTTATACTAATAACCAAAGGATTATGATCTTATTTGTCTCTAGTTCTCTTATGAAATGAAACAATGCTAAAGGAAATAAGCTTTCTAAGCTTCAAGTTCTATCCAGCTTTTCAAAGTTGGATCCACTTGGTTGTTAGACCAAGTAAAAAAAATCCTATCATCACCAACTCTCTCAGCTCATATAAATTTATTATTGAATTAAAAATGTCATTAAATATATTTTATTCTCACCTTCTTAATTTTTTCAAAGGAAAATCATACTAGGTTAAAGTCCCCTCCAACCAGTAAAGGAATACGCTGATTAGAACCAAGTTATAACTAATTCCGAAAGGAACTCCTCTTTATCTTCTTCTTGAGCAGCACCATACACCACCACCATAACCCATTGCTTGTTTTTTTTAATCGAAGACCACTACTTTAAAATGGAACTTGTTTTGAACATATCAAGACTACAAATGCACTGGTCAAAACAATTCATGGTTTAGACAGTCTCACAATAGTACATGTGCTTGTACCGCTAGTGAAACAAAACCAAGAGATGCCCCATCGAACAATAAAATACTAAATTAGCATTGCGCTACCACGATCCCATTATCGATCATGTGCTTTCTCCACAACTCTACATACATGTACGTAAGAGTAGACTTGTTCACACATCTACAAATTGGATGTAGACATAATATTTGCAGAGAGAGGGCTCTTTTTTCATAGTGGTTGCCAAAAATCAATCAAAAAACATTACCTTAGAAAATGTTAGCTTTAAAGGTTGTAAGGGTACATTGCCCCTATGTGTGGTTTTGGTAATTAATGACAACCCCTATGGACTAATGTTTTATTGAGTTTATATGAAGGAATATTCCATAGGTTCTACTTGTATTTCATGTGTTGGATTCAAGTATGGATGCCATGTAAATAAAGATACATCTTGTGTATTGGCATCAAGATCATCGATTTGAAGACATATATGTGATATGATCAATAAGAAGAAATGAAGATGGAGTTCTTATGTGGAACTCAATATTAGCCATGCTCTATCTTATGAGAGTATGAGAAGATACAAGGTTGAGTTGGGCAAGTTCAAGATGAGCATCTCAAGTGGATCACATGCTTGAAGCTTGCCGTCCATTTGGTGATAATGGACATATGAAGATGTGTATCAATGAAGCTTTCCCATCATGGTGTATGGGGGAGAATTTGTGAGTCTTCACGAAGCAACGATGATCAAGTTGTGGCATTCCCGTTTGAGTAGAGCTTGAAGAGCTATCATCAAGATCAAGCGGGATGCTCAATGCAAAGGTATGGCCTTGCTATGTTTTCCATTTACTGGTCTCAAGGTGGTTGATGGGAGACCGGATTATAGGATAGATAGCCGCACTATTAAGAGGGGCTTTCGGTTGAGTAACTTGATCACATCGTCTTAGGGAGCTCAATCCTTTGCATACTTTGCATATCCTTATTGCTTCTTGGTGTTTCTTGGTGTGAGGTTCTTGTGCTTGTTGCTAGCTTTACAACAAGCCCAAGTTCATCGAAAACGGAGTTCGCATGCATCTTCTATTGTGTTTTCGAGGTTGGGTGATTTTACCAGTTATTCATGATATAAGGTTCTAACTTTTATATTCATGATAAAATCCCCTTCTACAGATTCTTGTGTTTTCACTTTTCATAGGATAGCATTTGTTCTTATCTCTCAAACAAAATTGGTTTCATTCGAATCGGAGTTCGGGAGCATTCGCTATTAAAGGAAAAAGGAAAAAGGAGAAAAGAATAAAAAGAAAAGGAAAAGGGAGGGGCGGTGGCGACCGGGCTGCCCCCACACGCCGGCCCACCCAGCCGAGACCAGCCCGGGCGCTGATGCAAGCCGGACGGCCTACTGAGGCCCATCCGGTCTGGTCCGGCCCAGGGCCCGGCAGCCACCGGCCCGCCCGGCGCTGGCCCCGGTCTGACCGGCCTCCCTGCTGGCTGGGCTGCTCCGCCCCGCGCGGCCCACTCACGCCGCCTCCCCTGGCTTGTCTCCCGCACAGCGCGCTCGCCACCCCGCCCGGCCAGTGGGCCGGCCCGACCGGACACCCGGCCGGCCTCCTCAGCTCCAATTCCGGTCAGTCGGCCTGGCCACCGGCTTGGCCGTTTTTCTGGGCGTTTTCACTGTGCAGTTTTCTGTCTTTTCCCCCAACGGTTATTTCCCCCCTTAGCTATAAATAGGCTTCTTCCACCTTGAGTTGAGCTAGTTCTTCCTATTCTCTCTCCTCCATTGTTGCCTTTGAAGAACTTGCTCTCTCTCTCTCTATTCCCCCCATGATTCTTGACCATTCTTGAGGATTGGAGAGAGGAGATCTAGATCTACAATCCCCACCAATCCATTTCTCCTCTAAGTAAGGGGAACCCTTTGGATCTAGATCTTGGAGTCTTTTGCTGACTTTCCCCATTGTTCTTCCTCTCCAATCTCATCCTAGCATTCTTTGCTTTGGTGGATTTGAGTGTGAAGGACTTGAACACCTCTAGTGTTCTTGCTTTGCATCATTGCATAGTGTTGAGCTCTCCACCACGATTAGTTC
This sequence comes from Lolium multiflorum, assembly GCA_030979885.1. Taxonomy (NCBI): domain Eukaryota; kingdom Viridiplantae; phylum Streptophyta; class Magnoliopsida; order Poales; family Poaceae; genus Lolium; species Lolium multiflorum. The sequence goes on from CM061748.1 coordinate 290,900,282, forward strand.
GAGTGAGAGACCGTGAGCTTGTTACTCTTGGAGGGAGACCTCCTAGTTGGCTTGGTTGGTGCCCCGGTGATCTCTTCGTGGAAGATTGTGAAGGGGCCCGGGCTTCTCCTTCGTGGAGCTTGTGAAATGGTTGTGGAGCTTGCCATCGTGTGGTTGGCACGTCCGTTGGGAACCCCAAGAGGAAGGTGTGATGCGCACGGGCAAGTTTCCCTCAAGAAACCAAGGTTTAATCGGACCAGTAGGAGTCAAGAAGCACGTTGAATGTTGATGGCGGCGAGATGTAGTGCGGCGCAACACCAGTGATTCCGGCGCCAACGTGGAACCTGCACAACACAACCAAAGTACTTTGCCCCAACGAAACAATGAGGTTGTCAATCTCACCGGCTTGCTGTAACAAAGAGTTAACCGTATTGTGTGGAAGATGATTGTTTGCGAGAAAACAGTAGAACAAGTATTGCAGTAGATTGTATTTCAGTAAAGAGAATTGGACCGGGGTCCACAGTTCACTAGAGGTGTCTCTCCCATAAGAAAAGGCATGTTGGGTGAACAAATTACGAGTTGGGCAATTGACAAATAAAGAGAGCATGACCATGCACATACATATCATGATGAGTATAGTGAGATTTAATTGGGCATTACGACAAAGTACATAGACCGTCATCCAACTGCATCTATGCCTAAAAAGTCCACCTTCAGGTTATCATCCGAACCCCCTCCAGTATTAAGTTGCTAACAACAGACAATTGCATTAAGTATTGCGCGTAATGTAACTAGTGACTACATCCTTGAACATAGCACTAATGTTTTATCCCTAGAGGCAACAGCACATCCATAACCTTAGTGGTTCTTGTCACTCCTCCAGATTCACGGAGGCATGAACCCACTATCGAGCATAAATACTCCCTCTTGGAGTTACTAGCATCAACTTGGCCAGAGCATCTACTAATAACGGAGAGCATGCAAGATCATAAACAACACATAAGCATAACTTTGATAATCAACATAACAAGTATTCTCTATTCATCGGATCCTAACAAACGCAACATATAGAATTACAGATAGATGATCTTGATCATGTTAGGCAGCTCACAAGATCCGACAATGATAGCACAATGGGGAGAAGACAACCATCTAGCTACTGCTATGGACCCATAGTCCAGGGGTGACTACTCACACATCACACCGGAGGCGACCATGGCGGCGTAGAGTCCTCCGGGAGATGATTCCCCTCTCCGGCAGGGTGCCGGAGGCGATCTCCTGGATCCCCCGAGATGGGATCGGCGGCGGCGGCGTCTGGAAGGTTTTCCGTATCGTGGCTCTCGGTGCTGGGGGTTTCGTCACGGAGGCTTTTTATAGGCGGAAGGGCAGGTCAAGAGGCGGCACGGGGCCCCACACCACAGGGCCGCGCGGCCAAGGGGGGGCGCGCCGCCCTATAGTGTGGCCCCTCCGTGGCCCCTCTTCGTCTCTCCTTCGGAAAGCTTCGTGAGAAAATAGGCCCCTGGGCTTTGATTTCGTCCAATTCCGAGAATATTTCCTTACTAGGATTTCTGAAACCAAAAACAGCAGAAAACAGGAACTGGCACTTCGGCATCTTGTTAATAGGTTAGTTCCGAAAAATGCACGAATATGACATAAAGTGTGCATAAAACATGTAGATAACATCAATAATGTGGCATGGAACATAAGAAATTATCGATACGTCGGAGACGTATCAGCATCCCCAAGCTTAGTTCTGCTCGTCCCGAGCAGGTAAAACGATAACACAGATAATTTCTGGAGTGACATGCCATCATAATCTTGATCATACTATTTGTAAAGCATATGTAGTGAATGCAGCGATCAAAACAATGTATATGACATGAGTAAACAAGTGAATCATAAAGCAAAGACTTTTCATGAATAGCACTTCAAGACAAGCATCAATAAGTCTTGCATAAGAGTTAACTCATAAAGCAATAATTCAAAGTAAAGGCATTGAAGCAACACAAAAGAAGATTAAGTTTCAGCGGTTGCTTTCAACTTGTAACATGTATATCTCATGGATATTGTCAACATAGAGTAATATAATAAGTGCAATAAGCAAGTATGTAGGAATCAATGCACAGTTCACACAAGTGTTTGCTTCTTGAGGTGGAGAGAAATAGGTGAACTGACTCAACATTGAAAGTAAAAGAATGGTCCTCCATAGAGGAAAAGCATCGATTGCTATATTTGTGCTAGAGCTTTGATTTTGAAAACATGAAACAATTTTGTCAACGGTAGTAATAAAGCATATGCATCATGTAAATTATATCTTATAAGTTGCAAGCCTCATGCATAGTGTACTAATAGTGCCCGCACCTTGTCCTAATTAGCTTGGACTACCAGATCATCACAATGCATTGTTTTTACCAAGTGTCACAAAGGGGTACCTCTATGCCGCCTGTACAAAGGTCTAAGGAGAAAGCTCGCATTGGATTTCTCGCTATTGATTATTCTTCAACTTAGACATCCATACCGGGACAACATAGACAACAGATAATGGACTCCTCTTTTATGCATAAGCATATAATAACAATTAATAATTTTCTCATTTGAGATTTGAGGATTGTTGTCCAAAACTGAAACTTCCACCATGGAGCATGGCTTTAGTTAGCGGCCCAATGTTCTTCTCTAACATATGCATGCTTAACCATAAGGTGGTAGATCTCTCTTACTTCAGACAAGACGGACATGCATAGCAACTCACATGAAATTCAACAATGAATAGTTGATGGCGTCCCCAGTGAACATGGTTATCGCACAACAAGCAACTTAATAAGAGATAAAGTGCATAATTACATATTCAATACCACAATAGTTTTTAAGCTATTTGTCCCATGAGCTATATATTGCAAAGGTGAATGATGGAATTTTAAAGGTAGCACTCAAGCAATTTACTTTGGAATGGCGGAAAATACCATGTAGTATAGGTAGGTATGGTGGACACAAATGGCATAGTGGTTGGCTCAAGTATTTTGGATGCATGAGAAGTATTCCCTCTCGATACAAGGTTTAGGCTAGCAAGGCTTATTTGAAACAAACACAAGGATGAACCGGTGCAGCAAAACTCACATAAAAGACATATTGAAAACATTATAAGACTCTACACCGTCTTCCTTGTTGTTCAAACTCAATACTAGAAATTATCTAGACCTTAGAGAAACAAAATATGCAAACCAAATTTTAGCATGCTCTATGTATTTCTTCATTAATGGGTGCAAAGCATATGATGCAAGAGCTTAAACATGAGCACAACAATTGCCAAGTATCACATTACCCAAGACATTTATAGCAATTACTACATGTATCATTTTCCAATTCCAACCATATAACAATTTAACGAAGGAGAAACTTCGCCATGAATACTATGAGTAGAAACCAAGGACATACTTGTCCATATGCTACAGCGGAGCGTGTCTCTCTCCCATAAAGTGAATGCTAGGATCCATTTTATTCAAACAAAACAAAAAACAAAAACAAACCGACGCTCCAAGAAAAAGCACATAAGATGTGATGGAATAAAAATATAGTTTCAGGGGAGGAACCTGATAATGTTGTCGATGAAGAAGGGGATGCCTTGGGCATCCCCAAGCTTAGACGCTTGAGTCTTCTTGATATATGCAGGGGTGAACCACCGGGGCATCCCCAAGCTTAGAGCTTTCACTCTCCTTGATCATGTTGCATCATACTCCTCTCTTGATCCTTGAAAACTTCCTCCACACCAAACTCGAAACAACTCATTAGAGGGTTAGTGCACAATATAAATTGACATATTCAGAGGTGACACAATCATTCTTAACACTTCTGGACATTGCATAATGCTACTGGACATTAGTGGATCGAAGAAATTCATCCAACATAGCAAAAGATGCAATGCGAAATAAAAGGCAGAATCTGTCAAAACAGAACAGTTCGTATTGACGAATTTTAAAATGGCAACAGACTTGCTCAAATGAAAATGCTCAAATTGAATGAAAGTTGCGTACATATCTGAGGATCATGCACGTAAATTGGCTTAATTTTCTGAGCTACCTACAGGGAGGTGGACCCAGATTCGTGACAGCAAAGAAATCTGGAACTGTGCAGTAATCCAAATCTAGTACTTACTTTTCTATCAACGGCTTAACTTGGCACAACAAAACACAAAACTAAGATAAGGAGAGGTTGCTACAGTAGTAAACAACTTCCAAGACACAAAATAAAAACAAAGTACTGTAGGTAAAAACATGGGTTGTCTCCCATAAGCGCTTTTCTTTAACGCCTTTCAGCTAGGCGCAGAAAGTGTGTATCAAGTATTATCAAAGGATGGTGCATCCTCAGCGGGGTGTGGAGTTTTCTCAACCAGGCATAGTATATTAGATACATAAGTTTTAGCATCCCCCTTTTCATTAGTCTTAGGCGTGCTACTCTCATCAAACAAATTTTCAGGAACAAGCCAAGCATAGTTATTTTCTAGTGCATCATTCATAGCTAAGAGTTTACATGGTATTGGTGCTTTGATCTCCCCACCATCATCAATATTATTAGTGCATCTTATTCTATCCATGTCCATCTTTTCAAGTAGACTAACAAAATTAGTATGAGAACCAAGCATATTAAATTTAGCAAAGACCTTTCTAGCTTCTCTTGCTAGACCACCAAATTCTCTAAGAAGGGTTTCTAAAACAAAATCTTTCTTTTCCCCTTCTTCCATATCACCAAGTGTGAGAAACATGTGTTGGATTATAGGATTAAGATTAACAAATTTAGTTTCCAACAGGCGAACTAAATGCGCAGCAGCAATTTCATAAGTAGGCGCAAGGTCTACCAAGTGTCTATCCTCAAAATTTTCAATTGTACTAACATGATTGAAAAATTCTTCTAAATTATTTCTCCCAACTATAGACCCACGTCCTACCGGTATGTCTTTTGTGGTAAAATTAAAAGGAAACATGATGAATAAAGTAAAGTAAATGCAAGTAAACTAATTTTTTTGTGTTTTTGATATAGCAAACAAGATAGCAAGTAAAGTAAAACTAGCAACTAATTTTTTGTATTTTGATTTAGTGCAGCAAACAAAGTAGTAAATAAAACTAAGCAAGACAAAAACAAAGTAAGGAGATTGAGAAGTGGAGACTCCCCTTGCAGCGTGTCTTGATCTCCCCGGCAACGGCGCCAGAAATTTGCTTGATGCGTGTGGTTGGCACGTCCGTTGGGAACCCCAAGAGGAAGGTGTGATGCGCACAGCGGCAAGTTTCCCTCGTAAGAAACCAAGGTTTAATCGGACCAGTAGGAGTCAAGAAGCACGTTGAAGGTTGATGGCGGCGAGATGTAGTGCGGCGCAACACCAGTGATTCCGGCGCCAACGTGGAACCTGCACAACACAACCAAAGTACTTTGCCCCAACGAAACAGTGAGGTTGTCAATCTCACCGGCTTGCTGTAACAAAGAGTTAACCGTATTGTGTGGAAGATGATTGTTTACAGAAAACAGTAGAACAAGTATTGCAGTAGATTGTATTTCAGTAAAAGAATTGGACCGGGGTCCACAGTTCACTAGAGGTGTCTCTCCCATAAGACGAACAGCATGTTGGGTGAACAAATTACAGTTGGGCAATTGACAAATAAAGAGAGCATGACCATGCACATACATATCATGATGAGTATAGTGAGATTTAATTGGGCATTACGACAAAGTACATAGACCGTCATCCAACTGCATCTATGCCTAAAAAGTCCACCTTCAGGTTATCATCCGAACCCCCTCCAGTATTAAGTTGCTAACAACAGACAATTGCATTAAGTATTGCGCGTAATGTAACTAGTGACTACATCCTTGAACATAGCACTAATGTTTTATCCCTAGTGGCAACAGCACATCCATAACCTTAGTGGTTCTTGTCACTCCTCCAGATTCACGAGGCATGAACCCACTATTGAGCATAAATACTCCCTCTTGGAGTTACTAGCATCAACTTGGCCAGAGCATCTACTAATAACGGAGAGCATGCAAGATCATAAACAACACATAAGCATAACTTTGATAATCAACATAACAAGTATTGTCTATTCATCGGATCCCAACAAACGCAACATATAGAATTACAGATAGATGATCTTGATCATGTTAGGCAGCTCACAAGATCCGACAATGATAGCACAATGGGGAGAAGACAACCATCTAGCTACTGCTATGGACCCATAGTCCAGGGGTAGACTACTCACACATCACACCGGAGGCGACCATGGCGGCGTAGAGTCCTCCGGAGATGATTCCCCTCTCGGCAGGGTGCCGGAGGCGATCTCCTGGATCCCTCGAGATGGGATCGGCGGCGGCGGCGTCTCTGGAAGGTTTTCCGTATCGTGGCTCTCGGTACTGGGGGTTTCGTCACGGAGGCTTTTTATAGGCGGAAGGGCAGGTCAAGAGGCGGCACGGGGCCCCACACCACGGGGCCGCGCGGCCAAGGGGGCCGCGCCGCCCTATAGTGTGGCCCCTCCGTGGCCCCTCTTCGTCTCTCCTTCGGACTTGGAAGCTTCGTGAGAAAATAGGCCCCTGGGCTTTGATTTCGTCCAATTCCGAGAATATTTCCTTACTAGGATTTCTGAAACCAAAAGCAGAAAACAGGAACTGGCACTTCGGCATCTTGTTAATAGGTTAGTTCCAGAAAATGCACGAATATGACATAAAGTGTGCATAAAACATGTAGATAACATCAATAATGTGGCATGGAACATAAGAAATTATCGATACGTCGGAGCTTGCCATCTCCGGAGTTGAGGAAAAGCTAACCATAAGGAAAGGGCCATTATCCTTCGTGGGTGTGGTTCGGAGAATAGGGTGAGCCTTCGTGGCGCGGGGAATCCTTCGTGGGACCTCCACTCCTCCAAACGTGGCGTACCTTCTTGCAAAGGAAGGGAACACGGGAATACATCCTCGTCTCCGCGTGCCTCGATTATTTCTATACCCGAGCTCTCTTTCCTTATGATAGCCATCGTGCTTGAAGTACATATATCTTGCTATCACTTGTGCTACATATATCTTGTGCCTATCTTGCTTAGCTCTAGTTGTTATTGTTACACTTAGTTGAGCTTAGCATATTTAGGGTTTGTGCTTGTAATCTAAACGTTAGTTTAATTCCGCATTTTTACAAGACAAATCCGTAAGAGTTTTTAATTGCCTATTCACCCCCCCTTTAGGCGACATCTCGATCTTTCAAATGTCCTCCTCTAAAGAAAAGTTCCCCTAACAATATAAGAGTAACCGCTTCTAACCAAATGCTAAGAGGAAAATGTGGTCCAAATAAAATAGCTTAAAATGATGTTCTAGAAAAAAACATTTCCAATATAACTATATATCTATACCTATATCTAATAATAAAGAAATAAGGTTTCTTGCAGATCACCTAGTTTGGTTGTTAGTGCTAGAGATGATTTGGGAGCGACAACTTGATGATCGATATGTCGGCTTGTTCGACTGCATCCGTTCTGATTTATGGGAAAGAATCACATCGATCTAACTTTTTCTTTTTCTTTTTGAGAACTCACATCGATCTATCTGCTATGTCCGCCCCCTACCATTTTTCCGGTGCCGTATAGGCTTGGGCTGGTTCGACTTTCCTTCGGCTGGGTGAAACTAAGGGCATCTCCAACCGAGAGACCCATCCCGCACCCGCGCGTCCGGATGGGTCCAACCGGACAAAAACTTGGTCCAGCGCGCAGCCCCGTCTCCAGGATTTAGGAGCCCCGGTGCGACTTACAAAATGGAGTCCTAATTTTTTGCTCAAACTTAATAACTAGGAACAAAATCATACATTAACATCAGAATGTGTTATTCTGTTCAATATTCGAAAAATGTATCAAGTTTTTTCTTTCTAAAAGAGTAAATATATCGCTAAAGTAATAAACAAACCTCATGCGCTACAAAAACATCATTTGACTTTTCTTCTTCTTTTCAAGACCCCGATTGACACTTTCTTCTTCGTCTGATTCATCTTGTTTCACATGTTAATAAATTAAAAAAAAAATTTAAACAAAATCTTAACGCATCACTGATACGTCTCCGACGTATCGATAATTTCTTATGTTCCATGCCACATTATTGATGTTATCTACATGTTTTATGCACACTTTATGTCATATTCGTGCATTTTCGGAACTAACCTATTAACAAGATGCCGAAGTGCCAGTTGCTGTTTTCTGCTGTTTTTGGTTTCAGAAATCCTAGTAAGGAAATATTCTCGGAATTGGACGAAATCAACGCCCAGAAATCCTAGTAAGGAAATGTTTTTACCTACAGTACTTTGTTTTTATTTTGTGTTTTGGAAGTTGTTTACTACTGTAGCAACCTCTCCTTACTAGGATTTCTGAAACCAAAAACAGCAGAAAACAGCAACTGGCACTTCGGCATCTTGTTAATAGGTTAGTTCCAAAAATGCACGAATATGACATAAAGTGTGCATAAAACATGTAGATAACATCAATAATGTGGCATGGAACATAAGAAATTATCGATACGTCGGAGACGTATCACTTGCCATCTCCGGAGTTGAGGAAAAGCTAACCATTAGGAAAGGGCCATTATCCTTCGTGGGTGTGGTTCGGAGAATATGGTGAGCCTTCGTGGCGCGGGGAATCATTCGTGGGACCTCCACTCCTCCAAACGTGGCGTACCTTCTTGCAAAGGAAGGGAACACGGGAATACATCCTCGTCTCCGCGTGCCTCGATTATTTCTATACCCGAGCTCTCTTTCCTTATGATAGCCATCGTGCTTGAAGTACATATATCTTGCTATCACTTGTGCTACATATATCTTGTGCCTATCTTGCTTAGCTCTAGTTGTTATTGTTACACTTAGTTGAGCTTAGCATATTTAGGGTTTGTGCTTGTAATCTAAACGTTAGTTTAATTCCGCATTTTTACAAGACAAATCCGTAAGAGTTTTTAATTGCCTATTCACCCCCCCTTTAGGCGACATCTCGATCTTTCAAATGTCCTCCTCTAAAGAAAAGTTCCCCTAACAATATAAGAGTAACCGCTTCTAACCAAATGCTAAGAGGAAAATGTGGTCCAAATAAAATAGCTTAAAATGATGTTCTAGAAAAAAACATTTCCAATATAACTATATATCTATACCTATATCTAATAATAAAGAAATAAGGTTTCTTGCAGATCACCTAGTTTGGTTGTTAGTGCTAGAGATGATTTGGGAGCGACAACTTGATGATCGATATGTCGGCTTGTTCGACTGCATCCGTTCTGATTTATGGGAAAGAATCACATCGATCTAACTTTTTCTTTTTCTTTTTGAGAACTCACATCGATCTATCTGCTATGTCCGCCCCCTACCATTTTTCCGGTGCCGTATAGGCTTGGGCTGGTTCGACTTTCCTTCGGCTGGGTGAAACTAAGGGCATCTCCAACCGAGAGACCCATCCCGCACCCGCGCGTCCGGATGGGTCCAACCGGACAAAAACTTGGTCCAGCGCGCAGCCCCGTCTCCAGGATTTAGGAGCCCCGGTGCGACTTACAAAATGGAGTCCTAATTTTTTGCTCAAACTTAATAACTAGGAACAAAATCATACATTAACATCAGAATGTGTTATTCTGTTCAATATTCGAAAAATGTATCAAGTTTTTTCTTTCTAAAAGAGTAAATATATCGCTAAAGTAATAAACAAACCTCATGCGCTACAAAAACATCATTTGACTTTTCTTCTTCTTTTCAAGACCCCGATTGACACTTTCTTCTTCGTCTGATTCATCTTGTTTCACATGTTAATAAATTAAAAAAAAAATTTAAACAAAATCTTAACGCATCACTGATACGTCTCCGACGTATCGATAATTTCTTATGTTCCATGCCACATTATTGATGTTATCTACATGTTTTATGCACACTTTATGTCATATTCGTGCATTTTCTGGAACTAACCTATTAACAAGATGCCGAAGTGCTTTGTTTTTGCTGTTTTTGGTTTCAGAAATCCTAGTAAGGAAATATTCTCGAATTGACGAAATCAACGCCCAGGGGCCTATTTTTCCACGGAGCTTCCAGAAGACCGAAGAACACACGAAGTAGGGCCACGAGGTGGCGCCACCACGTGGCGGCGCGGCCCAAGGGGGGCCGCCCTATGGTGTGGCCCCCTCGTCTGGCCCCCGACTCTGCCCTTCCGCCTACTTAAAGCCTCCGTGACGAAACCCCCACCGAGAACCACGATACGGAAAACCTTCCAGAGACGCCGCCGCCGCCGATCCCATCTCGGGGGATCCAGGAGATCGCCTCCGGCACCCTGCCGGAGAGGGGAATCATCTCCCGGAGGACTCTACGCCGCCATGGTCGCCTCCGGTGTGATGTGTGAGTAGTCTACCCCTGGACTATGGGTCCATAGCAGTAGCTAGATGGTTGTCTTCTCCCCATTGTGCTATCATTGTCGGATCTTGTGAGCTGCCTAACATGATCAAGATCATCTATCTGTAATTCTATATGTTGCGTTTGTTGGGATCCGATGAATAGAGAATACTTGTTATGTTGATTATCAAAGTTATGCTTATGTGTTGTTTATGATCTTGCATGCTTTCCGTTACTAGTAGATGCTCTGGCCAAGTAGATGCTTGTAACTCCAAGAGGGAGTACTTATGCTCGATAGTGGGTTCATGCCTGCATTGACACCTGGGACAGTGACAGAAAGTTCTAAGGTTGTGTTGTGCTGTTGCCACTAGGGATAAAACATTGATGCTATGTCTAAGGATGTAGTTGTTGATTACATTACGCACCATACTTAATGCAATTGTCTGTTGCTTTGCAACTTAATACTGGAAGGGGTTCGGATGATAACCTGAAGGTGGACTTTTTAGGCATAGATGCAGTTGGATGGCGGTCTATGTACTTTGTCGTAATGCCCAATTAAATCTCACTATACTCATCATGATATGTATGTGCATGGTCATGCTCTCTTTATTTGTCAATTGCCCAACTGTAATTTGTTCACCCAACATGCTGTTCGTCTTATGGGAGAGACACCTCTAGTGAACTGTGGACCCCGGTCCAATTCTCTTTACTGAAATACAATCTACTGCAATACTTGTTCTACTGTTTTCTGCAAACAATCACTACAAGGTAACTCCCCGTTCAACAACGCATAGCTTGCACCGAATCAGATATATGTTGTAAATTTAATTTGTAGATACGCATATAGGCGTTGCGGGTTGCATCCGTTCTCTAGTATATAGACACGAAATATTTGGAGCGTATGTTCCAAATTTGGAATGACAGAAACTGATAAAAACAATTTACGTTAAAGCATATCTGGAAACTAATACTTAAAAACATTTTATATGTCTGGCGCGCGTCCTAGATGAAAATTTCACCCATGTGGCGGGATTTACTCACGCGCGCGTAGCTGAAAATTCATCCCAAGTAGGCCCGTTAAATTGGCACTCCGTTCCCCCGGTTCTTCCTCGTCATCATCCCGATCTCTCCGCCATCCCGATATCCTTCACCTCTCAGCAGTTCTTCCTTCCCACCGTCCCGATCTCTCCCATCGCCGGTTGCATCCACCGCATTAGACCACCGATCCGGCGTCCCACAATCTCATCTGCCCAGCCTACCAATAGGGTTACGAAGTCGCCGACGCAGCCGCCAACTAACACTAGATCGGCTATCACCCGACATTGTAGGAGCTCCCGCGTCTGCTGGGGCTATTTGACCTACTTCCTCGAGTTGTCATTAAGCGGATCCAGGTAATTGACTTGCTTGCTGATCCAGCAGCCGGATCTTGATCTCCGTCTGTGTCGATTTTTCTATTCCTCATTCCTCGGCTGCTTTTCTCTCTCTCAGATCTCCGCATGTGAACAGGTCAAGTCCGACGGTGGCTAGTCCGTCGTCCCTGTCCATTCTGCTCGGTTAGGAGCAAGTTCTCAGCCTACCCGGATTTTAGTGAGCTGATTCCCTCTCTCCTCTGACCCATACGGCCGTACGTGCTCTTGCTTCAGTATTTCTGTATTGAACTATTGATGCGTTTTTTTGCACTATAGGGGAAGAAAGGAGAAGCACAATATGGCACTTATATCAGGTGAGCAGCCTTCTCTACTCATCTGTTTTCCTTCCTTGCTACTTTTTTTTCTATTATTATCCATCGGTTGGTGTTTTGCCATACGAGAATGTGAGGCGTTGTCTGCTGGGTTAGGATCTGCAGGTTGCAGCAGGTGGCCAATGACATTAATAAGTACCTGGACAGATTGATCATCGTCAGGGAAAGAAAATTTGATTCCACAAGGTATGCGATGTTCTTAAGATATCAGATGCAATTGCTTAATCTTCAACTCCTAGACCTTTGTTGTCACTTAATTGAATAAGCCCTTAGGATGCTGCCCTCAAGGTATTTCGGTAACGATCTGCAGCACTAATATAGATGATAGGCGTACAAAGAATTCTGCAGTTTAATTATGAGTGCCAAATTATGATATAAGAAATATCCGTATGCTGCTTTTGAGGTTAATTTAGCTAAATCTCTGAGGCTAGCAGTACACATGTAAAGTGTCATACTGCACAATATCAATTGCATCTTATTTTCAGATCACCTTTTACTACATGTAATACTGACATGTCTGCTAGTCTGATGACAATTTATTTTGCCCTTGCGGGCTTGCTTAGAATACACGTATTTAGGTGCAAGACATCATGCAATAGCACTAGAAGCTCCGGTGTATCACCAATTCACCATTCATCAGTGTTGAACTAGTAATGAATCTTTGCTACATGTGTTATATACTTAGTCCGTCCCATAACGGATTGTCTTAGATTTGTCTAAATTCGTATGTATCTAGACTCTATTTAGTGTAGATACATCCAAATTTAGATAAATCTAAGACATTCTTTATGGGACGGAGGGACTATTTATTTTTCTAAGAAATCTATGTCTTATGTTTCTTGTGATCCATTCTTTCGATTTTGATTCAGCAGATCAAGTATTTCTGGGTCTGTGACGTATATGTGTTCTTTTCAAACTTAATAAATTTAATGTGGACTTCTATAACTACACATTTTGATTCAGCATTGGCTTTGGTATCTGCAGTTACATGTGGTGAAAGTTCAGTAAAACAATGCGTTACATTTGCTTGTTGAATGGATAGAAGGTAGAGAACAAACACTTTGTCTGTGCATCTTTTGAATGGAATCTATGGCCTGACTAAACCTCCTTCCATTGATCTGTACCTCGGAACAAACTAATGGCAATAAGTTAATTTCAGTTTCGCAGTTGCAGTTAATTGATGAAGATCATTGTTGTGTCTCCTCCTGATCTTCATTTATATCCATGCAAGATTTGTGGCCACCAAAGACTATTTTTTATCCAAAGGTAAATATGTCTATTACGGTGAGTAGTATATCAAGTACATAGTTGAAATCATATATCCAATGAATTGTTTTTTGCCACATCGATTCTGAAATTGGAGCTTTATTTTTGCAGGCTTAAAAGATCAGCAAAACTGTTACATTCGGATATCAGCTGTATCAATTAGAAGGCAGAACATTAGAAGTAATAGATATAGGATTACTTAGCATATCATATTCGGAGCCACACTGTATGATGTGTACTCTTAGGATAATTTCCATGTATATGATGGTGATTCCATTAATAAAAATTCAATTATGTTTTCGTGCAATATATTTAGATTCTGCGATGTTATTTTTTTTGTCATACATATCTCATAAACTGTGTATTCTCCATTCAAGGCAAGAAAATACTACCAAATTTGAAGCAATTTAGCCACCCATTCAAAGAAAAAAAAATTAAATATAATTATTGAATCTAGCATCTGTTATATATGTACCAACGGATACAATCGTTGTTTGACTTCCGTTGCCACTTTACAACGCCTGATCCATTGGTTACCAACGCACATATATGCGTTGCATAATATCATAGCAACACCCAAAAACGCAACGCATTTTTAATCGTTGGTAAAGGCGCTAGCAACGCCTATATTAGCATTTAGATACAGATGCATGCGTTGCTATAGGGGGAGTTTTGTTGTAGTGAATCATCTTCCACACAATACGGTTAATCCTTTGTTACAGCAAGCCGGTGAGATTGACAACCTCACTGTTTCGTTGGGGCAAAGTATCTTGGTTGTGTTGTGCAGGTTCCACGTTGGCGCCGGAATCCCTGGTGTTGCGCCGCACCATCTCGCCGCCATCAACCTTCAACGTGCTTCTTGGCTCCTCCTGGTTCGATAAACCTTGGTTTCTTTCTGAGGGAAAACTTGCTGCTGTGCGCATCATACCTTCCTCTTGGGGTTGCCCAACGAACGTGTGAAATACACGCCATCAAGCATATTTTCTGGCGCCGTTGCCGGGAGATCAAGACACGCTTGGCTCTCCACTTCTCAATCTCTTTACTTTGTTTTTGTCTTGCTTAGTTTTATTTACTACTTTGTTTGCTGCACTAAATCAAAATACAAAAAATTAGTTGCTAGTTTTACTTTATTTGTTATCTTGTTTGCTATATCAAAAACACAAAAAATTAGTTTACTTGCATTTACTTTATCTAGTTTGTTTTATTTACTGTTGCTAAAATGGCCAACGCTGAAAATACTAAGTTGTGTGACTTCACAACCACAAATAATAATGATTTCTTATGCACACCTATTGCTCCACCTGCTACTACAGCAGAATTCTTTGAAATTAAACCTGCTTTACTGAATCTTGTCATGAAAGATCAATTTTCTGGAATTAGTTCTGATGATGCTGCTGCCCATCTTAATAATTTTGTTGAACTATGTGAAATGCAAAAATATAAAGATGTAGATGGTGATATTATTAAACTAAAATTGTTCCCTTTCTCATTAAGAGGAAGAGCTAAAGATTGGTTGCTATCTCTGCCTAAGAATAGTATTGATTCATGGACTAAATGCAAGGATGCTTTTATTGGTAGATATTATCCCCCTGCTAAAATTATATCTTTGAGGAGTAGCATAATGAATTTTAAACAATTAGATACTGAACATGTTGCTCAAGCTTGGGAAAGAATGAAATCTCTGGTTAAAAATTGCCCAACCCATGGACTGACTACTTGGATGATCATCCAAACCTTCTATGCAGGACTAAATTTTTCTTCACGGAATTTATTGGATTCAGCTGCTGGAGGTACCTTTATGTCCATCACTCTTGGTGAAGCAACAAAGCTTCTTGATAATATGATGATCAACTACTCTGAATGGCACACGGAAAGAGCTCCACAAGGTAAGAAGGTAAATTCTGTCGAAGAAACCTCTTCCTTGAGTGATAAGATTGATGCTATTATGTCTATGCTTGTGAATGATAGGACTAATATTGATCCTAATAATGTTCCATTAGCTTCATTGGTTGCACAAGAAGAACATGTTGATGTAAACTTCATTAAAAATAATAATTTCAACAACAATGCTTACCGGAACAATTCTAGTAACAACTATAGACCATATCCTTATAATAATGGCAACGGCTATGGTAATTCTTATGGAAATTCTTACAACAATAATAGGAATTCACCCCCTTTGAAGCCATGCTTAAAGAATTTATTAGTACACAAACTGCTTTTAACAAATCTGTTGAAGAAAAGCTTGGGAAAATTGATATACTTGCTTCTAAAGTCGATAGTCTTGTTGCTGATGTTGATCTTTTGAAATCGAAAGTTTTGCCTAATGAGAATCATCATAATAAAATTACTACTACAGCAAATGCCATTCAAGTTAGAATTAATGAGAATATAAGATTAATGGCTGAACTGCGTGCTAGGTGGGATAGAGAAGAAAATGAAAAACTAGCTAAAGAGAAGAATATAGCTAAAGTTTGGACTATTACCACCACTAGTAATGCTAATGCTACACATGTTGCTGCACCTCCTACTCATACTAATAAAAGAATTGGTGTTAGCAATGTTTCCACTTCTAATGCAAAGCGCGAAAAACTGCCTGAAACTGCTAAAACTGCTGAAACTGATAAAGCTGCTGAAATTTTTTCCAACATTGGGGATGATGATCCCATTGCTTTAGATTATAATGGTTTGAATTTTGATGATTGCCACATCTCTGAAGTTATAAAGTTCTTGCAAAAACTTGCTAAAAGTCCTAATGCTAGTGCTATAAATTTGGCTTTCACGCATCATATTACAAATGCTCTCATAAAAGCTAGAGAAGAGAAACTAGAGCGTGAAGCCTCTATTCCTAAAAAGCTAGAGGATGGTTGGGAGCCCATCATTAAGATGAAGATTAAAGATTTTGATTGTAATGCTTTATGTGATCTTGGTGCAAGTATTTCTGTTATGCCTAAGAAAATTTATAATATGCTTGACTTGCCACCGCTGAAAAATTGTTATTTGGATGTTAATCTTGCTGATCATTCTACAAAGAAACCTTTGGGTAAAGTTGATAATGTTCGCATTACCGTTAACAATAACCTGGTTCCCGTTGATTTTGTTGTCTTGGATATTGAATGCAATGCATCTTGTCCCATTATATTGGGAAGACCTTTTCTTCGAACTGTTGGTGCTATTATTGATATGAAGGAAGGTAATATAAAATATCAATTTCCTCTCAAGAAAGGTATGGAACACTTCCCTAGAAAGAGAATGAAGGTACCTTTTGATTCTATTATGAGAACAAATTATGATGTTGACACTTCATCTCTTGATAATACTTGATACACACTTTCTGCGCCTAGCTGAAAGGCGTTAAAGAAAAGCGCTTATGGGAGACAACCCATGTTTTTACCTACAGTACTTTGTTTTTATTTTGTGTTTTGGAAGTTGTTTACTACTGTAGCAACCTCTCCTTATCTTAGTTTTGTGTTTTGTTGTGCCAAGTTAAGCCGTTGATAGAAAAGTAAGTACTAGATTTGGATTACTGCACAGTTCCAGATTTCTTTGCTGTCACGAATCTGGGTCCACCTCCCTGTAGGTAGCTCAGAAAATTAAGCCAATTTACGTGCATGATCCTCAGATATGTATGCAACTTTCATTCAATTTGAGCATTTTCATTTGAGCAAGTCTGGTGCCATTTTAAAATTCGTCAATACGAACTGTTCTGTTTTGACAGATTCTGCCTTTTATTTCGCATTGCCTCTTTCGCTATGTTGGATGAATTTCTTTGATCCACTAATGTCCAGTAGCATTATGCAATGTCCAGAAGTGTTAAGAATGATTGTGTCACCTCTGAATATGTCAATTTATATTGTGCACTAACCCTCTAATGAGTTGTTTCGAGTTTGGTGTGGAGGAAGTTTTCAAGGATCAAGAGAGGAGTATGATGCAACATGATCAAGGAGAGTGAAAGCTCTAAGCTTGGGGATGCCCCGGTGGTTCACCCCTGCATATATCAAGAAGACTCAAGCGTCTAAGCTTGGGGATGCCCAAGGCATCCCCTTCTTCATCGACAACATTATCAGGTTCCTCCCCTATATTTTTATTCCATCACATCTTATGTGCTTTTTCTTGGAGCGTCGGTTTGTTTTTGTTTTTGTTTTGTTTGAATAAAATGGATCCTAGCATTCACTTTATGGGAGAGAGACACGCTCCGCTGTAGCATATGGACAAGTATGTCCTTGGTTTCTACTCATAGTATTCATGGCGAAGTTTCTCCTTCGTTAAATTGTTATATGGTTGGAATTGGAAAATGATACATGTAGTAATTGCTATAAATGTTTTGGGTAATGTGATACTTGGCAATTGTTGTGCTCATGATTAAGCTCTTGCATCATATGCTTTGCACCCATTAATGAAGAAATACATAGAGCATGCTAAAATTTGGTTTGCATATTTGGTTTCTCTAAGGTCTAGATAATTTCTAGTATTGAGTTTGAACAACAAGGAAGATGGTGTAGAGTCTTATAATGTTTTCAATATGTCTTTTATGTGAGTTTTGCTGCACCGGTTCATCCTTGTGTTTGTTTCAAATAAGCCTTGCTAGCCTAAACCTTGTATCGAGAGGGAATACTTCTCATGCATCCAAAATACTTGAGCCAACCACTATGCCATTTGTGTCCACCATACCTACCTATACTACATGGTATTTTCCGCCATTCCAAAGTAAATTGCTTGAGTGCTACCTTTAAAATTCCATCATTTACCTTTGCAATATATAGCTCATGGGACAAATAGCTTAAAAACTATTGTGGTATTGAATATGAAATTATGCACTTTATCTCTTATTAAGTTGCTAGTTGTGCGATAACCATGTTTACTGGGGACGCCATCAACTCATTGTTGAATTTCATGTGAGTTGCTATGCATGTTCGTCTTGTCTGAAGTAAGGGCGATCTACTCTGAGTTGAATGGTTTGAGCATGCATATTGTGAGAGAAGAACATTGGGCCGCTAACCGAAGCCATGTTCCATGGTGGAAGTTTCAGTTTTGGACAAACATCCTCAAATCTCTAATGAGAAAATTATTAATTGTTGTTATATGCTTATGCATAAAAGAGGAGTCCATTATCTGTTGTCTATGTTGTCCCGGTATGGATGTCTAAGTTGAGAATAATCAAAAGCGAGAAATCCAAATGCGAGCTTTCTCCTTAGACCTTTGTACAGGCGGCATAGGTACCCCTTTGTGATACTTGGTTAAAGCATATGTATTGCGGTGATAATCCAGGTAGTCCAAGCTAATTAGGACAAGGTGCGGGCACTATTGGTACACTATGCATGAGGCTTGCAACTTATAAGATATAATTTACATGATGCATATGCTTTATTACTACCGTTGACAAAATTGTTTCATGTTTTCAAAATCAAAGCTCTAGCACAAATATAGCAATCGATGCTTTACCTCTATGAGGACCATTCTTTTACTTTCAATGTTGAGTCAGTTCACCTATTTCTCTCCACCTCAAGAAGCAAACACTTGTGTGAACTATGCATTGATTCCTACATACTTGCTTATTGCACTTATTATATTACTCTATGTTGACAATATCCATGAGATATACATGTTACAAGTTGAAAGCAACCGCTGAAACTTAATCTTCTTTTGTGTTGTTTCAATATCTCTACTTTGAATTATTGCTTTATGAGTTAACTCTTATGCAAGACTAATTGATGCTTGTCTTGAAGTGCTATTCATGAAAAGTCTTTGCTATATGATTCACTTGTTTACTCATGTCATATACATTGTTTCGATCGCTGCATTCACTACATATGCTTTACAAATAGTATGATCAAGATTATGATGGCATGTCACTCCAGAAATTATCTGTGTTATCGTTTTACCTGCTCGGGACGAGCAGAACTAAGCTTGGGGATGCTGATACGTCTCCGACGTATCGATAATTTCTTATGTTCCATGCCACATTATTGATGTTATCTACATGTTTTATGCACACTTTATGTCATATTCGTGCATTTTCTGGAACTAACCTATTAACAAGATGCCGAAGTGCCAGTTGCTGTTTTCTGCTGTTTTTGGTTTCAGAAATCCTAGTAAGGAAATATTCTCGGAATTGGACGAAATCAACGCCCAGGGGCCTATTTTTCCACGGAGCTTCCAGAAGACCGAAGAACACACGAAGTAGGGCCACGAGGTGGCGCCACCACGTGGCGGCGTGGCCCAAGGGGGGCCCGCGCCGCCCTATGGTGTGGCCCCCTCGTCTGGCCCCCGACTCTGCCCTTCCGCCTACTTAAAGCCTCCGTGACGAAACCCCAGTACCGAGAACCACGATACGGAAAACCTTCCAGAGACGCCGCCGCCGCCGATCCCATCTCGGGGGATCCAGGAGATCGCCTCCGGCACCCTGCCGGAGAGGGGAATCATCTCCCGGAGGACTCTACGCCGCCATGGTCGCCTCCGGTGTGATGTGTGAGTAGTCTACCCCTGGACTATGGGTCCATAGCAGTAGCTAGATGGTTGTCTTCTCCCCATTGTGCTATCATTGTCGGATCTTGTGAGCTGCCTAACATGATCAAGATCATCTATCTGTAATTCTATATGTTGCGTTTGTTGGGATCCGATGAATAGAGAATACTTGTTATGTTGATTATCAAAGTTATGCTTATGTGTTGTTTATGATCTTGCATGCTTTCCGTTACTAGTAGATGCTCTGGCCAAGTAGATGCTTGTAACTCCAAGAGGGAGTACTTATGCTCGATAGTGGGTTCATGCCTGCATTGACACCTGGGACAGTGACAGAAAGTTCTAAGGTTGTGTTGTGCTGTTGCCACTAGGGATAAAACATTGATGCTATGTCTAAGGATGTAGTTGTTGATTACATTACGCACCATACTTAATGCAATTGTCTGTTGCTTTGCAACTTAATACTGGAAGGGGTTCGGATGATAACCTGAAGGTGGACTTTTTAGGCATAGATGCAGTTGGATGGCGGTCTATGTACTTTGTCGTAATGCCCAATTAAATCTCACTATACTCATCATGATATGTATGTGCATGGTCATGCTCTCTTTATTTGTCAATTGCCCAACTGTAATTTGTTCACCCAACATGCTGTTCGTCTTATGGGAGAGACACCTCTAGTGAACTGTGGACCCCGGTCCAATTCTCTTTACTGAAATACAATCTACTGCAATACTTGTTCTACTGTTTTCTGCAAACAATCATCTTCCACACAATACGGTTAATCCTTTGTTACAGCAAGCCGGTGAGATTGACAACCTCACTGTTTCGTTGGGGCAAAGTATCTTGGTTGTGTTGTGCAGGTTCCACGTTGGCGCCGGAATCCCTGGTGTTGCGCCGCACTACATCTCGCCGCCATCAACCTTCAACGTGCTTCTTGGCTCCTCCTGGTTCGATAAACCTTGGTTTCTTTCTGAGGGAAAACTTGCTGCTGTGCGCATCATACCTTCCTCTTGGGGTTGCCCAACGAACGTGTGAAATACACGCCATCAATCACCACTTGACAAGTTACATTAGTCATACCTTAATGCGTGGTAGCGGAACGGCTGATCGCCGATCTATGACTACTTGGTAGTGGGCTAAGAGAAACTCTAACAGAGCCCTTAAATCCCGCCGGAACCGAACTTTTCCGGCGGATTTACGGGTTCGGGCTGAAATGCACGCAGATCAGAGCCTATAAACATGGGCCGGCCCAAACTGGAAGTTCAGGGGCCGAGAAACTCACCGCACGGCCCCTATTAAAAGGGTTCGCGGAGGGGAGTTCGGTTCGGAAACCCTACTCCCCTCCCGCCGCTCCTCTCCCGCCGTCGCAGCCCGCCGCCGCTCCGGCGAGTGATACGTCCATTTTGCATCACTATTTTATATCATAATTTACTCATTGATATATTTCATATTTAGAGATGATACTTATGTTATTTCACCTATTTTGCATATTTCATGATTATTGGAGAATTACTCACCGGAGTCAGGATTCTGCTGGAAAAAGCACCGTCAGAATACGATATTTCTGAAGATCAACAATTGACGGAGACTACACCGAAAGTATTATTTATCCAGCAGAAGGAGCCAGCCAAAAGGAGGGACCGAGGAGGGCCGCCATGGGCCCCCCCATAGGCCGATGCGGGCTCTACCCTGGCCGCGCCGCCTTGTGGGGAGGGGGCCCACAGCCCCCCTCGGCCATCTCTCTTTCGCGTACTTCATCTACCCGAAAACCGAAGGTACTAAGGATCATCGCGAATAGACACAGCCGCCTCTGCGGGGCGGAAAACACCAGAGAGAAAAGAGCTCTCCGGCAGGCTGAAATCCGCCGGGGAAATTCCCTCCCGGAGGGGGAAATCGTCGCCATCGTTACCGTCATCGAGCTGGACTTCATTGGGATCATCATCACCATCATCTCCACCACCGTCACCGTCATCTCCACCGCTGCACCTCGTCACCGCTGTAACATCTAGGGTTGAATCTTGATTATTTCATAGGGGAAACTCTCCCGGTGTTGATTACTCCTTGTTATTGATGCTATTGAGTGAAACCATTGAACCAAGGTTTATGTTCAGATTGTTATTCATCATCATATCACCTCTGATCATGTTCCATATGATGTCTCGTGAGTAGTTCGTTTAGTTCTTGAGGACATGGGTGAAGTCTAAATGTTAGTAGTGAACTATGTTGAGTAATATTTAATGGTTTGATATTTAAGTTGTGGTGTTATTCTTCTAGTGGTGTCATGTGAACATCGACTACATGATACTTCACCTTTATGGGCCTAGGGGAATACATCTTGTATTCGTTTTCTAATTGTGGGGTTGCCGGAGTGACAACAACCTGAACCCCCGTTGGTATATCGATGCAGGAGGGATAGCAGGATCTCAGAGTTTAAGGTTGTGGTTAGATTTATCTTAATTACTTTCTTGTATTTGCGGATGCTTGCAAGGGGTATAATCACAAGTATGTATTAGTCCTAGGAAGGGCAGTGCATTAGCATAGGTTCACCCACACAACACTTATCAAAACAATGAAGATTAATCAACTATATGAAGCGAAAGCACTAGACTAAATTCCCGTGTGTCCTCAAGAACGTTTGGTCATCATAAGTAAACAAACCGGCTTGTCCTTTGTGCTAAAAAGGATTGGGCCACTCGCTGCAACTATTACTCTCGCATTTTACTTACTTGTATTTTATTTATCTGCTATATTAAAACCCCCTAAATACTTGTCAACACCTTCTGCTCCTCGTTGGGTTCGACACTCTTATTTATCGAAAGTACTACGATACACCCCCTATACTTGTGGGTCATCAAGACTATTTTCTGGCGCCGTTGCCGGGGAGTGAAGCGCTATTGGTAAGTGAAATTGGTAAGGAAAACTTTTACTGTACGTGCTGATTTTATTTCTGCCTGCTGCTATAATTCATTATGGAGAGATCTTCTCTTGAATTCCTATTTGGAAAATCTACTACTACTGCAAAGGTAGTGGATGAGGCGCCAGGTGAGAAAGAGGTTCCATACAAAATACCTATGAAAATTATTGAACGTGTTATGGATAACCGCTATGAAGGGGATGGAACTGTCCATCCTGGAGATCATTTACTGTTTTTACATGAATTATGCGGGTTATTCAAGTGTGCAGGTATTGCTATGGATGAAGTTAGGAAGAAACTATTCTCTATATCGCTGTCTGGTAAAGCAGCGCATTGGTACAAATTGCTGAAGAATGGGGATTCTCTTGATTGGAAGGATATTGTGCCTCTATTTTATTCTAAATTCTATCCTCCAAGTGAAATTCACAAAGACCGAAACCGCATATATAATTTCTGGCCTCATGATGGAGAGAGTATTGCCCAAGCATGGGGGAGATTGAAGTCTTTAATGCTCAAATGCCCCATTCATGAGCTTCCTGGTAATATCATTATTGATAATTTCTATGCAAGACTTTCTTTTCAAGATAAAACCTTGCTGGATACTACTTGTTCTGGATCATTCACACGCAATAAAGAAGAGTTTAAATGGGACCTTCTTGATCGGATTCAGGAGAATACTGAAGGATGGGAGAACGATAAAGATAGAGAGTCAGGTATAAATTATGATTATGAATGCATTGAAACTTTTATGGATACTGATAAATTTCGTAATATGAGTGCTACTTATGGTCTTGACTCTCAAGTTGTTGCAAATTTTTATAAAGCTTTTGCCTCTCATTTTGAATTGCCTAGGAATAATTTTAATAAGTATCATGAACCTTACAAAGATAAAACTGATTCACCTATAGGTAAATGTATTGGAGTTAAAACTGTTGATGAATGGCGCTACGGCAAGTTTTAACCTTTTTCAATTTTAGCGCAACGGAAGGTAAAGGTGATAACTTTAGCAATAGCGGTGTTCCTACAATGATGCTAGGACATGTGCAACAAGTAAAGGAATCAACAAGATAGTAAGAGTAAGGAGCGAGACAACCGGAGGGCGCGGAGGCGAGGCGAGGTTTGTTTACCGCAGTTCCTTCCACAAAGGAAGTACGTCTGCGTTGAGGAGGTGCTAGTCTCACACAAGAGACTAGACGGCCACACCACGAAGGAAGGCCTCACCTTCTTCCTCGAGAGAGCTCCACGGAGGTGCTCTCCCTCTTCCACTAAGGCACCGGTCGAGGCGGTGATTCCTTCACAAGGTTGGGGCGAGCTCCACACACAAGGATGCTCCCAACACCCTATGGAGCTAGTACATCACCAAGCTAGACTCCATAGCTGCACATCTCCAATGCTCCACCATAGGAACCCATCTCCAATGCTCCACCAAAGGAACCCTTCCAATGCTCCACCAAGAACCCTTCCAGTGCTCCACCAAAGGAACTCTTCCAGTGCTCCACCAAAGGAACTCTTCGAATGCTCCACCAAAGGAACCCTACCACCAAGATCCACTAAGGACTACCACGAATTGGTGAACTTTCTCTCGGTAGAATGATAGATCGGGGTCTCCTCCACCACCTCTCAAAGTATGAGCAAGATTGGTTGAGTGGATGAGGAGATCCCCTCAATTTTGAGCTCAGCAACAATGGAGGAGAGAGGGAGAGGAAAGCCAAGTCGGGTTGGAGAAGAAGGGGCATTTATATAGGTCCCTCCAAATCCAACCGTTGGATGCTGTTTTTGCCTAAGCGGTACTACCGCTTAGGAAGCGGTACTACCGCTCTGAGTTCGAATCCCCACAGAACTTGTGCACATGGACACATCGCGGTACTACTGCCTGCGGTACCGCTCGAGGTATCGCAACAGGGTCCAGACCTTACTGGACTCGAAGCGGTACCGAAGCGGTACCACAGCGGTACGACCGTAACGCGTTACGGTACTTGAGCGGTACCATGGGCGGTACTACCGCTCTCAAGCGGTACTACCGCTCACGGTACCGTAAAGGTACCGCAACGTGTTCTGTGAGACATTTTCGTGTGCAATCTTCAGAGCGGTATCTCCGGTGGTACCAGTAGGGGTAGCGGTACTACCGCTCCTGGTACCGGTAGTACCGCTATGGCTAAAACAGCTTTTTCCTCTTTTCCTCTCCTACCATGTTACCTCGCGACACACACACAAAACCAGAAAGCCTAAGAACTACGCTTCGGTCTTCTGATCATAATGTGTTCGGCGAGGGCACCGTACACCTTGCAAACCTATCAATGACAAACTTTGTGCACGGTTAGAATTGTTCGAGTGTTGTTATCAAACACACAAAACACGGGATATGGATCTTGCTCTTACAATCTCCCCCTTTTTGGTGTTTGATGACAACACACGAATTTGCAATAATTCATAGGATATTATGATAAGGTATTTGGTTTGCAAAGTAGATGAAGCTCCCCCTAGATGTGTGCATATTTAGAATATGCATTTGTATACAAACACACATCCTAGAGAGAAACTCCCCCTAGATTCTACAAACCAAGCACAAGTGCTAAGAAGAATATATGTCAAGATCATGTAGCACAAGTACACTATGGAGGCAAGTATATTTGCATATAGGGGAGTTTGGGTGAACCTTTTCATACCTTTGCCTTGAGAAAACCCAAACTCATAATAATTAGAGCCTCCATAGGATTGATGTAGCCAATCAAAGGATAAATAGTGAAGACCATTAAGCTACGAACGATTAAGTCTTAATACAAACCGGGGGATCGGGAGTTCCACAAATAGAGTAGCAAGCACACATACAAAAAGTTCCGAATAACTAGGGGAATATTTTGATGCCAAGGCCGAAAGAACCAAAACGAAGCACCAAGCCCTTGGCATCCCCATGCAAATTCCCGTCCTAATAGATCAACTTCTCCCCCTTTGGCATCGAGACACCAAAAAGGGAGAAGGAGCATACTAACGTCCCAAGGGAATCACTCGTCATCATCATCCTCGTCATCATCATCCTCGTTCTCATCACCCTCATCCTCGACGTCCTCCTCCTCGTCATACTCGCCTTCATCATCATCTTCTTCTTGGGCAAGGCCCTTGCCATGAGGTGGCTCGGGGATGGATTCCTCGAAGCTTGACCAAACGAGCTTCGACTTCCACTCACCGGGAGGAGTGATGTTGTCCTCGGAGCCCTCGGAGACCGGAAGTTGCATGTGCCTCATCATCGCCATTTGGCATTGGCGGATCTTCTTGTTGTCGTGATGAGCTTGATACATCCTATCTTCAAGATCCCTCTTGAAGCAAAAGGACTTCTTGAGGCGAGCGGTGAGCTTGGCGAAGAGGCCCTTGGTCTTGATGGAGTTGGGCACATAGTCGGAGTCTTCGCTATCGGCTTCGTCTTCATCCTTGTCCTTGGGAGCTCACTTGCCAAACCTTGGAAGGTCATGGTCCTTAACAAGAGGACTCTTCTCCTTGTGGATGGTGACGTTGGGGCGGCATTGTTGAAGAAGATCTCCGTGGCCCTCTTGATCCCACTTGAGACAAATGAGCCTCATGAGGTAAGGAGCGTACTGAGGAAGCTTGCGAAGGAATGCACAATCACGCATCTCATGCCAAATGTAATCCATGACATCCAGTTGCTTGCCGCGGCCCCTCAACTCATGAGTGCGCACAAGGAGATTCACAAGGAACCCATGCACCTCATCGTGGTTGGTATGCTTGGGGTTGATGGTGTGATGTCTACGTTCCCCCTCCTTTCCTGTAGACAGTGTTGGGCCTCCAAGAGCAGAGGTTTGTAGAACAGCAGCAAGTTTTCCCTTAAGTGGATCACCCAAGGTTTATCGAACTCAGGGAGGAAGAGGTCAAAGATATCCCTCTCACGCAACCCTGCAACCACAAAGCAAGAAGTCTCTTGTGTCCCCAACACACCTAATAGGTGCACTAGTTCGGCGAAGAGATAGTGAAATACAGGTGGTATGAATAAGTATGAGCAGTAGCAACGGTGCCAGAAAATAGCTTGCTGGCGTGTAGTTGATGGTGGTAGTATTGCAGCAGTAGTAACACAGTAAACATAAACAAGCAGCGATAGCAGTATTTAGGAACAAGGCCTAGGGATTTCACTTTCACTAGTGGACACTCTCAACATTGATCACATAACAGAATAGATAAATGCATACTCTACACTTTTGTTGGATGATGAACGCATTGCGTAGGATTACACGAACCCTCAATGCCGGAGTTAACAAGCTCCACAATTTGTTCATATTTAAGTAACCTTATAGTGCAAGATAGATCAACATAACCAAATAGATCACATCAATACCATCATAGTAATAGTTAACTTCACAATCCACAAGAGATCATGATCATAGCCTACGACAAGAACCACACGGTGCACACACTAGTCACCTTTACACCATGCAGGAGGAATAGAATACTTTAATAACATCACTAGAGTAGCACATAGATGAATTGTGATACAAAACTCATATGAATCTCAATCATGTAAAGCAGCTCATGAGATTATTGTATTGAGGTACATGGGAGAGATGAACCACATAGCTACCGGTACAGCCCCGAGCCTCGATGGAGAACTACTCCCTCCTCATGGGAGCAGCAGCGGTGATGAAGATGGCGGTGGAGATGGCAGCGGTGTCGATGGAGAAGCCTTCCGGGGGCACTTCCCCGTCCCGGCGGCGTGCCGGAACAGAGACTCCTGTCCCCCAGATCTTGGCTTCGCGATGGCGGCGGCTCTGGAAGGTTTCTGTGGGTTTCGTCGAACGTATCAGGGTTTTCGATCCAGGGGCTTTATATAGGCGAAGAGGCGGCGCAGGAGGGTCGAAGGGGCGACGAAACCATAGGGCGGCGCGGCCAGGGGTGGGCCACGCCACCCTATCATCTGGGGGCCCAGTGCCCCCCAGGTCCTTCCGGGTGTTCGGATGCTTCCGATGAAAATAGGAACTTGGGCGTTGATTTCGTCCGATTCCGAGAATATTTCGTTACTAGGATTTCTGAAACCAAAAACAGCAGAAAACAGGAACTGCACTTCGGCATCTTGTTAATAGGTTAGTTCCAGAAAATGCACGAATATGACATAAAGTGTGCATAAAACATGTAGATAACATCAATAATGTGGCATGGAACATAAGAAATTATCGATACGTCGGAGACGTATCAGCATCCCCAAGCTTAGTTCTGCTCGTCCCGAGCAGGTAAAACGATAACAAAGATAATTTCTGGAGTGACATGCCATCATAACCTTGATCATACTATTTGTAAAGCATATGTAGTGAATGCAGCGATCAAAACAATGTATATGACATGAGTAAACAAGTGAATCATAAAGCAAAGACTTTTCATGAATAGCACTTCAAGACAAGCATCAATAAGTCTTGCATAAGAGTTAACTCATAAAGCAATAATTCAAAGTAAAGGTATTGAAGCAACACAAAGGAAGATTAAGTTTCAGCGGTTGCTTTCAACTTGTAACATGTATATCTCATGGATATTGTCAACATAGAGTAATATAATAAGTGCAATAAGCAAATATGTAGGAATCAATGCATAGTTCACACAAGTGTTTGCTTCTTGGGATGGAGAGAAATAGGTGAACTGACTCAACATTAAAAGTAAAAGAATGGTCCTTCAAAGAGGAAAGCATCGATTGCTATATTTGTGCTAGAGCTTCTATTTTGAAAACATAAAGAGAGCATAAAAATAAAGTTTTGAGAGGTGTATGTTGTTGTCAACGAATGGTAGTGGGCACTCTAACCCCCTTGCCAGACAAACCTTCAAAGAGCGGCTCCCATTTTATTTTATTTTTGGGTGGCACTCCTTCCAACCTTTCTTTCACAAACCATGGCTAACCGAATCCTCGGGTGCCTGCCAACAATCTCATACCATGAAGGAGTGCCTTTTTATTTTAGTTTTATTATGATGACACTCCTCCCAACCTTTGCTTACACAAGCCATGGCTAACCGAATCCTTCGGGTGCCGTCCAACAATCACATACCATGGAGGAGTGTCTATTTAGTTTGATTAATTTGGGACTGGGAATCCCATTGCCAGCTCTTTTTGCAAAATTATTGGATAAGCGGATGAAGCCACTAGTCCATTGGTGAAAGTTGCCCAACAAGATTGAAAGATAAACACCACATACTTCCTCATGAGCTATAAAACATTGACACAAATCAGAGGTGATAAATTTTGAATTGTTTAAAGGTAGCACTCAAGCAATTTACTTTGGAATGGCGGAAATACCATGTAGTAGGTAGGTATTGTGGACACAAATAGCATAGTGTTGTTTGGCTCAAGGATTTGGATGCATGAGAAGTATTCCCTCTCGATACAAGGTTTAGGCTAGCAAGGTTGTTTGAAGCAAACACAAGCACGAACTAGTACAGCAAAACTCACATAAAAGACATATTACAAGCATTATAAGACTATACATCGTCTTCCTTGTTGTTCAAACACCTCACTAGAAAATATCTAGACTCTAGAGAAACCACTCATGCAAACCAAATTTTAACAAGCTCTATGTATTTCTTCACTAATAGGTGCAAAGCATATGATGCAAGAGCTTAAACATGAGCACAACAATTGCCAAGTATCACATTACCCAAGACATTTATAGCAATTACTACATGTATCATTTTCCAATTCCAACCATATAACAATTTAACGAAGAAGAAACTTCGCCATGAATACTATGAGTAGAAACTAAGGACATACTTGTCCATATGCTACAGCGGAGCGTGTCTCTCTCCCATAAAGTGAATGCTAGGATCCATTTTATTCAAACAAAACAAAAACAAAAACAAACCGACGCTCCAAGAAAAGCACATAAGATGTGATGGAATAAAAATATAGTTTCAGGGGAGGAACCTGATAATGTTGTCGATGAAGAAGGGGATGCCTTTGGCATCCCCAAGCTTAGACGCTTGAGTCTTCTTGATATATGCAGGGGTGAACCACCGGGGCATCCCCAAGCTTAGAGCTTTCACTCTTCTTGATCATAGTATATCATCCTCCTCTCTTGACCCTTGAAAACTTCCTTCACACCAAACTTCTCATAAACTTCATTAGAGGGGTTAGTACATAATCAAAAACTCACATGTTCAGAGGTGACACAATCATTCTTAACACTTCTGGACATTGCTCAAAGCTACTGGAAGGTAATGGAACAAAGAAATCCACCCAACACAGCGAAAGAAGCAATGCGAAATAAAAGGCAGAATCTGTCAAAACAGAACAGTCCGTAAAGACGAATTTTTAATAAATACTTCCGTTGCTCAGATCAGAAAACTCAAAACTAATGAAAGTTGCGTACATATCTGAGGAACACGCACGTAAATTGGCATATTTTTCTGATTTTTCTACAGAGAAAACAGCCCAGATTCGTGACAGATAGAAATCTGTTTCTGCGCAGAAATCCAAATCTAGTATCAACCTTCGATTAGAGGCTTCACTTGGCACAACAAAACACAAAACTAAGATAAGGAGAGGTTGCTACAGTAGTAACCAACTTCCAAGACACAAATATAAAACAAAGTACTGTAGCAAAATAACACATGGGTTATCTCCCAAGAAGTTCTTTTCTTTATAGCCATTAAGATGGGCTCAGCAGTTTTAATGATGCACTCGCAAGAAATAGTATTTGAAGCAAAAGAGAGCATCAAGAGGCAAATTAAAAACACATTTAAGTCTAACATGCTTCCTATGCATAGGAATCTTGTAAATAAACAAGTTCATGAAGAGCAAAGTAACAAGCATAGGAAGATAAAACAAGTATAGCTTCAAAAATTTCAGCACATAGAGAGGTGTTTTAGTAACATGAAAATTTCTACAACCATATTTTCCTCTCTCATAATAACTTTCAGTAGCATCATGAGCAAACTCAACAATATAAGTATCACATAAAGCATTCTTATCATGAGTCTCATGCATAAAATTATTACTCTCCACATAAGCATAATCAATTTTATTAGTTGTAGTGGGAGCAAATTCAACAAAGTAGCTATCATTATTATTCTCATCAAGTGTTGGAGGCATAGTATAATCACAACAAAATTTACTCTCCATAGTAGGTGGCACCAAAAGACCAATATCATTATAATCATCATAAATAGGAGGCAAAGTATCATCAAAGTAAATTTTCTCCTCAATGCTTGGGGGACTAAAAAGATCATGCTCATCAAAACCAGCTTCCCCAAGCTTAGAATTTTCCATATCATTAGCAACAATGGTGTTCAAAGTGTTCATACTAATATGTTCCATGGGTTTTTTAATTTTCGGATCAAACCATCCATGTCTTAACTCAGGAAATAGAATAAAAAGCTCATTGTTGTCCATTATGCCAAACTAGTGTAAACAAGAAACAAAAAGATGCAATTGCAGGATCTAAAGGAAATAGCTTTGAGTACTTACGACGGCGGAAAATAGCTTGGTAGCCGAGGTCCGGAGTGTGAGTACCTTTTACCTTTCCTCCCCGGCAACGGCGCCAGAAAATAGCTTGATGTCTACGTTCCCCCTCCTTTCCTGTAGACAGTGTTGGGCCTCCAAGAGCAGAGGTTTGTAGAACAGCAGCAAGTTTTCCCTTAAGTGGATCACCCAAGGTTTATCGAACTCAGGGAGGAAGAGGTCAAAGATATCCCTCTCATGCAACCCTGCAACCACAAAGCAAGAAGTCTCTTGTGTCCCCAACACACCTAATAGGTGCACTAGTTCGGCGAAGAGATAGTGAAATACAGGTGGTATGAATAAGTATGAGCAGTAGCAACGGTGCCAGAAAATAGCTTGCTGGCGTGTAGTTGATGGTGGTAGTATTGCAGAAGTAGTAACGCAGTAAAACAGTAAACAAGCAGCGATAGCAGTATTTAGGAACAAGGCCTAGGGATTTCACTTTCACTAGTGGACACTCTCAACATTGATCACATAAGAATAGATAAATGCATACTCTACACTTTTGTTGGATGATGAACGCATTGCGTAGGATTACACGAACCCTCAATGCCGGAGTTAACAAGCTCCACAATTTGTTCATATTTAAGTAACCTTATAGTGCAAGATAGATCAACATAACCAAATAGATCACATCAATACCATCATAGTAATAGTTAACTTCACAATCCACAAGAGATCATGATCATAGCCTATGACAAGAACCACACGGTGCACACACTAGTCACCTTTACACCATGCAGGAGGAATAGAATACTTTAATAACATCACTAGAGTAGCACATAGATGAATTGTGATACAAAACTCATATGAATCTCAATCATGTAAAGCAGCTCATGAGATTATTGTATTGAGGTACATGGGAGAGAGATGAACCACATAGCTACCGGTACAGCCCCGAGCCTCGATGGAGAACTACTCCCTCCTCATGGGAGCAGCAGCGGTGATGAAGATGGCGGTGGAGATGGCAGCGGTGTCGATGGAGAAGCCTTCCGGGGCACTTCCCGTCCCGGCGGCGTGCCGGAACAGAGACTCCTGTCCCCCAGATCTTGGCTTCGCGATGGCGGTGGCTCTGGAAGGTTTCTGTGGGTTTTGTCGAACGTATCAGGGTTTTCGATCCAGGGGCTTTATATAGGCGAAGAGGCGGCGCAGGAGGGTCGAAGGGGCGACGAAACCATAGGACGGCGCGACCAGGGGGTGGGCCGCGCCACCCTATCATCTGGGGGCCCAGTGCCCCCTGTCCTTCCGGGTGTTGGATGCTTCCGATGAAAATAGGAACTTGGGCGTTGATTTCGTCCGATTCCGAGAATATTTCGTTACTAGGATTTCTGAAACCAAAAACAGCAGAAAATAGGAACGGCACTTCGCATCTTGTTAATAGGTTAGTTCCAGAAAATGCACGAATATGACATAAAGTGTGCATAAAACATGTAGATAACATCAATAATGTGGCATGGAACATAAGAAATTATCGATACGTCGGAGACGTATCATGGTGCTACGGTAGATGCGATTCATGATGTCGTAGACAGGTAGAAGGCCTTTGGTGCTTCCACACAACATCCTCCCTCGAATGTAGAGATCGGCCATTTTCTCCTTGGCCATTGGCTTGGCTTGGAGATGAATGCGGAAGGTGTTTGAGTTGGTGATCATTTCTATTATGGTTTATGCGATATTGGTGCAAGTATTAGTGCCATTCCTTATGAGCTTTACACGGAAATCATGCATGAAATTGGTTCTT
This sequence comes from Lolium multiflorum, assembly GCA_030979885.1. Classification (NCBI taxonomy): domain Eukaryota; kingdom Viridiplantae; phylum Streptophyta; class Magnoliopsida; order Poales; family Poaceae; genus Lolium; species Lolium multiflorum. The sequence continues at coordinate 290,933,233 of CM061748.1, forward strand.
GTGAACTTGAAGATATTGATGTGGTTATTCGGCTAGCTAATAGAGAAACTATCTCTCCTATTGGTATTGTTCGAGATGTGGAAGTTCTATGTGGTAAGATTAAATATCCTGCTGACTTTTTGGTACTTGGTTCTGCTGCTAGTAAGTCTTGTCCTATCATTTTTGGTAGACCTTTTCTAAATACTTGTGGAGCTGTTATAGATTGCAAGAAGGAGAAAATTGTAACTAAATTTGCTGGTGAATCTTATGAGTTTAATTTCTCTAAATTTGCCAAAGTTCCTTATAAAGCTGAATTGCCTAATAATGATTTTAGAGTTGAACAGTGTGCATCTATTGCTCTTGCTCCTAATAATCCTTTGCAGCAACATTTGGAGGATAGTGAGAGTGAAGTCTTTAGGGAAGAAAGGAATGAGCTTGATGAAATTTTCCTTTGTCAACCTATTCTTAAACATGACTTACCGGTTGAAGATCTAGGTACAACACCACCACCAAAGGAAGATCCTGTTTTTGATTTAAAACCGTTGCCTGATAATCTTAAGTATGCTCATATTGATGATAAGAAAATATATCCTGTTATTATTAGTTCTAAGCTTTCAGATTTTGAGGAAGAAAGGTTATTGGAAATATTGAAGAAACACCGAGGAGCTATTGGCTACACTCTTGATGACTTGAAGGGGATTTCTCCCTCTATTTGCCAACATGCCATTGATGACCCACAAGTATAGGGGATCGCGGCAGTCTTCGAGGGAAGTAAAACCCAAATTTATTGATTCGACACAAGGGGAGGTAAAGAATACTTATAAGCCTTAACAACTGAGTTGTCAATTCAGATGCACCTGGAAAAGCACTAGTAACAGGGGTGATGTGAAAGTAGCAGTAATATGAGAGCAATAGTAACAGTAACACAGCAGCAGTAGCAGTAACACAGGAGCAATGGCACCAGAAAATAGTTGATACTACTTCCAATGACATGTAGAACGAGTATATAATGATGAGAGATGGACCGGGGTTCCCAGCGATCTACACTAGTGGTAACTCTCCAATAAGTGACAAGTGTTGGGTGAACAAATTACAGTTGGGCAATTGACAGGATTGATAAAGCATTAAGAAAGAACATCAATTCATTAATCATGTAGGCATGTTTTCCATATATAGTCGTACGTGCTCGCAATGAGAAACTTGCACAACATCTTTTGTCCTACCAGCCGGTGGCAGCCGGGCCTCAAGGGAATCTACTGGATATTAAGGTACTCCTTTTAATAGAGTACCGAGCAAAGCATTAACACTCCGTGAAAACATGTGATCCTCACATCACCGCCATCCCCTCCGGTTGTCCCGATTTCTGTCACTTCGGGGCCTTTGGTTCCGGACAGTGACATGTGCATACAACTTGTAGATACAATCTAAGCAATAATTATAAAGCTCAAATCTAAGATCATGCCACTCGGGCCCTAGTGACAAGCATTAAGCATAACAAGATTGCATCAACAATAACTTCACAAACTTTATAGATAGACTAATCATAATGTATCATCCATCGGATCCCAACAAACACAACACCGATTACATCAGATGGATCTCAATCATGTAAGGCAGCTCATGAGATCATTGTATTGAAGTACATGGGATAGAGAGTACCAACTAGCTACTGCTAGAACCCGTAGTCCATGGGGGAACTACTCACGGAGCATGATGGAGGCGATGGCGTCGATGGAGAGGGCTTCCGGGGCACTTCCCCGTCCGGCAGGGTGCCGGAATAGAGACTTCTGTCCCCCGAATTGGAGTTTCGCGATGGCGGCGGCGCCCAGTCTTTCGGGTTTCATCAATTGGTGCGTTTTTAGGTCGAAAGGGATTATATAGGCGAAAGGCGCATGAGGGTCGACAGGGTGGCCTCCCCATAGGGCGCGGCCAGGGTGTGGCCCACACCCACCTCTGGTGTGGCTCTCCTCCGACTCTCCTTTGATGTTCGGATGCTTCCGGGAAAAATAGGATGTTTGGCGTTGATTTCGTCCAATTCCGAGAATATTGCCCGAACAACCTTTCTGGAACCAAAAATAGCAGAAAACAGGAACTGGAACTGTGGCATCTTGTTAATAGGTTAGTTCCGGAAAACGCATAAAAACATTATAAAGTGCAAGCAAAACATGTAAGTATTGTCATAAAACAAGCATGGAACATCAGAAATTATGGATACGTTGGAGACGTATCAGCATCCCCAAGCTTAGTTCCTGCTCGTCCCGAGCAGGTAAACGATAAAAAGAATAATTTCTGTAGTGACATGCTACTTACATAACCTTGATCATACTATTACAAAGCATATGAAATGAATGAAGTGACTCAAGGCAATGATTTATAGTTGCTAACAAATAGATAACATATAGCAAAACTTTTCATGAATAGTACTTTCAAGACAAGCATCAAAAGTCTTGCATAAGAGTTAACTCATAAAGCAATAGATTCAAAGTAAAGGTATCGAAGCAACACAAAGGAAGATATAAGTTTCAGCGGTTGCTTTCAACTTTCAACATGCATATCTCATGGATAATTGTCAACATAAAGTAATATGATGAATGCAAATAAGCAAGTATGTAAGAATCAATGAAAAGCATCGATTGCTATATTTGTGCTAGAGCTTTGATTTTGAAAACATCAAGAGAGTATAAAAGTAAAGTTTTGAGAGGTGTTTGTTGTTGTCAACGAATGGTAGTAGGCACTCTAACCCCCTTGCCAGACAAACCTTCAAAGAGCGGCTCCCATGAATTATTTTTATTTTTGTGTGGCACTCCTTCCAACCTTTCTTTCACAAATCATGGCTAACCGAATCTCGGGTGCCTGATACGTCTCCGACGTATCGATAATTTCTTGTGTTCCATGCCACATTATTGATGTTATCTACATGTTTTATGCATACTTTATGTCATATTCATGCATTTTCGGAACTAACCTATTAGCAAGATGCCGAAGTGCCAGTTCTGTTTTGTGTTTTTGGTTTCAGAAATCCTAGTAACGAAATATTCTCGGAATCGGACGAAATCAACGCCCAAGTTCCTATTTTCACCGGAAGCATCCAGAACACACGAGAACCGCCAGAGAAGGGGGACAGGGCCACCAAACCACACCCCGGCGCGGCCAGGGGGGGCCCCCCTATAGTGTGGGCCCCCCAGAAGCCCTCCTGCGCCGCCTCTTCGCCTATATAATGCCCCTGGATCGAAAACCCTGATACGTTCGACGAAACCCACAGAAACCTTCCAGAGCCGCCGCCATCGCGAAGCCAAGATCTGGGGGACAGGAGTCTCTGTTCCGGCACGCCGCCGGAGGGAAGTGCCCCGGAAGGCTTCTCCATCGACACCGCTGCCATCTCCACCGCCATCTTCATCACCGCTGCTGCTCCCATGAGGAGGGAGTAGTTCTCCATCGAGGCTCGGGGCTGTACCGGTAGCTATGTGGTTCATCTCTCTCCTATGTACTTCAATACAATAATCTCATGAGCTGCCTTACATGATTGAGATTCATATGATGATGCTTGTAATCTAGATGTCATTATGCTAGTCAAGTGAGTTTTACTTATGTGATCTCCGGAGACTCCTTGTCCCACGTGTGTAAAGGTGACAGTGTGTGCACCGTGTGGGTCTCTTAGGCTATATTTCACAGAATACTTATTCACTGATGAATGGCATAGTGAGGTGCTTATTTATATCTCTTTATGATTGCAATGTGTTTGTATCACAATTTATCTATGTGCTACTCTAGCAATGTTATTAAAGTAGTTCTATTCCTCCTGCACGATGTAATGGTGACAGTGTGTGCATCCGTGTTAGTACTTGGTTTATGCTATGATCATGATCTCTTGTAGATTGCGAAGTTAACTATTGCTATGATAGTATTGATGTGATCTATGCCTCCTACATATGCATGAAGGTGACAGTGTGCATGCTATGTTAGTACTTGGTTTAGTCTTTTGATCTATCTTACACTATAAGGTTACTTAAATATGAACATTAATTGTGGAGCTTGTTAACTCCGGCATTGAGGGTTCGTGTAATCCTACGCAATGTGTTCATCATCCAACAAAAGTGTAGAGTATGCATTTATCTATTCTGTTATGTGATCAATGTTGAGAGTGTCCACTAGTGAAAGTCTAATCCCTAGGCCTTGTTCCTAAATACTGCTGTGTTACTACTGCTGCAATACTACCACCATCAACTACACGCCAGCAAGCTATTTTCTGGCACCGTTGCTACTGCTCATATATATTCATACCACCTGTATTTCACTATCTCTTCGCCGAACTAGTGCACCTATTAGGTGTGTTGGGGACACAAGAGACTTCTTGCTTTGTGGTTGCAGGGTTGCATGAGAGGGATATCTTTGACCTCTTCCTCCCTGAGTTCGATAAACCTTGGGTGATCCACTTAAGGGAAAACTTGCTGCTGTTCTACAAACCTCTGCTCTTGGAGGCCCAACACTGTCTACAGGAAAAGGAGGGGGCGTAGACATCAAGCTATTTTCTGGCGCCGTTGGGAGGAAAGGTAAAAGGCACTCATACTCCGGTTCCAGGTAACAGTACTTTTCTGGCGCCATTGTGTTTGTGCTCGAAGCTATTTCCTTTAGATCCTGCAATTGCATCTTTTTGTTTCTTGTTTACACTAGTTTGGCATAATGGACAAAAATGAGCTTCTTATGCTATTTCCTGATTTAAAACATGGATTGTTTGATGCGAAAATTAAAAAACCTATAGAATCTTATTTGCATGCTGGTAGTAATATTAGTATGAACGCTTTGAACACCATTGTTGATAATGATATAGAAAGTTCTAAGCTTGGGGAAGCTGGTTTTCATGATCTTTTTAGTCCCCCAAGCATTGAGGAGAAAATTTTCTTTGATGATACTTTGCCTCCAATTTATGATGATTATAATGATAGTAGTCTTTTGTTGCCACCTGTTATGGAGGATAAATTTGATTATGATTACAATATGCCTCCTATATTTGATGATGAGAATAATAATGATAGCTACTTTGTTGAATTTGCTCCCACTACAACTAATAAAATTGATTATGCTTATGTGGAGAGTAATAATTTTGTGCATGAGACTCATGATAAGAATGCTTTATGTGATAGTTATATTGTTGAGTTTTCTCATGATGCTACTGAAAGTTATTATGAGAGAGGAAAATATGGTTGTAGAAATTTTCATGTTACTAAAACACCTCTCTATGTGCTGAAATTTTTGAAGCTACACTTGTTTTATCTTCCTATGCTTGTTACTTTGCTCTTCATGAACTTGTTTATTTACAAGATTCCTATGCATAGGAAGCATGTTAGACTTAAATGTGTTTTGAATTTGCCTCTTGATGCTCTCTTTTGCTTCAACTACTATTTCTTGCAAGTGCATCATTAAAACTGCTGAGCCCATCTTGATGGCTATAAAGAAAGAACTTCTTGGGAGATAACCCATGTGTTATTTTGCTACAGTACTTTGTTTTATATTTGTGTCTTGGAAGTTGTTTACTACTGTAGCAACCTCTCCTTATCTTAGTTTTGTGTTTTGTTGTGCCAAGTGAAGCCTCTAATCGAAGGTTGATACTAGATTTGGGTTTCTGCGCAGAAACAGATTTCTATCTGTCACGAATCTGGGCTGTTTTCTCTGTAGAAAAATCAGAAAAATATGCCAATTTACGTGCGTGTTCCTCAGATATGTACGCAACTTTCATTAGTTTTGAGTTTTCTGATCTGAGCAACGGAAGTATTTATTAGAAATTCGTCTTTACGGACTGTTCTGTTTTGACAGATTCTGCCTTTTATTTCGCATTGCTTCTTTCGCTGTGTTGGGTGGATTTCTTTGTTCCATTACCTTCCAGTAGCTTTGAGCAATATCCAGAAGTGTTAAGAATGATTGTGTCACCTCTGAACATGTGAGTTTTTGATTATGTACTAACCCCTCTAATGAAGTTTATGAGAAGTTTGGTGTGAAGAAAGTTTTCAAGGGTCAAGAGAGGAGGATGATATACTATGATCAAGAAGAGTGAAAGCTCTAAGCTTGGGGATGCCCCGGTGGTTCACCCCTGCATATATCAAGAAGACTCAAGCGTCTAAGCTTGGGGATGCCCAAGGCATCCCCTTCTTCATCGACAAATTATCAGGTTCCTTCTCTTGAAACTATATTTTTATTCGGTCACATCTTATGTGCTTTACTTGGAGCGTCTGTGTGCTTTTGTTTTTGTTTGTGTTTGAATAAATTGGATTACATCATGCTTGTGTGGGAGAGAGACACGCTCCGCTGTAGCATATGGACAAGTATGTCCTTAGCTTCTACTTATAATATTCATGGCGAAGTTTCTTCTTCGTTAAATTGTTATATGGTTGGAATTGGAAAATGATACATGTAGTAATTGCTATTAATGTCGTGGGTAATGTGATACTTGGCAATTGTTGTGCTCTTGTTTAAGCTCTTGCATCATATACCTTGCACCTATTAGTGAGGAAATACATAGAGCTTGTTAAAATTTGGGTTTGCATGAGTGGTTTCTCTAGAGTCTAGATATTTTCTAGTAAGATGTTTGAACAACAAGGAAGACGGTGTAGAGTCTTATAATGTTTTCAATATGTCTTTTATGTGAGTTTTGCTGCACCGTTCATCCTTGTGTTTGTTTCAAATAACCTTGCTAGCCTAAACCTTGTATCGAGAGGGAATACTTCTCATGCATCCAAAATCCTTGAGCCAACCACTATGCCATTTGTGTCCACCATACCTACCTACTACATGGTATTTTCCGCCATTCCAAAGTAAATTGCTTGAGTGCTACCTTTAAAATTCCATTATTCACCTTTGCAATATATAGCTCATGGGACAAATAGCTTAAAAACTATTGTGGTATTGAATATGTACTTATGCACTTTATCTCTTATTAAGTTGCTTGTTGTGCGATAACCATGTTCACTGGGGACGCCATCAACTACTCTTTGTTGAATTTCATGTGAGTTGCTATGCATGTCCGTCTTGTCTGAAGTAAGAGAGATCTACCACCTTATGGTTAAGCATGCATATTGTTAGAGAAGAACATTGGGCCGCTAACTAAAGCCATGATCCATGGTGGAAGTTTCAGTTTTGGACAAATATCCTCAATCTCAAATGAGAAAATTATTAATTGTTGTTACATGCTTATGCATAAAAGAGGAGTCCATTATCTGTTGTCTATGTTGTCCCGGTATGGATGTCTAAGTTGAGAATAATCAATAGCGAGAAATCCAATGCGAGCTTTCTCCTTAGACCTTTGTACAGGCGGCATAGAGGTACCCCTTTGTGACACTTGGTTAAAACATGTGCATTGTGATGATCCGGTAGTCCAAGCTAATTAGGACAAGGTGCGGGCACTATTAGTACACTATGCATGAGGCTTGCAACTTATAAGATATAATTTACATGATACATATGCTTTATTACTACCGTTGACAAAATTGTTTCTTGTTTTCAAAATCAAAGCTCTAGCACAAATATAGCAATCGATGCTTTTCCTCTATGGAGGACCATTCTTTTACTTTCATTGTTGAGTCAGTTCACCTATTTCTCTCCACCTCAAGAAGCAAACACTTGTGTGAATTGTGCATTGATTCCTACATACTTGCATATTGCACTTATTATATTACTCTATGTTGACAATATCCATGAGATATACATGTTACAAGTTGAAAGCAACCGCTGAAACTTAATCTTCTTATGTGTTGCTTCAATGCCTTTACTTTGAATTATTGCTTTATGAGTTAACTCTTATGCAAGACTTATTGATGCTTGTCTTGAAGTGCTATTCATGAAAAGTCTTTGCTTTATGATTCAGTTGTTTACTCATGTCATTACCATTGTTTTGATCGCTGCATTCACTACATATGCTTTACAAATAGTATGATCAAGTTTATGATGGCATGTCACTCCAGAAATTATCTTTGTTATCGTTTTACCTGCTCGGGACGAGCAGAACTAAGCTTGGGGATGCTGATACGTCTCCGACGTATCGATAATTTCTTGTGTTCCATGCCACATTATTGATGTTATCTACATGTTTTATGCACACTTTATGTCATATTCGTGCATTTTCTGGAACTAACCTATTAACAAGATGCCGAAGTGCCAGTTCCTGCTGTTTTTGGTTTCAGAAATCCTAGTAACGAAATATTCTCGGAATCGGACGAAATCAACGCCCAAGTTCCTATTTTCACCGGAAGCATCCAGAACACACGAGAACCGCCAGAGAAGGGGGACAGGGCCACCAAACCACACCCCGGCGCGGCCAGGGGGGGCCGCGCCCCCTATAGTGTGGGCCCCCCAGAAGCCCTCCTGCGCCGCCTCTTCGCCTATATAATGCCCCTGGATCAAAAACCCTGATACGTTCGACGAAACCCACAGAAACCTTCCAGAGCCGCCGCCATCGCGAGGCCAAGATCTGGGGGACAGGAGTCTCTGTTCCGGCACGCCGCCGGAACGGGGAAGTGCCCCGGAAGGCTTCTCCATCGACACCGCTGCCATCTTCACCGCCATCTTCATCACTGCTGCTCCCATGAGGAGGAGTAGTTCTCCATCGAGGCTCGGGGCTGTACCGGTAGCTATGTGGTTCATCTCTCTCCTATGTACTTCAATACAATAATCTCATGAGCTGCCTTACATGATTGAGATTCATATGATGATGCTTGTAATCTAGATGTCATTATGCTAGTCAAGTGAGTTTTACTTATGTGATCTCCGGAGACTCCTTGTCCCACGTGTGTAAAGGTGACAGTGTGTGCACCGTGTGGGTCTCTTAGGCTATATTTCACAGAATACTTATTCACTGATGAATGGCATAGTGAGGTGCTTATTTATATCTCTTTATGATTGCAATGTGTTTGTATCACAATTTATCTATGTGCTACTCTAGCAATGTTATTAAAGTAGTTCTATTCCTCCTGCACGATGTAATGGTGACAGTGTGTGCATCCGTGTTAGTACTTGGTTTATGCTATGATCATGATCTCTTGTAGATTGCGAAGTTAACTATTGCTATGATAGTATTGATGTGATCTATGCCTCCTACATATGCATGAAGGTGACAGTGTGCATGCTATGTTAGTACTTGGTTTAGTCTTTTGATCTATCTTACACTATAAGGTTACTAAAATATGAACATTAATTGTGGAGCTTGTTAACTCCGGCATTGAGGGTTCGTGTAATCCTACGCAATGTGTTCATCATCCAACAAAAGTGTAGAGTATGCATTTATCTATTCTGTTATGTGATCAATGTTGAGAGTGTCCACTAGTGAAAGTCTAATCCCTAGGCCTTGTTCCTAAATACTGCTGTGTACTACTGCTGCAATACTACCACCATCAACTACACGCCAGCAAGCTATTTTCTGCACCGTTGCTACTGCTCATATATATTCATACCACCTGTATTTCACTATCTCTTCGCCGAACTAGTGCACCTATTAGGTGTGTTGGGGACACAAGAGACTTCTTGCTTTGTGGTTGCAGGGTTGCATGAGAGGGATATCTTTGACCTCTTCCTCCCGAGTTCGATAAACCTTGGGTGATCCACTTAAGGGAAAACTTGCTGCTGTTCTACAAACCTCTGCTCTTGGAGGCCCAACACTGTCTACAGGAAAAGGAGGGGGCGTAGACATCAGTGCCTGCCAACAATCTCATACCATGAAGGAGTGCCCTTTTATTTTAGTTTTATTATGATGACACTCCTCCCCACCTTTGCTTTCTCAAGCCATGGCTAACCGAATCCTTCGGGTGCCGCCAACAATCACATACCATGGAGGAGTGTCCATTTAAGTTAATTAATTTGGGACTGGGAATCCCATTGCTAGCTCTTTTTGCAAAATTATTGGATAAGCGGATGTAGCCACTAGTCCATTGGTGAAAGTTGCCCAACAAGATTGAAAGATAAAACACCACATACTTCCTCATGAGCTATAAAACATTAACACAAATTGAGAAGCATTTTGAATTGTTTAAAGGTAGCACCCAAGCAATTTACTTTGGAATGGCGGAGAAATACCATGTAGTAGGTAGGTATGGTGGACACAAATGGCATAGTTTTTGGCTCAAGGTTTTGGATGCACGAGAAGCATTCCCTCTCAGTACAAGGCTTTGGGCTAGCAAGGTTATTTGAAGCAAACACAAGTATGAACCGGTACAGCAAAACTTACATAAGAACATATTGCAAGCATTATAATACTCTACACTATCTTCCTTGTTGCTCAAACACTTTTACCAGAAAATATCTAGACCTTAAGAGAGACCAATCATGCAAACCAATTTTAACAAGCTCTACGGTAGTTCTCCACTAATAGGCTCAAACTACATGAAAAAACTTAATCATAATCTACTTGAGAGCTCAAAACAATTGCCAAGTGTCAAGTTATTCAAGACAATATGAGGCGTTTTCTTTTTCCAACCAAATAACCATAAGTATTGTAGCTTCCAACTTTTATCATTGAACATTAAAAGTAAAACGAAGAACAAGTGTTCATATGAAAAAGCGGAGCGTGTCTCTCTCCCAAACAATGAATGCTAGGATCCAATTTTATTCAAACAAAACAAAAATAAAAACATACAGACGCTCCAAGTAAAGCACATATGATGTGACCGAATAAAAATATAGTTTCAATAGAAGAAACCTGATAAGTTGATGAAGAAGGGGATGCCTTGGGCATCCCCAAGCTTAGACGCTTGAGTCTTCTTGAAATATGCAGGGATGAACCACGGGGGCATCCCCAAGCTTAGACTTTTCACTCTTCTTGATCATATATCATCCTCCTCTCTTGACCCTTGAAAACTTTCTTCACACCAAACTTCTCATAAACTTCATTAGAGGGGTTAGTACTCAAAAAACTTGAATCCACCTTGGTCCTGTAGTGACACATTGCAAGAACTCAATAAAACATTAGCTACAGCTCTCCATGTCTAGAAAGCCTTGCTTAAAGTCCACAAGAGACAATGCAAAAAAACAGAGACAGAATCTGCCAAAACAGAACAGCCAGTAAAGACGAATTTTAAATAAATACTTCCGTTGCTCAAATCAGAAAACTCAAAACTAATGAAAGTTGCGTACATATCTGAGGAACACGCACGTAAATTGGCATATTTTTCTGAGTTACCTACAGAGAAAACAGCCCAGATTCGTGACAGATAGAAATCTGTTTCTGCGCAGAAATCCAAATCTAGTATCAACCTTCGATTAGAGGCTTCACTTGGCACAACATTGCAATAAAATAAAGATAAGGAGAGGTTGCTACAGTAGTAACAACTTCCAAAACACAACAAAACAGTAGCAAAATAAACACATGGGTTATCTCCCAAGAAGTTCTTTCTTTATAGCCATTAAGATGGGCTCAGCAGTTTTAATGATGCACTCGCAAGAAATAGTATTTGAAGCAAAAGAGGGCATCAAGAGGCAAATTCAAAACACATTTAAGTCTAACATGCTTCCTATGCATAGGAATATTGTACACAAATAAATTCATGAAGAACAAAGTGACAAGCATAAGAAGATAAAACAAGAGTAACTTCAAAATTTTAAGCATATAGAGAGGTGTTTTAGTACCATGCAAATTTCTACAACCATATTTTCCTCTCTCATAATAATTTTCAGTAGCTTCATGAATAAACTCAACAATATAACTATCACATGCAGCATACTTTTCATGATCCACAAACATATAATTTTTATCAAGCTCAAAAATAGTGGAATTAAAACTTTCAAACTCACTTTTATCAATAATATGACAAGATGATTGATCAATCTCAAGAGATATGGGACTCATAGATAAAGTCAAGAACTCTCCAATCCCATTTTCATTAGTAGTACAATTAATATTATCAAGTAACATAGGACCATCATCTAAAGATTTATCATAAACATTTGCTAAGCAAAATTCTTTAGTACCATGCATTTCGACATCAGGCACAAACAAAGCATTATCATAAGATTTATCAAAGTAGCATGGATTATCATAGATAACAGTAGCATAATTATTCTCACAAGTTTTACTCATAGGTACTATTTCAAGAGAATCCACAGGAACATAACATTCAACCTCTTTCGGTAAGCATGGAGGACAATCAAATAGTGTAAGAGATAAAGAGTTACTCTCATTAGAAGGTTGGCATGGGTAGCTAATCCATTCTTCCTCCTTTTGTTCATCACTCTCCTCTTCTTTTTCATCCAATGAGCTTTCAGGTTCATCAATTTCCTCCTCTTTTTCATCCAATGAGCTTTCAGGTTCATCAATTTCTTCTTCCACAGGTTCCTGCAAATTGTGAGTGCATTCTTGTGCATTAATGAGTCTCTCTTTATAATCAATGATATAAGGATTATCACTGTAGCATTCTATGCAACAATTAAGGATAGAAGAGACATAATCTTTAAGGTCCTTACAAGCAACACAAGTTTCATAATTATTAACCATGAAGGATTCTATCTCGGAGGCTCCCATAAATAAGACAAATTGTTCTACCTCTTCGAACCCATAATGAATATAGCAATTCCAATTATAGTTCTTAATTAAAAATTCCTCACTAAAGACACATTGAAATTTAAGATGTTTAGTATCCTGTTGAGAGCAACAATTTATATCATGGCGTTTAAGCAAAATTTTAGCAATTGTATTCAATTTTTCTATCATAGCACTCATTACTTTACCAGTTCTTGATTCTCTATAATTATTATAATATTCTATAAGCTCCAAGTAGGTTGTTGGTTCTCCCATAACAGCAGTTTTTAATTTTTAGGTTTTTCAAATTTTTATGGATTTTTGGATATATAAGAAAAAGTAGAACAAGACAAAAAGAAACTAAGCAAAACAAAATAAAACAAAATAAAACAGAGAGAGGTAGAGTGTACTCCCCAGGTGAACTTATGAGTAGAGCTATGCCTCCCCGGCAACGGCGCGAAAATAGTCTTGATGACCCACAAGTATAGGGGATCGCGGCAGTCTTCGAGGGAAGTAAAACCCAAATTTATTGATTCGACACAAGGGGAGGTAAAGAATACTTATAAGCCTTAACAACTGAGTTGCCAATTCAGCTGCACCTGGAAAAGCACTAGTAACAGGGGTGATGTGAAAGTAGCAGTAATATGAGAGCAATAGTAACAGTAACACAGCAGCAGTAGCAGTAACACAGGAGCAATGGCACCAGAAAATAGTTGATACTACTTCCAATGACATGTAGAACGAGTATATAATGATGAGAGATGGACCGGGGTTCCCAGCGATCTACACTAGTGGTAACTCTCCAATAAGTGACAAGTGTTGGGTGAACAAATTACAGTTGGGCAATTGACAGGATTGATAAAGCATTAAGAAAGAACATCAATTCATTAATCATGTAGGCATGTTTTCCATATATAGTCGTACGTGCTCGCAATGAGAAACTTGCACAACATCTTTTGTCCTACCAGCCGGTGGCAGCCGGGCCTCAAGGGAATCTACTGGATATTAAGGTACTCCTTTTAATAGAGTACCGGAGCAAAGCATTAACACTCCGTGAAAACATGTGATCCTCACATCACCGCCATCCCCTCCGGTTGTCCCGATTTCTCACTTCGGGGCCTTTGGTTCCGGACAGTGACATGTGCATACAACTTGTAGATACAATCTAAGCAATAATTATAAAGCTCAAATCTAAGATCATGCCACTCGGGCCCTAGTGACAAGCATTAAGCATAACAAGATTGCAGCAACAATAACTTCACAAACTTTATAGATAGACTAATCATAATGTATCATCCATCGGATCCCAACAAACACAACACCGATTACATCAGATGGATCTCAATCATGTAAGGCAGCTCATGAGATCATTGTATTGAAGTACATGGGATAGAGAGTACCAACTAGCTACAGCTAGAACCCGTAGTCCATGGGGGAACTACTCACGGAGCATGATGGAGGCGATGGCGTCGGTGGAGATGGCTTCCGGGGCACTTCCCCGTCCGGCAGGTGCCGGAACAGACTGTCCCCCGAATTGGAGTTTCGCGATGGCGGCGGCGCCCTGGAGTTTTTGGAGTTTCGTCAATTGGTGCATTTTTAGGTCGAAAGGGATTATATAGGCGAAGAGGCGGAGGGTCGACAGGGTGGCCTCCCCATAGGGGCGCGGCCAGGGTGTGGCTCGCGCGGCCACCCCGGTGGCCCGGCTCTCCTCCGACTCTCCTTCGTGTTCTGGATGCTTCCGGGAAAAATAGGATGTTTGGCGTTGATTTCGTCCAATTCCGAGAATATTGCCCGACAGCCTTTCTAAACCAAAAAAGCAGAGAACTGACACTGTGGCATCTTGTTAATAGGTTAGTTCCGGAAAACGCATAAAAACATTATAAAGTGCAAGCAAAACATGTAAGTATTGTCATAAAACAAGCATGGAACATCAGAAATTATGGATACGTTGGAGACGTATCAGCCATCAACATGGAAGATGATGCAAAGCCTGTTGTTGAGCATCATCGTCGTCTAATTCCTAAAATGAAGGATGTGGTAAGGAATGAGGTATTAAAACTTCTTGAAGCTGGTATTATATATCCTATTGCTGATAGTAGATGGGTTAGTCATGTGCATTGTGTTCCTAAGAAAGGAGGAATAACTATTGTACCTAATGATAATGATGAGCTCATCCCTCAAAGAGTAGTTGTAGGGTATAGAATGTGCATTGATTATCGAAAAGTTAATAAAGTTACTAAGAAAGATCATTACCATTTACCTTTTATTGATCAAATGTTAGAAAGGTTATCTAAAAATACTCATTTTTGCTTTCTTGATGGTTATTCTGGGTTTTCACAAATTGCTGTTAAAACTAAAGATCAAGAGAAAACCACTTTCACTTGTCCCTATGGAACTTATGCTTATAGGCGTATGCCTTTTGGTTTATGTAATGCTCCTGCTACTTTTCAAAGATGCATGTCTGCTATTTTTCATGGCTTTTGTGAAAAGATTGTAGAGGTATTCATGGATGATTTTTCTATCTATGGGAATTCTTTTGATAATTGCTTGCGAAACCTTGATAAAGTTTTGCAGAGATGTGAAGAAACTAACCTTGTTCTTAATTGGGAGAAATGCCACTTTATGGTTAATGAAGGAATTGTATTGGGACATAAAATTTCTGAGAGAGGTATTGAAGTTGATAGAGCTAAAGTTGAAGCAATTGAGAAGATGCCCTATCCTAGGGATGTTAAAGGTATTCGTAGTGTTCTTGGTCATGCTGGGTTTTATAGGAGATTTATTAAAGATTTCTCTAAGATTTCAAAGCCTCTTACTAATCTTCTTCAAAAAGATGTACCTTTTGTTTTTGATGATGATTGTAAGGAAGCTTTTGAAACTCTAAAGAAAGCCTTAACAACTGCTCCTGTAGTTGAACCTCCTGATTGGAATTTGATACGTCCAATTTGCATCACTATTTTGTATCATAATTTGCTGTTATTCATTGATATATTTCATATTTGGACACAATACTTATGTTATTTCATCTATTTTGCATGTTTCATCATTATTGGAGGATCGAGCACCGGAGCCAGGATTCTGCTGGAAAAAGCACCGTCAGAACGCAATATTTCGGAAGATCAACTGTGGAAGGAAATTATACCAAAAATCCTATTTTTCCAAATGACGAAGGAAGCCAGAAGTGGGAGCTGAGAAGGCCCAAAGTAGGGCCAGACCACAGGCCGGCGCGGCCCATGGCCTGGCCGCGCCACCTTGTGGTGTGGGGGCCCCACAACCCCTTTCGCCTCCTTTTCTTCGCGAAATCCTTCGTCCCGAAGACCTAAGCCAGAGGGTACCTCACGAAGAGTTACAGCCGCCTCTGCGGGGCGGAGAACACCAGAGAGAAAGAGCTCTCCGGTGGGCAGATCCGCCGGGGAAATTCCCTCGGGAGGGGGAAATCGACGCCATCGTCACCGTCATCGAGCTGGACATCATCTCCATCACCATCATCATCATCTCCACCATCATCACCGCCGTCTCCACCGCTGGACACCGTCACCGCCGTAGCAATTTGGGTTTGATCTTGATTGTTTGATAGGGGAAACTCTCCCGGTATCGATTTCTACTTGTTGTTGATGCTATTGAGTGAAACCATTGAACCAAGGTTTATGTTCAGATTGTTATTCATCATCATATCACCTCTGATCATGTTCCATATGATGTCTCATGAGTAGTTCGTTTAGTTCTTGAGGACATGGGTGAAGTCTAAATGTTAGTAGTGAACTATGGTTGAGTAATATTCAATGTTATGATATTTAAGTTGTGGTGTTATTCTTCTAGTGGTGTCATGTGAACGTCGACTACATGACACTTCACCTTTATGGGCCTAGGGGAATGCATCTTGTACTCGTTTGCCAATTGCGGGGTTGCCGGAGTGACAGAAACCTAAACCCCGTTGGTATATCAATGCAGGAGGGATAGCAGGATCTCAGAGTTTAAGGCTGTGGTTAGATTGATTCTTAATTACTTTCTTGTAGTTGCGGATGCTTGCAAGGGGTATAATCACAAGTATGTATTAGTCCTAGGAAGGGCGGTACATTAGCATAGGTTCACCCACACAACACTTATCATAACAATGAAGATTATTTAGCCGTATGTAGCGAAAGCACTAGACTAAAATCCCGTGTGTCCTCGAGAACGTTTGGTCATTATAAGTAAACAAACCGGCTTGTCCTTTGTGCTAAAAAGGATTGGGCCACTCGCTGCAATTGTTACTCTCGCACTTTACTTACTCGTACTTTATTCAACTGTTACATCAAAACCCCCTGAATACTTGTCTGTGAGCATTTACAGGGAATCCTTCATCGAAACCTTGTCAACACCTTCTGCTCCTCGTTGGGATCGACATTCTTACTTATCGAAAATACTACGATACACCCCCTATACTTGTTGGTCATCAAGACTATTTTCTGGCGCCGTTGCCGGGGAGTGAAGCGCTATTGGTAAGTGGAATTGGTAAGGGAAATATCTACTGTTTGTGCTGATTTTATTTCTGCCTGCTGCCATAATTCATTATGGAGAGATCTTCTCTCGAATGTTTATTTGGGAAATCCGCTACTACTGCAAAGGTAGTGGATGAGGCGCCAGGTAAGGAAGAAATACCATACAAAATACCTATGAAAATTATTGAACGTGTAGTGGATAACCGTTATACAGGGGATGGAACTGTCCACCCTGGAGATCATTTATTGTTCTTGCATGAATTATGCGGTTTATTCAAGTGTGCATGTATTGCTATGGATGAAGTGAGGAAGAAACTATTCTCTATATCGCTGTCTGGTAAAGCGGCGCATTGGTATAAATTACTGGATAATGGGGATTCTCTTGAATGGAATGATATTGTGCCCCGGTTTTATTCTAAGTTCTATCCTCCAAGTGAAATTCACAAGGATCGGAATCGCATATATAATTTTTGGCCTCATGATGGAGAGAGTATTGCCCAAGCTTGGGGGAGATTGAAGTCTTTAATGCTCAAATGCCCCATTCATGAGCTTCCTGGTAATGTTATTATTGATAATTTCTATGCAAGACTTTCTTTTGAAGACAAGACCTTGCTGGATACTTCTTGTTCTGGATCATTCACGCGCAATAAGGAAGAGTTTAAAAGGGACCTTCTTAATCGGATCCAGGAAAATACTGAAGGATGGGAGATCGACAAAGATCGAGAATCAGGTATAAATTATGATTACAAATGCATTGAAGCTTTTATGGATACTGATAAATTTCGTAATATGAGTGCTACTTATGGTCTTGATTCTCAAGTTGCTGCAAATCTTTATAAAGCTTTTGCCTCTCATTATGAATTGCCTAAGAAGAATTTTGATAAGTATCATGAACCGTATAAAGATAAAATTGATTCATCTATTAATAAATGCGTTGTAGTTGAAACTGTTGATCATGTTATTCCTGAAGCTTATATTGAAAAAACTCCTTTCCCTGCTAAAATGAAGGAGTACTCTGTTATAAATAGTGTGGTTCATAAAAGTGAAAAGAAACCTATAGAACCTGAAGAACAAATAAAAGTTGAACCTGCTGTTGCAATAGTTAAAGATCTTGTGACTGAAAATTTGGAGGAAGGTCATATTATTTTCTGTGAAGATGCTTCTAATATTGTTTCACATCCTAATAAACCCAAGCAAGCTAGTGTTCCTATGCTATCTGTTAGAATTGGTGATCATTGCTATTATGGTTTATGTGATATTGGTGCAAGTATTAGTGCTATTCCTTATGAGCTTTATACGGAGATTATGCACGAAATTGGTTCTTGTGAACTTGAAGATATTGATGTGGTTATTCATGTGGCTAATAGAGAAACTATTTCTCCAATTGGTATTGTTCGAGATGTGGAAGTTCTATGTGGTAAGATTAAATATCCTGCTGACTTTTTGGTACTTGGTTCTGCTGCTAGTGATTATTGTCCTATTATTTTTGGTAGACCTTTTCTAAATACTTGTGGAGCTATTATAGATTGCAAGAAAGAGAAAATTTTGACTAAATTTGCTGGTGAATCTTATGAGTTTAACTTCTCTAAATTTACCAAAGCTCCTTATAAAGCTGATTTGCCTAATAATGATTTTAAAATGGAGCTGTGTGCATCTATTGTTCTTGTTCCTAATAATCCTTTGCAGCAACATTTGGAGAATAGCGAGAGTGAAGTTTTTAGGAAAGAAAGAGATGAGCTTGAGGAAATTTTTCTTCGCCAACCTATTCTTAAGCATGATTTACCGGTGGAAGATCTGGGTACAACACCGCCACCAAAGGAAGATCCTGTCTTTGATTTAAAACCTTTGCCTGATAATCTTAAATATGCTCATATTGATGATAAGAAAATATATCCTGTTATTATTAGTTCTAAGCTTACAGAGTTTGAAGAAGAAAGGCTATTGGAAATATTGAAGAAACACCGAGGAGCTATTGGCTACACTCTTGATGATTTGAAGGGGATTTCTCCCTCTATTTGCCAACACGCCATCAATATGGAAGATGATGCGAAGCCTGTTGTTGAACCTCAGCGTCGTCTAATTCCCAAGATGAAGGATGTGGTAAGAAATGAGGTATTACGACTTCTTGAAGCTGGTATTATATATCCTATTGCTGATAGTAGATGGGTTAGTCCTGTGCATTGTGTTCCTAAGAAAGGAGGAATGACTGTTGTGCCTAATGATAATGATGAGCTCATACCTCAAAGAGTGGTTGTAGGGTATAGAATGTGCATTGATTATCGAAAAGTTAATAAAGTTACTAAAAAAGATCATTACCCTTTGCCTTTTATTGATCAAATGTTAGAAAGGTTATCTAAAAATACTCATTTTTGTTTTCTTGATGGTTATTCTGGGTTTTCACAAATTGCTGTTAAAACTAAGGATCAAGAGAAAACCACTTTCACTTGTCCCTATGGAACTTATGCTTATAGACGTATGCCTTTTGGTTTATGTAATGCTCCTGCTACTTTTCAAAGATGCATGTCTGCTATTTTTCATGGTTTTTGCGAGAGTATTGTAGAGGTATTCATGGATGATTTTTCCGTCTATGGGAATTCTTTTGATAATTGCTTGCGAAACCTCGATAAAGTTTTGCAGAGATGTGAAGAAACTAACCTTGTTCTTAATTGGGAGAAATGCCACTTTATGGTTAATGAAGGAATTGTATTGGGACATAAAATTTCCGAGAGAGGTATTGAAGTTGATAGAGCTAAAGTTGAAGCAATTGAGAAGATGCCCTATCCTAGGGATGTTAAAGGTATTCGTAGTGTTCTTGGTCATGCTGGGTTTTATAGGAGGTTTATTAAAGATTTCTCCAAGATTTCAAAGCCTCTTACTAATCTTCTTCAAAAAGATGTACCTTTTGTTTTTGATGATGATTGTAAGGAAGCTTTTGAAACTCTAAAGAAAGCCTTAACAACTGCTCCTATAGTTGAACCTCCTGATTGGAACTTACCATTTGAAATTATGTGTGATGCTAGTGATTTTGCTATAGGCGCTGTTCTTGGACAGCGAGTAAATAAAAAATTGAATGTTATTCATTATGCTAGTAAAACTCTTGATGCTGCTCAAAGAAATTATGCTACTACTGAAAAGGAATTGTTAGCTGTAGTCTTTGCTTGTGATAAGTTTAGATCTTATATTGTTGATTCAAAAGTTACTATTCATACTGATCATGCTGCAATCAGATACCTTATGCAAAAGAAAGATGCTAAGCCTAGGCTTATTAGATGGGTACTTCTGTTGCAAGAATTTGATTTACATATTGTAGATAGGAAGGGTGCTGATAATCCTGTTGCTGATAATCTGTCTAGATTGGAAAATATTGCTTATGATCCTGTTCCTGTTAATGATAGTTTTCCAAATGAACAATTGGCTGCAATAAAGGTGAGTTCGCGAGACAGTCCTTGGTATGCTGATTATGCTAACTTTATTGTTTCCAAATACTTGCCTCCAACCTTTTCAGCTCAGCAAAGGAGGAAATTCTTTTATGACTTGAGGCATTATTTCTGGGATGACCCACACTTATATAAAGAAGGAGTGGATGGTATTATGCGAAGATGTGTTCCCGAATATGAACAACAAGAGATATTGAGTAAATGTCATGGTAGTGCTTATGGAGGACATCACGCTGGAGAAAGAACCGCGCAAAAGGTTCTACAATCAGGTTTTTATTGGCCAACTCTCTTCAAAGATGCAAGGAAGTTTATTTTATCTTGTGATGAATGCCAAAGGGTTGGTAATATCTCTAGACGCAATGAAATGCCGATGAATTATACTCTTGTTATTGAACCGTTTGATTGTTGGGGATTTGACTTCATGGGACCTTTTCCCTCTTCAGAAGGTAACACTCATATACTTGTTGCTGTTGATTATGTTACTAAATGGGTGGAAGCCATACCTACAAAAAGTGCTGATGGTGAGACCTCTTTAAGAATGCTTTTAGATATTATTTTTCCTAGATTTGGAGTTCCTAGATATATTATAACTGATGGAGGTTCTCATTTTATTCATGGTGGTTTTAGAAAAACTCTTGCTAGATATGGTATTAATCATAGAATTGCTTCCGCTTATCATCCTCAAACTAGTGGGAAAGTAGAATTATCAAATAGAGAGATTAAATCTATCTTGCAAAAGACTGTTAATAAAACTAGAAAGAATTGGGCTAGTAAATTGAAGGATGCACTATGGGCTTATAGAACTGCTTATAAAAATCCCATGGGAATGTCACCTTATAAAATGGTTTATGGGAAAGCTTGTCATTTACCTTTAGAACTAGAGCACAAAGCTTATTGGGCTGTTAGAGAATTAAATAAAGATCCTAAACTTGCCGGTAATAAGAGGTTGTTGCAATTGAGTTCTCTAGATGAATGGAGAAGTGAAGCTTATGAAAATGCTAAACTCTTTAAAGAGAAAGTTAAGAAATGGCATGATAGAAGGATTATCAAAAGAGAATTTAATATTGGAGATAAAGTCCTATTGTATCGGTCTCGTCTCAGATTCTTTGCAGGGAAATTACTCTCGAAATGGGAAGGACCGTATGTTGTCGAGGAGGTGTATCGTTCAGGAGCAATCAAAATTAGCTCTCTCCAAGGCAATGCTACGCAAGTGGTGAATGGACAAAGACTCAAGCATTATATCTCAGGTGATTCCTATAATGTTGATGTTGATATTATTCGAGTGGAAACGCCGGAGGCTTTCATCAAAGGACAAGTTGACAGTCCGCCAGAACTCGACTTTGAATAGGTAACAGTACTGGTAATGAAAAGTACGCAATTTACTTTCCGAACAATATTTTTGCTGTTTTTGGAAAATATGAAAAATTACGAGATCGAAACGGAGTGGAAAAGACGCACGAGGGCGTGCCACCATAGGCCGGCGCGGCCTGGCCTGGCCCGCGCCGCCTATGGTCTGGCCGCCTCGTCGCCCCTTCCCGACTCTGGTTCGACCTGGTACTTTCCTTTTGTCGTGAAATTTTTGCTATATAATCCCCCGGACCCCTGGAGGTCCGTATATCGTTTTCTCGACGTATTTTGTTTCGAGCTGTTTCTGCCAGGATTTGCTTCGGATCTAGAGCCATCATGTCTTCGTCGGAAACTCCGAAGGACAACTCCTGCAAGGATGTTGGCAACTTGTACATGGAGGAGCTGAGGATGCACCCAAAGGAGTTGACGCTCGTCGAGGGAGAACTGCAGATCAAGGATGTCCAGGGTCCTAAAGGAGAAGGAAGCTTGGAAGACAGGATGGAGAAGCTAGAACAAGAGGTCTTCAAATACAAGAAGATGGCTGAGCGTGAGGTGGATATCTTCCACAAGATTGTGTCTGAACTCATTGCTGAACACGAGAAGGAAACTGCAAAGCTATGGGGCGACATCCTCTCACTTCACGACACCACCAACAAACTCCAAGCTCAACTCTATGACGTTCAGAATCAGAACTGTGAGTATGAAAACAGGTTTAAATACATAAGCCGTGCTGCTAGTTTCAGGATCCCCGAGACCAAGATGTCGTTTCTTGATGGAGAACCTCTTCCTTGGAAGTTTGATGACGGGAGTTCGTCACCACCATCACCGCAAGAGTAATTCATCATCGGTATTGGCATCCCCTTGGTTTGTTCCAAGCTTGGGGGAGTGCCGCGGTATCACATCATCACTACCTTTTACTTTTTACTGTCAAGTAGTGTCATATCATGAGTAGGGAAGTTATCATATAAGATGGTTTGCAGTTTGGAAGTATCTCTCCTTTAGTTGGTTATCTATGTATCCCTTGGTGTGAGTTATCGTTATGGAATATTAATGAGAAGTCTTATCATTTACATATTGCACATCTTATTTTAGTTTGCAATCTCTATTATATGATTTATCTTGTTGTTAGTATTGGTATCACTTTGGGAGCATTGAATAAATCTATTTGGTTTTGGCAAACTTAGCATTGGTCAATAGCAACAACACTTTGAGGTTTAAGTAGAAAAGAGAAATACATGTAGATGTTTCATTGTCTTTCTTTCTTGTTAGCTCATAGCTTATTATTCTGAAGTTAAAATTGTTTGTGCTTGCAAGGAAGATGCATGATTGTTTCTATCACATGTATATTTGTTTGTTTCCCTCGACTCTTATGCTTGCTAATTAACCTTGCTAGCCAAAGACCTGTACTGAGAGGGAATACTTCTCGTGCATCCAAACCTTAACCCAAACCTATGTCATTTGTGTCCACCATACCTACCTACTACATGGTATTTTCTGCCATTCCAAGTAAATACTTCGTGTGCTACCTTTAAACAATTCAAAATTTACTATCTCTTATTTGTGTCAATGTTTTATAGCTCATGAGGAAGTATGTGGTGTTTTATCTTTCAATCTTGTTGGGCAACTTTCACCAATGGACTAGTGGCTTCATCCGCTTATCCAATAATTTTGCAAAAAGAGCTGGCAATGGGATTCCCAGTCCCAAATTAATTAAACTAAATAGACACTCCTCCATGGTATGTGATTGATGGATGGCACCCGAAGGATTCGGTTAGCCATGGCTTGTGTAAGCAAAGGTTGGGGGAGTGTCATCATCATAATAAAACCAAAATAAAAAGGCACTCCTTCATGGTATGAGATTGTTGGCGGCACCCGAGGATTCGGTTAGCCATGGTTTGTGAAAGAAAGGTTGGAAGGAGTGCCACACAAAATGAAAATAAAATGGGAGCCGCTCTTTGAAGGTTGTCTGGCAAGGGGGTTAGAGTACCCGCTACCAGTCGTTGACAACAACAAACACCTCTCAAAATGTTACTTTTATTATCTCTATATGATTTCAAAACTGAAAAAGCTCTAGCACATGATTTAATCACTGCTTCCCTCTGCGAAGGGCCTGTCTTTTACTTTATGTTGAGTCAGTAAACCTATTTCCCTCCATCTCAAGCAAGCATTTGAGTAGTTGTGATCAAACCATTATATTGTGATTTGCTTCATCATGTCTTTTATTCTTCCTTGTTTAGTACAAGTTTTATCTGAATGAATATAGCTTTGCAAGTTATCAATGATCATGAGGAGACTATTATGATTGAGTATGCAAGTTGTGCCATATAAACTTTAACATGAGAGCGCTGCTCAATAGATAAATATAACCTGTTAATTGTTCTCTGACCAAGAACGAAGTTTGCCATCACCAACTATGATTTCTTATGCACCTTTATTTGTGATTACCTTATACTTGTTTCAAGTTGAGTTATATGAGGAAGTTGTTTACTAGAATGTCTTGTGTGAATGAATATGATGCTTCTTGTCCGTATTTTATTTATCGACTCTTCACTCCATAAACATGTGGTCCTGTTTACCGAGTTCAGTTTCGCTTGGGGACAAGCGAAGTCTAAGCTTGGGGGGAGTTGATACGTCCAATTTGCATCACTATTTTGTATCATAATTTGCTGTTATTCATTGATATATTTCATATTTGGACACAATACTTATGTTATTTCATCTATTTTGCATGTTTCATCATTATTGGAGGATCGAGCACCGGAGCCAGGATTCTGCTGGAAAAAGCACCGTCAGAACGCAATATTTCGGAAGATCAACTGTGGAAGGAAATTATACCAAAAATCCTATTTTTCCAGATGATGAAGGAAGCGAAGGGGGAGCCAGAAGGCCCAAGGTGGGGCCACCACGGGCGGCGCGGCCCACGCTCGTTGGGAACCCCAAGTGGAAGGTGTGATGCGTACAGCGGCAAGTTTCCCTCAGTAAGAAACCAAGGTTTATCGAACCAGTAGGAGTCAAGAAGCACGTTGAAGGTTGATGGCGGCGGGATGTAGTGCAGCGCAACACCAGGGATTCCGGCGCCAATGTGGAACCTGCACAACACAACCAAAGTACTTTGCCCCAACGAAACAGTGAGGTCGTCAATCTCACCGGCTTGCTGTAACAAAGGATTAACCGTATTGTGTGGAAGATGATTGTTTGCAGAAAACAGTAGAACAAGTATTGCAGTAGATTGTATTTCAGTAAAGAGAATTGGACCGGGGTCCACAGTTCACTAGAGGTGTCTCTCCCATAAGACAAACAGCATGTTGGGTGAACAAATTACAGTTGGGCAATTGACAAATAAAGAGAGCATGACCATGCACATACATATCATGATGATTATAGTGAGATTTAATTGGGCATTACGACAAAGTACATAGACCGCCATCCAACTGCATCTATGCCTAAAAAGTCCACCTTCAGGTTATCATCCGAACCCCCTCCAGTATTAAGTTGCAAAGCAACAGACAATTGCATTAAGTATGGTGCATAATGTAATCAACAACTACATCCTTAGACATAGCATCAATGTTTTATCCCTAGTGGCAACAGCACAACACAACCTTAGAACTTTCTGTCACTGCCCAGGTGTCAATGCAGGCATGAACCCACTATCGAGCATAAGTACTCCCTCTTGGAGTTACAAGCATCTACTTGGCCAGAGCATCTACTAGTAACGGAAAGCATGCAAGATCATAAACAACACGTAGATATAACTTTGATAATCAACATAACAAGTATTCTCTATTCATCGGATCCCAACAAACGCAACATATAGAATTACAGATAGATGATCTTGATCATGTTAGGCAGCTCACAAGATCCGACAATGATAGCACAATGGGGAGAAGACAACCATCTAGCTACTGCTATGGACCCATAGTCCAGGGGTAGACTACTCACTCATCACACCGGAGGCGACCATGGCGGCGTAGAGTCCTCCGGGAGATGATTCCCCTCTGGCAGGGTGCCGGGCGATCTCCTGGATCCCCGAGATGGGATCGGCGTTGGCGGCGTCTCTGGAAGGTTTTCCGTATCGTGGCTCTGTCTGGGGTTTTCGTCACGGAGGCTTTAAGTAGGCGGAAGGGTAGGTCAAGAGGCGGCGCGAGGGGGACCATAGGCCGCGCGGGGGCAGGGGCCACGCCCCCTATGCTCTGGCTGCCTCGTGGCCCCTCTTCGTTTCGTCTTCGGACTTCTGGAAGCTTCGTGGAAAAATAGGCCCCTGGGCGTTGATTTCGTCCAATTCCGAGAATATTTCCTTACTAGGATTTCTGAAACCAAAAACAGCAGAAAACAGCAACTGGCACTTCGGCATCTTGTTAATAGGTTAGTTCCAAAATGCACGAATATGACATAAAGTGTGCATAAAACATGTAGATAACATCAATAATGTGGCATGGAACATAAGAAATTATCGATACGGAGACGTATCAGCATCCCCAAGCTTAGTTCTGCTCGTCCCGAGCAGGTAAAACGATAACACAGATAATTTCTGGAGTGACATGCCATCATAATCTTGATCATACTATTTGTAAAGCATATGTAGTGAATGCAGCGATCAAAACAATGTATATGACATGAGTAAACAAGTGAATCATAAAGCAAAGACTTTTCATGAATAGCACTTCAAGACAAGCATCAATTAAGTCTTGCATAAGAGTTAACTCATAAAGCAATAATTCAAAGTAAAGGCATTGAAGCAACACAAAAGAAGATTAAGTTTCAGCGGTTGCTTTCAACTTGTAACTTGTATATCTCATGGATATTGTCAACATAGAGTAATATAATAAGTGCAATAAGCAAGTATGTAGGAATCAATGCACAGTTCACACAAGTGTTTGCTTCTTGAGGTGGAGAGAAATAGGTGAACTGACTCAACATTGAAAGTAAAAGAATGGTCCTCCATAGAGGAAAAGCATCGATTGCTATATTTGTGCTAGAGCTTTGATTTTGAAAACATGAAACAATTTTGTCAACGGTAGTAATAAAGCATATGCATCATGTAAATTATATCTTATAAGTTGCAAGCCTCATGCATAGTGTACTAATAGTGCCCGCACCTTGTCCTAATTAGCTTGGACTACCGGATCATCACAATGCACATGTTTTTACCAAGTGTCACAAAGGGGTACCTCTATGCCGCCTGTACAAAGGTCTAAGGAGAAAGCTCGCATTGGATTTCTCGCTATTGATTATTCTTCAACTTAGACATCCATACCGGGACAACATAGACAACAGATAATGGACTCCTCTTTTATGCATAAGCATGTAACAACAATTAATAATTTTCTCATTTGAGATTGAGGATATATGTCCAAAACTGAAACTTCCACCATGGATCATGGCTTTAGTTAGCGGCCCAATGTTCTTCTCTAACATTATGCATGCTTAACCATAAGGTGGTAGATCTCTCTTACTTCAGACAAGACGGACATGCATAGCAACTCACATGAAATTCAACAATGAATAGTTGATGGCGTCCCCAGTGAACATGGTTATCGCACAACAAGCAACTTAATAAGAGATAAAGTGCATAATTACATATTCAATGCCACAATAGTTTTTAAGCTATTTGTCCCATGAGCTATATATTGCAAAGGTGAATGATGGAATTTTAAAGGTAGCACTCAAGCAATTTACTTTGGAATGGCGGAAAAATAC
The DNA here is from genome assembly GCA_030979885.1 of Lolium multiflorum. Taxonomy (NCBI): domain Eukaryota; kingdom Viridiplantae; phylum Streptophyta; class Magnoliopsida; order Poales; family Poaceae; genus Lolium; species Lolium multiflorum. Next base: position 290,960,667 of record CM061748.1, read on the forward strand.
CATGTAGTAGGTAGATATGGTGGACACAAATGGCATAGTGGTTGGCTCAAGTATTTTGGATGCATGAGAAGTATTCCCTCTCGATACAAGGTTTAGGCTAGCAAGGCTTATTTGAAACAAACACAAGGATGAACCGGTGCAGCAAAACTCACATAAAAGACATATTGAAAACATTATAAGACTCTACACCGTCTTCCTTGTTGTTCAATCTCAATACTAGAAATTATCTAGACCTTAGAGAAACCAAATATGCAAACCAAATTTTAGCATGCTCTATGTATTTCTTCATTAATAGGTGCAAAGCATATGATGCAAGAGCTTAATCATGAGCACAACAATTGCCAAGTATCACATTACCCAAGACATTAATAGCAATTACTACATGTATCATTTTCCAATTCCAACCATATAACAATTTAACGAAGGAGAAACTTCGCCATGAATACTATGAGTAGAAACCAAGGACATACTTGTCCATATGCTACAGCGGAGCGTGTCTCTCTCCCATAAAGTGAATGCTAGGATCCATTTTATTCAAACAAAATAAAAACAAAAACAAACCGACGCTCCAAGCAAAGCACATAAGATGTGATGGAATAAAAATATAGTTTCAGGGGAGGAACCTGATAATGTTGTCGATGAAGAAGGGGATGCCTTGGGCATCCCCAAGCTTAGACGCTTGAGTCTTCTTAATATATGCAGGGGTGAACCACCGGGGCATCCCCAAGCTTAGAGTTTTCACTCTCCTTGATCATGTTGCATCATACTCCTCTCTTGATCCTTGAAAACTTCCTCCACACCAAACTCGAAACAACTCATTAGAGGGTTAGTGCACAATAAAAATTAACATATTCAGAGGTGACACAATCATTCTTAACACTTCTGGACATTGCATAATGCTACTGGACATTAGTGGATCAAAGAAATTCATCCAACATAGCAAAAGAGGCAATGCGAAATAAAAGGCAGAATCTGTCAAAACAGAACAGTTCGTATTGACAAATTTTAAAATGGCACCAGACTTGCTCAAATGAAAATTCCCAAATTGAATGAAAGTTGCGTACATATCTGAGGATCATGCTCGTAAATTGGCTTAATTTTCTGAGCTACCTACAGGGAGGTAGACCCAGATTCGTGACAGCAAAGAAATCTGGAACTGCGCAGTAATCCAAATCTAGTACTTACTTTTCTATCAACGGCTTTACTTGGCACAACAAAACACTAAACTAAGATAAGGAGAGGTTGCTACAGTAGTAAACAACTTCCAAGACACAAAATAAAAACAAAGTACTGTAGTAAAATAACACATGGGTTATCTCCCAAGAAGTTCTTTCTTTATAGCCATTAAGATGGGCTCAGCAGTTTTAATGATGCACTCGCAAGAAATAGTATTTGAAGCAAAAGAGAGCTTCAAGAGGCAAATTCAAAACACATTTAAGTCTAACATGCTTCCTATGAAGAGGAATCTTGTAAATAAACAAGTTCAAGAAGCATAATGCAACAAGCGTAGAAAGATAAAACAAGTGTAGCTTCAAAAATTTCAGCACATAGAGAGGTGTTTTAGTAACATGAAAATTTATACAACCATATTTTCCTCTCTCATAATAACTTTCAGTAGCATCATGAGCAAACTCAACAATATAACTATCACATAAAGCATTCTTATCATGAGTCTCATGCATAAAATTATTACTCTCCACATAAGCATAATCAATTTTATTAGTTGTAGTGGGAGCAAATTCAACAAAGTGGCTATCATCATATATAGGAGGCATATTGTAATCATAAAAGAAAATTTTCTCCTCAATGCTTGGGGGACTAAAAAGATCATGCTCATCAAAGCCAGCTTCCCCAAGCTTAGAATTTTCCATAGCATTAGCAACAATGGTGTTCAAAGCATTCATAGTAATAACATTCCCATTAGCATGCATATAAAGTTCCATGGGTTTTTTAATTCTCTCTTCAAACACATCATGTCCTAATTCAAGATAAAGTTCATAAAGATCTCTCATATTTTTGTTGTTTTCCATTATGCTTAACTAGTGAAATAAAAACATGCATGATATTAAGTAAAGTAAAACAAGTAACTAATTTTTTTGTATTTTGATTTAGTGCAGCAAACAAAGTAGTAAATAAAACTAAGCAAGACAAAAACAAAGTAAAGAGATTGAGAAGTGGAGACTCCCCTTGCAGCGTGTCTTGATCTCCCCGGCAACGGCGCCAGAAATTTAGCTTGATGACGCGTAAAGCACACGCTCGTTGGGAACCCCAAGTGGAAGGTGTGATGCGTACAGCAGCAAGTTTCCCTCAGTAAGAAACCAAGGTTTATCAAACCAGTAGGAGTCAAGAAGCACGTTGAAGGTTGATGGCGGCGGGATGTAGTGCGGCACAACACCAGGTATTCCGGCGCCAACGTGGAACCTGCACAACACAACCAAAGTACTTTGCCCCAACGAAACAGTGAGGTCGTCAATCTCACCGGCTTGCTGTAACAAAGGATTAACCGTATTGTGTGGAAGATGATTGTTTGCAGAAAACAGTAGAACAAGTATTGCAGTAGATTGTATTTCAGTAAAGAGAATTGGACCGGGGTCCACAGTTCACTAGAGGTGTCTCTCCCATAAGACAAACAGCATGTTGGGTGAACAAATTACAGTTGGGCAATTGACAAATAAAGAGAGCATGACCATGCACATACATATCATGATGATTATAGTGAGATTTAATTGGGCATTACGACAAAGTACATAGACCGCCATCCAACTGCATCTATGCCTAAAAAGTCCACCTTCAGGTTATCATCCGAACCCCCTCCAGTATTAAGTTGCAAAGCAACAGACAATTGCATTAAGTATGGTGCGTAATGTAATCAACAACTACATCCTTAGACATAGCATCAATGTTTTATCCCTAGTGGCAACAGCACAACACAACCTTAGAACTTTCTGTCACTGTCCCAGGTGTCAATGCAGGCATGAACCCACTATCGAGCATAAGTACTCCCTCTTGGAGTTACAAGCATCTACTTGGCCAGAGCATCTACTAGTAACGGAAAGCATGCAAGATCATAAACAACACGTAGATATAACTTTGATAATCAACATAACAAGTATTCTCTATTCATCGGATCCCAACAAACGCAACATATAGAATTACAGATAGATGATCTTGATCATGTTAGGCAGCTCACAAGATCCGACAATGATAGCACAATGGGGAGAAGACAACCATCTAGCTACTGCTATGGACCCATAGTCCAGGGGTAGACTACTCACTCATCACACCGGAGGCGACCATGGCGGCGTAGAGTCCTCCGGAGATGATTCCCCTCTCGGCAGGGTGCGGGCGATCTCTGGATCCCCCGAGATGGGATCGGCGTTGGCGGCATCTCGGAAGGTTTTCCGTATCGTGGCTCTCGATACTGGGGGTTTCGTCACGGAGGCTTTAAGTAGGCGGAAGGGTAGGTCAAGAGGCGGCGCGAGGGGCCTGACCATAGGCCGGCGCGGCCAGGGCAGGGGCCGCGCCGCCTATGCTCGGCTGCCTCGTGGCCCCTCTTCGTTTCGTCTTCGGACTTCTGAAAGCTTCGTGGAAAAATAGGCCCCTGGGCGTTGATTTCGTCCAATTCCGAGAATATTTCCTTACTAGGATTTCTGAAACCAAAAACAGCAGAAAACAGCAACTGGCTCTTCGCATCTTGTTAATAGGTTAGTTCCGGAAAATGCACGAATATGACATAAAGTGTGCATAAAACATGTAGATAACATCAATAATGTGGCATGGAACATAAGAAATTATCGATACGTCGGAGACGTATCACCTGGCCGCGCCACCTTGTGGTGTGGGGGCCCCACAGCCCCTTTCGCCTCCTTTTCTTTGCGAAATCCTTCGTCCCGAAGACCTAAGCCAGAAAGGGTACCTCACGAAGAGTTACAGCCGCCTCTGCGGGGCGGAGAACACCAGAGAGAGAAAGAGCTCTCCGGCGGGCTAAGATCCGCCGGGAAATTCCTCCGGGAGAAATCGACGCCATCGTCACCGTCATCGAGCTGGACATCATCTCCATCACCATCATCATCATCTCCACCATCATCACCGCCGTCTCCACCGCTGGACACCGTCACCGCCGTAGCAATTTGGGTTTGATCTTGATTGTTTGATAGGGGAAACTCTCCCGGTATCGATTTCTACTTGTTGTTGATGCTATTGAGTGAAACCATTGAACCAAGGTTTATGTTCAGATTGTTATTCATCATCATATCACCTCTGATCATGTTCCATATGATGTCTCGTGAGTAGTTCGTTTAGTTCTTGAGGACATGGGTGAAGTCTAAATGTTAGTAGTGAACTATGGTTGAGTAATATTCAATGTTATGATACTTAAGTTGTGGTGTTATTCTTCTAGTGGTGTCATGTGAACGTCGACTACATGACACTTCACCTTTATGGGCCTAGGGGAATGCATCTTGTACTCGTTTGCCAATTGCGGGGTTGCCGGAGTGACAGAAACCTAAACCCCCGTTGGTATATCGATGCAGGAGGGATAGCAGGATCTCAGAGTTTAAGGTTGTGGTTAGATTTATTCTTAATTACTTTCTTGTAGTTGCGGATGCTTGCAAGGGGTATAATCTAGGAAGGGCGGTACATTAGCATAGGTTCACCCACACAACACTTATCATAACAATGAAGATTATTTAGCCGTATGTAGCGAAAGCACTAGACTAAAATCCCGTGTGTCCTCAAGAACGTTTGGTCATTATAAGTAAACAAACCGGCTTGTCCTTTGTGCTAAAAAGGATTGGGCCACTCGCTGCAATTGTTACTCTCGCACTTTACTTACTCGTACTTTATTCAACTGTTACATCAAAACCCCCTGAATACTTGTATGTGAGCATTTACAGTGAATCCTTCATCGAAACTGCTTGTCAACACCTTCTGCTCCTCGTTGGGATCGACATTCTTACTTATCGAAAATACTACGATACACCCCCTATACTTGTGGGTCATCAGAATTTACCTTTTAGAATTATGTGTGATGCTAGTGATTTTGCTGTAGGTGTTGTCCTTGGACAACGAGTAGATAAAAAATTGAATGTTATTCATTATGCTAGTAAAACTCTTGATGCTGCTCAAAGAAATTATGCTACAACTGAAAAAGAATTATTAGCTGTAGTTTTTGCTTGTGACAAGTTTAGACCTTATATTGTTGATTCAAAAGTCACAATTCATACTGATCATGCTGCAATTAGGTACCTTATGGAAAAGAAAGATGCTAAGCCAAGGCTTATTAGATGGGTGCTTCTTTTGCAAGAATTTGATTTACATATTATAGATAGGAAAGGTGCTGATAATCCTGTTGCTGATAATTTATCTAGATTGGAAAATATTGCTTATGATCCTGTTCCTGTTAATGATAGTTTTCCAAATGAATAATTGGCTGTAATAAAGGTGAGCTCGCGAGATAGTCCTTGGTATGCTGATTATGCTAACTTTATTGTTTCCAAGTACTTGCCTCCAACCTTTTCAGCTCAGCAAAGGAGGAAATTCTTTTATGACTTGAGGCATTATTTTTGGGATGACCCACACTTATACAAAGAAGGAGTGGATGGTATTATGCGAAGATGTGTTCCTAAATATGAACAACAAGAGATATTGAGTAAGTGTCATGGTAGTGTTTATGGAGGACATCACGCCGGAGATAGAACCGCGCAAAAGGTTCTACAATCAGGTTTCTATTGGCCAACTCTCTTTAAAGATGCAAGAAAGTTTATTTTATCTTGTGATGAATGTCAAAGGGTTGGTAATATCTCCAGACGCAATGAAATGCCTATGAATTATACTCTTGTTATTGAACCATTCGATTGTTGGGGATTTGACTTCATGGGTCCTTTCCCTTCTTCAGAAGGTAACACTCATATACTTGTCGCTGTTGATTATGTTACTAAATGGGTGGAAGCCATACCCACAAAAAGTGCTGATGGTGAGACCTCTTTAAGAATGCTTTTAGATATTATTTTTCCTAGATTTGGAGTTCCTAGATATCTTATGACTGATGGAGGTTCTCATTTTATTCATGGTGGTTTTAGGAAAACTCTTGCTAAATATGGTATTAATCATAGGATTGCTTCCGCTTATCATCCTCAAACTAGTGGGCAAGTAGAATTATCAAATAGAGAGATTAAATCTATCTTGCAAAAGACTGTTAATAAATCTAGAAAGAATTGGGCTAGTAAGTTGAAGGAAGCACTATGGGCTTATAGAACTGCTTATAAAAATCCTATGGGGATGTCACCTTATAAAATGGTTTATGGAAAAGCTTGTCATTTACCTTTAGAACTAGAGCACAAAGCTTATTGGGCTGTAAGAGAACTAAATAAAGATCCTAAACTTGCCGGTAAGAAGAGATTGCTACAATTGAGTTCTCTAGATGAATGGAGAAGTGAAGCTTATGAAAATGCTAAACTTTTTAAGGAGAAAGTTAAGAAATGGCACGATAGAAGAATTATCAAAAGAGAATTTAATGTTGGGGATAAAGTCCTATTGTATCGGTCTCGTCTCAGATTTTTTGCAGGGAAATTGCTCTCAAAATGGGAAGGACCATATGTCATTGTGGAGGTGTATCGTTCAGGGGCAATTAAAATTAGTTCTCTGAAAGGTGATGCCACACAAGTGGTGAATGGACAAAGACTCAAGCATTATATTTCTGGAGATTCTTATAATGAAGATGTTGATGTTATTCGAGTGGTGACTCCGGAAGCTTTCATCAAAGGTCAAATTGACAGTTCTGCAGAGTTCGATTTCGAATAGGTAACAGTTGGTAATAAAAAGTCCGCGTTTAACTTTCCGAACAATGTTTTTGCTATTTTCGGAAAATATGAAAAATTACGAGATCGAAACGGAGTGGAGGAGACGCACGAGGGCGTGCCCCCATAGGCCGGCGCGGGCCCCAGCCTGGCCGCGCCGCCCTATGAGGACGGCCCCTCGGTGTCCCTCTCCAACTCTGGTTCGACCTGGTACTTTCCTTCTGTCGTGAAAATTTTGCTATATAATCCCCCGGACCCCTGGAGGTCCGTATATCGTTTTCTCATCGTGTTTTGTTTCGAGCTGTTTTCTGCCAGATACTATTTTCGGATCTAGAGCCACCATGTCTTCGTCGGGAACTCTGAAGGACAGTTTCTTTGAGGACGTCGTCAACCCGTACATGAACGAGCTGAAGATGCACCCCAAGGAATTGCTGCTCGTAGATGGAGAGTTGCAGATTGAAGATGTCCGGGGTCCTAAAGGAGAAGGAAGTTTGGAGGACAGGATGGAGAAACTGGAACAAGAGGTCTTCAACTACAAGAAGATGGCTGAGCGTGAAGTGGACATCTTCCACAAAATTGTGTCTGAACTTATTGATGGACACAAGAAGGAGACTGCAAAGCTGTGGGACGATATCCTCTCGCTTCACGACACTACCAACAAACTCCAAGCTCAACTCTATGATGTTCAGAATCAAAACTGTGAGTATGAAAACAGGTTTAAACACATAAGCTATGCTGCTAGTTTCAGGATTCCCGAGACCAAGATGTCGTTTGTTGATGGAGAGCCTCTTCCTTGGAAGTCTGATGATGGGAAGAATTCACCACCACCACCGAAGGAGTAATTCATCATTGGTATTGGCACCCCCTTGGTTTGTTCCAAGCTTGGGGGAGTGCCGCGGTATCACATCATCACTATCTTTTACCTTTTACTATCAAGTAGTGTCATATCATGAGTAGGGAAGTTATCATATAAGATGGTTGCAGTGTGGAAGTATCTCTCTTAGTTGGTTATCTATCCCCTTGGTGTGAGTTATCGTTATGGAATATTAATGAGAAGTTTTATCATTTACATATTGCACACCTTATTTTAGTTTGCAATCTCTATTATATGATTGATCTTGTTGTTAGTATTGGTATCACTTTGGGAGCATTGAGTAAATCTATTTGGTTTTGGCAAACTTAGCATTGGTCAATAGCAACAACACTTTGAGTTTAAGTAGAGAAGAGGAAATACATGTAGATATGTTATTTCATTATCTTTCTTTCTTGTTAGCTATAGCTTAGTATTCTGAAGTTAAAATTGTTTGTGCTTACAAGGAAGATGCATGATTGTTTCTATCACATGTATATTTGTTTGTTTCCCTCAACTCTTATGCTTGCTAACCAACCTTGCTAGCCAAAGACCTGTACTGAGAGGGAATGCTTCTCGTGCATCCAAACCTTAACCCAAACCTATGCCATCAGTGTCCACCATAACTACCTACTATGTGGTATTTCTCTGCCATTCCAAGTAAATACTTCATGTGCTACCTTTAAACAATTCAAAAGTTATCATCCCTTATTTGTGTCAATGTTTTATAGCTCATGAGGAAGTATGTGGTGTTTTATCTTTCAATCTTGTTGGGCAGACTTTCACCAATGGACTAGTGGCACATCCGCTTATCCAATAATTTTGCAAAAAGAGCTGGCAACGGGGTTCCCAGCCCCAATTAATTAACTTTCATTAATAATTCTCTTCACATGTTTTGCCCTGATTCATCAGTAAGCAACTTAATTTTGCAATAGACACTCCTCCATGGTATGTAAAATGTTGGAGGGCACCCGAGGATTCGGTTAGCCATGGCTTGTGAAAGCAAAGGTTGGGAGGAGTGTCATCACTAAATAAACTAAAGTACATGTGTAAACAAAAGAGAAGAGGGATGATCTACCTTGCTGGTAGAGATAACGTCCTTCATGGGAGCCGCTCTTTGGAAGTCTGTTTGGCAAGGGGGTTAGAGTACCCACTACCATTCGTTGACAACAACAAACACCTCTCAAACTTTACTTTTATGCTCTCTATATGATTTCAAAACTTAAAAAGCTCTAGCACATGATTTAATCCCTGCTTCCCTCTGCGAAGGGCCTATCTTTTACTTTATGTTGAGTCAGTAAACCTATTTCCCTCTATCTTAAGCAAGCAATTGAGTTGTTGTGATCCAACCATTTATATTGTGATCTACTTAATCATGCCTTTTATTCTTCCTTGTTTAGTACAAGTTTTATCTGAATGAATATAGCTTTGAAGGTTATCAATGATTATGAGGAGATTATTATGATTGAGTATGCAAGTTTTGCCATATAAGCTTTAATATAAGAGCGCTGCTCGAAAGATAAGTACAATCTGTTAATTGTTCTTTGACCAAGAACGAAGTTTGCCATCACCAATTATGATTTCCTATGCACCTTTATTTGTGATTTCCCTCTACTTGTTTCAAGTTGAATTATATGAGGAAGTTGTTCACTAGAATGTCTTGTGTGAATTAATGTGATGCTTCTTGTCCGTATTTTATTTATCGACTCTTCACTCCATAAACATGTGGTCTTGTTTACCGAGTTCAGTTTCGCTTGGGGACAAGCGAGGTCTAAGCTTGGGGGAGTTGATACGTCCATTTTGCATCACTATTTTATATCATAATTTGTGTTATTCATTGATATATTTCATATTTAGAGATGATACTTATGTTATTTCACCTATTTTGCATGTTTCATGATTATTGGAGAATTACTCACCGGAGTCAGGATTCTGCTAAAAAGCACCGTCAATACAATATTTCTGAAGATCAACAATTGACGGAAATTACACCGAAAGTCTTATTTCTCCAGAAGAAGAGCCAGCCAAAAGGAGGGACCGAGGAGGGCCGCCATGGCCCCCCCATAGGCCGGCGCGGGCTCCACCCTGGCCGCGCCGCCTTGTGGGGAGGGGGCCCACGGCCCCCCTCGGCCGTCTCTCCTTCGCGTACTTCATCTACCCGAAAACCTAAGGTACTGGGGATCATCGCGAATAGACACAGCCGCCTCTGCGGGGCGGAAAACACCAGAGAGAAAAGAGCTCTCCGCGGGCAAAATCCGCCAGGGAAATTCCCTCCCGGAGGGGGAAATCGTCGCCATCGTCACCGTCATCGAGCTGGACTTCATTGGGATCATCATCACCATCATCTCCACCACCGTCACCGTCATCTCCACCGCTGCACCTCGTCACCGCTGTAACATCTAGGGTTGAATCTTGATTATTTCATAGGGGAAACTCTACCGGTGTTGATTACTCCTTGTTATTGATGATATTGAGTGAAACCATTGAACCAAGGTTTATGTTCAGATTGTTATTCATCATCATATCACCTCTGATCATGTTCCATATGATGTCTCGTGAGTAGTTCGTTTAGTTCTTGAGGACATGGGTGAAGTCTAAATGTTAGTAGTGAACTATGTTGAGTAATATTTAATGGTTTGATATTTAAGTTGTGGTGTTATTCTTCTAGTGGTGTCATGTGAACGTCGACTACATGATACTTCACCTTTATGGGCCTAGGGGAATACATCTTGTATTCGTTTGCTAATTGTGGGGTTGCCGGAGTGACAGAAACCTGAACCCCCGTTGGTATATCGATGGGAGGGATAGCAGGATCTCAGAGTTTAAGGCTGTGGTTAGATTTATCTTAATTACTTTCTTGTATTTGGATGCTTGCAAGGGGTATAATCACAAGTATGTATTAGTCCTAGGAAGGGCGGTGCATTAGCATAGGTTCACCCACACAACACTTATCAAAACAATGAAGATTAATCAACTATATGAAGCGAAAGCACTAGACTAAATTCCCGTGTGTCCTCAAGAACGTTTGGTCATCATAAGTAAACAAACCGGCTTGTTCTTTGTGCTAAAAAGGATTGGGACACTCGCTGTAACTATTACTCTCGCATTTTACTTACTTGTATTTGATTTATCTGCTATATTAAAACCCCTAAATACTTGTCTGTGAGCATTTACAGTGAATCCTTCATCGAAACCGCTTGTCAACACCTTCTGCTCCTCGTTGGGTTCGACACTCTTATTTATCGAAAGTACTACGATACACCCCCTATACTTGTGGGTCATCAAGACTATTTTCTGGCGCCGTTGGAGTGAAGCGCTATTGGTAAGTGGAATTGGTAAGGAAAACTTTTACTGTACGTGCTGATTTTATTTCTGCCTGCTGCTATAATTCATTATGGAGAGATCTTCTCTTGAATTCCTATTTGGAAAATCTACTACTACTGCAAAGGTAGTGGATGAGGCGCCAGGTGAGAAAGAGGTTCCATACAAAATACCTATGAAAATTATTGAACGTGTTGTGGATAACCGCTATGAAGGGGATGAAACTGTCCATCCTGAAGATCATTTACTGTTTTTACATGAATTATGCGGGTTATTCAAGTGTGCAGGTATTGCTATGGATGAAGTTAGAAAGAAACTATTCTCTATATCGCTGTCTGGTAAAGCGGCGCATTGGTATAAATTGCTGAAGAATGGGGATTCTCTTGATTGGAAGGATATTGTGCCTCTATTTTATTCTAAATTCTATCCTCCAAGTGAAATTCACAAAGACCGAAACCGCATATATAATTTCTGGCCTCATGATGGAGAGAGTATTGCCCAAGCATGGGGAGATTGAAGTCTTTAATGCTCAAATGCCCCATTCATGAGCTTCCTGGTAATATCATTATTGATAATTTCTATGCAAGACTTTCTTTTCAAGATAAAACCTTGCTGGATACTACTTGTTCTGGATCATTCACACGCAACAAAGAAGAGTTTAAATGGGACTTCTTGATCGGATTCAGGAGAATACTGAAGGATGGGAGAACGACAAAGATAGAGAGTCAGGTATAAATTATGATTACGAATGCATTGAAACTTTTATGGATACTGATAAATTTCGTAATATGAGTGCTACTTATGGTCTTGACTCTCAAGTTGTTGCAAATTTTTATAAAGCTTTTGCCTCTCATTTTGAATTGCCTAGGAAGAATTTTAATAAGTATCATGAACCTTACAAAGATAAAACTGATTCACCTATAGGTAAATGTGTTGAAATTAAAACTGTTGATCATATTCTTCCTGAAGCTTATATTGAAAAAACTCCTTTCCCTGCTAAAATGAAGGAGTATTCTGTTATAACTAGTGTAGTTAATAAAAGTGCAAAGAAACCTATAGAACCTGAAGAGCAAATAAAGGTTGAACCTGCTATTGCAATAGTTAAAGATCTTGTGACTGAAAATGTAGAAGATGGTCATATCATTTTCTGTGAAGATGCTTCTAATATTGTTTCGCATCCTAATAAGTCTAGGAAAGCCAGTGTTCCTATGCTCTCTGTTAGAATTGGTGATCATTGCTATTATGGTTTATGCGATATTGGTGCAAGTATTAGTGCCATTCCTTATGAGCTTTACACGGAAATCATGCATGAAATTGGTTCTTGTGAACTTGAAGATATTGATGTGGTTATTCGGCTAGCTAATAGAGAAACTATCTCTCCTATTGGTATTGTTCGAGATGTGGAAGTTCTATGTGGTAAGATTAAATATCCTGCTGACTTTTTGGTACTTGGTTCTGCTGCTAGTAAGTCTTGTCCTATCATTTTTGGTAGACCTTTTCTAAATACTTGTGGAGCTGTTATAGATTGCAAGAAGGAGAAAATTGTAACTAAATTTGCTGGTGAATCTTATGATTTTAATTTCTCTAAATTTGCCAAAGTTCCTTATAAAGCTGAATTGCCTAATAATGATTTTAGAGTTGAACAGTGTGCATCTATTGCTCTTGCTCCTAATAATCCTTTGCAGCAACATTTGGAGGATAGTGAGAGTGAAGTCTTTAGGGAAGAAAGGAATGAGCTTGATGAAATTTTCCTTCGTCAACCTATTCTTAAACATGACTTGCCGGTTGAAGATCTAGGTACAATACCACCACCAAAGGAAGATCCTGTTTTTGATTTAAAACCGTTGCCTGATAATCTTAAGTATGCTCATATTGATGATAAGAAAATATATCTTGTTATTATTAGTTCTAAACTTTCAGATTTTGAGGAAGAAAGGTTATTGGAAATATTGAAGAAACACCGAGGAGCTATTGGCTACACTCTTAATGACTTGAAGGGGATTTCTCCCTCTATTTGCCAAGATGCCATCAACCATAATAGGATCTAGCGTGCGGGAACACCTCGGAGGCGGCGGTCGTCGAAGTTGCGGCGGTCGTCGTCGCCTAGGAAGACCCGGCGAGCAAAAACCCTCTGCCGGCGACATTAGCGCCACGGTGACAGTATAGTCACTCCGGGGACTAATTCTAGTTTAATTTAGGTCCCTAGTTCGTAATGTACATGCAATATGCATGTATTTTGCCTAGTATTGTACAAATTATGAACGAATTTAGCTTCATCCGATGAAATTGAGTGCGATCACAAAATTTGGTTTCCCGCGATGTTTGATTTCATCGAGTTCGGTTCACGTTTTCGATTTCTGTTTTGTGCCATCGCTAAATCCGCAACCAAATTGTTTTTCGGGTGAACTCGCTTTTTCGGTTCCGACAAATAGGGGCTCTTAGAGAGTTGCTCTAACTACTAGGAAGAAACAAATCGGGGCCCTGGTGAGGACACGGATGTCGCCTAGAGGGGGGTGAATAGGCGGTTTAAAAATTTTACGAGATGGGCTTAACAAATGCGGAATAAAACTAGCGTTTACTTTGTCAAGCCCAAAGCCTATATACTATGGTTCACCTATGTGCACCAACAACTTATTCTAAGCAAGGGTTCACCTATGTGCACCAACAACTTATGCTAAGCAATACAAGCAACTTATGTGATAGCAAGATATATATAACTTCAAGCACGATGGCTATCACAAGGTAAAGTGCATAAGTAAAGAGCTCGGGTATAGAGATAACCGAGGCACGCGGAGACGATGATTTATCCCGAAGTTCACACTCTTGCGAGTGCTAATCTCCGTTGGAGAGGTGCGGTGGCTTAGTGCTCCCGAACGCCACAAGAGGCTCACCTTGAGGTGTGGTTGCTCGATGCACACCAATGCCACAAAGGCCTCACCCCAAGATGCGGTACTCACACCACACACCGAACGCCACGAAGGCGCCTCACCTAAATCTCCGGTGACCCTCGCCACAAAGGCCTAGGTCACGGTTCCACTAAGGGATTTCCTTCGAGGCGGAAACCGGGCCTTACACAAAGGTTGGGGCACACTTCCACAACTTAATTGGAGGCTCCCAACAAATCGCCACAAAGGCCTAGAATCCGTCTAGGGTTCCAAGAACCCAAGAGTAACAACCTTCTTGCTTTCACCACCACGAATCACCGTGGAGAACTCAAACCGATGCACCAAATGCAATGGCAAGAACACCACAAAGATGCTCAAGTCCTTCTCTCTCAAATTCCAACAAAGCTACAAAAGCTATTAGGGGAATAAGAGAGGAAGAACAAAGAGGAGAACACAAATTCCCCAAGATCTAGATCCCAAAGATTCACTCACAAAGAGATGATTTGGTTTGGTCAAAGTGTGGATCTAGATCTCCTCTCTCTTTTCCCTCAAATGGGGGCAAGAATCATGGAGGGATTGAGAGATAGAGCAAGCTTCTCTAGTTCAACAATGGAGGAGAGAGAGAGTGAGAGAAGCACACGCCCAAGGAGGAAGAAGGGGGTATTTATACCCCCAAGAAAATCGAGCCGTTGGGGCTAATCCAGGGCCGGATAATCCGTCCTAAGTTGGGGCCGGATAATCCGCCCCCCCGGAAATCCGGCCTCAGGGAAAAACCTGGTGCGCGTCCGGCCAACCGGGCGCCAGGCCGGAGCTAGGCCGGCGCACGGGCCGTCCGACCGGTCCAGTCCGGGTATTTGGAAAACATGTTTATCAAAATCTATGAGAACTTGTATCAGCCCCGATTGGAGTGAAACCAATTTTGTTGGAAAGATAACGACAAGAGAACCCCAACATGCTGGAAAGAGGGAGACTCCTCACAGAACATTTTAACTAGTGGGGGTGATTTTCTATTATATTTAGAGGTGCAACACCTCAACATGAGAAACCGAGAAAATCACCAAACTCGAAAACGCAACAAGTGATCTATGCGAAATCCGTTTTCGATGAACTAGAGCTTGTCATGAGAATAAGCACAAGCTCTAAAACATCACATGGATAAGATCCAAATAAAACCAAGAAATATGATGAACCAAACTCGAAAACGCAACAAGTGATCTATGCGAAATCCGTTTTCGATGAACTAGAGCTTGTCATGAGAATAAGCACAAGCTCTAAAACATCACATGGATAAGGTCCAAATAACAACCAAGAAAGATGATGCAAGGATGCAAAGGTTTGAGCTCTCTCCGAATGATACGATCGAGTTACTCACTTGAGAGCCCTCTTGATAGTACGGCAACTAAACTATAAACCGGTCTCCAACTACACTATGAGACCGGTGAGAAAAAACCCTATCAAGAGCAAACCTTATACTTGCGCATTCCACTTGAGCTCGATGACGACGATCTTGACCTCAACAAGATGGAGCGCCTTTCTTGATTGTGCTTGCTTGACGAAGTCTTGTGGATTGCTCCCCCATAATCCACCATGGGAGAGCTTCTTCTTCGGCGCATCTTCACATATCCATGATCACCATATGGATTGCTCCCCCATAATCCACCATGGGAGAGCTTCTTCTTCGGCGCATCTTCACATATCCATGATCACCATAAGGATGGCAAGACTCAAGCAAAGGATCTCTTCGAGATGGCTCATCTTGAACTTGCACTTCATTTCGTTGATGTCTTGAAGTTAACCTTGAGAGCTCACTTCATCTTCATCTTCAAGACATACTTGAGACTTGATCTTCTTCATTTGGATGGCAAGACTCAAGCAAAGGATCTCTTCGAGATGGCTCATCTTGAACTTGCACTTCATTTCTTCATTCTTCATCATGTTGATGTCTTGAAGTAACTTGAGGGCTCACTTCATCTTCATCTTCAAGACACACTTGACACTTGATATCCTTCATCAATTTCTTCTTCTTGCAATCTTGAAGCCAACATATGGTTCAAGCATTGCCTATGGACAACACCTACAAATATAACTCAATGCAAACATTAATCCATAGGGATTGTCATTAATTACCAAAACCACACATGGGGGCTCCATGCACTTTCACTTGGATTTTGGGGGCTCTGTTCAATTGATCCCTTCGATCATGCTCATCGACGGGCCTGCCAGCGCGCAGACCCATCCCTAAAATGGATGGCCGCGGCGTCCGAGATGACCCAAACCCGGCCCAAATCTGGGACGAGTTTGCGTGGCCGCGGACGCGAAAGCTGGTCGCTCGCGTCCTCCCTTGTCCGCCCCTGGCCCGCCTGTCTGCCTCCCAAAACAGAAACACTCCACTCCACTCCCAAAACCTAGAGATGGCCGACGAAGCGACTGCCGCCGCCACCGCCACCATCGGAGACGAGGCACAGCTCGCGGCCGTTGCCGCTCCTCCCGTGGAGGCGGCTCCTCAACTGGACGCTCCGGTGGTCGTGGAGCCCGGGCCGGCGACGAAGAAGGCGAAGCCCGAGCTCACCGCGGAGCAGAGGGCGATGGAGTCCAAGAAGCGGGCGGACCGGCGCAGGGCGTCTGATCAACGGAAGAAGGAGGCCGCCGCCGAGGAGGAGCGGGTGCGGGCGGCGGAGCACCTCCTCCAACTCCAAACACAGGCGAAGAACAGTGTCATGCAAGAGCAGGCGCAGGCCATGCTCTTTTACGGCCACGCAGCGCTCGGCCAGCACATGATCATCCCCGGCACCGGCACGGCCTCGGGGGGGAGCTCGGCCTCGTCCGTGACCCGGCCCCTTCCTCCAAGGTCAACTGCCCCACCGACTGCCCCGTTTGGGCACGAAATGGGGGCGCATTCAGGGCGGCACGCGTACCAGTCACGGGATGGGTCACCGGAGGTGGGCGAGTCCATGACGGGGCCGTCACCTTCGTCCATTGACCTCAACCGTGCGCCGGCGAACTCCAAAGGCCCCAAGCACCTGGGAGCAGCTGCGATGGCCGGTGCACGCAACCTGCTCGACGATTTGTCGGCCGAGCGCGCGCAGTCACCGTCCACCGTGCAGGCCCCTCCGTCTTTCCCGCAGACAATGCCGACGACCGTGCCATATCCTTCGACACAGCAGGCTCCCCAGCCACCTCCCATTGACACACAGGAGGGCACAACTGCCTGTCCCGGCAGCATAAACATCGAGGAGGAGCCGTTGTTCGTTGAGGGCCTCACACAAGCCGCAGCTGCACAAGCTCGAGCTCGCCGGGTAAGCAAAAGAACCAGCCAACTACACGGAGAAGGAGGACAAGGTGCTCGTCGAAGGATGGTTGACCATCGGGCAAGATGCATTGACGGGTGCCGAGCAGAAGGGGACCGCATTCTGGCGCCGGATCTATGAATACTTCCATGAACATCGCAAATACGGACAGGAGCCATTTGAGAGCGACCGCAGCGAGATATCGCTCCAAAAGAGGTGGGGAGCAATTCAAACGGAATGCAACAAGTTCCAGGCGGCGTATGATCACGTGAAGCGGATCCCCGTTAGTGGCATGGGTGTGAAGGACTTGGTATGATTCTTAACCTCAACTTATTCATCCAATGTTTGCACATATGTTTATCGTTGTTGTCTCGCTTTGCTCTAGGTGTGGCGAGCTTTGGAATTCTACAAAGTCAACAATGGAGAGAAGACCTTTGCCTTCCCTCATTGTTGGAAGGAACTCCAGGGCACCCCCAAGTTCCAGGAGGGGTACGAGGGGTACATGGCGACCTTGACTGGCAACAAGACCGCCAAAGATGCCACGGTCATTGACCTTGATGGTGGGCAGCCTTGCGGTAGCTCCGCTTCTCGTGCAAGTCGTCCACGCGGCCACAAGTCAACCAAAGCCGACATGAAGCGTGATGCTTCGTCCATGCTATTGTTTGGCACTTTGAAGGAGATGCATGCGGACAGAGAGGTGTCCACGGACAAGAGGGATGAGAGAGGCGCCGGGAGAAACAAGAGGACAGGAAGAACTACTTTGATGTCCAAAAGAAGAAGCTTGAGATTGAAGAGGTCAAGGCCAAGACCAAAGCTAGAGAAATTGAGCTCAAAGAGAAAGAAATTGAGCTCATAGCAATGGCAAGGGCCAAAGAGGTGGAGTTGAAGGCGAAGGAAGTTGAGCTCAAACGCCAAGCCGAGGACAACCTCATCATGAACGCTGACTTGACCACCATGAGCGAGGCGAAGAGAGCTTGGTTCGAGAAGAGACAGAAGGAGATCCTAGAGCGCCCAAATTGAGTTGACAATCTCAATTGTAATTTTTATATTTTTCTCAAACTATGGCACATTTTAATTTCTTTATCATGCTACATTTGATATTATTTTATGCTATTAATAAACACAGAAACGCTGGACGCGAGGCTGTCCCTAAACTATCCAATTCTACGGCCATATGATGGAACGAAGATCTATGGGCCCATATGGCTTTGTTACAGAGAGATGAGCCCGATGCAAAATCTAGTAACGGGCTGGGTTTCTTCAAAAAAACCTATAACGGGCTGTGTAAATATTTGTGTACTTCCTAAAAAATCATAGAAGCATAAAAATCTTTTTTTCTAACGATTGCGTTTTCTTTGCAGAAAATGAGTTGTGGTCGTTAACTCTTTATAATACTTTACTATTTACCATATGTCTCTTCTCCTTGTAAATCGTGTTAGCTGCTTCTTAAAATCTTGGATGATTTTATCTTTTTTATGTTATTGTGTTTGTACGGATGTGTGCATAAATCAATCTAGAGGCAGGGCCGCAGGGATACCCCTTGCCGAAAGAAAGTTGTTCTGTTCGTGAGGAGCTATGAGCATCCACGCATGATTAATAAGCTTGTGCACATTGATACCATGTAGAGAGAACGGGTTAGAGGGTATTTTATACGATGTACAAGTAGTGGCAATGCATAAGACAAACACAATGTTCCTAGATAGCTACCAAGAGGATAATGGGAGGCGTCGGTGTACCTGGGCGTGGCACGCCGTTGTGAAGCGGTTAGAGCAGGTACAATGATTATATTTCATTAATTTCATAAATGTACAATGGTCGCCCTTCCTTCTCTCACCTCCCTCTACCGCTATCGGAGAATGTGGTTGGCCTAAGAGCATTTTTGTTTTGCGATTAGAGCATATTCAGCCGCGTCGCCTAACGTATCCTGGATCGATAGTTTGAAAAGCGTGTTTCGTTCATGACGTGTTTGGGGACGTCCCCAAACCCCTAAATAAATAAAAGTGCACGAAAATAAAGATTTTCATTCAAATTTGATTATATATTACAAAGTTTGAATGAAAACGGCTAGATTTCATCTAAACCTAGACCGCCGCGGCGGTGCGTTCGACGGCCCCGCCCCGTCGTCGCCTCCCCTACGCCGCAGCTCCTCCTGCGCGCGCCGCCTCTCCATGCGTAGGGCGGTGGCCAGACGCCGCTCAGCGCGCGTCGTCCTGCCCTCCCCTGCTGCGCCGCCTGGAGGGAGAGCTCGACGACGCGGCGAATCTGCGCGTCTTCGCGGGCACTAGCGTCTTTCTGGAGCTTCTTCTCTGACTCGAACGACTCGACGAGCGCTCATTGTTGGTCCACCGCCTCGTCCGGGCGGTTCGCCGCCGCTGGTCCTCTCCGAGACCACCTCGTCCTCCGAGGGCTGTGTTTGTTGCCCGCGGCGTGGGCCTCCCAATTACGCCGGGAGGCCTTTTATAGACGCCGGCGTCGGGAAGAAAGCGCGGGAATAGAGCGCGGGAAGATAGCGTGAAGGGCCAAATGCGCGGGAACGCGTGGTGGCGTGCGACGCCGGCATGCGTGGAGGCTGTGCCATCGACGAGACATCTCGCCTGCCCCTCCGTCGCCATTAAGGCAAAGATGCCGCCGTGTGTCACTGCGCGCGAATAACTTCCGTCGCGAGGTAGGCGACGGTTAGGTTAAACTTGAATGTGCCGCTGACGCGTCGGTCCCGCCACGCCTCGCCTCGCTTTTCATTGTGTCCGGTGTGCCCGGAGCGTCCCCTATGGAGCGGGAATGGTCTCGGGGCGCCGGACACCGTATCGGGCCACGCTGGACAAAAAGAGGTTTTTGGGGACGCGGCTGGGAATGTTTTTTTGTCCGGCGCGCACCAAATTTCTTTGGGGATGCGGCTGGAGATGCTCTATTATCGCGCCGCAGATGGCGGGGCAAGTACCTAAGAGCATCGCGATTTCATAGTAGTGTAGGGGTGTAAAGGATAGGATAATTTCCACATCGAAGCCGGCGCCGAATCCATTTTAGGGTATCTATATCCGATTTTAAAGGATCCGACGGATAAGGATATCCGATTCTGAAGTGGTGCTCCGGATGTGGTATATGTCTATATGATACGATATAACAAATTTCATGCGGATATGGATTATCCAAAATTTAATTAGGACAATCTGAAGGTTTAAAACCGGATAATCCGATTATTGAGTCAAAACCAAAGGCTAATCTTGAAAGGTTAGTAGTTATTAAGTTACCAAATTCATTTGGCGAGCATGTTTAGCTCTAAACTATCAATGTTTGAGTTTTAGCGCATTGTGTCTCTTTTTTCTTAACTACACAAGAATGAAAGTTTAAATCTCTCTCAAGATTTGCAAGAACTATAACTATCTACCGATGAGAGCATTGATACGTCAACGTATCTACTTTCCCGAACACTTTTGCTATTGTTTTGCCTCTAATTTGTGTATTTTGGATGCAACTAACACGGACTAACGCTGTTTTCAGCAGACTGCTCTGGTGTCTCGTTTTTATGCAGAAATCCAACTTTCGGGAAAATCCTCGGAATTTATGCGAAGGCCCTATTTTCCCGAAACTAACGGACAGAAGGACAAGTCGGGTGGAGGCGAGGGCCCCACCCTGGGCGGCACGGCCCGGGGGGACGCGGCCCGTGGTGTGGCCCTCGGCCGGCCTCCGGCCCTCCTTCGGACTATTTATCGGCCTCGACCTAAAACGCACGGGAGAAGTCGAAGTCGCCAACCCTCCAGAACGCCGCCACATCGCGAAACTCCGTCGCGGGAGCCAGAAGTCTCCGTTCTGGCACTCCGCCGGGGCGGGGAATTGGAGGAGATCATCGCCGCCATCACCGCCAACGCCTCTACATCAACCAGCCATGTTTCCCCCATCCATGTGTGAGTAATTCCCCCGCTGTAGGCCGAAGGGGATGGTAGGGATTGGATGAGATTGGTCATGTAATAGCATAAGATTGTTAGGGCATAGTGCCTAGTGTCCGTAATTGGTACTTTGATGATATTGTTGCAACTTGTTATGCTTAATGCTTGTCACTAGGGCCCGAGTGCCATGATCTCAGATCTGAACATGTTATTGTTTCATCATGATATTCATTGTTTATGGTCTTACCTATAAGTTGTATACACATGTCGCTGTCCGGAACCGATGGCCCCGAAGTGACAGAAATCGGGACAACCGGAGGGAATGGTAGCGATGTGAGGATCACATGTGTTCACGGAGTGTTAATGCTTTGCTCCGGTACTCTATTAAAAGGAGTACCTTAATATCCAGTAGTTTCCCTTGAGGCCCGGCTGCCACCGGCTGGTAGGACAAAAGATGTTGTGCAAGTTTCTCATTGAGAGCACGCACGACTATATATGGAACACATGCCTATTGATTGCTTTGTACTTGGACACCGTTTTATTATTATCTGCAAATGCCCTGCTATGATTGTTACATGAGTTTCTCTCATCCATGCAACGCCCGTCATCCATCCCCGTGCCTACAGTATTTTAATCCTGCTTGTTTACTAAAATCACTACTGCTGTCTCTGTTACTCTGCTTTGTTATTTCACTACTGTACGCTATAAAACTGTTACTACGATAAACTCTTGCGAGCAAGTCTGTTTCAGTGCAGCTGAATTGACAACTCCGGTTAAGGCTTCCAAGTGTTCTTTGTCTCCCTTGTGTCGAATCAATAAATTGGGTTTTACTTCCCTCGAAGACTGTTGCGATCCCCTATACTTGTGGGTCATCAAGACTATTTTCTGGCGCGTTGCCGGGGAACATAGCTTTATTTGGAAGTTCACTTGGATTAATATTGTTCGCTGCAAATTCTCCATCATGGGTAAACCTCGCGATACTAAGATCGCCATATTACCATCCACTACAAGAAAAGCTTCAATTGCTGGTACTTCTGCTGAATCTGAAAACTCTCATAATATTGATAATGTTTCTGTTGTGCTTGATGATAGTGGTTCTTTGGGATCTTTTCTAGATGCTACAATTGCTAGGTCTAGACAAATTGAAAATACTGAAACTCCTAATGCTACTACACCTGTTAGTTCACCTGAACTTGATTATTTTAGTGATGATCCTGATGAAGATTATGTGGAGCTTAATGATGATTTTATTGAAAAATGCAATGCTACTACTGATGCAAGAAAAATTAAAAAGTTGCTTGCAGAACATGCTGTTAGATATAAACTGTCTCCTGATCCTAAATTTGCTACATCTCCTATAAACATTAAGGATAAAGATTATGATTTTTCTCTTGATCTATCTCATATAGCTATTGTTGAGAAAACACCCTTTTGTGGTACTGAAAAAGAAAGTGCTGTTGAACACATGACTGAGTTATCTACTCTAAGTTTGTTTTCTGATGATGTCAAGATGCGTACTTACTTTGTTGCTAAAATCTTTCCATTTTCATTAAAGGATGACGCTAAAACTTGGTATAATAATTTGCCACCTAATTCTATTAGAAGTCCAAAAGAATTGCTTGATGTTTTCTTCCGCAAATACTTTCCTGCTAGTGCTCAACATATTGCTTTGCAGAGAATTTATAATTTTGACCAGGGAGATGAAGAGAAATTGCCTGAGGCTTGGGCGAGATTTTGCTCTCTTATTAGAGCTCGGCCTGATCATGATTTGGAAAAGCATGATTTACTTGATATATTTTATAGCGGACTAACCATTGAGTCTAGGGCATACCTGGATAGTTGTGCTGGTTGTGTTTTCAGGAAAAGAACTCCAGACAGCTGAAGAATTATTGGCTAAAATAAGCCGGAATCATGATGATTGGACTACGCCTGAACCAACTCCAACGCCAATATTGAAGAAGAGGGGTTTAATTAAATTGAATGATGAAGATATGAGGGAAGCCAAGAAGTCTCTCAAGGAGAAAGGTATTAAATCCGAAGATGTGAAGAATCTACCTCCTATAGAAGATATATGTGAGATAATTCCCCCTTCATCCATGATTGAGGTAAACTCCCTTCAACGCTTTACTAGGGAAGATATTCCGTATTCAAAACCTCCTGCACAATGCTTAGATGAGTTTGATAATTATATTGTTAAGCAAGAAAATTTTAATATGAGAGTAGAGAATCATTTAATGGAAAATTCTCGAGCTATTAGTGAATTGCATGATATTGTGGAGAGAACCTCCAATGATGTTAAGATGCTTGTTAAACATTTTCATATGATTCAAACTCAAATTGATCAACTCACTAAAGTGCAAAATGACTTGCTAGGGAATAATTCTAAAGAAAAACATGCTTATGAAGTAACAACTAGAGGTGGTGTCTCTACCCAGGATCCTCTATATCCTGAAGGGCATCCCAAAAGAATTGAACAAGATTCTCAACGCATTGAACCTAGTGCTCATTCTAGGAAGAAAAAGAAGAAGAAACATAAAAATGTTGTAGAATCCTCTGAACCTGTTAATGATCCTAATAGTATTTATATTTCTGATGCTGAAACTGAAAGTGGTAATGAACATGATAATGATAAAGATAATGATAAGAATGATATTCCTGATAAAGAAGAGGTTGAAGAAGAACCTGAAAAGCATGCTAAAAATAAAAAGTACACTAAAGAAGACTTTATTGCTGAGAAACATGGTAATGAAAGAGAACCTTGGGTGCAAAAGCAAATGCCTTTTCCTGCTAAGAAACTAAAATCAAAGGAAGAAGAACACTATAATAAATTTTGTGATTGGATGAAACCTTTATTCTTGCAAATCCCTTTGACTGATGCTATTAAATTGCCTCCTTATTCAAAGTATATGAAAGATATTGTTACTAACAAAAGGAAAATCCCCAATGAGGAAATTTCCACTATGCTTGCTAATTACTCTTTCAATGGAAAAATTCCAAAGAAGTTGGGCGACCCAGGTATACCTACTATTCCTTGTTCTATTAAGAATAATTATGTTAAAACTGCTCTATGTGACTTGGGAGCTGGTGTTAGTGTTATGCCTTTTTCTCTTTATAAGAGACTTTACTTAGATAAGTTGATACCTACTGATATATCTTTACAAATGGCTGATAAATCTACTGCTATTCCTGTTGGTATATGTGAGAATGTTCCTGTTCAAGTTACTACTAACTGCTTGATATTGACTGATTTTGTTGTGTTGGAAATGCTGAAGATGATAATATATCTATTATTCTTGGGAGACCTTTTCTTAACACCGCAGGGCTGTTATTGATTGCAATAAAGGAAAGGTTACTTTCAATGTTGATGATAGGGAGCATACCGTTTATTTTCCCAAGAGGATTGAGAAAGCGTGTGGAGTTAATACTATTTCTAATGTGAGAACTATCAAAGTGGGAACTATTGATTGTCCTATATATGAGCCTAAGGAAGAATATCAAACTCTTGTGATTGGATCCATATCAATACAATTCAAGGTAACATGATTGATTTGAGGTTTATTTCTTCTTATGCTATGTAAAATTTATTTGGTGCAAGACTTGATCAACCTTGTTAACGAATACCTTTTATATGCATAGAGAGGGTAAACAACATCTCTTTCTTCCTCCATTTGCTCTAGTTGCTGTAGCACTTTTAATTTGCAAAGTTCCTTAGTTATTTGGAGATTTCAAAATTTTTCCTGGCCAGTAATAATAAACTAAATACCCAGAAATGTGCGTTTTCAAAGTTTTCAAAAATTCACAAAAATTATACCGTTGGTCCTATTTTTCGACGAGGCACCTGGGAGCACCAGAGGATGACCTGTGGGGCACCAGAGGGCGCCAAACCACAGGCCGGCGCGGCCAAGGAGGTGGCCGCGCCACCATGTGGTGTGGGCCCCACTTTGTCATCTCTTTCTCCCAGCACCTTCTCTCTCCCGAAAAAACTCGTACCAAGTTCCTCTCTCTCGTTTTTGCTCCAGGCTCAGTTTCTCGATCTCTTTGCTCAGCCCAGATTTCCTGCTGAAATTTGGCACATTTGCTCCTTGGTATGTGACTCCTCCACCCATCCAAGTAGAATTTTGTTTGGTTGAGTATATCTTGAATATTTTGGCTGTAGGTAACATGTTTAGTGAGCTTGCATGCTTGTTCTAAGTGGTAGAAACTAGTTTTGATGCATGATTAGTACTCTAGCAAGTTCCTATGGTAGTTTCCCTCAATTATATGTCACCAAATCAAATTTTATATCATTTGTTAAAAATTTCAGAGAAGCTATGAAGAAGTTCAACTTTGGAGAGTTGTTCAAGAAAGGGACAACCAGCACCGGGAGGCCTTCTAGGGCCGCCACCCGGATTAGGCGATCATACAATGAAGACATCATCGCGCCTAGCTTCGCGCCCGAAGAGGACAACGGGGCTCCTAATGCTTCGTCTTTTCCATGCTATGATTTTCTTAGGAATGCAGGGATATTGGAGGATTTCTTCACCCTTGTCAACAGGGCAGGGTTAACCACCTATGTGGGAGATGAAAGGGAGCAATACTACATGCTCACCAAAATCTTCGTCGAGAGTTTCCAGTTCAACAACAAACAATATGAGCCGACGGTTGCATTCAGGATCTATGGTAATCCTGTTACTATGAAATTGGAGGATTTTTGTCGTGCATTGGATATTGTCCCTGTAGGTACAGCAAGTAGGATTGATGACAACCCCCGGGACTTGTTGGAGCTCTATCGAGGGATTACCGATGATGATTGTCGCACCATTCAGCGTGGCAAGATAAGGAACATTCAACTCCCCGCCATTAAGTATTTTGCATACTATATTGCTACTAGCATTCTTGGTAGGGAGAACACTAGCAACATTTCTAGTTACCATCTTGCTTTCTTGAATATTGCACTTACTGGTCAGACATCTTATCACCTTGGTGCTCTTATTGCTCGCCGCCTGACTACCAGGGGGCCTATTTTTGGAGGAACTATTGCACTGCGTGTTTTAACATATCTAAATCTTCCTATTGATCCTAATGATGTGCCATTGGCCCCTAGGAAACTCGATATTACTGCTATGAAGAGTCATCATTTTGTGACTACTGATTCTACTTTAGATAATATGGTTTATAGAATGTTGTTTTCTGACGGGGATGAGAAAGAAATTCCTCTTCCCCAACCAGGTTTGTTCAGTATTGACAGGCAATCATGGTCGTGCACTAAGGAGGAAGTGGATGAACATTTGAAGATAAAAGACTTCCACCAGCAACATGACTCCGAGGACGCCGGGGCCTCCTACGACCACACCGTCACGTATCCGGGTGCTTCTTCTAGCACATACCCGGAATACGATCCATCTTCGTCATACTACGGAGACACTACCTCATGGGATCGATGGGATTGAACTCCACTTAGGCCAAAAGCCTAAGCTTGGGGGAGGTATACATCACTCATTCTTTGCATATTATGGTTGCTGGATACTTACATACTTGTTTTGTTCGTTTGAGTGGTTTTCTAATGAGAGGAAGATGATATTTGGGGAAGTGCTGCCTGAAAACAGATTCTGGAACGTTACCGTAAAAATTCTCAAAAATAGCCAGAGTCATTTTGAGCTGCCAATTTTTGTGCAGGTTCCCCAGGTTGTTATCTAACTTTCATTAGTTGAACACTTTTCGATCTGAGCAAAGTAAGATTTTTGTAAAAATCGATTTCTGTACTGCTGTCAGGTTTTGGCAGATTTCTGCCATCTCGCTTTTATGTGTTTCTTTTAGTTTGCTATTTCTTGTTTCGCTTTGTTTCTTTCCCAAAACACAAAAAGACCAAAAATATTTCTGTTGTTTCTCTTCACCATTTGTTTGCTTTGGTTTCTTGCATTTGTTTCACTTTATTTGCTATTGCTAGTTTGCTATAAGAAAACCCAAAGATTTTGCTTTGTTTGCTTGTTTCCTTTTGTTCTTGTTTCTAATTCGAAAACACCAAAAATATTTGCTGTTCTTCTTTGGTTTTGTAAAGTTCTTCATGAGTTCAATGGTCTTCGGTGGCTGGAGCGTGGTTTTCATTTCATATTATCCAAGCTGCACAAGTGAAAAGGCAATAATGACGATCTACGACAATCTGATTGTGGTGAGAGGCTGGTATGAACTCTATTTGTCTTCATTTTTGTACATATACTCATCCATGTGAGCATGCTTAGTTGGTTCATGTGAGGTATATGTTATTTGAGAAAGTCTAGTAGTTCATGATCTCTCATGTTTAGCTCCAATCTATTAATATGAGTAGCATGTCATGGATGTTTGCTTGCATTGTTTTATTCATAAGTAAGTATGGCATTGTGGTATCCTCCTCTGAATAATTCATTTATATCGACTTGGCACATGCTCACGCATGCATATGACTGAACAAAGTCAATTAAGCCTCGATGATCTATATTGCTTCAGAGTTCTTGTATCACTTTTATGCCTCCGTTAATTTATTTTGCCGCAAGCATGATTATGACATTCTGCTCTCTTGATTTGTCGCTCCCTAGTCTATTGCTAGCCTTCACTTGTACTGAGCGGGAACGCTGCTCGTGCTTCCAAACACCTGAAAACCAAGTTGTTCCAAAAGTGTCCACTATAAATACCTATGCATGGCATTTCAAACCATTCCAAGTAAATTCTCATGCGCTACCTTTAAAACCTTCAAAATGCTTCTCAATTTGTGTTTATGTTTCATAGCTCATGAGGAAGTATGTGGTGTTTAGCTTTCAACCTTGTCATTTACTTTTGACGGACTCTCATATGGACTAGTGGCACATCCGCTTATCCAATAATTTTGCAAAAAGAGCTGGCAATGGGATTCCCAGGTCCCAAATTAATTAACTTAAATAGACACTCCTCCATGGTTTGTGATTGTTGGACGGCACCCGAAGGATTCGGTTAGCCATGGCTTGTGTAAGCAAAGGTTGGGAGGAGTGTCATCATCATAATAAAAATAAAATAAAAAGGCACTCCTTCATGGTATGAGATTGTTGGCAGGCACCCGAGGATTCGGTAGCCATGGTTTGTGCAAAGAAAGGTTGGAAGGAGTGCCAAATAAATATGCAATAATTCATGGGAGCCGCTCTTGAAAGTCCGGTTGGCGAGGTAGTTAGTGTACCCATTACCATTCGTTGACAACAACAAACACCTCTCAAAATAATTTTACTCCTGTCTTTATAAAATGAAAAGCTCTAGCGCATGTTAATCCCTGCTTCCCTCTGCGAAATCTTTTACTTTTATGTTGTGTCTCCATTATTTCTTTGAGCACTATCTTGAGAGCACAACTGTCATTCTTAGTATAATATGCTTGTCTCAAAATATGATTGATTGTGGTATAACTTTGATGCATTTATCTTTTGACAATCACTACTTCTAGTCTTTCTATGAACTCCAGAGGTGCCCGGGCATTTATGTTTTGCCAATCAAATATAGGCAAGCGAGATACCACTTTATCATACTCTCTTATGAACATTGCAATCCTGCTTATATACATGATTCATGATGCTTATTATTAATTGTTGGTACCTCTCCATGATTGACATAGCTGTTAGATGATCTTATTTGCATGTATCTCATTATGAACTGCTTAAGTATTAGCCATAGCATGAGAATATATACATCATATGAGCAAATGTGTTCGTGAAAGTTCTTTTATCGCTCAGTTGTTAACTGAATTGCTTGAGGACAAGCAATAAGCTAAGCTTGGGGGGAGTTGATACGTCCAAAACGTATCTACTTTCCCGAACACTTTGCTATTGTTTTGCCTCTAATTTGTGTATTTTGGATGCAACTAACACGGACTAACGCTGTTTTCAGCAGAACTCGTGTCTCGTTTTTGTGCAGAAATCCAACTTTCGGAAAATCCTCGAATTTATGCGAAGGCCCTATTTTCCCGTGAAACTAACGGAGCCGAGAGGACAAGTCGGGTGGAGGCCCGAGGGCCCCACACCATAGGGCGGCGCGGCTCGGGGGGGGCCGCGCGGCCTGTGGTGTGGCCCCCTCGGCCGGCCTCCGACGCCCTCCTTCGGACTATTTATCGGCCTCGACCTAAAAACGCACGGGGAGTCGACGCCAGAAACCCTCCAACCGCCGCCACATCGCGAAACTCCGTCGCGGGAGCCGAAGTCTCCGTTCGCACTCCGCCGGACGGGGAATTGAGGAGATCATCGCCGCCATCACCGCCAATGCCTCTACATCAACCAGCCATGTTTCCCCCATCCATGTGTGAGTAATTCCCCCGCTGTAGGCCGAAGGGGATGGTAGGGATTGGTCATGTAATAGCATAAGATTGTTAGGGCATATTGCCTAGTGTCCGTAATTGGTACTTTGATGATATTGTTGCAACTTGTTATGCTTAATGCTTGTCACTAGGGCCCGAGTGCCATGATCTCAGATCTGAACATGTTATTATTTCATCATGATATTCATTGTTTATGGTCTTACCTATAAGTTGTATACACATGTCGTTGTCCGGAACCAATGGCCCCGAAGTGACAGAAATCGGGACAACCGGAGGGAATGGTAGCGATGTGAGGATCACATGTGTTCACGGAGTGTTAATGCTTTGCTCCGGTACTCTATTAAAAGGAGTACCTTAATATCCAGTAGTTTCCCTTGAGGCCCGGCTGCCACCGGCTGGTAGGACAAAAGATGTTGTGCAAGTTTCTCATTGCGAGCACGCACGACTATATATGGAACACATGCCTATTGATTGCTTTGTACTTGGACACCGTTTTATTATTATATGCAAATGCCCTGCTATGATTGTTACATGAGTTTCTCTCATCCATGCAACGCCCGTCATCCGTCCCCGTGCCTACAGTATTTTAATCCTGCTGTTTACTAATCACTGCTGTCTCTGTTACTCTGCCATTTTCACTACTCACTGCTATAAAACTGTTACTACTGATAAACTCTTGCGAGCAAGTCTGTTTCCAAGTGCAGCTGAATTGACAACTCCGCTGTTAAGGCTTCCAAGTGTTCTTTGTCTCCCCTTGTGTCGAATCAATAAATTGGGTTTTACTTCCCTCGAAGACTGTTGCGATCCCCTATACTTGTGGGTCATCAAGCATATATTCGACTATTTTTGTTTCCGGTCCGAGTCCGCTCCATTTCCGATTTAAATCCGCACACCGATGTGACGCCCTGGAACCGGTACCATGAGGATTCCAGCGATCCCGCCGAAATCCGCACGATATCGATTCAGAGACGCCCTCCGACACGACGTGCGCGACGAATCACACACGTGATGCCAGAGGAATTAACACGAGCGGTAACATTACAACAGGATTACAATAGAGCCCACAAGATACATATATTACAACAACGACTCCAATGAGTCAAGATACAAATATACAATACAAAGATTCAAATCATACAGAAGATCGAATACGTCCGAGTACGGACAAGATACAAATTGGACTAAGAGTCCTGAAGATAACCAGTGGCGTCCATAACCCTGCCCAGGCCAAGCCGGAAGGGTAACCTTGCTAACGTCGTCTTCATCGAACATATCTTCATACCTGCCCGGTTATATCCCGTAGAAGCAGCAATAAGTACGGGTTCGTACTTAACAAGACTTCAAGACGTATAAGCATTCGTCAACCAGTCGTCCTTTGTACTTGAGGCACGCAGGGGACTTAGAGGACGCAAGAGGAACGTCATAGGCAATATGGTGGGGTTTAGCGGCAACGCGCAAGCACTAAAAACCTATAGAGACACTCTACAACATTCGTCTAATCAGAGGAGATGAGAGAGCGCATAAGCTAACAGTTCTATACTCTGCAAACATAACCCAACCGATGTGTTCCCCCCTCGCAAGGAGGTACTTACAAAGGCACTCACACGGTTGTCAAGTTTTAACCATTTATTATTGAAGTTGTGCTAACTTACTACACAAGTTATTATGATTGAAACAACAGGTGTAAGTTGTCTATGATCGAGTCATACAGCTCCAAGTCGTCCATAACCGCGGACACGGCTTATCGATAAGATTGTAACCCTGCAGGGGTGCCCAAATGTGCCCACACGCACAATCAACCCACTTACGACAGGTGGATATCACGACACGCACTTTCCTTCACTACAATAATGTCCAGGAAGCCACCTAACTAAGTTTACCCGTTTCGGAGCCCGATCAAAACTCCGACGCAGACTTAGCTGTTTGCGTCTGCGGCTTTCGGATGGAAACAGTGCCCGCAGGGATGACCATCTTCAGCAATACGTACCGCATCCTACGAGCGTGCAAGAGACAACGGGGTTACAAGGCAACATGGCTTCCCCAAGAGTAACATCATATCATCTGACCACAAAGAAACAAGCTTGCACGCCCGGGAGAAACAAAACAAACATCCAAACTAGTTGTGGCCACTGGACAAAGATGTAGATTCCGGCAGTGGTCGAGGGGAGACCCGGTAAGCATACCCACGTGTGGTTAGAGCGCTCAGTCTCGAAACAGATAACAAGAACTCGGGGTCCTAAGATATTTAGGAAACACAAGTGAGCCGTCACAAAACGAGCAGCTGACCCACCGATGCCTCCGCTAAACAATTATCAACAACTAAAGTAACCATGATTCTTCCCAACATATAACCCGATAAGATAACAATAACGGTAACGAGATAAAACAGCACTAGCATGCACTACGACTCGCAAGGGCAGACTCGATAACCAAACAATAGCTGTAGGAGGTGGTGGTGGCAATATGGGCTGCTTGAGGTAACAAGTGGAAAGGACACGTGACAAGAACGCAACTTAAGGATAGCATGAGGGAGAAGGCAAAATAAAATAGGTGAGCGACTCCTGCAGGGGCAGGAGTATAGGGAAATGCTTGCCTGTTAAAGCTTGTCGAGGAACATCCGAAGAACTCGTATCTCACCACACCACTTCGTGTTCCTATCCGAGAAGAAGCAAATGCTGGACAAACAATGGATGCAAGCCTTACTACTACAGATAAAGAAGATCCAGCATGATCAAGATGATATGCATGACATGGCAAAGATGGTGCAATGCAATTATCCAAGTTAAGCGGGATCGGAACCCCGGACAAACAAATTATTAGGTTCGAGTTGCATTTTCTACCGACAAGTTAAGTGTTGATTAGCATGGCAACACAAGGCATGGTGAGCTACATCAAAGTTAAATGGAACCGGGACAACATTTATATAATATCCCACATATTCCATATGTTCCATATTAGGTGGTAATGCAAACTAGCACGAAATTATATGATGCATGATGCAACAGCAAGCATGGATGGCATATTCATGTTCAGCACATTTTTCTGATCAAAATTCATATAAAATACTTTTTATTTCGAGTTACTAATTAAAAGATATGATTTTTGCAAGATTAAACATTTTCTGCAATTTTCAGAAAAAGAAAACAGGCAGGGGACGAACGGGAGAACCAGCCACGGTCCTGGGCCGGACCTGACTAGCTGCTGGCGCTGATAGTGGATCTGGCGGTGGCTGGGGAACGGGCCCCCATCAGGTTGGAAGAAAAAAAAAACTGTGATTTTTCGCCGGATGGGGATTCGAACTCGCGATTTTTTTTTAAATAATACACTTTTTAATATTAATTCCAGAAATAATAGCCGTTTTTAGCAAATTTCACAAATAATACACCGTCGGGGTGGTGGAACCCGAATTTTCAAAATCGGGTTTGAGGAGCCCGAGGGAGGCGAATCTGCCGTGTCGGGCCAAATTCGGGTTGCTCGTCCCCGAAGCGTGGCTGTCGGCCACCGAAGGCCCGTGTCGGCCTGTCTCCTGGCCAGGGGCAGACTGTGTCGGGGAGAGGAATCCCGATGCGCAAATTTCGGACCCCGAGTCGCGCTTCGGGCGCGCCCCGAAGCGTGGCAGATAAAATTCGCACGCAGCGCTGCTCGACCATCTTCTTCCTCCTCCAGCTCTCTCTCAGTCTCTGTCTCTCTCTCGTTAGCTCTCAGTCCAGCACCATTTTTCCTCATTTGTGAGCGATTTATCCAGCCATTTGTTGTAGTTTCACCACCAAATGCTGTAGAATTAGCTGATCTATAGATGGGTTAGTTTTTGAGGCGTTTTGGTGGAGGTGTTGTTGGTGCTGGTGGAGCTGTTGGTGGTGGTGGAGCTGGTGGAGGTGGTGCTGCTGTTGCTGCGTGGTGGTGCAGCTGCTGCGGGGTGGAGGAGCTGAGCTGCTGACGGAGGTGTTTGGCACGCTTCAAGGGTAAACCCTAATTCCTGATATTAGATGGTGTAATCATAATGCATGTTGCGTTCGTTAGCTTCACAGATTAGTTATTTAAATATGTACCGGTAGATTTTTATTTATTTTAGAGTGTAGGTGCTAGATTTTTTTGACGAGTCTGTAATTTGTATAGGTGAGCAGATATGTCAGATAGATTAAAATTCGTTGTTTACTTCGGTCATGGCACGGTCCGAACAACTCCGATGGGAGCTGATCTGAGCGAGTTTCAGTATGAGGATTTGCATCTGACAAACCCAAAAACATGGCGAGTTAGTCAGTTGAAGGAGTGGTTGACCGTGAATTTCGGGCTTAATCCCGAAGCATACACTGTTGGTGTGCATGCTTTGTGGAGCAGCTCCAGTACCCAGATTTTCTGGCGGTTGAAGCCGATTGAGCGGACCTCTCAGTGGGTGCACTGGTTGGAAGCGTGCGAGCGCAGGGGAACTCACCCCATCGCCTTAATGCTTCCCGAGGCGAAGGTGGTGAATTCCCAGGAAGGCGAGGGTGAGTTCCATCCAGGCCAGAGCAGTCAAAGTTCTGATGCTGGCGGCAGCAGTTTCCAATCCGGGCAGAGTAGCCATGCAGCAGGTGGTCATGACGATACTGTTGAGCTTGAAAGCGTGGACGAAGAAGAAGAACAGATGCAGAACATGATGGACGAGGAAGACGAGGATGGAGTGGACAATGAGGTTGACTCAGATGAATCCGGTGGATCCGATACTTCAGATGATAACGAAGAGGCGGATCCGATCCCCTCTTCTTGGAACCATGATTTGTCGGAGGCAATGATAGTCGATGATCGGCACGATTCTGCCTGGGAGTACAGCATGAACACCATCTCAGTTGGTGCTAGATATGCTGACAAGAGACATCTGCAGGAAGCAATCACTCAGTGGGCAATGAACACGCAAAGGGTATTCAGAACCACCGTTTCAAGTCAGAAATTCTTGACAGTGGTCTGCAGCGATGCTAGATGTCCATCAAGGGTGCATGGGTACTGTCCGAAGTATGACACAACATGGGTGGTGAGCGACTTCGTGCCGCACACATGTGTCCTTAAGAGTATGTTGAAGGATCACCGAAACCTTACATCCACTCTTATTGCTCGCCTGTTCTACAAGGAGATTGTAGAGAATACAGCAATGGGGGTTAAAGCCATCCAGAAAAGAGTTCACCTTCAATATAAGTATGTAATTGAATATGGCAAGGCATGGAGGGCTAAACAGACGGCACTGGAGAACAGATTCGGGACCTTCTATGATGCTTATGACGGTGTCGTCCGTCTCCTGCAGACATTGAAGGACCGGAATCCGGGCACCCATGTGGACATACAAGACTTTGTGATACCTGAGTTCCCTAATGTCAGGGTTCTGCACAGGGTGTTTTTCGCATTCAGCATATGCATCGAGGCTTTCATGCACTGTCGTCCGGTGATGTGTGTAGATGGAACTTTTCTAACTGGGAGGTACAAGGGACAGATTCTGACAGCAATTGGAGTGGATGGCAACAATCGATGTGTGCCTCTCGCATTTGCATTTGTTGAGAGCGAGAACACTGCTAGCTGGTTATGGTTCTTCAGGCAGTTAAAAAAATCGATAGTGAAAGATCGCGAAAATGTGTGCGTGCTACATGACAGGCATGCAGGTATACTTGCGGCTATCAAGACGCTGAAAGAAGCCGGACCTGATGAAGAGACGCCATGGCAGGATATGCAGAGTAGGTGGTGCATGCGCCACCTGGGGGCCAATTTCTTCTCGCAGTTTAGGAGCAAGGGTCTTATGAATCTGTTCAAGAAGTTGTGCAAGCAGAATCAAGAATGCAAGTACACTTTTCTCCGCGGCAAGCTGGATGAGTTCACTAAGGACCATGTGCGGCACAGGTTAGCCGCCCGAGCTGCATTAGTAGCAGCTCATGCAGCAGCTGTGGCACAGGGTACACAGGTTCCAGTAGGCCCCGAGCCAGATCCTATTGGGCTATGTGACCTGCCTGGATTTGACCCACCCAATACTAGAAGGAGGCCTGGACGACGGATTAAAAATTTTGCAGAGTGGATAGAGCACGAGCCATTAGAAAGGTGGTCTTTGCTGCATGACACACATGGAGCTAGGTATGGTGTGATGACTACCAACCTAGCTGAGTCATACAACTTCGTGCTTAGGGGAAATAGGGCATTGCCGCTGACAGCCCTTGTGGAGGGTATTTTATATGGCACTATGAATTATTTCAAAGAGAGACGGGAGTTGGCTTTGAGCCATATGCTTGAAAATCCAAACACTCCTTACTGTAAGGCCATTATGGAATATATGGATGTCAAGATGAAGAAGGGTATGTCACACACTGTTCTGGCCATCGGTAATCAGGAAAGGAGGTTTGAGGTGCGCTTACCAACCGACAAGTTTGGTTGTGTGAATGCGGTGAGAACACATGAGGTCAGAATTGGAAATGAAGAATGGCCATCGTGTGAGTGCACATGCAACAAACCGAGGTTGCTTCACCTTCCATGCTCCCATGTGCTGGCAGCTACCAGACAACTAGGGCTGGACTCAATCTCTTTCGTCTCTCCATATTACGCGAAAGAGGCTGTGCTGCACACCTGGACCGGCGAGATGGTCGGATACAGAGTTGTGGGAAATTTTACTACGGTGATACCAAATGAAAGACGGTACATCCCTGACCCAAGATCATTGCGGACGAACAGAGGTCGACGGGAGACAAGGCGCATTAGAAATGATATGGATGAAGCAGAAGCGGGTGGTCCAACTAGGCAATGTTTTCTGTGCAACCAATTTGGACACAGGGACCCCCTATGTCCCACTTTCTACCCAGCAGCTGCAGCGGCGGCGGCTAACCGTGGGCGAGGCAACCGAGGAAGGCGTGGGAGGGGAAGAAATAGAGGGAGATAGTAATATTTGTAATACTTATGAAGTATGCTTTAATTTGTAATATTTATGAACTATGCTACAATTTGTAATATTTATGAACTATGCTTTAATTTGTAATATTTGTGAACTATGCTATAATTTGTAATATTTATGAACTATGCAGCAATTTGTGATATCTTTATGCAGATATGGCGGCTCGATCGTTGCTCGATCCACTTATTGATCAGAAACATCGTGCATCGCACTTGGAGGCTGACCCGCAGAGCATGGAGCCACTGCAGACCCGTACTCCAAAGAAGAACTGGATGATACACCCTCAATGGGAAGACAGGTACTTGTTCAATTGTTTTGTCTCAAATTTATAAGAACTACATTGGACCTGCTTTAGCTTGTTCATCATTTGTTTTGCAGGTTGAAGTGGGCTGGACTACTACCTTTCGC
Organism: Lolium multiflorum; assembly: GCA_030979885.1. Lineage (NCBI taxonomy): Eukaryota > Viridiplantae > Streptophyta > Magnoliopsida > Poales > Poaceae > Lolium > Lolium multiflorum. Next base: position 290,997,281 of record CM061748.1, read on the forward strand.
TCGATTAGTGGAGGCCCGAGATCACATTTCGCGCCTGAACTACGATGCTGCTTTGATCACCTGCTTAGTGGATCGATGGAGGCCCGAGACCCACACGTTCCACTTTCGCTGGGGTGAGATGGCGCCTACTCTACAGGACGTGTCTATGTTGCTGGGCCTTCCGTTGGCAGGTGAGCCCATAGGCCCATTGGAGGAAACCGTGGGCTGGATGCACAGCATGGATGCACGTTTCCAGGGTGTTCGTGCAGACGTTGGGCCTATGACTTTTGAGGCTCACGGGCCTCGCCAGGCATGGCTACACGAGTTCCAGGTCCGTAACAGTTTCGTCTTTTTTATCACAACTTATTTACCTCATAATATGTAAGTTCTAACATTGAAATATACCTTGACAGATCGAGCAGTTCGGATTCCCAGATGTACCGATGACTGCGGTTCAGATCACTCGCAGCTTGGAGGCGTACCTCATGTGGCTACTCGGGAAGACGATGTTCACGGACAATCACGGGAACACGATCAGTGCGCGGTACATCCCTATAGCTCAGGAGATAGCAGAGGCCACAGAAGCAGAGCACATCACACAGAGGAGCTGGGGTTCTGCGGTCTTAGCCGCTACGTACCGAGGTATGTGTAAGGGTTGCCAGCTAACCTCGCATGGTTCTGGCATCGTTGGTTGTCCACTCCTGTTGCAGCTCTGGTCATGGGCGAGGTTTCCCATCGGCCGTCCTGAGATTGGTGGTGGGTCTTGGCCGCCAGACGAGTTGTACGACGCAGAGCGCATCGACATGCCGACGTTTGGTTCTCTATGGACATCGCGGAAGGTATTCGCAATATTTACTCCTTCTTTATATTTTTATATAAGATGTAACACTAACTTAGTTGTGTTATGTTATGCAGAGACATTTTGGGCATAATCAGCTAAGGAATTGCTACCCAGCATTCACAGAGCAGTTTGACCTACTACTAGAGAGCGATGTCACCTGGGAGCCATACAGTGAGGACCACCGCGACGAGGCATACCCAGGCGGTATATCGAACATGTGTACCAGAGATTGGGCCTACTGGATGACGAAGGCGAAGATCATCTTCGATATCTTCGTGGAGGAGATGTCGCAGCAGAGGGTCATGAGACAGTTTGGACAGCGTCAGCTGATCGAGCCACCACCTCCCACAGTTCCTCTACCACCACGCGTCCACGCGTGAGTACAATTTAAATTTATCCAAAGTTATTACATCATGTTGGACAATCATAATTTTATCCTAAGACATGTTCGTCTTCATTTTTCAGGTACAACAGAAAAGGAGCGAATAAGACTGCTGCTGGATGGTTGCAACTCCTCGCTCCATACATCACCGGTTGGGCCAATGCGCCGGCAGTTTCATGGGCCACCATGGAGGCATTTGATCTTCAGGAATTTGAGCACTACTTGCGGGCATACATGCCTAGGACACGACTTCGGCTGAGCCAGGCGTGTGACCCAGTTCAGAGGGATCCCTCGACAATGTGGGACACCTACCCTCGTCACTCCACTTCAGGCACTCGGCATCACGCAGTAAGTCAAATATATTTTTTCTACATTTGGCCAACACATAACTAATTTGAGCTCACAATTGTAGGCCGTGTTGACGGCGGAGCTGCAAGATGACGCCGCCCAGTATGCACGCTCGCTCTCCTCCGGCCCACTTCTTGGACGGTATGAGCACCACGCCTCCTTTGCACAGCGTCTTCAGGACAAACTACGTCGTATCTACGCGACTATCACATGCACGCGATCTTCGGATGTTGCCGAGTACCGAGCAGCACAGCGGCCACCTCGTCCCTCTTTGCAGGTGCATCAGCCGCGGCACGCCCCGCGCCCACGTATGGAGGTACCGCCGAGCCCGAGGCCACCATCTCCTAACCAGGCAGGAGGTTCTGGTTGGCAAAACCAGCAGCAGCAGGAGCCTACTTACGAGTATTGGCAGCGTGGCGGTTTCGGCATGGAGCAGCAATTTCCCATGCCTAACTTCGGGTGGCGTCCCCGTATGGATGAGCCAGAGGGTACGCAATTCATCACTATCCATATTAATTGTGCACCATGTGTGAATTTCCTCATGATCGACTAACGGTTTTTTTATCTAATCAAAGGTGAGGGACATATGTCGACGGGGTCCGGATCACGATCCTTCTGGTCCAGTGCTCACGATCAGGACGAAACACAGCAGAGCTATCAAGACTGGATTTCAAGTCAACAGCAAACTCCACCTCCAGATCCCACGCAGTACAGTCAGCACGAGCAGGGGTACATGCTTCCTCCCCGACATCGCCAGCCACCTGTTCGTATGTACTCGCCGTCACCTTTTCAGGCTCGACCGCCACCGAGGCGAGGTGGAGGGAGGGGCCGTGGTCAGTGAGATGATACTCAGCGTCTTCATTTGTATGGATAAGCCTTATTCCTACTATTGTTTCCTTCATCTAGTATATGAGTACTATTTGTATGCACCATGTATGAGTACTATTTGTATGCACCATGTATGACTACTATTTGTATGCACCATGTATGACTACTATTTGTATGCGCCATGTATGACTACTATTTCTATTTAACAAACATTTCATATTGAACTTCAAGCGATAATTAAGATACAACTTACTACTACAACATAACTCTCTGCTAACATATTAAATGGTACACCATCGCTACAACATACTACAAGATCCATGATTACTGATAACTAAAACACTAAGAACGCAGCACACCCTTTCCCTTGCCCTTCGACGATGCAGCTTTCATGGCCTTGGTGCTAGGCTCGAAGTCGTCGTCCGAATCGACGACTGGCGGTGCAGCACTCTTGCCCTTTGAGGACTTGCCACTCTTGCCCTTCGACGATGCAGCTTTCTTTCCCTTGGTGCTAGGCTCGAAGATATCATCGTCGGCTTCACTCTCAGCCGCCCATCGTTCTGGATATTTTAAATCCCTTTCCCTATCTTCTTCATTCTTCCATGTTAGTGACTTCCACTTCTCATTCAACCTGATAAGCTCACACCTTATTTCCCGTGGGCTACGAGCAGGCATCTTCTTCACTGGATATCCATAAGACCAAGTCTCAAATTTCCTACCGACCTTACGGAGCAAGGCGTCGCTACTGATGAACTCCTCGAATGTCTCTATCTTACTCTCCCTCATCACATAGCGAGCACTGTCTAGAAGATATTCGGCCATGAATTCATTGAAAAGATGGGGGGGATTCTTATAAGGGGGATCCATCTTGTTGAGAGGCTACACTGAAAGACAAGAAAACGGTGGGGGTATTTATAGGCTACAAGGGATGACTTTCGGCGGGAAGATGTGAGCGGGAAAAAATGGGCGCGAAAGATTGGCGGCAGATTTGGGCGGGAATAAATGGCGGGAACATTGAGCGGGACAAATTGGGCGGGAAAAAGTGGCGGCAAACAATTGAGCCCAAATTTCTGACACAACATTTTCGGGGCAAATTCATTTCACATTAATACTACAACTGAAATTAAGATACATTGCAGCTGAAATTAAAATACGGCTTAGCACTACAACGGAATTTAAGATACAACGACAAACTAAAACTGAAATTAAGATACATTGCAGTGACACATAACTCTACTTTCCCTGCGTCCACCGTGGCCATTTTCCAGACTTGTCGCCGCGTTCTTCTGCCGCTTGCGCCTCAGCAGCTCTTTCCCTTAGTCTCTTTCTCTCCGCTTCACGAGCCTCCCTGCGCACCTCTTCCTCTGCAAACCTACGTGCAGCCTCATCATCCATCCTCTTCTGATTCACCTCGCGATTACGAGCTTGTTCCGCCCTAAGTTTCTGTATCTGCCTCTCTCGCTCTGCTCTTCCGTTAGCACGAACCTTTTCCCAACGCTCCTCCTCAAAGAACGTTGCCCACGCACGCCGGTGTTTCTCCTCAACCTCCTGGCGCGCCCAATCCGGCTGCTCCGTGTCTATCCAGTGAAACCATTTGCATAGGGGCGGGGGAGACTGCAACACAAACAATAACATGAAATCACATTCATAAATAAATTAATGTCAACATAAAATTATGTCCAAACATACCGGCGGCCTGGTGGACGACGAAGCTGAACTACGGGGTGGATCATGCTCATAGCTCGCACACATGAAAAATTTCATGCCGAACCAGTCGGAGAAATCCTCCACCTGCTTAACCTTAGCAAGACGGCCGCACCAACACCGCTCCGCAGTCACACCCGGGGGCAAACTTGCAGCCTTCGCCTTCGCCGGCCTAAAGTCCTGGTCAGAGCAAGGCACACTCATGATGGCTAAGGGTGAGCAAACGGGATAAAATAGAGATACAAGAACTTGTGCAATCCAGAGTAGCGATGCCTGCTTTTATAGGCAAAAATTCGACAGTGTGGCGGGAAAATTTAGCGGGAGATAGTGGCGGGAGATGATGGCGGGAAGGAGTGGCGGGAAGAAGTGGCGGGAAGGGTGGCGGCAAAGGCGGGAGGGAAACACGGCGGTGCGAACGCGAAAAGGCGGGAAAATTTCTTATTGGGCAAAAAATCGGGTTCAACAAACCCGATTTATTGAAGTCGGGTTCAACTTGCCCGATTTTTAGAAATCAGGTTCAACTTGCCCGATTTTTAGAAATCGGGTTCAACCACCCCGATTACTACTTTGTTATTTTTCTTTTTTCATCACGGCGCAGAAGAATCTTATTTTCGGGTTTCCCAACCCCGATATTGAGAATTTGGGTTCCTCAAACCCGATTTCGTAGATTCGGGTTCCACCACCCCGACGGTGTATTATTTGTGAAATTTGCTGAAAACGGCTATTATTTCTGGAATTAATATTAAAAAGTGTATTATTTAAAAAAAATCGCTTCGAACTCGGGATCTGTTGATCCAGGCCAAAGGAACTAACCAGCCAGGCCACGGTGTGGATGTTGAACGGGAATGGGGGCACTCCCTTTTGAACTCGAGCACTGCGGAGCTCAGGGCCATGGCGGACGACCCTGGTCGGAGACGGACTCGACGGTTAGCAGCGAACCAAGATGAGGGTGAGGGCGTCGGGGTTGCGGCTCGACATGCTGAACCTGATGGTGGAGGTCTTGGCGCCGGGGAACCACCGGAGATGCACCGGCGATGAGGACCTGTGGCGGTGGAGCAAGGTCACCGTGGGCAGAACGATTGTGAACGAAAAGGAAGGGGATAAGGGGTCTCGGAGAGGCGTGAGGTTACCGCGAACGAGTTGGTGTAGACGCCTAAGGCCGGGGAAGAGTGTGGCGTCTTGAATTGACGCCGGAGTCCAGAGCTTGGAACGGAGAAACGGCGATGGTGTACTCGATTGGGGAGCTCTCCCAGCCTGATTCCTTGGGGGAGGAGATAGAGGGCGTCGAGGCGGTTCTGGAGACGGCCTCGGCTCGGCGAGGGGTGGCCGGGAGCAGCGGCGCCATGATGGGGAGGTGGTGGTGTTGTTCCTTCGGGAACTCACAGAGAAAGGGGAAAACATATAGGGGGAAAAGGGGAAGAATAGAAGAGAGTGGTGGTGGCCAGAGCGAGGGAGAAGAGAGGAGCGGCTAGGGTTTGTGCGGCTTGGGGAGGGATTAAAAGGAGGGAAAGGCAAGCACGGCGTGGGCGTGGTGGATGGTGACATTGGCCACAGGGTACACGTCTCTCTCGTGCTCTGTTGGAGAAGAGGACAACGAGGGAAAGGAAGGGGTACCAGGCCGAAATGGTAAGAAGAAAAAGGCCACCGTGTTGGGCTTCAAGAAGGAGAAAGAAGTGGGCCACCGGGGGAGAGGGAAAACAGAGAGAGGCCTGCTTAGAGTTAAGGTTTTCTTTTCAAACTGGTTTGCAAACTTGTTTGAATCTATTGAAACAAAGGTTTGAATTTTGAATACGGAGGTGGAGAGAAAATAAAATAGGAACCAAAGTTTTTATAGCAAAATAAAGATAGTTTTGTTGTAGAGTTTTGTTAAAACAAAAGGAAAGAGGTGGTTTATTAAATTAACCATATGAGAGGGAAAACAAAATATTTTAGGGTTTATAAAATAGTTTTATTTTATTTTGTGAAACCATGGATGATATGATGCATATGCCATGATGTTGCACAAAAGAAAAACAACAAACAAATCTAATATGGGGTACTACCCTGGGCCGTTACAACCGATATATCCGCATTCAAATCCAAAACCGATCAATATCCGCTCCAATCTGAATTCGAGAAAAATATATGGTAGAGGATATGGTATGAGAAAAATTCGATCCGATCTGATTCGTTTCCCCTAGATTTCACCGATAAGGGCATCTTCAACGATGCATTTCGGACGCCTAAAATAGTCGTGTGCATCTGTTGATCCAGGCCAAAGGAACTAACCAGCCAGGCTACGGTGTGGATGTTGAACGGGAACGGGGGCACTCCCTTTTGAACTCGAGCACTGCGGAGCTCAGGGCCATGGCGGACGACCCTGGTCGGAGACGGACTCGACGGTTAGCAGCGAACCAAGATGAGGGTGAGGGCGTCGGGGTTGCGGCTCGACATGCTGAACCTGATGGTGGAGGTCTTGGCGCCGGGGAACCACCGGAGATGCACCGGCGATGAGGACCTGCGGCGGTGGAGCAAGGTCACCGTGGGCAGAACGATTGTGAACGAAAAGGAAGGGGATAAGGGGTCTCGGAGAGGCGTGAGGTTACCGCGAACGAGTTGGTGTAGACGCCTAAGGCCGGGGAAGAGTGTGGCGTCTTGAATTGACGCCGAAGTCCAGAGGTTGGAACGGAGAAACGGCGATGGTGTACTCGATTGGGGAGCTCCCAGCCTGATTCCTTTGGGGAGGAGATAGAGGGCGTCGAGGCGGTTCTGGAGACGGCCTCGGCTCGGCGAGGGGTGGCCGGGAGCAGCGGCGCCATGATGGGGAGGTGGTGGTGTTGTTCCTTCGGGAACTCACAGAGAAGGGGGAAAACATATAGGGGAAAAGGGGAAGAATAGAAGAGAGTGGTGGCGGCCAGAGCGAGGGAGAAGAGAGGAGCGGCTAGGGTTTGTGCGGCTTGGGGAGGGATTAAAAGGAGGGAAAGGCAAGCACGGCGTGGGCGTGGTGGATGGTGACGTTGGCCACAGGGTACACGTCTCTCTCGTGCTCTGTTGGAGAAGAGGACAACGAGGGAAAGGAAGGGGTACCAGGCCGAAACGGTAAGAAGAAAAAGGCCACCGTGTTGGGCTCTAAGAAGGAGAAAGAAGTGGGCCACCGGGGGAGAGGGAAAACAGAGAGAGGCCTGCTTAGAGTTAAGGTTTTCTTTTCAAACTGGTTGCAAACTTGTTTGAATCTATTGAAACAAAGGTTTGAATTTTGAATACGGAGGTGGAGAGAAAATAAAATAGGAACCAAAGTTTTTATAGAAAAATAAAGATAGTTTTGTTGTAGAGTTTTATTAAAAGAAAAGGAAAGAGGTGGTTTATTAAATAAACCATATGAGAGGGAAAACAAAATATTTTAGGGTTTATAAAATAGTTTTATTTTATTTTGTGAAACCATGGATGATATGATGCATATGCCATGATGTTGCACAAAAGAAAAACAACAAACAAATCTAATATGGGGTACTACCCTGGGCCGTTACAACCGATATATCCGCATTCGAATCCAAAACCGATCAATATCCACTCCAATCCGAATTCGAGAAAAATATATGGTAGAGGATATGGTATGAGAAAAATTCGATCCGATCTGATTCGTTTCCCCTAGATTTCACCGATAAGGGCATCTTCAACGATGCATTTTGGACGCCTAAAATAGTCGTGTGCGTCCGTTTGCGTCGGACCACGGACATAAATATGGTTATTTTTTACCCGTATATGTTCGCGTTTGGATGTTCTTCCAACATTTTTTCACACCTAAATGCATAAAATGTACATACGGAAAACAAGAAGAAATAATAAAGCCCTAGTCTACTTGTTGCCTCTCGGGGCGGTTGACGGCCCGGCCACGTCGTTGCCTCCCTCCCTCCTCCTTAGCTTCTCTGCCGCCCGCTGCTCCATCCGTCGTGCGGCCGCTAGAGCTTGGTGGGCCGCCGCGTCCTCCAGGCTGCCGCATTGCCTCATTGGCCGTATCCTCGACTTCCTTGAGCGACTCGAAGGACTCGACTAAATCCCTCTGCTCTGCCGCCTTCTCCTCTAGGTTAGGCTCATTCCAGTCCACTCAAAGTCATTATCGTCGGACTCGTCCTCCACGGCCGCCGCCTCCCTACGGCATTCCTACTCCAAGTCGAACGCCACGTGGACCGGATGTTCCTCCTCTGCTTCCTGCTCAGCGTCAACCATGAACTTCACGTCCATGACCGCGTTGATGACATTGGCCGCACTATCTTCGTTCTCCTTGTCCGAGCTATCGGTCAGGGGAGGTGGAGTCGGAGGTGGAGACGCAGTAGCCTGGCCGCGTCCGGCGCTGCTCATGGAAAATGTGGAGGACAGGTGTGAGGCTGCGTTACGGCCGAGGTTGTGCGGCGGCTAGGGTTTGTGTGGAGAGCATGAGATGGGGCAGCGGAGCGCGCGCTCCTCTTTATATACTTCGGAGGCAGCCGAGGGGCACGACATGCGTGGCATCGCCATTAACTTCGTTGGCAGAGGTAGGCGGTGGCTGCTTGGCAGGCGAGGCATCGCCATTAACGTGGGGCAGACTGCCGAAGCGATGCCTCATCGCTGACGAGAAGACGCATCGAGCCAGGGTCGCTGCCACGCAGACCCGATGAAACGTCTGCCCAGACGCGATCAACGGTCACGCGGTGTGACCGCTCAACATCATCCGAGGCGCATATTTGGGCCGCGTTTTGCGTCTCCACGGACAGCCCGGTTACCATGCGTCGAGCCGCTGGACCTGGTTCCAGACACATTTTTTGTCCGTGCGTTCGCAAACAGTCGCTCTGCGTCTATTTGTGTCGCCCCATTGGAGATGCCCTGCTTCAAGGTTGCTATGGTGTCTTTTTTCTGGAAATGGTTATGGCGGCGTGGAGACCCTGCCGGTGCGGTGGCGTGCCTGCTGATCCTCCCATCCGGTGGTCCAGCTTCACAGCGATGCTCCTGGCAAGGCATCTAGGTGACAACAGTTGTTTGTTTGGATCCCGCTTCCTACCGACATCGTCGGTGACCTCGGTTAGTGGGTGTCTTCCATGCAATGTTCTAGATCTAGTGCCGTAGGAGGCTACGTTGTTGGGTCTGGGTTGGGATCCTTGGGGTGTGAGACTCGACGACGCTGGTGAACAAGTGGGCTGATTGGTCCTGGATTTTGGAGCGGTCTCGTCGGTGAATGTCAGGCCCGGATTCATGGGGGCGACGACGGTAGTGCATGTGGGCACTGTTACCTTTATGGAGGTATCGTCGATGTGCACTCATGTTGGTGGTCATCAACTCCTTGTGGAGCAATGACGAGGGCTAACCTTAGCAATGTCACGGATATGGACTTAGGATTTTGGGGAAAAAGGTGCGCTAGTGGTTTTGTCGGTTGGTTAGACAAACAAGATGGTCAGACAATATATTGATTATGAGGCAAAGTCGCCGCAATACTAGAATAAACCTAGGGTTACAGAATGATTCGATATCTTCTCATGCTGACTCCTTCTAGTTTTTATATAGGAGGCCAGCTCTCAGAGTGCAGGTCGGTTTACAAGTAATTGTACAAGGTTATGTTTATGTTAGTTTCTTTAATGGGTTTTATTCGACATGTTTTGGCACGTGGGCTTTAGATGTTTCCAATCTTCTGGTTTCATGGGCTTCTTCCAAATATATACGTTTTGACACGTTGTATGGCCTTGGATACCAAAGTCACGGCCCAGTAAGGTATACCTATGTTGGCTAAGAGGATGCGCGAGGACAGAATCGGAGTATTTGTTCCGTTGGACATAAAAAATCAACACTCCAAATCAACTTCTTCGAACATCGTAATCTCACCTCGGAGACTAGAATGATAAGTTCGTTACATCTAATAGCATTGGCCATCTTAATCACTTTGTTGGAATTGTTCATATACAATTAGCCAGCCGGTGACTAATTTACAGCGACTAATATACCTGAATCAAAGACATGTGGACAATGATAAAATAAGTGAACTTTTCAGTGCCCAAGTAATTACAGCGGAAAATATCCTCTTAGATATGTATAGAAGCATGTAAGCTGTTTTTTTTTGCATGCTAATCCATAATTTATTTATTTTGTTAAAAATGATTAAAAGTGACGAGTTTCCTAATCATTTGCTAGTACTTTGCATCTTTGCTGTCCATTTGGTCCATGCCCTTCCATTTGGATGCCTTTTACAGTTGCCATTTTGGCAGTTTCTCATGTACTTTAGAATACATGACAAGGATTTACCAACCACCTGATAGCTACAAACCGTATAAATATGTATCCAATACTTATATTCTTCTATATCGCGTTCTTTGTTGCTTCCAAGTAATTGATTGAGCAACTGAAGAATGAAGAGAACAAAATATTATGTAATAGACAGCTTAATTTCACTGACCAACATGTAGCACAACCACAGATGAAGAAAAACAAGATTCTTCAAGTTCTAAAAAAAACTTTGACACCTTGTTAGTGGAGAAACAACTCATAAAAATGTGTACGGATTTTCTTTTATTTTGGAAGCATGCGTGGCAGCAACCAATAAGAAACAACTTGGACATGTATGGATTCGGAAAGCAATATAGTTTAATTTCTCTGGAAGTTCCATATTTGAAAGAAGTATGGTTTCTTAGTTCCATGATTCCATCTCGTCTCGAATGAAATTATTATGACTGCGTTACTGGTAGCTTGTATACCAAAAACCTGGACACATGGTTAATAAGTCATGGACTGTGCCTTGACTCTTGCCTTGGGACTTAGCTCGGTTATAACTTAATTACTAGAGGAGTTTCAATAGCATTGAGGTCTGCATGGTTTAGATTGAATATTGGAAGTAAGTAACCAAGTAGTACTACACATCTGTCTATGCATATCCTAATTTTGTAATGGAAACCAATCCAAGTAGCCCATCTTTTGGTTCTAGAAACAATGGTCGGTCCATTTTTTATGCGAAACAAAATCATCGTTGCCAGTACAATGGTTGAAGAAACACACTATAAATACAAACATAAGAGCAGCTAAATTAATATACTCCCCCGTCCCAGTTCACGGGGCTTGTGCGTATCCCCTAGATTGTAAATTTGATAATGATAATACAAGATATATGTTATAAAATATATATCATTAGAAAGCTCACATGTTATATTTTTTAATGATATAATTTTTGTGTTGTATAATTAATATTATGTTAACCAAATTGAGAACCTAAAGATACGTGCAAGCATAAATAAACCGGGACGGAGGTAGTAAATGCATGGATGATGAAGCCAACACTTTTGAAGTCCATCTGCACTTTTACAGTAGTTAACAAGCATGCAACTCCAACCAAGTTGTCGCCAACCGAATTACTACTAGTTTTATTACTTGTAGTAGTGTGTAAAAAACATGGGCATATGGAAGTCAGAGAGTGTGCTTTGACTCTTGCTTTGTAATCTAGCACCGTTTTTTTTTTTTTTTTGCAAAAGATGTCTTCTAGTTCTATACAGAGACTTCACCTTCAGAATTTTACGCTAAATCATAGCAAATTCAACCGCCAATGTATGCTATGTATATACCAGTGTATAGTAATTATAATACTCCCGTCGTCCCAAAATGTAAGACGTCTATGGTTTAGCCAAAAGTCAATATCTTCTAAGTTTGACCAAGTTTATACGAAAAAATATAGATATCTACAATATTAAATGGACATTTTGAGAAACTATACTTTCTAGCGATTCTATTGCTATTAATTTGGCATTGTGAATATTTATATTTTTGCGTATAAATTTGGTCAAACTTAAAATATGTTGACTTTTAACTAAAACTTAGGCACCTTACATTTTGGGACGGAGGGAGTACTATACATCCATTTTATAAATAGGGTGCACACATATTTCAAGGTGAATTTGGAGCAAGTAAATTGAACAACAATATCTCAAGTATATAGGACATACTGATATTATTAGAATCACATTGAAAAATGCTTTCTAATGAGACCAGTTTAATATTAAATATTTTTTATGTACTTAGAATAATTTTGGTCAAAGATAAAACACGAAAAAGATAACCGTTTGTTCATTGGAATGGATGGGGTATTGTATTTTTTTTTTTTGCAAATTATACTGAAAGACATATGTAATAGAAATCAGTCCGGGTAAATGCATGGTGTAGTCAAGCATATCCATGGGGAAGCCATCTCTGTTGAAATCGGAGCCCACCTCTGTCCCACGAAACATGTCTTTCCCTACTGTTAAATCCAACTATTAATTAACCAATCAATTCTCTTACCCGCCTTGGTACACATTTTCTTCATGGACTTTTCATGCTCCCAAGTTAACAATTCGAATTTCCTCTAGATGCATACAAGAACAGGATACGGCCACAAAGTACGTACAAAACCATCAGAAACTCAATTCAGCTCCCAGGTGCGTATGATCCCTTTATCATAAAAACATATTTCCAAGTATTAAAAAATTTTGACAAAAAATTTACATGTACATCTCCATAATATATGTGTATTCGTCAAGTTTCACGAAAAAATGATATTTTTTGTAGTCTAAGCGAAAAAAAAGAAAATTTATCTTGTGACAAGTCTTTGTTTCAGCACCGAATTTTGTATTTTTTACACACGTCACATGACATGTCGATTTTTCATGAGACGACTTTGTGAGCGCGTAGCACATGAAGATGTACGTGCAAAATTTTTGTTTCAATTTTTTTGAAATTTAAAACTTGTCTAATATGTATTTCAAAATAAAGGGAGCATACGCTCCCATGTGCCAAAACATCGCTCCCCAAACCATTCGCCTCCATCAGTCCACCAATCAATTAATATAGTCTCATCCATTATCCTATGTACTAGTCAAATTCATAACCGCCCATGGAGCATAAATCTCCACTACTAAATCCATTCGTCCATGCACACGTTTGGCATGCATGGACGCATGATGCATTCATGATCCATCCATTTGCCCTCTCCCCTCCCCTCCCGGCCCTCTCCATTTCTTCAACACCAACCACCTTCTTCTACCGTCGTCTCTATCACGCCAAGAAGAAGCACACCGAGAGACTAGTAGGATACCGTTGGTCCATCCCAATAAGCACACCCATAATTTCTTGATTCGTTAGCTACCTTAGCTAGTTGGTTTCTTTGGTCTTGCTCAAGGGCGTACATGGGGCAGGAAGAAGAAGCGTTGCCGCCGGCCGCCGTGGCTTTCTCTTGGGAGCACGATCGGGGCGTGCTCACCATGGAAGGCCGCGGCATGCCGGGGAGCCTGAAGAAGGCGCCAGCCACCGTGTTCTTGTCATGGGAGAACGATCCGGCCGCCGCGAAGCCGACAGTGAAACCGCGCGGCGTGCCGGAGAACCCGAGTAAGGCGCCGGCGCCGGCGCGGCTGCTGTCTGTTCCGCCGCCGCCAGGCCGGCCAGCCGCGAGGGGGTCTCCCGCGCCGTGCGGCCCGAGGACGACCCGTTCCTGGCGGCGTACCTGGCCTGCACCAAGAGCACCGGCCGCGGCGACGGCGGGAAGAAGAGGACGAGCGGTGCGCCGGAGCCTGAGAAGGGCCAGAGGCGGTTCTCGTGGGGGCTGGGCCGTCTGTCCTGCAAGAGGGACGATGGCGCCGTGGTGCAGAGCATGGTGAAGGTGGCCAAGCTGCCTGAGGTGGATCCTAGGGATGCTTGATTGATTTGATTCTCTCTTAATCGATCATCATCTTCTTCTTAATTTCGTATGGTTTGTAGTAGTGCGTGCTGTTGGTTAAGGTTGATCAATCTTGTGACGAACTTTGTGATTATGAGAGCTAGAAAGTTTAAGCCAGAGAAAGAAAGAACACTCTGTGTCTTCTGGATTCAGAATATGTTAGTTCTGCAACTGATTTGCAGCAGCAATCTTCATCTTTCTATCTTCTGGAATCAGAATATGTATTTTCTTTCTATGCATCTTCTTTCTTCTTCTGGGACAGATAAATTGATTGCCATGACAATGACTCTGTCGACTTTCTGTCAGTGTCAACTTGACAGGGACAGAGGTTGACCGAGACTTGGAACATTCCATTGTTTCTTGTGTTTGTGTTGGTTGTGACTTGTGAGTATATGGATATACTGAATTTGAAGCACTGATTCGATGGTAGTGAACGGAATAATCAGTTACAGATCAAAGAGATCTTAGTCAAAAGTAGAACTGCTGCTGGTTGGAGGTATCTAAATCACAAATACAGTGCAACTGGCAGAGATACACTAGTACAGTTAGATAATAAAATATCATTCAGCGATACATTATTTTTCTTGACAAACCAGTTCCATGCCATGACTGGGGGTCTGACCACGCTCCCTTGTCAGTGGATTTCGGTAAACCAGCTCACCCTAGGAATAAGTCTCATTTTTCATTTGAGTTGTCATTGCTGCGCCAGGATGGCTTTTATGAGGTGGTAAAGAATGAATGGAGGTCGGTCATTGCCGGCTCTTCACCTCCAGAGAGATGGCAGAATAAGATTAGTCACATCTTACGCATTTTCTCCTTGGGTGGGCAAATAATTGTGTGGGGTTTACACAAAAGAAAATGAAAGGTTTCTTCTTCTAATTCATGAACTCGACATCAAAGCTGAAAATTGTCCTTTGAATGTGGTTCATAGAGCTGCAAAAAAAGAGGTGGATGAATGTATTACGAAGCTAAGGCGTGCCGAAGAGACTAAGTGGGCTCAGCGTGCCAAAATTAAGCATGTGCAAGAAGGGGGAACAATACGAAATATTTCCACTTAATTGCAAATGGTAAGCACCGAAAAAAGAAAAATTTCCAGTTAGAACATGATGAGGGAATGATAGTTGGCGATGCCAATTTGAAGGTCTTCATATTAAGTACTATACGAAATTATTTGGGGCGCCGGATCCCAATTTTTTCTTGATGGTGGAAGAGGGTAATGATGACATTACAAAATTTTCACTGGTAGAGGGTGATATTTTGACTGCTGATTTCACTGAGGAGGAAGTATTCGAAGCTATCTCCCAGATGAAACATAACAAAGCTTTGGGGCCGGATGGGTTCCCAGCATTTTGTCAACGGTTTTGGGATGTTATTAAAGATGATCTTATGGCAATGTTTACTCAGTTGCATTCGGGTGATCTGCAATTGTTTAAGATGAACTTTGGGGTAATAACTTTACTACCGAAGAAGGAAGATGCCAGCCGTATCAAAGAATACAGACCCATTTGCCTTTTGAACGTTAGCTTTAAGGTTTACAAAGGTTGGGACTAATATAGTGATTGGCATTTCTCAAAATGTCATTGAGCCTACTCAGTCAACATTTATGCCAGGTAGGAATATCCTGGAAGGTGTAGTTGTTCTACATGAAACCATTCATGAGCTTCATAGGAAGAAGCTAGATGGTGTTATTTTCAAAATTAATTTTGAAAAGGCATATGACAAAGTGAAGTTGTCTTTTCTATAGCAATCACTACGGTTGAAAGCCTTTCCACCTAAGTGGTTGAATGGGTAGCTAGGTTTGTGCAGTGTAGTAGCGTCGGATTTAGGGTAAACGATGATATAGGTCATTATTTTCATACGTTGGCGTCAAGGAGACCACATTTCACCAATTATTTTTAATATTGTAGCGGATATGTTGGCAATCCTAATCTCTAGAGCTAAGGAGGATGGTCAGGTTGGAGAACTCATACCTCATCTTGTTAGGGGGGTCTCTATTATGCATATGCTGATGACACAGTTCTTTTTATGGAGCACGACCTTGAGAAAGCCGTCAACATGAAATTACTTTTGTGTATCTTTGAACAACTCTCAGGTCTTAAGATTAATTTTCATAAGAGTGAAATTTTCTGTTTTGGAAGGGAAAAAAAGGTAGAGAACGAGTACAAGCATATTTTTTGATGTGAGACTGGTACTTTACCTTTTAAAATTCAGGAATCCCTATTTACTATATGCGAGAAAATAGAGAATGAAAACCGGTGGAGAACCGTCTTGAGAGAAAGTTAAGTAGTTGGATTGGTAAGATGCTCTCATATGAAGATCGTCTAGTCCTAATTAATTCGACCCTTACAAGTTTGCCTACGTTCTTTTTGTCTTTCTTTGAAATTCCAAAGGGGGTTAGGAAGCGGCTAGACTTCTTTAGATCACGCTTATTTTGGCTAAGTGAAAATCTGAAAAATAAGTATCGCCTTACAAAATAGAATATTATATGCCGCCCAAAAGAGCAAGGGGGTTTAGGCATCGACGTGTTGGAGTTAAAAAAACAAGTGCTTATTAAGAAAATGGTTGTTTAAGTTACTAAATGAACAAGGAATATGACAGGAGTTGCTACATAACGAATATCTTAGTTAGAACATTTTAACTCAAGTTAATGCTAAACCTACAGATTCATATTTCTGAAAGGGGCTGATGGGATTCAAAGATAAGTTCTTTGATAGAGGCTCGTTTATTATAGGGGATGGTGCGAGCATTCCATTTTGGGAGGAGATTTGGTTAGGCGATCAACCACTTTCTATACAATATGCATCTCTCTTTAATATTGCCAAGCATAAAGATGCTACTGTTGCTAATGTTTTATCACATTAGCCACTGAATATTAGTTTTCGACAGGTTTTTACGAGAGATAATTGGCTTCTGTGGCTGAATTTGGTGGAAAGATTGATGGAGATGAATTTGATAAATGAACCGGATAAATTTTCATGGCACCTAACCACTTCTGGAGTATTTTCTGTAAAGTTTGTGTATGCAGACTATATGAACGCCCATACTAGATTTTTGCGAAAATATGGTTGGAATCTAAAAGTAACATTGAAAATTAAGATTTTCATGTGGTTTCTTAATAAAAATGTAATTCTAACAAAATATTACTTAGCAAAAAGGAACTCAAATGGGTGCACGATATGTGTTTTTTGTGATGCTCAAGAAACGGTTAATCATCTTTTTATTTCTTGTCCTTTTGTCAAATGTATATGAAGAGTTGTCCATTGTACTTTTAACATTGCACCACCGGACAATATAACCAATATGTTTGGGAATTGGCTTAATGGGATAGATCATATTGTTAAAGCTCAAATTCGAGTTGGAGTTTGTGCATTGGTTTGGGTAATATGGAATTGTCGAAACGATGTTGTTTTTAAAAAGATATTGGTCAAAAAATTTGTGCAGGTCATTTACCGGGCTTTGTATTAGATCCACATGTGGTCTTTCCTTCTTCCTGTGTAGCAGCGGGAACATATGAACTCTGGTTGCACTTGGTTGATGGCGGTCGTTCATATCTTCAACCAGGGTGGCTGGCGCCAACAACTTAGAATCAATGATGATTAAACAATTACTTTTTCCAATGTTCCGTTATTTGATTCATGTAGCAACTTTATGCGACCCATGACAGGTAATCTACTATAAACTTTAAACTCTGCAATAAAGGAAGCCGTGTGCATCATTTTAATGCAGAGGCTGGGCGAACGTTCCCCTATTCGAAAACAAAGTTCCATGCCATGAACAAAGACAAGTCTATGTTTTTGGATCATTTTGTATTTTTTTTTAAACGGGTAAAAAAGTTTTTGCCTTATATTGATATAGGAGAAGCAAACAGGTACATGGCAAGAGCCAAAAACAAGAAAAAAGGCGGACCAAAATCCGCCCAAAAAACAATCAGGTAATCAAGTCCGCAAGGCTCTTGGTACCTGCCAGGATCCAATCTTTTCCTTCTACCCTGATCTTGTGCATAACGACTGAAGGCAGCGAGAAATTGTTGTTGAAAACGCGTTCGTTCCTCTCCTTCCAAATCTCCCAAGTGACGAGAATAACCGCAGAAGAGGTAGTGGTCGCTGTGATGGCCTGCCAATAATCAATGACCTTCGCTCTACCCTCTCCAAGGCTGCTCATAAGATCCGGGCAAGTGAGCTAGGAGGCTGCCGCGGTCCAGATGCGCTTGGAGAAACGACATTCAAAGAGGATGTGTCGAGCCGTCTCTGGGGAGCATCTGCAGAGCTGGCAGGTGGGGTGATGAGGCCATCCCCGTTTTGCCAGGCGGTCGGCGGTCCAAAGTGATTTTGGACGGCGAGCCACGCAAGCGGCGCCGGAGGCCCAGGTCTTCAGCAATTTTCCCAAACTAACAAGGAAGGGTGTGAGGGCGGCCTTGTAAGCGAGAGTAGCAACCATTAGGGGTTAAAGACCAGGTGATGGAATCCTCTAAGTCTGGATCAAGTTGGACTTCGGCAAGAAGATCCCAAAGGCGAACGTATTGTTCCAGGTGCTCAACGGTGAAGGCGTCGACCATGATATTGCTTGTGACGGTAAAGCACACGTCCGTTGGGAACCCCAAGAGGAAGGTATGATGCGTACAGCGGCAAGTTTTCCCTCAGTAAGAAACCAAGGTTATCGAACCAGTAGGAACCAAGAAACACGTTGAAGGTTGATGGCGGCGGAGTGTAGTGCGGCGCAACACCAGGGATTCGGCGCCAACGTGGAACCTGCACAACACAACCAAGATACTTTGCCCCAACTTAACAGTGAGGTTGTCAATCTCACCGGCTTGTTGTAACAAAGGATTAGATGTATAGTGTGGATGATGATGTTTGCAGAAAACAGTAGAACGAGTATTGCAGTAGATTGTATTCGATGTAAAGAATGGACCGGGGTCCACGGTTCACTAGTGGTGTCTCTCCCATAAGAAATAGCATGTTGGGTGAACAAATTACAGTTGGGCAATTGACAAATAAAGATGGCATGACAATGCACATACATGTTATGATGAGTAGTGTGAAATTCAATTGGGTATTACGACAAAGTACATAGACCGCTATCCAGCATGCATCTATGCCTAAAAAGTCCACCTTCAGGTTATCCGAACCCCTTCCAGTATTAAGTTGCAAACAGCAGACAATTGCATTAAGTATGGTGCGTAATGTAATCAACAAATACATCCTTAGATATAGCATTGATGTTTTATCCCTAGTGGCAACACATCCACAACCTTAGAACTTTCTGTCACTGTCCCAAATGGAGGCATGAACCCACTATCGAGCATAAATACTCCCTCTTGGAGTTACAAGTAACGACTTGGCCAGAGCCTCTAGTAATAACGGAGAGCATGCAAGATCATAAACAACACATAGATGATAGATTGATAATCAACATAACATAGCATTCAATATTCATCGGATCCCAACAAACGCAACATGTAGCATTACAAATAGATGATCTTGATCATGTTAGGCAGCTCACAAGATCCGACAATGGTAGCTCAATTAGGAGAAGACGACCATCTAGCTACTGCTATGGACCCATAGTCCAGGGGTGAACTACTCACATCACTCCGAGGCGACCATGGCGGTGAAGAGTCCTCCGGGAGATGATTCCCCTCTGTGGGTGTCGGAGGCGATCTCCTGAATCCCCCGAGATGGGATTGGCGGCGGCGGCGTCTCTGGAAGGTTTTCCGTATCGTGGCTCTCGGTACTGGAGTTATTATCGATGAAGGCTTATGTTGGCGGAAGGGTAGGTCAGGGGCGCCACGAGGGGCCCACACGCTAGGGCCGCGCGGCCCCAGGACTGGCCACGCCGCCCTACTGTGTGGCCGCCTCGTCGCCCCACTTCGTTTCCCTTTCGGACTTCTGGAAGGAAAAATAAGATCCTGGGCGTTGATTTCGTCCAATTCCGAGAATATTTCCTTACTAGGATTTAAACCAAAAACAACAGAATAGCAACTGGCTCTTTGGCATCTTGTTAATAGGTTAGTGCCGGAAAATGCATAAATATGACATAAAGTATGTATAAAAAATGTAGGTATTGTCATAAAACAAGCATGGAACATAAGAAATTATCGATACGTTGGAGACGTATCAGCATCCCCAGTTCTACTCGTCCCGAGTAGGTAAATGATAACCCACAAGTATAGGGGATCGCAACAGTCTTCGCGGGTAGTAAAACCCAATTTATTGATTCGGCACAAGGGGAGACAAAGGATACTTGAAAGCTTTAACAGCGGAGTTGTCAATTCAGCTGCACCTGGAAACACACTTGCTCGCAGGAGTTTATCAGTAGTAACAGCTTTATAGCGTAGTAGTGAAATAACAGCACAGTGTAACAGAGACAGCAGTAGTAATTATAGTAAACAGCAGGATTAAAATACTGTAGGCACGGGGACGGATAACGGGCGTTGCATGGATGAGAGAAACTCATGTAACAATCAAAGCAGGGCATTTGCAGATAATAATAAAACGGTGTCCAAGTACAAAGCAATCAATAGGCATGTGTTCCATATATAGTCGTACGTGCTCGCAATGAGAAACTTGCACAACATCTTTTGTCCACCAGCCGGTGGCCTCCGGAAACTTCTGGATATTAAGGTACTCCTTTTAATAGAGTACCGGAGCAAAGCATTAACACTCCGTGAACACATGTGATCCTCACATCACTACCATCCCCTCCGGTTGTCCCGATTTCTATCACTTCGGGGCCATTGGTTCCGGACAGCGACATGTGTATACAACTTGCAGGTAAGATCATAAACAATGAATATCATGATGAAACAATAACATGTTCAGATCTGAGATCATGGCACTCGGGCCCTAGTGACAAACATTAAGCATAACAAGTTGCAACAATATCATCAAAGTACCAATTACGGACACTAGGCACTATGCCCTAACAATCTTATGCTATTACATGACCAATCTCATCCAATCCCTACCATCCCCTTCAGCCTACAGCGGGGGAATTACTCACACATGGATGGGGGAAACATGGCTGGTCGATGGAGAGGCGTCGGTGGTGATGATGGCGATGATCTCCTCCAATTCCCCGTCCCGGCGGAGTGCCAGAAGACTTCTGGCTCCGAGACGGAGTTTCGCGATGTGGCGGCGTTACGGAGGGTTGGCGACTTTGACTTGCGGTCGCGATTTTTAAATCGAACCCCTTTAAGTAGTCCGAGAGGAGGCGTCGGAGGCCGGCGAGGGAGCCACACGCTAGGGCCGCGCGCCCCCCTCATGGGCGCGCCGCCTAGGGTGTGGGGCCCTCGGGCCTCCACCGCGCCTTTGGCTCGGAAGTCTTCGGAAAAATAGGACCTTTCGCATAAATTCCAAGGATTTTCCCGAAAGTTGGATTTGCACAAAACGAGACACAAGCAATTCTGAAAACAGCGTTAGTCCGTGTCAGTTGCATCCAAAATACTCAAATTAGAGGCAAAACAATAGCAAAAATGTTCGGGAAAGTAGATATGTTTTGGACGTATCAACTCTCCCCAAGCTTAGCTTATTGCTTGTCCTCAAGCAATTCAGTTAACAACTGACGCGATAAAAGAACTTTCACGAACACATTTGTTCATATGATGTAAATATTCTCATGCTATGGCTAACACTTAGGCAGTTCATAATAAGGTACATGCAAATAAGATCATCTAACAGCTATGTCAATCATGGAAAGGTACCAACAATTAATAATAAGCATCATGAATCATGTCTATAAGCAGGATTGCAATGTTCATAAAAGAGTATGATAAAGTGGTATCTCGCTTGCCCATATTTGATCAGCAAAACATAAATGCTCAGGCACCTCTGAAGTTCATAGAAAGACTAGAAATAGTGATTGTCAAAGATAAAAGCATCAAAGTTATACCGCAATCAATCATATTTTGAGACAAGCATATTATACTAAGAATGACAGTTGTGCTCTCAAGATAGTGCTCAAAGAAAGGATGGAGACACAACATAAAAGTAAAAGATTGACCCTTCGCAGAGGGAAGCAGGGATTAACATGCGCTAGAGCTTTTCATTTTTAAAACAGGAGTAAAATTATTTTGAGAGGTGTTTGTTGTTGTCAACGAATGGTAATGGGTACACCAACTACCTCGCCAACCGGACTTTCAAGAGCGGCTCCCATGAAGGACGTTATCTCTACCAGCAAGGTAGATCATCCCTCTTCTCTTTTGTTTACACACGTATTTTAGTTTTATTATGGGTGACACTCCCCCCAACCTTTGCTTACACAAGCCATGGCTAACCGAATCCTCGGGTGCCTTCCATCAATCACATACCATGGAGGAGTGTCTATTTGCAAAATTAAGTTGCTTACTGATGAATCAGAGCAAAACATGTGAAGAGAATTATTAATGAAGTTTGATTAATCGGGAACCCCATTGCCAGCTCTTTTTGCAAAATTATTGGATAAGCGGATGTGCCACTAGTCCATAATGAAAGTCCGTCAAGAGTAAATGACAAGATTGAAAGTTAAACACCACATACTTCCTCATGAGCTATGAAACATTAACACAAATTGAGAAGCATTTTGAAGGTTTTAAAGGTAGCGCATGAGAATTTACTTGGAATGGTTTGAAATGCCATGCATAGGTATTTATGGTGGACACTTTGGAACAACTTGGTTTTCAGGTGTTTGGAAGCACGAGCAGCGTTCCCGCTCAGTACAAGTGAAGGCTAGCAATAGACTAGGGAGCGACAAATCAAGAGAGCAATAACTGTCATAATCATGCTTGCGGCAAAATAAATTAACGGAGGCATAAAAGTGATACAAGAACTCTGAAGCAATGTAGATCATAGAGGCTTAATTGACTTTTGTTCAGTCATATGCATGCGTGAGCATGTGCCAAGTCGATACAAATGAATTATTCAGAGGAGGATACCACAATGTCATACCTACTGATACGTCTCCGACGTATCGATAATTTCTTATGTTCCATGCCACATTATTGATGTTATCTACATGTTTTATGCACACTTTATGTCATATTCGTGCATTTTCTGGAACTAACCTATTAACAAGATGCCGAAGTGCCGGTTGCTGTTTTCTACTGTTTTTGGTTTCAGAAATCCTAGTAAGGAAATATTCTCGGAATTGGACGAAATCAAAGCCCAGGGCCTATTTTTCCACGAAGCTTCCAGAAGTCCGAAGGAGAGACGAAGAGGGGCCACGGGGGCCACACCCTGGGGCGGCCCCCCCGGCCGCGCGGCCCTATGGTGTGGGACCCCGTGCCGCCTCTGACCTGCCCTTCCGCCTACAAATAGCCTCCGTGACGAAACCCCAGTACCGAGAGCCACGATACGGAAAACCTTCCAGAGACGCCGCCAACGCTGATCCCATCTCGGGGGATCCAGAGATCGCCTCCGGCACCTGCCGGAGAGGGGATTCATCTCCGGAGGACTCTACGCCGCCATGGTCGCCTCCGGTGTGATGTGTGAGTAGTCTACCCCTGGACTATGGGTCCATAGCAGTAGCTAGATGGTTGTCTTCTCCCCATTGTGCTATCATTGTCGGATCTTGTGAGCTGCCTAACATGATCAAGATCATCTATCTGTAATTCTATATGTTGCGTTTGTTGGGATCCGATGAATAGAGAATACTTGTTATGTTGATTATCAAAGTTATATCTATGTGTTGTTTATGATCTTGCATGCTCTTCGTTATTAGTAGATGCTCTGGCCAAGTTGATGCTAGTAACTCCAAGAGGGAGTATTTATGCTCGATAGTGGGTTCATGCCTCTGTGAATCTGGAGGAGTGACAAGAACCACTAAGGTTATGGATGTGCTGTTGCCACTAGGGATAAAACATTAGTGCTATGTTCAAGGATGTAGTCACTAGTTACATTACGTGCAATACTTAATGCAATTGTCTGTTGTTAGCAACTTAATACTGGAGGGGGTTCGGATGATAACCTGAAGGTGGACTTTTTAGGCATAGATGCAGTTGGATGGCGGTCTATGTACTTTGTCGTAATGCCCAATTAAACCTCACTATACTCATCATGATATGTATGTGCATGGTCATGCTCTCTTTATTTGTCAATTGCCCAACTGTAATTTGTTCACCCAACATGCTGTTCGTCTTATGGGAGAGACACCTCTAGTGAACTGTGGACCCCGGTCCAATTCTCTTTACTGAAATACAATCTACTGCAATACTTGTTCTACTGTTTTCTGCAAACAATCATCTTCCACACAATACGGTTAATCCTTTGTTACAGCAAGCGGTGAGATTGACAACCTCATTGTTTCGTTGGGGCAAAGTACTTTGGTTGTGTTGTGCAGGTTCCACGTTGGCGCCGGAATCCCTGGTGTTGCGCCGCACTACATCCCGCCGCCATCAACCTTCAACGTGCTTCTTGACTCCTACTGGTCCGATTAAACCTTGGTTTCTTACTGAGGGAAACTTGCCGCTGTGCGCATCACACCTTCCTCTTGGGGTTCCCAACGGACGTGCCAACCACACGCATCAAGCAAATTTCTGGCGCCGTTGCCATCAAGACACGCTGCAAGGGGAGTCTCCACTTCTCAATCTCTTTACTTTGTTTTTGTCTTGCTTAGTTTTATTTACTACTTTGTTTGCTGCACTAAATCAAAATACAAAAAAATTAGTTGCTAGTTTTACTTTATTTGCTATCTTGTTTGCTATATCAAAAACACAACAAAATTAGTTTACTTGCATTTACTTTATCTAGTTTGTTTTATTTACTGTTGCTAAAATGAAACGCTGACTAAGTTGTGTGACTTCACAACCACAAATAATAATGATTTCTTATGCACACCTATTGCTCCACCTGCTACTACAGCAGAATTCTTTGAAATTAAACCTGCTTTACTGAATCTTGTTATGCGAGAGCAATTTTCTGGTGTTAGTTCTGATGATGCTGCTGCCCATCTTAATAATTTTGTTGAACTATGTGAAATGCAAAAATATAAAGATGTAGATGGTGATATTATTAAACTAAAATTGTTCCCTTTCTCATTAAGAGGAAGAGCTAAAGATTGGTTGCTATCTGCCTAAGAATAGTATTGATTCATGGACTAAATGCAAGGATGCTTTTATTGGTAGATATTATCCCCCTGCTAAAATTATATCTTTGAGGAGTAGCATAATGAATTTTAAACAATTAGATACTGAACATGTTGCTCAAGCTTGGGAAAGAATGAAATCTCTGGTTAAAAATTGCCCAACCCATGGACTGACTACTTGGATGATCATCCAAACCTTCTATGCAGGACTAAATTTTTCTTCGCGGAATTTATTGGATTCAGCTGCTGGAGGTACCTTTATGTCCATCACTCTTGGTGAAGCAACAAAGCTTCTTGATAATATGATGATCAACTACTCTGAATGGCACACGGAAAGAGCTCCACAAGGTAAGAAGGTAAATTCTGTCGAAGAAACCTCTTCCTTGAGTGATAAGATTGATGCTATTATGTCTATGCTTGTGAATGATAGGACTAATATTGATCCTAATAATGTTCCATTAGCTTCATTGGTTGCACAAGAAGAACATGTTGATGTAAACTTCATTAAAAATAGTAATTTCAACAACAATGCTTACCGGAACAATTCTAGTAACAACTATAGGCCATATCCTTATAATAATGGCAACGGCTATGGTAATTCTTATGGGAATTCTTACAACAATAATAGGAACACACCCCCTGGACTTGAAGCCATGCTTAAAGAATTTATTAGTACACAAACTGCTTTTAACAAATCTGTTGAAGAAAAGCTTGGGAAAATTGATATACTTGCTTCTAAAGTCGATAGTCTTGCTGCTGATGTTGATCTTTTGAAATCAAAAGTTTTGCCTAATGAGAATCATCATAATAAAATTGTTACTACAGCAAATGCCATTCAAGTTAGAATTAATGAGAATATAAGATTAATGGCTGAACTGCGTGCTAGGTGGGATAGAGAAGAAAATGAAAAACTAGCTAAAGAGAAGAATGTAGCTAAAGTTTGGACTATTACCACCACTAGTAATGCTAATGCTACACATGTTGCTGCACCTCCTACTAATACTAATAAAAGAATTGGTGTTAGCAATGTTTCCACTTCTAATGCAAAGCGCGAAAAACTGCCTGAAACTGCTAAAACTGCTGAAACTGCCTGTGATAAAACTGCTGAAATTTTTTCCAACATTGGGGATAATGATCCCATTGCTTTAGATTATAATGGTTTGAATTTTGATGATTGCCACATCTCTGAAGTTATAAAGTTCTTGCAAAAACTTTCTAAAAGTCCTAATGCTAGTGCTATAAATTTGGCTTTCACACATCATATTACAAATGCTCTCATAAAAGCTAGAGAAGAGAAACTAGAGCGCGAAGCCTCTATTCCTAAAAAGCTAGAGGATGGTTGGGAGCCCATCATTAAGATGAAGGTTAAAGATTTTGATTGTAATGCTTTATGTGATCTTGGTGCAAGTATTTCTGTTATGCCTAAGAAAATTTATAATATGCTTGACTTGCCACCGCTGAAAAATTGTTATTTGGATGTTAATCTTGCTGATCATTCTACAAAGAAACCTTTGGGGAAAGTTGATAATGTTCGCATTACCGTTAACAATAACCTTGTCCCCGTTGATTTTGTTGTCTTGGATATTGAATGCAATGCATCTTGTCCCATTATATTGGGAAGACCTTTTCTTCGAACTGTTGGTGCTATTATTGATATGAAGGAAGGGAATATAAAATATCAATTTCCTCTCAAGAAAGGTATGGAACACTTCCCTAGAAAGAGAATGAAGGTACCTTTTGATTCTATTATGAGAACAAATTATGATGTTGACACTTCGTCTCTCGATAATACTTGATGCACACTTTCTGCGCCTAGCTGAAAGGCGTTAAAGAAAAGCGCTTATGGGAGACAACCCATGTTTTTACCTACAGTACTTTGTTTTTATTTTGTGTCTTGGAAGTTGTTTACTACTGTAGCAACCTCTCCTTATCTTAGTTTTGTGTTTTGTTGTGCCAAGTTAAGCCGTTGATAGAAAAGTAAGTACTAGATTTGGATTACTGCACAGTTCCAGATTTCTTTGCTGTCACGAATCTGGGTCTACCTCCCTGTAGGTAGCTCAGAAAATTAAGCCAATTTACGTGCATGATCCTCAGATATGTACGCAACTTTCATTCAATTTGAGCATTTTCATTTGAGCAAGTCTGGTGCCATTTTAAAATTCGTCAATACGAACTGTTCTGTTTTGACAGATTCTGCCTTTTATTTCGCATTGCCTCTTTCGCTATGTTGGATGAATTTCTTTGATCCACTAATGTCCAGTAGCATTATGCAATGTCCAGAAGTGTTAAGAATGATTGTGTCACCTCTGAATATGTCAATTTATATTGTGCACTAACCCTCTAATGAGTTGTTTCGAGTTTGGTGTGGAGGAAGTTTTCAAGGATCAAGAGAGGAGTATGATGCAACATGATCAAGGAGAGTGAAAGCTCTAAGCTTGGGGATGCCCCGGTGGTTCACCCCTGCATATATCAAGAAGACTCAAGCGTCTAAGCTTGGGGATGCCCAAGGCATCCCCTTCTTCATCGACAACATTATCAGGTTCCTCCCCTGAAACTATATTTTTATTCCATCACATCTTATGTGCTTTTTCTTGGAGCGTCGGTTTGTTTTTGTTTTTGTTTTGTTTGAATAAAATGGATCCTAGCATTCACTTTATGGGAGAGAGACACGCTCCGCTGTAGCATATGGACAAGTATGTCCTTGGTTTCTACTCATAGTATTCATGGCGAAGTTTCTCCTTCGTTAAATTGTTATATGGTTGGAATTGGAAAATGATACATGTAGTAATTGCTATAAATGTCTTGGGTAATGTGATACTTGGCAATTGTTGTGCTCATGATTAAGCTCTTGCATCATATGCTTTGCACACATTAATGAAGAAATACATAGAGCATGCTAAAATTTGGTTTGCATATTTGGTTTCTCTAAGGTCTAGATACTTTCTAGTATTGAGTTTGAACAACAAGGAAGACGGTGTAGAGTCTTATAATGTTTTCAATATGTCTTTTATGTGAGTTTTGCTGCACCGGTTCATCCTTGTGTTTGTTTCAAATAAACCTTGCTAGCCTAAACCTTGTATCGAGAGGGAATACTTCTCATGCATCCAAAATACTTGAGCCAACCACTATGCCATTTGTGTCCACCATACCTACCTACTACATGGTATTTTCCGCCATTCCAAAGTAAATTGCTTGAGTGCTACCTTTAAAATTCCATCATTCACTTTTGCAATATATAGCTCATGGGACAAATAGCTTAAAAACTATTGTGGTATTGAATATGTAATTATGCACTTTATCTCTTATTAAGTTGCTTGTTGTGCGATAACCATGTTCACTGGGGACGCCATCAACTATTCATTGTTGAATTTCATGTGAGTTGCTATGCATGTCCGTCTTGTCTGAAGTAAGAGAGATCTACCACCATATGGTTAAGCATGCATATGTTAGAGAAGAACATTGGGCCGCTAACTAAAGCCATGATCCATGGTGGAAGTTTCAGTTTTGGACAACAATCCTCAAATCTCAAATGAGAAAATTATTAATTGTTGTTATATGCTTATGCATAAAAGAGGAGTCCATTATCTGTTGTCTATGTTGTCCCGGTATGGATGTCTAAGTTGAAGAATAATCAATAGCGAGAAATCCAATGCGAGCTTTCTCCTTAGACCTTTGTACAGGCGGCATAGAGGTACCCCTTTGTGACACTTGGTTAAAACATGTGCATTGTGATGATCCGGTAGTCCAAGCTAATTAGGACAAGGTGCGGGCACTATTAGTACACTATGCATGAGGCTTGCAACTTATAAGATATAATTTACATGATGCATATGCTTTATTACTACCGTTGACAAAATTGTTTCATGTTTTCAAAATCAAAGCTCTAGCACAAATATAGCAATCGATGCTTTTCCTCTATGGAGGACCATTCTTTTACTTTCAATGTTGAGTCAGTTCACCTATTTCTCTCCACCTCAAGAAGCAAACACTTGTGTGAACTATGCATTGATTCCTACATACTTGCTTATTGCACTTATTATATTACTCTATGTTGACAATATCCATGAGATATACATGTTACAAGTTGAAAGCAACCGCTGAAACTTAATCTTCCTTTGTGTTGCTTCAATGCCTTTACTTTGAATTATTGCTTTATGAGTTAACTCTTATGCAAGACTTATTGATGCTTGTCTTGAAGTGCTATTCATGAAAAGTCTTTGCTTTATGATTCACTTGTTTACTCATGTCATACACATTGTTTTGATCGCTGCATTCACTACATATGCTTTACAAATAGTATGATCAAGATTATGATGGCATGTCACTCCAGAAATTATCTTTGTTATCGTTTTACCTGCTCGGGACGAGCAGAACTAACAGGGATGCTGATACGTCTCCGACGTATCGATAATTTCTTATGTTCCATGCCACATTATTGATGTTATCTACATGTTTTATGCACACTTTATGTCATATTCATGCATTTTCGGAACTAACCTATTAACAAGATGCCGAAGTGCCATTGCTGTTTTCTGCTATTTTGGTTTCAGAAATCCTAGTAAGGAAATATTCTCGGAATTGGATGAAATCAAAGCCCAGGGGCCTATTTTTCCACGAAGCTTCCAGAAGTCCGAAGGAGAGACGAAGAGGGGCCACGGGGGGCCACCCCTAGGGCGGCGCGGCCCCCTTGGCCGCGTGGCCCTATGGTGTGGGGCCCCCGTGCCGCCTCCTGACCTGCCCTTCCGCCTACAAATAGCCTCCGTGACGAAACCCCCAGTACCGAGAGCCACGATACGGAAAACCTTCCGAGACGCCGCCAACGCCGATCCCATCTCGGGGATCCAGGAGATCGCCTCCGGCACCCTGCCGGAGAGGGGATTCATCTCCCGGAGGACTCTACGCCGCCATGGTCGCCTCCGGTGTGATGTGTGAGTAGTCTACCCCTGGACTATGGGTCCATAGCAGTAGCTAGATGGTTGTCTTCTCCCCATTGTGCTATCATTGTCGGATCTTGTGAGCTGCCTAACATGATCAAGATCATCTATGTAATTCTATATGTTGCGTTTGTTGGGATCCGATGAATAGAGAATACTTGTTATGTTGATTATCAAAGTTATATCTATGTGTTGTTTATGATCTTGCATGCTCTCCGTTATTAGTAGATGCTTTGGCCAAGTTGATGCTAGTAACTCCAAGAGGGAGTATTTATGCTCGATAGTGGGTTCATGCCTCTGTGAATCTGGAGGAGTGACAAGAACCACTAAGGTTATGGATGTGCTGTTGCCACTAGGGATAAAACATTAGTGCTATGTTCAAGGATGTAGTCACTAGTTACATTACGCGCAATACTTAATGCAATTGTCTGTTGTTAGCAACTTAATACTGGAGGGGTTCGGATGATAACCTGAAGGTGGACTTTTTAGGCATAGATGCAGTTGGATGGCGGTCTATGTTCTTTGTCGTAATGCCCAATTAAATCTCACTATACTCATCATGATATGTATGTGCATGGTCATGCTCTCTTTATTTGTCAATTGCCCAACTGTAATTTGTTCACCCAACATGCTATTCGTCTTATGGGAGAGACACCTCTAGTGAACTGTGGACCCCGGTCCAATTCTCTTTACTGAAATACAATCTACTGCAATACTTGTTCTACTATTTTCTGCAAACAATCATCTTCCACACAATACGGTTAATCCTTTGTTACAGCAAGCCGGTGAGATTGACAACCTCACTGTTTCGTTGGGGCAAAGTACTTTGGTTGTGTTGTGCAGGTTCCACGTTGGCGCCGGAATCCCTGGTGTTGCGCCGCACTACATCCCGCCGCCATCAACCTTCAACGTGCTTCTTGACTCCTACTGGTCCGATTAAACCTTGGTTTCTTACTGAGGGAAACTTGCCGCTGTGCGCATCACACCTTCCTCTTGGGGTTCCCAACGGACGTGCCAACCACACACATCACCTACTTATGAATAAAACAATGCAAGCAAACATCCATGACATGCTACTCATATTAATAAATTGGAGCTAAACATGAGAGATCATGAACTACTAGACTTTCTTAAATGACATATACCTCACATGAACCAACTAAGCATGCTCACATGGATGAGTATATGTACAAAAATGAAAACAAATAGAGTTCATACCAGCCTCTCACCACAATCCAATTGTCGTAGATCGTCATTATTGCCTTTCACTTGTGTAGCTTGGATAATATGAAATGAAAACCACGCTCCAGCCACCGAAGACCATTGAACTCATAATGAACTTTACAAACCAAAGAAGAACAGCAAATATTTTTGGTGTTTTCGAATTGGAAACAAGAACAAAGGAAACAAGCAAACAAAGCAAAATCTTTTTGGATTTTCTTATAGCAAACCAACGATAGCAAATAAAGAAAAATAAATGCAAGAAACCAAAACAAACAAATGGTGAAGAGAAACAATAGAAATATTTTTGGTCTTTTTGTGTTTTAGGAAAGAAACAAAGCAAAAAACAAGAAATGGCAAACTAGAAAAGTCACATAAACACAAAGCAGCAGAAATTCGTCAAACTTGACAGCAGTACAGTACTCGATTTTTAAGAAATTCTTCCACTGCTCAAATCGAAAAGTGTTCAACTAATGAAAGTTATATAACAACCTGGGGAACATGCAAAAAAATTGGCTTCGCAAAATATCTTTCTGGCTATTTTCGAGAATTTTTTTGGTAACAGCCCAGAATCTGTTTTCAGGCAGCACTTCCCTAAATATCATCTTCCTCTCATTAGAAAACCACTCAAAGAAACTAAACAAGTATATATAAGTATCCAGCAACCATAATATGCAAAGAATGAGTGATGCCGGTATACCTCCCCCCAAGCTTAGGCTTTTGGCCTAAGTGGAGTTCAATCCCATGGTGCCCATGAAGTAGCACCTCCGTAGTACAAAGATGGATCATATTCCGGGTATGTGCTAGAAGAAGCACCCGGATACGTGACGGTGTAGTCGTAGGAGGGCTCGGCGTCCTCGGAGTCATGCTGCTGGTGGAAGCCTTGTATCTTCATTTTCTCCTCCACCTCCTCCTTAGAGCGCGACCATGGTTCCCTGTCAATACTGAACAAATCTGGCTGGGGAAGAGGGATTTCCTTCTCATCCCCGTCAGCAAACAACATTCTATAGACCAAATTATCTAAAGTGGAATCAGCGGTAACAAAATGATGGCTCTTCATAGCAGCAATATCAAGCCTCCTAGGAGTTAATGGCACATCATTAGAGTCAAGAGGAAGTCTTAAATGTGCTAAAATGCGCGATGCAATGGTTCCTCCAAAAATAGGCCCCCTGTTAGACAGGCGGCGAGCAATAAGAGAACCAAGATGATAAGGTGTCCCTCCAGTAAGTGCAGCAATTCAAGAAAGCAAGATGGTAGCTAGAAATATTGCTAGTGTTCTCCCTACCAAGAATGCTAGTAGCAATGTAATAGGCAAAATACTTAATGGCGGGGAGTTGGATGTTTCTTATCTTGCCACGCTGAATGGTGCGACAATCATCATTGGTGATCCCTCGATAGAGCTCCAACAAGACCCGGGGGTTGTCCTCAATCTTCCTTGATGTACCTACAGGGGCAATATCCAATGCAACACAAAATTCTTCCAATGTCATAGTAATAGGATCACCATAAATCTTGAATGCAACTGTCGGGCCATAGTGCTTGTTGTGGAACTTGAAGCTCTCAACAAAGATTTTGGTGAGCATGTAGTATTGCTCCCTTTCATCTCCCACGTAGGCGGCTAAGCCCGCCTTGTTAACGAGGGTAAAGAAATCATCCAGCAACCCTGCATTACTCAAAAAGTCATAACATGGGAAAGATGAAGCGTTAGGAACTCCATTGTCTTCTTCGGGTTCGAAGCTTGGTGCGATGACATCCTCATTGTAGGATCGCCTAAATCGGGTGGCGGTCCTAGAGGGCCTTCCGGTGCTCGTCGTCTCTCTCTCAAACACTTCTCCAAAGTTGAAATTATCCATCTTCCTTTTCTGAAATTTTTCAACAAATGATATAAAACTTGATTTGGTGACATATAATCGAGGCAAACTACTATAGGAACTTGCTAGAGTACTAATCATGCATCAAAACTAGTTTATTCAACTTAGAACAAGCATGCAAGCTCACTAAACATGTTACCTACAGCAGCAAAATATTCAAGATATACTCAACCAAACAAAATTCTACTTGGATAATCGGAGGAGTCACATACCGGAGAGCAAATGTGCCAAATTTCAGACAGAAATCTGGGCTGAGCAAAGAGATCGAGAAATCCTGAGCTCTTGAGCAAAAACACGAGTGAGAGAAAGCTGGTGTCGATTTTTTCGGGAGAGAGAAGAGTGTGGGAGGAAGAGATGCTGAAGTGGGGCAAAGGGGGACCCACACACCAGGGTGGCGCGCCCCCCTTGCTGGCCGCGCCGGCCTGTGGGGTGCCACCCTGGGGTGCCCCACTGGTCATCCCCAGGTGCTCCCAGGTGCATTTTCGAAAAATAGGACCAACGGTATAATTTTTGTGAATTTTTGAAAACTTTGAAAAATGCACATTTCTGGGCATTAAGTTTATTATTACTGGACAGGAAATTTTTTGAAATCTCTAATTAACTAAGGAACTTTGCAAATCAAAAGTGCTACAGCAAGTAAAGCAAGTGGAGGAAGAAAGAGATGTTGTTTACCTCCTCTATGCATATAAAAAGTATTTGTTAACAAGGTTGATCAAGTCTTGCCACCAAATAAATTTTACATAGCATAAGAAGAAATAAACCTCAAATCAATCATGTTACCTTGAATTGTATTGATATGGATCCAATCATAAGACTTTGATATCCTTCTTTAGGCTCATATATAGGACAATCAATAGTCCCCACTTTGATAGTTCTCACATTAGAAATAGTATTGACTCCACATACTTTATCAATCCTCTTGGGGAAATAGACGGTATGCTCCTTATCATCAACATTGAAAGTAACCTTTCCTTTATTGCAATCAATAACAGCCCCTGCGGTGTTAAGAAAAGGTCTCCCAAGAATAATAGACATATTATCATCTTCAGGCATTTCCAACACAACAAAATCAGTTAATATCAAGCAGTTATTAGTAACTTGAACAGGAACATCCTCACATATACCAACAGGAATAGCAGTAGATTTATCAGCCATTTGCAAAGATATATCAGTAGGTATCAACTTATCTAAATAAAGTCTCTTATAAAGAGAAAAAGGCATAACACTAACACCGGCTCCCAAATCACATAGAGCAGTTCTAACATAATTATTCTTGATAGAACAAGGAATAGTCGGTATACCTGGATGGCCCAACTTCTTTGGAACTTTGCCATTGAAAGAGTAATTAGCAAGCATAGTGGAAATCTCCTAATTGGGGATTTTCCTTTTGTTAGTGACAATATCTTTCATATACTTTGAATAAGGAGGCAATTTAATAGCATCAGTCAAAGGGATTTGCAAAAATAATGGTTTCATCCAATCACAAAATTTATTATAGTGTTCTTCTTCCTTTGATTTTAGTTTCTTAGCAGGAAAATGCATTTGCTTTTGAACCCAAGGTTCCCTTTCATTACCATGTTTCTTAGCTATAAAATCTTCTTTAGTATACTTTTTATTTTTAGCATGCTTTTCAGGTTCATCTTCTACCTCTTCTTTATCAGAAGCATCATTCTTATCATTATCATTATTATGTTCATTACCACTTTCAGTTTCAACATCGGAAATAGAAATACTATTAGGATCATTAACAGGTTCAGAGGATTCTACGACATTTTTATGTTTCTTCTTCTTTTTCTTAGAAGGAGCACTAGGTTCATTCGTTGAGAATCTTGTTCAACTCTTTTGGGATGCCCTTCAGGATATAGAGGATCCTGGGTAGAGACACCACCTCTAGTTGTTACTTCATAAGCATGTTTCTCTTTAGAATTATTTTTTAGCAAGTCATTTTGCACTTTAGTGAGTTGATCAATTTGAGTTTGAACCATTTGAAAATGTTTAACAAGCATCTTAACATCATTGGAGGTTCTCTCCACAATATCATGCAAATTGCTAATAGCTTGAGAATTTTCCATTAGATGATTCTCTACTCTCATATTAAATTTTTCTTGCTTAACAATATAATTATCAAACTCATCTAAACATTGAGCAGGAGGTTTTGAATACGGAATATCTTCCCTAGTAAAGCATTGAAGGGAGTTTACCTCAATCATGGATGAAGGGGGAATTATCTCACATATATCTTCTATGGGAGGTAGATTCTTCACATCTTCGGATTTAATACCTTTCTCCTTAAGATACTTCTTGGCTTCCCTCATATCTTCATCCACTACAAGAAAAGTTGCCATGGCCGACGAAGTTGAAGTCGCGCCGTGGTTGCTGGTGTACCATGGCCGACTTTTTTTGGTATGTCCGTTGTGCATGTCAAAACGTTTTTTCTCGTTTTTGAGGCCACCTAGCCCGACGAAACCGGCCAAAACGTTGCGTATGGTGGCCCGGGACGTGGTGCATCTCGAATTCTCGGGTTCGCCGGCCGAGTCAACGCAAATCCGCACCGCCGAGGGATGTAGGGCCGAGATGGCAGCCTCTCTGCATTGTTTTTTCTCGATCGCGCCATCTTGTTCAACGCTCTCCGATCGAGCCGTTTACGATGCAGGATCATGGGTCCCGCATGTCATCCTCTATGAACCAAAATTCTTTCTATTCTTGGATTTTTTTGACACCCTGATTTCTGGCTACTTCCTTTTTCTTTTGATCCCTTGCCGCCTTGGAAACGTTGAGACCGCTGCTGCTAATGGGACCCGCATGTCATCCTCTATGAGCAATCAACTTTATTTTCTTGGAGTTTTTTTGGCACCTCAAATTTGGTCACTTGCCTTTTCTTTCGATCCCTGCCGCCTCTCAAACGGTGATACCGCTGCTTGCTAAATGGGACCCGCATGTCATCCTCTATGTACTATTAAACTTTCTTTTCTTGGATTTTTTTGGCCCCTCATATTTGGTCACTTGCCTTTTCTTTCGATCCCCTGCCGCCTCTCAAACGGTGATACCGCTGCTGCTAAATGGGACCCGCATGTCATCCTCTATGTACTATAAAACTTTCTTTTCTTGGATTTTTTTGGCACCTCATGTTTGGTCACTTGCCTTTTTCTTTCGATCTCGTGCAGCCTCTCAAACGGTGATACCGCTGCTGCTAAATGGGGCCAGCATGTCATCCTCTTTGTACAATCAAGTTTCTTTTCTTGAATTATTTTTGGCTCGATATTTGGTCACTTGCATTTTCTTTCGATCTCATGCCACGTTGAGGACCCTGCTGGCTCATGGGACCCGCATGTCATCCTCTATGTACTATAAAACTTTCTTTTCTTGGATTTTTTTGGCACCTCATATTTGGTCACTTGCCTTTTTCTTTCGATCCCCTGCGCTTCTCAAACGGTGATACCGCTGGCTAAATGGGACCCGCATGTCATCCTCTATGTACAATCAAGTTTCTTTTCTTGAATTATTTTGGCTCCTGATATTTGGTCACTTGCATTTTTCTTTCGATCTCATGCCACGTTTGAAACGTTGAGGAACCTGCTGGCTCATGGGACCCGCATGTCATCCTCTATGTGCTATAAAAGTTTATTTTCTTGTGTTTTTTTTCACCCTCTGATTTTTGGCTATTTCCTTTTCCTTTTGATCCCCTGCCGCCTTAGAAACGTTGAGTAAGCTGCTGACTCATGGGACCCGCATGTCATCCTCTATGTACAATCAACTTTCTTTTTCTTTTGATCTCAAGCCGCATTTGAAACGTTGAGACCGCTGCTGCTAATTGGGACCCGCATGTCATCCTCTATGTAC
This sequence comes from Lolium multiflorum, assembly GCA_030979885.1. Lineage (NCBI taxonomy): Eukaryota > Viridiplantae > Streptophyta > Magnoliopsida > Poales > Poaceae > Lolium > Lolium multiflorum. Next base: position 291,033,963 of record CM061748.1, read on the forward strand.
AATAAAGTTTTTTTCTTGGATTATCTTTGGCTCTTGATATTTTGTCACTTGCCTTTTTCTTTCGATCTCATGCCGCCTTTGAAATATTGAGTAAGCTGCTGACTCATGGGTCCCGCATGTCATCCTCTACGAACAAAAGTTTCCTTTCTTGGAGTTATTTTTGACCCTAATTTCTGGCTATTTGCCTTTTTCTTTTGATCTCTGCCCCCTTTGAAACGATGAGGACGCTGTTGGCAGGTCGGTCCCACATGTCATCCTCTGTGAACAATAAAAGTTTCCTTTGATGGATTTATTTTGAACCCTAATTAATTTTGGGATATTTCCTTTTTTCTTTGATCCACTCCGCCTTGGAATCGTTGAGGATGCTGCGCCTCATGGGTCCCGCATGTCATCCTCTCGGAACGATAAATGTTTTTCTTGGATTTTGTTTACCAAATGATTTTTGGCTAATTTTTCTTTCGATCTCCTGCCGCCTTTAAAACGTTGAGGACGCTGCTGGCTCACGGGTCCCACATGTCAGCCTCTATGAACAATAAACGCTGAGGATGCTGCTGCCTCATGGGTCCCGCATGTCATCCTCTTAGAACGAAAATGTTTCTTTTCTTGGATTTTGTACCAACATATTTTTGGTTTATTTTTTCTTTCCATCCCCTGCCGCCTTTAAAACGTTGACGACGCTGTTGGCTCATGGGTCCCCGATGTCAGCCTCCCCATACAAGAAACATATGATATCTTGATTATTTTGCAGACAATAAATAGTGTATTGCGCTCTGAGCTATTTCAAACGGAAAATTAAATCTTTATTTTTACATAAACAAACTTATATGTTGAATCTCCTTGTTTTTTTGTCTTTGCGAAGCATAGGACTTTCCTGTTTTTTTAGAAAATTCGGAACTTTCCTGTTTTGGAGTGGGCTGAAATTGTACGAGTCAAAAGGCCAAGCAGGATAGTTCGAAGGCCCAGATGTCCAGATTCAGCCCAATTGAAATCTTTCTTCTTGGATTTTTTCACCCCCCGATTTCTGGCTACTTCATTTTTCTTTTGGTCCCGCCTTGGAAACGTTGAGACCGCTGCAAAATGGGACCCGCATGTCATCCTCTACGTACAATAAAATTTCTTTTCTTGGATTTTTTGGCTCCTGATATTTGGTCACTTGCCTTTTTCTTTCGATCCCGTGCAGCCTCTCAAACGGTGATACCGCTGCTGCTAAATGGGACCCGCATGTCATCCTCTATGTACAATCAAGATTCTTTTCTTGAATTATTTTTGGCTCCTGATATTTGGTCACTTGCCTTTTTCTTTCGATCTCATGCCACGTTTGAAACGTTGAGGAACCTGCAGGATCATGGGACCCGCATGTCATCCTCTATGTACTATAAAACTTTCTTTTCTTGAATTATTTTTGGCTCCTCATATTTGGTCACTTGCCTTTTTCTTTCGATCTCATGCCATGTTTGAAACGTTGAGGAACCTGCTGGCTCATGGGACCCGCATGTCATCCTCTATGTACTATAAAAGTTCATTTTCTTTGTTTTTTTTCACCCTCTGATTTTTGGCTATTTCCTTTTTCTTTTGATCCCCCGCCGCCTTGGAAACGTTGAGTAAGCTGCTAGCTCATGGGACCCGCATGTCATCCTCTATGTCCATCAACTTTATTTTCTTGGATTTTTTTGACCCCTAATTTCTGGCTCCTTTCTTTTTGTTTTGATCTCAAGCCGCATTTGAAACGTTGGGACCGCTGCTGCAAAATGGGACCCGCATGTCATCCTCTATGTAAATAAAGTTTCTTTTCTTGGATTATCTTTGGCTCCATATTTTGTCACTTGCCTTTTTCTTTCGATCTCATGCCGCCTTTGAAACTTTAAGTAAGCTGCTAGCTCATGGGTCCCATGTCATCCTCTACGAACAATAAAAGTTTCCTTTCTTGGAGTTATTTTTACCCCTAATTTCTGGCTACTTGCCTTTTTCTTTTGATCTCATGCCCCCTTTGAAACGATGAGAACGCTGTTGGCAGGTCGGTCCCACATGCCATCCTCTATGAACAATAAAACTTTCCTTTGATGGATTTATTTTGAACCCCTAATTAATTTCTGGATATTTCCTTTTTCTTTTGATCCCCTGCAGCCTTGGAATCGTTGAGGATGCCTGCCTCATGGGTCCCGCATGTCATCCTCTCGAACGGTAAATGTTTATTTTCTTGGATTTTGAATAGCAAATGATTTTTGGCTTATTTTTTCTTTCGATCTCCTGCCGCCTTTAAAACGTTGAGGACGCGGCTCACGGGTCCCACATGTCGGCCTCTAACATTAAACGCTGAGGATCTGCTGCCTCATGGGTCCCGCATGTTATCCTCTCGAACGAAATTTTCTTTTCTTGGATTTTGTACCAACAGATTTTTGGTTTATTTTTCTTTCCATCCCTGCCGCCTTTAAAACGTTGGACGACGCTGCTGGCGCATGGGTCCCCGATGTCAGCCTCCCCGTATAAGAAACATGTGATATGTTGATTATTTTGCAGACAATAAACAGTGTATTTTGCTCTGAGCTATTGCAAAGGGATAAATTAAATCTTTATTTTTACATAAACAAACTTATATGTTGAACTCCTTGTTTTTTTTGTTTTTGCGAGGCATAGGACTTTCCTGTTTTGGAATGGGCTGAAATTGTACGAATCAAAAGGCGTCCAGCGGGATAGTTTGAAGGCCCAGATGGCCAGAAGCAGCCCAATTGAAATATTCCTTTTCTTGGATTTTTTGACACCCTTATTTCTGGCTACTTCCTTTTTCTTTTGGTCATGTGCCGCCTTGGAAACATTGAGACCGCTGCTGCAAAATGGGACCCGCATGTCATCCTCTATGTACAATAGAAGTTTCTTTTCTTGGATTATTTTTCGCTCCTGATATTTGGCACTTGTCTTTTTCTTTCGATCTAATGCCGACTTTGAAACCTTCAGACCGGTGCTGCAAAATGGGACCCGCATGTCATTCTCTATGCACAATAAAGTTTCTTTCCTTAGATTATTTTTGGCTCCTGATATTTGGTCACTTTCCTTTTCATTTCGATCTCATGCCGCCTTAGAAACGTTGAGGAAGCTGCTGGCTCATGGGTCCCGCATGTCATACTCTATGAACAATAAAAGTGTCCTAAATTGGATTTATTTTTTACCCCTAATTTCTGGCTATTTGCCGTTTTCTTTTGATCCCCTGCCCCCTTTGAAACGATGAGGACGCTACTGGCTGGTCGGTCCCACATCCTCTATGAACAATAAAAGTTTCCTATGATGGATTTATTTTTGACCCCTTTTGATCCCCTGCCGCCTTGGAATCGTTGAGGATGCTGCTGCCTCATGGGTCCCGCATGTCAGCCTCTCAGAACGGTAAATGTTTCTTTTCTTGGATTTTTTTACCAACTGATTTTTGGCCTTTGTCTTTCGATCTCCTGCCGCCTTTAACACGTTGGGGACGCTGCCGGCTCATGGGTCCCGCATGTCAGCCTCTATGAACGATAAACAATTCTTTTCTTGGAGTTATTTTGACCCCTAATTTCTGGCTATTTTGCCTTTTTTTTGGATCCCGTGCCACCTTGGAAACGTTGAGGATGCTGCTGCCACATGGGTCCCGCATGTCAATCCCCTCAGAACGATAAATGTTTCTTTTCTTCGATTTTTTTACCAAATGATTTTTGATTTATTTTTTCTTTCGATCCCCTGCCGCCTTTAAAACTTTGACGACGCTGCTGGCTCATGGGTCCCGATGTCAGCCTCCCCGTACAAGAAACATGTGATATCTTGTTTATTTTGCAGACAATAAAAAGTGTATTTCGCTCTGAGCTATTGCAAACGGATAAATTATATCTTTATTTTTACGTAAACAAACTAATATGTTGAATCTCCTTGTTTTTGTTTTGTTTTTGCGAAGCATAGGACTTTCCTGTTTTTGGAGTGGGCTGAAATTGTACGAGTCAAAAGGCGTCCAGCAGGTTAGAAAGCCCAGATGGCCATGCAGCCCCAGCAGGGATACATTCTTTTTCTTTTGGTCCTGTGCCGCCTTGGAAACGTTGAGGACGCTGCTGCCTCGTGGGACCCGCATGTCATCCTCTATGAACTATAAAAGTTTCTTTTCTTGGATTTTTTTTCACCCTCTGATTTTTGGCTATTTCCTTTTTCTTTTGTTCCCCTGCCGCCTTGGAAACGTTGAGTAAGCTGCCGCCTTGGGACCCGCATGTCATCCTCTATGTACAATAAACTTTCTTTTCTTGGAGTTTTTTTAATTTCTGGCTACTTTATTTTTGACCCCTAATTTCTGGCTATTTGCCGATCGCCTGCCGCCTTAGAAACGTTGAGGACGCTGCTGGCTCATGGGTCCCACATGTCAGCCTCTTTGTACGATAAAAGTTTCTTTTGCTGGATTTATTTTTGACCCCTAATTTCTGGCTATTTGCCTTTTTCTTTCGAGCTCCACCGCCTTTGAAACGTTGATGACGCTGCTGCAAATTGGGTCCAATATGTCAGCATCTATGTGCGATAAACCTTTCCTTTCTTGGATTTTTTTTTGGACACCTGATTTCGAGCTACTTGCCTTTTTCTTTCGATCTCCTGCCCCCTTTGAGAAACGTCGAGAACGATGCTGGTTCGTGGGTCCCACATGTCATCCTCTCTGAATGATAAATGTTGTGGCCGCGGCTGCAAGATAGGTCCCACATGTCAGCCTGACTGTTGAATAAACGTTTCCTTTCTCGAATTTATATTTGACCCCTGATTTCGGGCTACTTTGCCGTTTCTTTCGATCCCCTGCCGCCTTGTCAACGTTGAGGACACTGCTGCAAAATAGGTCCCACATGTCATCCTCTATGTAGAATAAATGTTTCCTTTCTTGGATTTTTTTTCTTTCGATCTCTGGCCGCATTTCAATGATGAGGACGCAGGTATTGGGCCGTTATCTCCTGAGCTAGTAGGCCCACGTAAATTACCATGTAGATTGCCGTACAGTACGAGTACTTTTTTTCTATCCTGAAATCTAACCGGCGGGCGCGTGCCAGACGTACGTCCCGGGCACAACTGATGCGTAAGCTATCTGATATCAGGTGCCGTTTTCTGAAAAAATGTAACTTTTAAACCGTGCGGCGGAATTACAATCCGTTTTCACTTCTACAATCCCCACGACGAGAGCTTCGAAACTAGACCACATTTTCATATGTTTCGACGAATTTTTTAAACAAGCAACTTTGATGCGCGACAAAGCAATTTTGTTATGCAGCAAAATAACTTTGGTATGTGACAAAGCAACTTTGATATGCAACTAACATATGCACTTTTGGGTACACGAAGTCACAACTTTGATGCCCGACAACAATTTTGGTGTCAATCGGAGCATTTTCAATGTGTGACGAAGGAACTTAAGTGCCCTGCATAGCAACTTTGGCGCCCGGCGACGTAGTTTTTTAACCTTGCAGAGCAACTTTGGCGTCCGACCGAGCAAATTTAGTGTCCTGCAGAGCAACTTTGGTACTCGAGAGAGCAAATTTGGTTTGTGATGGTCTAATTTTGGCGTCCATCAAAGCAACTTTGGTGTCCACCGAATAAATTTTGATGTATGGATGAGCAACTTTGGCATCCAGCGATGCAACTTTCATTGTGAATATAGATTTACGCTGTGCAGCAAAGTTGCTTCGTCCCGCACTAAAGTTGCATCGTCTTGCATTATAATTGCTTTGTCGCACGTAGAAGTTGCTTTAGAAAAAACTTTATCAAAATACATAGAAATGAGATCTAGTTTTGAAGAGCTCACCGCAAGAAATTCAAAAGTGAAAGCGGATCTTAATTTCGACATCTTGTGCAAAATTATACGATTTTGAACATTTATAAAGGAAAATTAATCTAAATTATTTCACGCCTTTCCTTCTGGTACACTTACCACCGTGTACATAATCTTTTCTTTTATATCTTTTGGAGGATGGGGCATGAATTTTCCTTATTTAAGGGTGTGCCAAGATTAACCAACGAGCACGCGCGTGCTCGCTAGACGTGCCCTTTTTCTATTGGTAAGGTTTTTTTTGAGAACTTTTTATTGGTAAGGTGGTACATAGGGGTACCCTTACCAAAAAAAATATGTGGTACATGGAGCAGCGCTGGAACCCTGATCGTTACTGAAGTCATTTGCGCCTAATAGCGCGAGCTTAGCTAATTTTTGAAGAAAAAAAGATGTCCGGCGTGGTATTCAAAACAATGATCTTCATGTCTGCTACTCCACCAAAAAACAGACCAGCATGTATTCATCACAATACGGGTAGCTAATTTAGGAAAAATGTGTTCATCACGGGATTCAAACAAAGATCTTCATCTCTGCTAAATTTTGATTTCACCAAAAACCGAACAGCGTGTGTTCATGACGTTAACTTCATGAACACTATGGTTTCTCTATAAAATAAGGTCACCATCCGTTCCTTTACTGAAGGCATTTGCGAAAAGTGTCTTTGGCTCATGGGCACCAGTGCTCCTGCTGTTTAAAAAAAATCAAAAATCATACATATTTGTTTCAAAAAAATCTGGAAATAAATGCAGACATAATAAATAAAGTAACCTACAAGCGTGTAAAATTTTAATATGAAATTCTTTATATTGTAGACTACACAAAAAAGACAAAATCTGTTGAAATTTGGAGATCTGAAATATGCATACCCAGATCCACACGTTTGTTATTTTTGTGTAGCCCAGAATTTTTTGTATTTGAAACTGAAATTTTGCACGCTTATGGGACAATTCATTAGCTACACCATGATTTTTTTTCTAATTTTTTTTAAACACATAAATATGTTTTTTATTTTTTCTAAAATAGCAGGAGCACTGGTGCCCAAGAGCACCAAATCTCTTAGGCATTTGCGCCTAATAGCGCGAGCTTAGCTAATTTTTGAAGAAAAAAAGATGTCCATTGTGGTATTCAGGACAAAGATCTTCATGTCTGCTACTCCACCAAACAACAGACCAGCATGTATTCATCACAATACGGGTAGCTAATTTGTGAAAAATATGTTCAACACGGGATTCAAACAAAGATCTTCATCTCTGCAAAATTTTGATTTCACCAAAAACCGAACAGCGAATGTTCATGAGGTTAAGCTCACGAACACTATGTTTTCTCTATAAAATAAGGTCACCATCCGTCTCTTATTTCTCAAGGAAAAATAGGTGGAAGTGTTGGGACGAACCACATGGGTGCTTCGGCTCTATGTTCAATCTTCTCTTTTTTGTACTGCAATCTTGAGCCTATGGCAGGACCTCCATTGACGTGCATTCTGCACCAATTTGGCCTTGGACGTATCCATGTATCACGGGCGCGATTGTGGGTAGCAAAGACACAGTCAGGTTTGAACAATTGGAAATCTGGTTCTGCAGCCTCTGCGTCGATTGGCGGGGGTAGCATGAAAATTGGGTGATTGAGTCCAAGAAATAAAGAATGCCCCTTCAAATTGTTCAATCTTTCCCACCTTGCCTCTTCTACAGGGTCCAAGGTATGGGAAGATCTCAAGAAAACGTAGCACCGTACCAAAGGATAAGACCTCAGCTTGTTACCCATATGTAATATTGGAGGACCGAGGATGGGCCGATAACCCTTAACCTGAATCCACGCGAGATCAGATTCACCAGTAATGGACTCTGCTCTCATTGGTGCCAGGAACCAAGTGCGCTGGTCAGAAAATCCAAGAAATACATCTTCATCTTCATCATTATGATTATCACCATCATTATCTAATTCTTCATCATCTAATTCTTCTTCATCTAATTCGTCTTCTTCTAATTCTTCTTCTTCTAATTCTTCTACATCAGCATCATTATCTTCATCGGCACCTCCATCGCCTTGAGCCACATTTTCTTCATCATCTTCCATGACAGCATCTCCCTCGATTTGAGCCAAAATTGCAGCCGCTTCTGCTTCTTCATCTTCAATGACAGGGGCGTCAATGAGACGCGGGGCTGCATGTGTCCCTGCAATGCACAAAGATCAACCACAATGCAGCAAGTAGGAACTACACTGTAAATTATCTCTTCTCTTCTATCTTCTATCTTCTATCTTCTACTACTATAAGGCACCAGTTTTGAACAAGACATGTAGCAGCAATTCCAACTGTTGGTGTCCAAAATCTAACGGTTGGGATTAGAGGTATTCGCGTGAAAAAAATACCACACCAGTGTCCACGTGTTTCTAGAACCGTCATGTTTCCATTATGAAGAAAAATCAGAGCAGTCTCACACCGATATCACACGTCCCACTTGATAGTGATTAAGAAAGGTTCCAATTTTTTGTTCATATTTCTAAACTGTATGCTCACACTTATTTTGATGGTATAACCAAATTACTAGTTGTATTGAAAGTTTGAACAACATTTAGAACGCAACTTACATCAGTATTGTGAATCGTAATTGGTCCAACATGTGCAGCATGCCATTTACTAGTTAAGACATAAAACAAAGACTCACCCCAGGTATATGGTTCCCAAACCAGAACATCTCCATACGGATATGTAACTGCGTATACACGATGCAGGTGTGAACTTGTACCATATCCAGGAATGCCCATGGCATCGACATAGCTGGTTCCTTCAAAGAATTTGGGGTTTCCCAGGATCTTCCACTCCTTTTCTAGGGGCGCTTGTAGGATAGCGATCAAGTAGTCAAATACAACGATTACCTCGTAATGCCATGGCCCTGCTAGATCATCTTTGTACGGCCTCTTGACGATCCGTACTTTGAGCAGTTCCAAACTTTTATCTATTTTGTATTTGAAGAGGAATGGTGGGCTGGCATTCCACCATTCACGAGTAGGGCCCAAAGAAATTCCTGCATCTTGCAGAGATGGAAGAGGTATAATAGTATCTGATATGTATATGTTGCGGATCGTCAAGTGCCCGTCCTGCTGGACAAATGCCACCCAGTCGCCGTTACAACCCACCCAGTGCATGGGTCCATGTCCATCCAGTTCCTCCTTGGTATGGATAAATGCTGGAACTGTCGGCTTGTCTAATGGCATCAGCAACGCGTGAATGCCCTGCAAATAGGATTTGTTTTAAAATTGTCTATGCATGCAAGGTATTCGACAGAATGAAGAGCGGATTGTGCAGAACTGACGCACAGATGCAATGGATAAATAAAGCAATTCCGAAGAGTACATGTGCATAGTGAAGGCAGCAAACCTTACAGTACTCCCAAATTAGGTGATGATGTTGAGTCTAAATATATGCATGATGTTTGGCAGTAAGAAAAATTGATTGAAAAAACACAAGCTGAAACGAGATGAGTAAATAAATAAATACTCTTACAGTATTGTCGCGGTCGTCTGGCCATGTCTCGGGGTCGCAGTGGAGCAGGCTCGGTAAACCGAACGGAACCTTATGCGCTCCGCGGATGGCATGCCGCATGCCGATCATGCCTCGAGCGAGGCGACCAGTGCTGAGGATATCCGCCCGCTCGGCTATGTTCTCCACCAGTGGGTAGTGGAGGTTGCCCCACCCCATGGACTGGTGGTAGCAATCAGGAATCTCCTCAACCTTACGCTTCTGCTTCATTGGAGTCGGTAATCTAATGCAAGGGAGAGAGGGGTGAATGGGAGAAAGAGACAGAAGAGGTTTTTTTGGAGAAGATGCAGTAGTACTACGATACTAGGAGGTGGAGATGCGGGGCATATGTTTCCGGGGGAGAGGAACCACTATTTCCCTTCTACGGAGTAAAAAAAATAACCGCACTTGCTCATTAGAACTTGGGGCGGGGATATAGTGGTAACAGATTCCGAGGTATTGACCAACTTTCCCTCACCTTGACCCCACGTGGTTGTGACCCGAGATAATTTTCTTTTTGATGAACCCGATATACTTATTATAGTACTAAAATAGTACAAGTATATACCTTGTATATACCAATATTATTATTTTAAGGACTTTTGTTCCATGAGCAACAACTTCCCCCACTCCGCTCATCCGAAATCCTAGCCCCTCCAACTTCAAGGACCAATCGACATAGCTATGGCCTTCTAATTTGGCTCAAGTCGCCGCACACATAGCCCTCCCGCCGACAAGGAATAGGAGCATCAGCCCTTTCGTCACTTGTTGCTATACATAATCATATGCAGTACCATATATATTTCAAATTTCCATATCAAAAAATAGTTCAAATCTGACTTTTAACATCTCAAGCTAAACCCTCGCTTGGTCTTAAACATAAGCATACCATAGTTCTACTTTTGTCTTCACCAAACAACAGAACACAATGTGTTCATCACAACATAGCCAACCGGAGTACCTAGTAGTGTAACTAGAGAAGTGAACCTATAGTTGATCAAGCCTTCAACTTTAACACAATAATACCTCCACATTATGTGTTGAGGAGCCACACCCATATATTTAAGAGTACCATCATGTAGACCACAAATGCATCAATGAAGAGAGGGGTATTACTTATAGACCACCTCTTTACAAAACAGTTGTAATTAGTAGACCACAAGTGCCTCGTTCATTAGCTATGAAATTACATACTATCAGTAGCTACAATGGCTGCAGGACCTGTTTCATAATTAAACATCACACTTGTTCCAATCCGGGGCGTTGGTGAAGTTTGGGATGAACCAAAGCGGTGTCTTTACCAGGTACCTATCTTTTTTTGTTTTGCATGTTTTCTCCAAGGCGTTGGTTTGGAAACCAACGGCGCAATCTTCACGATTCAGACTGAATCGGCATATTTCAGGCAGCTGCGAATTGCGAAGCCATGCTTCATTCGGCAAGGTGTAGACACAATTTCTTCTCGTCAGACATCCTGGGACAACATCTGCACCGCCTAATGGCAGCATAATCGGATAGTTCACTCCAAGGAAAAGAGAATATTCTCCAAGGTCATCCATCTTTTCCCATGGAATACCTTCATTTAACTTACTAGTGTCCTTCGTGAACACCAGGCAACCAAACCCAGAAGCATAGTTGCCAACAGTGCGACCATGATGAACATGACGATCAGAAGCAGTATGGCACACTTTACATGAATATTCCCTTTCATCAGCAATGCCCAGTGTATGGATCAGAAGAAGTCTAGAACCATCTATAGATCTTGCTAACCACCACACACCATAATCGACCTCGTGATCATGGCCAAGAGCATCATCAAGTGCACACCGCCATTCAAACACAATGGATGGTGGCTCTACGATCAGCGGAGGACCTGCTTGAAAACGAAATTACTGTTAAGAAGGGCATGTTTGGTTTGCACAAATCTGAAAACGTAAGAATTGGGAAAACGCATTAGGATTCAGATGGGATGATATAATGTCATTTCCATTCAATAATACATCATATTGGTGTATTTGAGTACATCACATGGGAAACCAAAGGATTCATTTCAAGAAGTTCAAGTAGAGGTCAAAATCCAACATAATTCAATATGAGAATAAAACTCCTAATTATACAATCCTCAAATTTTTCTATGGTAATCATCTCGAATAAAAAGTCTAAATACCAATGAAATTTCATCCGAAGCAAATATGCCCCAAGTCAGATCAGTCAGGTTCAAAAATTAATAAGTTTGTGCATTAAAATTATCTTTACAACCATGAATAATGAAGCTCATCATACACCACGTCCGGAGGAAAATTACCAGCTTGCTGAGGTTTCCATGCGTGAACAGTGCCAGTATGAGTTGTGGCAAACACAAGCCCATTGTGGAGAATTGCATCGCTGTAATTGTAAAAGATGTGGGACTTGGGCTCTGTAAGAACTGTCCATTCAGAATCAGCGCCGTAAAGGAGGGCAACTCTGATGTCAAAAACAGCAACAAGAGAGAAATTTGTGTACCCCCCAGCAGCTGTGGGAACTTGGCAAATATATATCTTGTGAAATATAATAGCACGAAGGTTGTGGTGGTATATATTTGGAATGTGGGTGGTTTCAAACGGCACAGGGAGAGGAATTTCACGGCGAGTGTAGACGTTGACAAGTTTCCATTTGCAAGCAGGAAAGCCAGTGTCAACCATGGCAACCCAATCTCCATTGGCACCTACCCACTGCTTACCCGTACCGTCTGGCATCACAGCGTCGCAGGAGAACCTGTCGAGCGGCGTGAGCTTGCAATCCCGTGCTACCTTCGTCGGGTGAGAATGAAGAACACATGGGAGCCCAAACGGGAGAGAAACAGATAGAGTTGCACTATCATTTGCAGAGTCAAAAAATAGTTTGGACGAACCGACGAGGCTCGCGGCGGTGATGACGTCGCATCTTGTTACGAGTTCTTCAAGGGGACCTTCGGAAAAGACCTTCTGAAACTGTTCAGAGTCATCATTTTCCTTGTTCGATGCCGCCATCGCAGGGCAGGGGTGGGTCTATGAGGTTTGGGTTCAACTGATTGGAGTTTAATTTGGGTTCGATGGCGGCAGGTGGGGGGGAAGATGAAGAACGGAGGCTCTCAAACTGGGCGGTGGAATTGATTCTAAAGCTGCATGGCGGCGGCACTGGCGCGTGCTATGGAAGGTGGTCGATTGGAGAGTGGGTGCGGGCGGGGGCGGAGGTAGACGATGGAGGTGAACCGAAATAGGGCAGGTGGGGGCGGGGCGCTTGACTTCGCTCCTCTACACTCTACAACATCTCCTCCTGTTTCTTGGAAAGTGTATAGACCCGATCAAGATGGGCTTGAAGAATATACATGGAAGAAATACGTGAATCGGCCTTTATATGCAAAGTTTGGGCTAGTTGGCCCGTGTATCTGTAATATAGTAGGATACGTGTCGGTTAGTTAGAGTTTGTCTCGTGCACGGTGGGGATTATTCCCACGTTAGAAAGTCTACGTACTATAAATATGTATCTAGGATTTATGAAATAAACAACAATCACGTTCACCACAAACCAATCTAGGCGCATCGCCAACTCCCTTGTCTCGAGGGTTTCTTCCGGGTAAGCATCATGCTGCCTAGATCGCATCTTGTGATCTAGGCAGTACAAGTTTATTCGTTGTTCATGTGTTGCTCGTACTGAAGCCTTTTTGATGGCGAGCAACGTAGTTATCTTAGATGTATTAGGGTTAGCATTGTTCTTCGTATCATATGCTATCGTCGTGCAACCCTTAGACATCTAGCCGCCCTTACGCCTATCTTAGGCGTAGGGGCGGCACCCCGCTTGATCATTATTTAGTAGATCCGATCCGTTATGGTTGCTCCTTGTTCTTCAAGGATTAGTTTAATATCTACATAGTTAGGCCTTACAAAGGGTTGAAGGATCCAGCGGCGCGTAGGGTGTAGTTTGCTAGCCCTAGACAGGATGTTCCGGGGATCAACCTCGTGTTGGTTTTTAGGCCTGTCTAGGACCGGCTTACGATCACCGTGCGCGGCCGCGAGGCTCAATCACGAGTAGGATGTTCCGATTATGCGGTGAAAACCCTAAATCGTCGTAGATCGTTTTAGCTTTATCTTGATCAAGCGGGACCACCATATATTCGTACACCTCGTGCGAATCATGGGTGGATCGGCTCTTTGAGCCGATTCACAGGACAACCGAGAGCCGATCGAGGCTCGTATTTAATGTTTACGTGTATGCCATGCGGGAAAATAAGCGAGGCATCTCCATCACCTTCGACCAGGTATAGGTCGGGTGGCACGCCCTTGCACCAGCATCGGACGTGCGTGCCGGAGTCTTTGCGGGCCGTCGCTCGGAGGGACCAGGGCCAGCCGCAGCCCTAAGTTGCTCCCGGCTCTCCTGTGTTGCCCGTCGCTGCTCGCCGGTGGGTTTCGACCGCAACACATTCTGGCACGCCCGGTGGGACAATCTTCGACATCAACCGCATCGCCATCTACATCTGAGATGGCGGACGGCACCCCAGTCACGTACGAGGATCTGACCGAGGAGCTCAAGAAGAAGTATGACAAGGTCAAGGCGATCCTCGAAGCCGACCTCATCGGCTCCTTTCACAGAACCCGCTCACATGGCATCAGGTGGAAAGGGTTCTCACCTGGCGCGCTCGATGGAGTGGACCTGTCCGCCGTCCGAAGAACGCACCAGGTCCCTGCGTCAGAGAGATTCTTCATGGTAGCTCATTCGCTACACCGCCACTCGAGAACCTGGTGAACACTTTGGAGCGTGTTGCTTCGGGTGATCCAGGAAATCATGAGGCACCAGTACTCTCCGTCAGGACCAGCTCTCGGACATACCAAGGAGAGATGCCACTCCAGTCCCGTCCACCGCTGCCATTCGCGTTGGCAGCACCAGAAGTGCCGAATTCACCGGCATTCGTCGTCTACAAGATCGGTGGTGACCCTAGTGACTACCAGTTCTTGCACGAGGTGCCTAAGGAGATCCCTCACGGGTACACGTGCACATACGTGCCAGACTGCGGTAACTGGGCGCTCACAAACCAGGCCGCAACAGCAGGGACTTCTGGAACAACAGGAGGAACTTCGGGAACGGATCTTGAGAAGCACGTGGCTAGCTAAGTATGCCACTCCGACAAACCTCCAGAGCTCAGCTCCTGCAGTTGGCTCGAGCTGGAAAAGCAAGCATGGCTGGCTAAGTATGCCACTCCGGCGAATCTTCAGAGTTCGACTCCTGCAGCCAGCACCGCGGATCAAATCAGTACTATACGAGACCAGTTCGGCATGGTGCCGAAAAGGAGGACAATCGGCTATTCCAAGCCGTACCCCAACGAGTACGAGTTGATCCCGCTACCACCCAAATATCGGCTCCCTGATTTCTCCAAATTTAATGGATCAGATGGTTCCAGCTCCATCGAGCATGTGAGCCGATATTTGGCACAGCTAGGAACGGTCTCAGCATCGGATCCACTACGCGTGAGGTTCTTCGCAGTCCCTCACAGGATCGGCTTTCGGGTGGTACACTTCGTTGCCACCAGACTCGATCCGGACTTGGAAGCAGTTGGAAGAACAGTTCCACATGCAGTATCACTCAGAGGCTTCCGAGGCCGGCATTGCCGATCTAGCACAAGTACGTCAGAAGCATGGAGAAACTGTGGCAGAATACGTCCAGCGCTTCAGAAATCTTAGGAACCGATGTTATTCGGCTCGTGTAACTGAAAAGGAAGCAGTCGAGTTGGCAGTGGTGGGCCTTGCATCACCAATCAAGGATATGGCCTCCCAAGCAGACTACCCTTCACTGGCGCACGTGGTTCAGAAACTGTCGTTATATGAACAGCGCCACCCGGACTTGTACAGGACAAATTCAAGCGTGCGGTAGTCCTGGTTGAGGCAGATGAAGACGAAAGCTCTGCGGAGATCAAGAAGTAGCAGTGGCTGAATGGACTCGGGGCAACCCCGTGTCCTGCAAATGGGTTAAGCCACCAGGTCCGCCCAGAGGGTTTGATTTTGACGTGACTAAAACTGAGCAAATCTTCGACCTCTTACTCAAGGAGAAGCAGTTGAAGTTACCCGAAGGCCTCAAAATCCCCACGGTACAGGAGCTGAACGGAAAGCCATACTGCAAATGGCATAACTCGTTCTCCCATACCACCAACGACTGCAGGGTGTGGCGTCAGCAGATCCAAATGGCGATAGAACAAGGACGTCTAATTTTCAACCAGTACGCCATGAAGGTCGACACCCACCCCTTCCCCGCCGTTAACATGGTGGAGTACACTTACCCTGAAGGGTGCCAGCCAGGATTCTTGTTCAACATCAACATGGTAGGACCTGGACACCACTCTGGTAAGGACGGAGACGAGGGCAGCTGCTCTCATAGCAAGGACACAGAGGAGGCCGCTCCACGCGATCGGCTCCGTCACGATGGCAAGCGCTACATCACAGAGGGAGAAGTGAAGAATGTAAGATATCAGCGACCTCTCTCCGATCACCTCCTCAACAAGTACGTGAGTCAATATAGCCAACGCCGACGATCCAGCGACGATGATGATAGAGACCGTCTGGCTAGGGACGCCAGGAGACATCGTCGGCATGATCGCGATGAGGAGGAGTACGAGCGCCGTGCCAAGGAAGAATCGAGGAAGCAAGACGACGAGGATAGGCACTGGGACTGCCCCTTCTTCAGACACTGCTGGGATTCAGGAATGAGCCGATTGCCTACAATCGGCAACTGCCCAGAATGTAGACAGGAAGGATGCAGCTAACGTGTCCGTGTTCAAACGTCTAGGGCCTCTCCCACCTCGAAGCAAGCACGCTGAGTCCCCTCGGGTGGAAGATCTCGAGGATTTGGAAGACGATGAAGAAGAAGAAGAAGACAGGTACCACCGGCAAGGTGGTGCCCTGATGGACTCAGCCGTTCCCAAAAGCGTAGGGTTCAGCGACGCGGCTTGGAGGAAGCCGAAAGGTTATACCTGCACGCTAAGGAAGGCGCGGCCTGATCTGGCCGCGAAGATCCAGCGAACCCTGGATGAAGAGGGTCGACCACAAAAAATGGAGTGGCGCCCCAAGCAAAAGAAAGCCGATGATGAGACATCGGCTGGCACAAACATGGTGTTTATCCTTCCGACGGAGTTTAGCGCTCCAGGATTAGACGAGGCACCTGTAGCACAACTTGACTGCGGCCCACGGCCGGTTATCTTTGAGAAGCCACGAGAAAGAAGCTACAGACATCTGAAGGCCCTGTACTTGCGAGGTTATATCGATGGGAGGCCTGTCAACAAGATGCTGGTGGACACCGGAGCGGCAGTCAACATTATGCCATACTCTATGCTACGTCGGTTGGGACGCTCTAGCTCGGATCTGATCAAGACCAACGTGACATTGAGCGATTTCAACGGCCAAGCGTCTGACGCACAAGGTGTTCTGAACGTGGATCTGACCGTAGGAAGGAAAACCATCCCTACGACGTTCTTCATCGTCGATAGCAAGAGCACCTATGCTGTTCTGCTAGGAAGAGATTGGATCCACGCCAACTGTTGCATTCCCTCCACGATGCACCAATGCGTAATACAGTGGGATGGAGATGAGGTAGAGGTCGTCTAGGCCGATGACTCAGCCGAGATTTCAACGGCTGGCATGAACGCTTGGGAAACAGCAGGCCAAGAGCCACTCTCAGGTATCAATTTGGACGACTGCGAGCGCATCGACGTGACGAAGAACGGGGTTAGGCTGGTCCTATCCACCGGCCTGACCGTGTAGCAAGAACCAACCTATGGACAAACGTGGCGAGGCCGATCCTTGGGATCGGCCCCAAAGATATATGGAGGGACATTGCAAAACCTTCATTGAGCGCTTCGATCAATATGGAGGCCGATTCCAGCAATCGGCCAAAATTATCCTCACCACGCTTTCTGCCTGTGTTCAACGTCGATCTACTGGGCAGCGGTTTACGTCGGCTGATGAGCTGGAAAAAATCAACATTGGTCCTACCGGAGCCGACGTACAAATACAGTGCCTTGGCTAACTACAGAGCCGATATCTGCAGTTACCTGACAGATTCGGCTCGGGGGCACCTAATCAGATGAACATGTGCGATACATGTGCAGTGAAATATTGGGGGCCGATAGAAAAATCGGCCAGTAAAAAAAAATTCAAAGCCGATGCACAGCCATCGACTCTAGTACATTTACACAAGATCTACCGGCTGCGTGTTCAAGACACGGATTTCGACCAGGTCGGTTTTCAGTTCAGCTGTGATGCCTTCTGCTTCCTCGAGGGAGTAAACAATGAGCCAATTTTGGTACCTGAACCTTCTCTTCGAGGACTTCCAACCCTTTGCGCCAGTTCAGCAGTACTGGCAGAAACGTCAGTTTGGCAGCCCTCTGCTCTTTAAGCCGTTGGTACTTCATCTGCAAAATCGGCTTTCAAAGGAAGAAGGGTGATCGGCTCTGATGCGTCTACCGTCGGCCTGGCTAAGTTGGCCACTTTCCCAGCTACGCTCATAGGCATGATTAGGACCTCTGCATGGTGGCTGTCTCAATTTGCCTGAGTTCAGGGCCCTTGGGCTGAACTGTGTATCCTCGCCACTGTTCTCACTTTGACTGAGGCTCGGGGGGCAGCTGATTTGGTAGACACTCTGTTTTTGGGAGCCGATTGGAGTTGCATCGGCTGACCCTACACCATAACCTTCTCCGAAAGCGGTGAGTCGTTGCAGAAGCAGACTGCTAGAGCTACGGAGAGGAGCCTGAAAGGGAAGCCGTCGTCATCTACAGGGTTTGGACCGTCCTGTTGCTGCAAGAAAATGAAGGAGACTGGATTCTCAAAACAGCCGATGAACAGCCATCGGCTATAGGATTGCGAAATATTATGGTCAGATATCAAATCACAGTCTGAATTTGAGAAGTGCTTGACTGACGGTCTAATCGGTATCTGAGTCCGGCATGGATAAAAATCCGATACGTTGCTATCGGTCTTGGTGTGGCGAGCGGAAGGCTTGAAATTGGATTAATTGAAAGTTAAATTGGAAGAACAATTCTTATTGATTCAAAGGAGCGGCTTTACAGGAAAGAGCCGATGGCTCTCAAAAGGGGGATCTGATGCCTAGTGCACTGCTACTACTAGTCCTACACTAATTTGCCCCTGTTCTAGGGGTCGTCGCTGTCCTCATCGTCGCCGTTGTAGCTGCCGTCGGCGCTGCTTCCAGGGAGTTCCTCGTCGCTGCTGCCCCAGCCCTCGGCCGGAGCTTCTTCTTCTTCCTCGTCATCATCATCATCCTCGCTGTCCGCCCAAGTGCGGAAGCGCTTTGCCGGCGGATATCCGGCGGAGGAGGAGGATTCATCCTCCTCCTTTTCCTCTTCCTCCTCGTCATCATCATCGTCCTCGCTGTCCGCCCAAGCGCGGAATCGCTTTGCCGGCGGATGCCCAGCGGAGGAGGAGGAATCATCCTCCTCCTTTTCCTCTTCTTCCTCTACTTCTTCTTCTTCCTCCTTCCCGTCGGAGGAGGTGGGTTTCACCCAGGGATGGAGGTCGTCTTCGCTTTCGCTCTTCAGCTCCCCTTCGATGAGGAACTTGAGGTCGTCTTCCCCATCGGTCAGAGGTAGGTCACCATCTGACCCGACGAGTGCTTCGGGTGGGCCGTCTGGCACATGATCAAAGTTCCACTCCGGCTCGCTCGAGGAGGAAGACTGGAGGGAGAGGCCGGAGGAGACGGAGGAAGAGGAAGACATTGCTACAGGGAAAGAGGGCTTTTCGGTGCCGATAGCTAGAACAGAGGAAGGGGATGAAAAGGCTAATCAATCGGCACAGTTAAATAAAGGGGAAGCCTAGTGGAGAGTTAATGCCATTGCAGTTTCCGAGGAAGTGATGCTAAAGCTATCAAATTTTGCAGAGAAGTTGAGAAGACAAGGCATCATGATGAAGAATACTGCGACGGTTCTGTTCTACGACATGACCCGACGAAGAAAAAGCAGAGTGATTTTGGAATTATCAATTCCAAAACCAGGGGGGCATGTGTTATCACCAGAATTTGAATGAGTCAGAGGTGGGCCGCGATCAAGATGGGCTTGAAGAATATACATGGAAGAAATACGTGAATCGGCCTTTATATGCAAAGTTTGGGCTAGTTGGCCCGTGTATCTGTAATATAGTAGGATACGTGTCGGTTAGTTAGAGTTTGTCTCGTGCACGGTGGGGATTATTCCCACGTTAGAAAGTCTACGGACTATAAATATGTATCTAGGATTTATGAAATAAACAACAATCACGTTCACCACAAACCAATCTAGGCGCATCGCCAACTCCTTGTCTCGAGGGTTTCTTCCGGTAAGCATCATGCTGCCTAGATCGCATCTTGCGATCTAGGCAGTACAAGTTTATTCGTTGTTCATGCGTTGCTCGTACTGAAGCCTTTTTGATGGCGAGCAACGTAGTTATCTTAGATGTATTAGGGTTAGCATTGTTCTTCATATCATATGCTATCGTCGTGCAACCCTTAGACATCTAGCCGCCCTTACGCCTATCTTAGGCGTAGGGGCGGCACCCCGCTTGATCATTATTTAGTAGATCCGATCCGTTATGGTTGCTCCTTGTTCTTCAAGGATTAGTTTAATATCTGCATAGTTAGGCCTTACAAAGGGTTGAAGGATCCAGCGGCGCGTAGGGTGTAGTTTGCTAGCCCTAGACAGGATGTTCCGGGGATCAACCTCGTGTTGATTTTTAGGCCCTGTCTAGGATCGGCTTACGATCACCGTGCGTGGCCGCGAGGCTCAATCACGAGTAGGATGTTCCGATTATGCGGTGAAAACCCTAAATCGTCGTAGATCGTTTTAGCTTTATCTTGATCAAGCAGGACCACCATATATTCGTACACCTCGTGCGAATCATGGGTGGATCGGCTCTTTGAGCCGATTCACAGGACAACCCGAGAGCCGATCGAGGCTCGTATTTAATGTTTACGTGTATGCCATGCAGGAAACTAAGCGAGGCATCTCCATCACCTTCCTGACCAGGTATAGGTCAGGTGGCACGCCCTTGTGATACGTCCCCGACGTATCCATAATTTCTGATGTTCCATGCTTATTTTATGACAATACTTACATGTTTTGCTTGCACTTTATGATGTTTTTATGCATTTTTCGGAACTAACCTATTAACAAGATGCCACAGTGCCAGTTCCTATTTTCTGCTGTTTTGGTTCCAGAAAGGCTGTTCGGGCAATATTCTCGGAATTGGACGAAATCAACGCCAAACCTCCTATTTTTCCCGGAAGGCTCCGGAACACCGAAGAAGAGTCGGAGAGGGGAGGGGCCACCACACCACATGGCGGCGCGGGCACCCGGCCGCGCCGGCCTGTGGTGGCGCCCCAGTGCCCCCGCGCCGCCTCTTCGCCTATAAAATCCCTTTCGACCTAAAAACACCGTACCAATTGACGAAACTCCAGAAAGACTCCAGGGCGCCGCCACCGTCGCGAAACTCAATTCGGGGACAGAACTGTTCCGGCACCCTGCCTAACGGGAAGTGCCCCGAAGCCATCTCCATCGACGACGCCTCCATCATGCTCCGTGAGTAGTTCCCCCATGGACTATGGGTTCTAGCAGTAGCTATGTCAGTATACTCTCCCCCATGTACCTCAATACAATGGTCTCATGAGCTGCCTTACATGATTGAGATTCATCTGATGTAATTGGTGTTGTGTTTGTTGGGATCCGATGGATGATACATTATGATTAGTCTATCTATAAAGTTTGTGAAGTTATTGTTGCTGCAATCTTGTTATTCTTAATGCTTGTCACTAGGGCCCGAGTGGCACGATCTTAGATTTAAGCTCTATATGTATTGCTTAGATTGTATCTACAAGTTGTATGCACATGTCACTGTCCGGAACCAAAGGCCCCGAAGTGACAAGAATCGGGACAACCGGAGGATGGCGGTGATGTGAGGATCACATGTTTTCACGGTGTGTTAATGCTTTGCTCCGGTACTCTATTAAAAGGAGTACCTTAATATCCAGTAGTTTCCCTTGAGGCCCTGCCACCGGCTGGTAGGACAAAAGATGTTGTGCAAGTTTCTCATTGCGAGCACGTACGACTATATACGGAAAACATGCCTACATAATTAATAATCTGGATGTTCTGTCTTAATGCCTTTGATTCCTATCAATTGCCCAACGTAATTTGTTCACCCAACACTTGTCACTTGTTATTGGAGAGTTACCACTAGTGTAGATAGCTGGGAACCCCGGTCCATCTCTCATCATTATATACTCGTTCTATATGTCGTTGGAAGTAGTATCAACTATCTTTCGGGTGCCATTGCTCTCATATTGCTATTACTGCTGCTGTGTTACTGTTACTACTGCTCTCATATTACTGCTACTTTCACATTACCCCTGTTGCTAGTGCTTTTCCAGGTGCAGCTGAATTGACAACTCAGTTGTTAAGGCTTATAAGTATTCTTTACCTCCCCTTGTGTCGAATCAATAAATTTGGGTTTTACTTCCCTCGAAGACTGTTGCGATCCCCTATACTTGTGGGTTATCAAGACTGTTTTCGGCGCCGTTGCCGGGAGGCATAGCTCTACTCATAAGTTCACCTGGGGAGTACACTCTACCTCTCTCTCTGTTTTTATTTTGTTTTATTTTGTTTTGCTTAGTTTACTTTTGTCTAGTTTATTTGTGCTTAGTTTATTTCTGTCTAGTATTATTTTGCGTAGTTTACTTTTGCTTAGTTTCTTTTTGTCTTGTTTTATTTTCCTCATATACCCGAAAATCCATAAAAATTTGAAAAATCGAAAAATTAAAAACTGCTGTTATGGGAGAACCTACAACCTACTTGGAGCTCATAGAATGTTATAATAATTATAGAGAATCAAGAACTGGTAAAATAATGAGTGCTATGATAGAGAAATTAAATACAATGGCTAGAATCTTGCTTAGACGCCATGATATAAACTGTTGCTCTAAAGAGGACACTAAACATCTTAAATTTCAATGTGGCTTTAGTGAGGAATTTTTAATTAAGAGCTATAATCGGAATTGCTATATTCATTATGGGTTCGAAGAGGTAGAACAATTTGTCTTATTTATGGGAGCCTCCGAGATAGAATCCTTCATGGTTGAGAATTATGAAACTTGTGCTATTTGTAAGGACCTTAAAGATTATGTCTCTACTATCCTTAATTCTTGCATAGAATGCTACAGTAGGAATCCTTATATCCTTGATTATAAAGAGAGACACATTAATGCACAAGAATGCACTCACAATTTGCAGAACCTGTGGAAGAAATTGATGAACCCGAAAGCTCATTGGATGAAAAAGAGGAGGAAATTGATGAACCTGAAAGCTCATTGGATGAAAAGGAAGAGGAGAGCGACGAACAAAAGGAGGAAGAATGGATTAGCTACCCATGCCAACCTTCTAATGAGAGTAACTCTTCATCTCTTACACTATTTGATTGTCCTCCATGCTTACCGAAAGAGGTTGAATGTTATGTTCCTGTGGATTCTCTTGAAATATTCCCTATGAGTAAAACTTGTGAGAATAATTATGCTACTGTTATATATGATAATCCATTCTACTTTGATAAATCTTATGATAATGCTTTGTTTGTGCCTGATGTCGAAATGCATGGTACTAAAGAATTTTGCTTGGCAAATGTTTATGATAAAGCTCTAGATGATGGTCCTATGTTACTTGATACTATTAATTGTGCTACTAATGAAAATGGGATTGGAGAGTTTTTGACTTTATCTATGAGTCCCATATCTCTTGAGATTGATCAACTACCTTGTTATATTATTAATAAAAGTAAGTTTGAAAGTTTTAATTCCACTATTCTTGAACTTGATAAAAATTATGTGTTTGGAAATCATGAAAAGTATGCTGCCTGTGATAGTTATATTGTTGAGTTTGTTCATGAAGCTACTGAAAATTATTATGAGAGAGGAAAATATGGTTGTAGAAATTTGCATGGTACTAAAACACCTCTCTATATGCTTAAAATTTTGAAGTTACACTTGTTCTATCTTCCTATGCTTGTTACTTTGCTTTTCATGAACTTGTTTATTTACAAGATTCCTTTGCATAGGAAGCATGTTAGACTTAAATGTGTTTTGGATTTGCCTCTTGATGCTCTCTTTTGCTTCAAATACTATTTCTTGCGAGTGCATCATTAAAACTGCTGAGCCCATCTTAATGGCTATAAAGAAAGCAACTTCTTGGGAGATAACCCATGTGTTATTTTGCTACAGTACTTTGTTTCATATTTGTGTCTTGGAAGTTGTTTACTACTTTAGCAACCTCTACTTATCTTAGTTTTGTGTTTTGTTGTGCCAAGTGAAGCCTCTAATCGAAGGTTGATACTAGATTTGGATTTCTGCGCAGAAACAGATTTCTATCTGTCACGAATCTGGGCTGTTTTCTCTGTAGGAAAATCAGAAAAATATGCCAATTTACGTGCGTGTTCCTCAGATATGTACGCAACTTTCATTAGTTTTGAGTTTTCTGATTTGAGCAACGGAAGTATTTTATTAAAATTCGTATTTACTGGCTGTTCTGTTTTGACAGATTATGTCTCTGTTTTTTTTTGCATTGTCTCTTGTGGACTTTAAGCGAGCTTTTCTAGACATAGAGAGCTGTAGCTAATGTTTTATTGAGTTCTTGCAATGTGCCACTACAGGAACAAGGTGGATTCAAATTTTTTGAGTACTAACCCCTCTAATGAAGTTTATGAGAAGTTTGTTGTGAAGGAAGTTTTCAAGGGTCAAGAGAGGAGGATGATATATGATCAAGAAGAGTGAAAAGTCAAAGCTTGGGGATGCCCCGTGGTTCATCCTGCATATTTCAAGAAGACTCAAGCGTCTAAGCTTGGGGATGCCCAAGGCATCCCCTTCTTCATCAACTTATCAGGTTCCTCCCCTGAAACTATATTTTTATTCGGTCACATCATATGTGCTTTGCTTGGAGCGTCTGTGTTTTCATTTTCATTTTGTTTATGTTTGAATAAATTCGGATCCTAGCAATCCTTGTTTGGGAGAGATACACGCTCCGCTTTTTCATATGAACACTTGTTCTTCGTTTTACTTTTAATGTTCAATGATAAAAGTTGGAAGCTACAATACTTATTTGGTTGGAAAAAGAAAATGCCTCATATGTTTTGGATAATTTGACACTTGGCAATTGTTTTGAGCTCTCAAGTAGATCATAAGTTTTTGCATGTAGTTTAAACCTATTAGTGGAGAACTACCGTAAAGCTTGTTAAAATTGGTTTGCATAATTGATCTCTCTTAAGGTCTAGATATTTTCTGGTAAAAGTGTTTGAGCAACAAGGAAGACAGTGTAGAGTATTATAATGCTTGCGATATGTTCTTATGTAAGTTTTGCTGTATCGGTTCATACTTGTGTTTGCTTCAAACAACCTTGCTAGCCTAAGCCTTGTACTGAGAGGGAATACTTCTCATGCATCCAAAATCCTTGAGCCAACCACTATGCCAATTGTGTCCATCATACCTACCTACTATGTGGTATTTCCTGCCATTCCAAAGTAAATTGCTTGAGTGCTACCTTTAAACAATTCAAAATGCTTCTCAATTTGTGTTAATGTTTTATAGCTCATGAGGAAGTATGTGGTGTTTAGCTTTCAACCTTGTCATTTACTTTTGACGGACTCTCATATGGACTAGTGGTACATCCGCTTATCCAATAATTTTGCAAAAAGAGCTGGCAATGGGATTCCCAGTCCCAAATTAATTAACCTAAATAGACACTCCTCCATGGTTTGTGATTGTTGGACGGCACCCGAAGGATTCGGTTAGCCATGGCTTGTGTAAGAAAAGGTTGGGGGGAGTGTCATCATCATAATAAAACTAAAATAAAAGGCACTCCTTCATGGTATGAGATTGTTGGCAGGCACCCGAGGATTCGGTTAGCCATGGTTTGTGTAAGAAAGGTTGGAAGGAGTGCCACATAAATATGCAAATAATTCATGGGAGCCGCTCTTGGAAGTCCGGTTGGCGAG